>OY754334.1:103886203-104492571 GCA_963573305.1 Pyrrhosoma nymphula | reverse complement strand
GTGAAATGTCACCTCCTGACAAGTATTTGCATGTTTTTTTTCTCATGCACCAAGAGTTAACTTTACTGCGGCATAGTGTAGTACATGTTGGTGATAACTCGCCCCCTGCCAGACACTCTTGATGTGGCTTGTAGGGTATTATGTAGATGTATATTTCTTCATAGAGAACTCTTACTTCGCTCAAACATAAACTCATTCAAGCAGTGCATGTATCTGCTTCCCGGGAATCTGGCTTATTCTTTCAACTGTTTCATATCTTACTCCAGGAACTCACTGAGTCTTACCGAGCTGGGCACGTGACCTCCCCTACATCATTTCTCTCCCGCCCCCTTTCACACCCTCCAACCCCCTCCCTCCCCCTCATGGGGTTCTCATTCAAGCATAACACCGCTCCGTGAGGAAGCAGTCAGACGTCTCCGGTCATCTGTCCCAGGAACTTGCGGTCGGCGTTCAGCCTTCGACGTTGAGGAAAAAGAGACTCCTTCGGGAAAGCAAAGCGTGAGTACAATATCTTTGGATACATTATGCGGTCTTCCCATTACCTCTAGCGCGCTGCTCTCTTCGTAACTTGACTGCGCACTTGCTTTCCATTCGTTTATGACCCAGCACAATGGGCAGAGCGCTTCAAAACAGTTTGGGAGATGAGTTGATGAGCGCTAGACATTAAAGGAACTTAAATAATCGCAATCACGACTACTTATTTGGGCTGATTTTCACAAAGGAAACTCTAAAGTTCTAATTATTCCGTAGAAAAATCAGAAGTTTTGACGTACGTATTTAGAACGAATTCTATTGCCACATATTAAATATTCGGCCATAATTATGGCGAACCTAAAGAATGCTACCTACCGACAGGTTACCGAGCGTTTCGCTGGCGCACATTGTTGCATTTATCGTCATTCGTGTGCGTTGAAGTGCGCTGACGTATTCCGATCTGCGCTAACTTCAGCACCTTGAATGGAAAGCCACCTTTATCGACCCTAGCTACAACCTAACGGATAGCAAGCAAAATAAAGTAATCGACGCAATTAGTTACGAAGGATAATGGTCAAAAGACTCACGGCGTCCCACCAGGGAGCGTTATCGGCCCTCTGTTATTCCTTATAAAATGAACAATATTTAGTCTAAAGTTTACGAAATGAGCTACGGAACTTTCAAAACGCTGCGAAACGGGGAGGAAGGTTGTGGAGTGTAAGTCAGAAAACCTTTCTACTTTCAGCTAGAACTATCTTTCTTAAAGCATGTTTACGGAGTTTTATGGTGTTTCTAACAGCATGTTTTGCATGTCCTAGCTTCATAGGCAGATTGCCCTCTTAAGTAGTATATAGAATATTATGTGTCATCGTACATGTGTGGCGTGCATGTGGGGATTCTCTTGCATTATGCATGATGGTTTTTAGTTAATGATGGAATTGGTTAGTATCCTTAATATTCATGACCGTGCGGTGTGCATGTGACGGTCCGCTTGCATGCTGCATTTTGGTGACTTGTCACCCCCTGCCAAACACCCTAGAGGTGGCTCGCAGGGTAATATGTAGATGTAGATGTATCGCGTCGAGAAGTGGGATGACTCACCACTGCCTGTCCTCCCGTTTCGATTGGTCTCACAGTGAGACCTCAACATAGAGTCCCTTGGAAATTCAGAGCGATGGCTGATTATCATCACTTGCCTTGCATTTGTGTGCATCATGCCTTTTTCGCGAATCAGCTTGGCTACCTAATCCTCCCTCTCGTTATCTCCCTCTCTTCCCTTCGTCCATTTCCTTCACCCCTCTACTTCTACCTTCCCTCTTTTCCATGTAGGTCTGTGCCAGAAACTTTTGCGAGAGCTTATTTCAACATGCTGCGCCGGTCTGGTTTCGTTTTTGCATTAGCTTATCCGAGATGTGCTGTGGCCGATGTCTTTCTTTAGATTATGACGGGGTGATTTACAACATCACGGATAACGCGTAAAAGGAAAATATGTAAGAAAATACAGCTAACGCCTCGCGAATGTGGTTAACATATCAGTCAAAGGCGTTGGCTCGCTCGTTTTTCGCAAAGTGTAGGCCGTTGTGCCGCGCCCAGTTACGCTAACAGATGACCGAGGCGTAAGAGCAAACATGTGAACGGTTCCGTCTTCTCTTCCACTCAGTATCAAATCTGACCAATTTGGAATTTAAACCATTGGAGTTTACACCATTTATTTAAACCATTGGATTTTTGTAGTTTACTCCATTCTCAATTTTGAAGGACAAGTACTTCCCTGATACAAGCCTCAGTTTGAAATAGAACGTCATGAAACTATACGCGGAACCATGAGAGGAAAACTGTTCTAGTTTCCTATCAAAATTATTTTCCAACGTGTGACTGTATCTCAAAGGTAACTCAAATGCCACCAAAACGTTATGCACAAAATATTCATCTTCCATTTCTCGTCAAGAATGAATTTAAAACTTCAAAAGAAGTTTCGGGAAGTGAGCAGAAGGCAGATGGAATTGTATCTTAAGAGTGTTACATGCAGAAGTGACCAAGCAAGAAATCTGCTAATGACGAAAAAACTAAGCAAACAAAAACCACAAGAAAAAAAAATTTGTAAACAAGTATGCGTCTAGCGAAAACATTTTGAGTCAATTCTGGCCGTGGGTCTTAGTGAACGCGTATGCATTTGCGGTTAATTAGAAGAGACTGCCGAGTTGCTTGCGCCGTTTTAGGTTTTATGGCCAGTGCTGGCCCAAAAGTTTGGGCAACGTTTTATTTGGTCGCTCCTAACAAAGCGTTTACTTGCTGATTGTGATCTCTTAAACCACATGTTATTTGACGGACACTCCGGGATTTCAGAACGATTCTCTTAACAATGTAATTTCCTTTCCAACCAGCAACTCAATTTTTAATCAATAAGCTGTCCCCGAACTATTTTTACGAGGAAAAGCATTAATTTGTAATATTTATATTATACCTAATCTTCAATGAGAGATTATTAAACAAATATTTCTCTTTTACGAATTGGACAAAAAAGCATCTAAAGCATTTATATCGGTTAAATTTTAATGAACATTTTATTTTAAGTGTAATCTTGTGTATAAACCCACTGAAAGAATTATGGTTACCCCTACTAAGAAGTAAGGTTTTTAAACATTTCCTTGTGCATGGCGTCTGTGTTTGCAATCAATGTTTAATGAAGAAATTGCAAGAGAAATGACAAGGAAACCTTGTTTGCTGTAAGTCAACAGACGACGTTTGTTTTAAGAAAAATGTTTGAAAGACTTGATTACAGGGGCGGATTCAGGTCGTTGTTTTGGGGGGTCGGTTCACTGCTTTCCACGGTGCCTGGGGGTATGCAATATCAGTAAAAAAACTGGGGTCCGGGTGGAACTCACTTGTAAAATTAAAAGAAATGAAGCGCTTGGAACTTAGTTTTGGTGTGGCTATATTATATAGTAGAAATGATAAATTATTGAGTAAATCTTTCTAATCACATTTGAAAAACATAAACAAACGATGTAAAGAATGCTGTTCTTGTGAAGATACAGGTCTTCCGCGTTTTACACCGCGTTGGTCCATGTTTCCTTGGACGACAGTTTCGTCGGCGTTGTAGTCGGCTTCTTCTGGTCGGTAAAGTGAAGGTACAGCCATTCGTCGTCCTATATATATTTCACCCGTTGGAGTCAGGTCTAACGCTTGACATATATAAGACGACGTATGGCTGCAC
Source organism: Pyrrhosoma nymphula (assembly GCA_963573305.1). Classification (NCBI taxonomy): domain Eukaryota; kingdom Metazoa; phylum Arthropoda; class Insecta; order Odonata; family Coenagrionidae; genus Pyrrhosoma; species Pyrrhosoma nymphula. Next base: position 104,488,880 of record OY754334.1, on the reverse strand, counting down.
CTTCACTTCACCGACCAGAAGAAGCCGACTACAACGCCGACGAAACTGTCGCCCAAGGAAACATAGACCAACGAAGTGTAAAACGCGGAAGACCTGCATCTTCACATCCATCAACCCGCGGTAGTCTACACAAGGGTTTCAAACTCCTTTCTTCTTAAATGCCGTACAACATGAAAATTGGTTGGAATGAAATAAAAAAAGGTATTCAGAAAATACTATTTTCTTTCAATATTTTTATTTTATCAGCAAAAATCAAAATGCTAGCATTCAAAGAACTACCAGGCTGCACAATACATTTGTAATAGTTTTAATAACGACTAAATAAGTAGGCCCTACTTAATATAAAAATAAATGATATAAAGTAGAGACTTTTGCTTTGAGGTAATGTAGTCACCTTCACAAATACAGATAAACGGGATGACGTAAATTTAGAAAATATTATTCAGTTGTAACGTTTTGAGAGATAGGTCAAAACAAACTAAATTCTGTCTTAAAAGGCTTTAATTTTACGTTTTTCATTAAAATAGTGCTTTTACAGCCCCAAAATCGCATATTTAGGTCTAAAGTAATTAGGGCCCTTGGGGCACGGGTTCCCGTTAATTAAAAGTAACCAAATTTTAGCACGTGATTATTAACTTCATTTCGATCATTTTGAGAGTAGGAAAACATAACATTTCTAAATTTTGAAAAATTAGGGTCACCCTACTATCCACTGTTCATACTCTGATTTTAGCTGAAAACCCCAAAATCATTTTGGAGACCATGGAGGTCAGAATACTTCTGGAAAAGTGTGTTTATATAATTTTTAACATCTGCGGTTTTCAGAACGTCACTCTCTGCCAAAATGGCCTGTGGGAGAAAGATATTTATTCTGATTAAGTCCATAACCACATCAGAAAATCTAGAGAAGTCCTCCAGAACTCAGTCTAAAAGGGGGATGTAGATGTATCTTCGGAAATATTCCTCATCATATTGAAATGGTGCATATAAATAACTAATGCATATAGATTCACGTTCATCCGAAGTTGATGGAAAAGAGCCTCCTTCGGATAAAGTGGACCTTGGTTTACTACCCAAAATAACAGAAGGGCCAAATATTTTTATCGCTCTATTTAAGCTATCATAAAATGTCTGGGTTTCAGTAGAACCCTAACGCCGTCAGGATACCAAACCTCTATACATATCACATTTATTTATGGAACAGTGGAATTTCCATTGAAAATTGTTTCTATAATTGAAAAAAGCCAATGTATACTATCAAAGCTTTTTATCGGTCGACGTTTTGGCATTGACGTAGTTCAGTTATAATAAAACAAAACAATCAATGCCCGGAAATAGAAAAAAGAACTCGTGTTTTGTAGTTTGACTACTCAGTAGTCTGGTTGCAGAAATCTTAAATTATCGAACAAACACTCGTGTTGGCTCGGCTTTGAGTCGAATCAGCTGAGTAATCTGAGGGAATAATTCCCGGAAATGTGCGACATCAACCTGTGCACTTGTAATCAAAATGAAGGAAAATAGCAACCGTGATCCACCTTGGTAAACCTAGCGGTGTATCCAATAGGCGTCCTCATAGATTGTCCATGCGAAATATATTGCAGCTAAATCGTGATATTCTCCAATGAGTGCGCTCATTGGAGAATTTAATAGCTCGGCCACTATGCATTTCTTCAAGAGTACGAGGGACTTCCGTCAAGTTAGTGCCCCCACTTTGAGTACCAATTCTGGGACCAGTGCCAATAATTAGTGCTGAATTCGTGCTGCCAAACCGCACTAATCCTAGAATTCGTGTTTCATATTTATTTGTTACCCTTTAAAATTAATCAAAATTTAATATAGTACCGTAGTTTACCAAAATTTACTCATAGATTACAGCAACCAATGAGGCCTTAATTCCTGCAAAATCTTATGCATGAAAAGTGCGGGAATATCTGTAGAAATTCCTGCATAAAGAAATTCCACTCGTGCGAGAATTTGCAGAAATTCCTGGAAAAAATTCTGGCAAAAATTCTGTGCAGAGAATCCTGCTAAAATTCTTGCAGGAAAATAGCATGAAAATCATACAGGATTTTCTTCAGGATTATCTTCAGAATTTCCTGCATGATTTTCTGCAGAAAAGTTTCGCAAGTGTCCTATGCACAGTAGAATTAAGTAATGCCATCATCATTCATCCTTTATTAATAACATCTGTACTTTGTACTCCCTATTCGCTCTTTGTTCCTGTTAGTTCAAAATATTTATAGCATAAAATTCAGTTCTCCAAGGCTTTGGGGGAGGGGGGGGGCGACCGCCCCCACCGCCCCCCCCTGGATCCGCCCCTGGTTTATTTTAAATATTCAGTCGGCTCTTTCGCGAGAAACCACTAAATGCGCCATGGAGCCCATTCTCCATTTGACCTCTAAATACAGCTAATTACAATAACAAGGATGAGTTTTCCTTTATTTATGTGACAATAGTTTTCGACGAACATTGCTTCCTCTTCAAACACGGAGAGAAATATTTACACACGGTTCCTGTCGAGTTTTATCAGCCTATAGGTTGGTTAATACGACATTTAGGATAAGCACTGAAATCAAGGCTGATAATTTGAAACCAAATTCAGCACTTAAATCCTCCCCTTGACTGGCTCGGAGTCTGTATATATACGACGCGTGTTTTAGTGCGAAGTGGTGCTGCCCAAGAACTTGCTGGCTTACGCCACATATATAAACTGCGTAATATTGTTTTGACACACATCCTATTTTGTTTACAAAACAATCAAAAAAATGTTTCTGTAAACTATTTACACTAGACCACGAGCGCATTTTCTTCGATTACAATTGTCACAGTTCGCCCGAAGATTATTTTGGTATATTTCAGCTTCACCTCCGGTATTCTCTCGAAACATTCGACTTGCCTGTGAATGGTTGTTAGATACAAGAACCGGATGGAAACTTAGTTTCGTGCTTATTTCTCTATTCATTACTGATGATCGGCTTTGATTCTTTCATCGGATACGATGACACCATTTAATCAGTACGATTTTTAGCGTACTGAATTCAGTTAGATTTTCTGCACTGAAGTTAACACCGTGAAAATGACACTAAGAGGAAAAAAGATGAGTGTAGATTGGGGGCAGTTGAGAAGTGAGTTCAAAGAAGGATGGAGGATAAGCCGTACAAAAATAAGACGAAAGAGTAGGTGTTCAATACGGTTGAGGAGGTAAGTAGTGGGGAATATTTGAAGAAGGCAAGTGAAGTGTTTTTGAGGCTTATTGACGGCTTGGGCAAGAGGGAAGTAAGTAGGGATAGAATGAACATAACGAAAAAAGCACGCTCCTTTCATATAAACTCCTCACCCACACCATTCAATCCACATTATTTCATCAATCACTTATATCTAACCCTACTTTTCCTATCTTATCCGTTAACACTTCTCAGGTACCCCATTCCCAAGACATTAAACATACACTTATGATAATCCTGAAACCATGATTAAGTTTTGCTGTCACAGTAGTTCGCAGTAAAGTGGGGAGCAGGACACTTTTGTGAACATCGATTTTTGTTTCCCTATAGACAAATAATCATTTGCTTCATATACTCCGCATACTACCAACAACGTTCCTTCCACTATTCATTAAAGATAAGGATGTTGGAGCGATTTTTGGGAAGGAGCACATTTGCGTGAAAATTTGCTTACTTGTCCTTATTAGTACTATCTATTGATAAATGTGAAAAAAAAATTCGTTACTGCTTTGGTTTCTTGGTACATACATAATTAAAAGGTATGTTAACACGTAGTCTTATGGCACAGACATATTTTGAAATAAATTGATGACATATATACAGATTTTCTCGTAAAACGCGAGACAGTACATTTCATATTATTATAATGGTTGCCAACAAGTATCAAGGAATCATTCCCAGTAAAAAAAGCGTATTTAGATATAATTTTCGCTAAATTTCGAGTTACATGCCAAAAATCCGTCATAACTATGCTTTAATGAAGGTGAACATTTTAAAATATAATTCTTGCATCATTTACATTACTGCTTGTATGGTGATTTCCAACATATAAACAGATTTGCTTGAATGACTTGTGGCCCAATAATTTTTTTTTCGACTTACTCGAAAAGTTATTAAAATGTACACACAATGACTCACGATTACCGGTCCAGCCACCTTAATCTCCTACTCGATCCTTCCATGTTGCACAGACTTTCGGCAAAGGCACGAAAAATTTTGAGTAGAATTTATCTGGAATATATTTACCCTTGAATAAAGGTTTTTCTGAGATGGTTTCTAAACATTAGCGGCTTGTTTTCAGCGGAAACTACGAGGTACGACGTCTCACCAATACTGATACATTACTTGGTATTTGCACAACGCAATACATAATTCATTTGCAATTCAAATTACTTTGCAGCAAGTAGGTGCCAAGATTACCCAAAGGTGACGCCTAGAGAGCTGGCGCTGAATTGAATTAGCTATGAGACTAAATTTAAATTGTAAATGGAAGTTATTCCACCACGTGTGGCTGGATAGCGATGGTGTATCTGAACAAAATCTTTTTAAATTCATGAACACTGGTCTTCTACCGAATAAATGATAGGTCCATGAACTGTCTATCCCATAGTTATCCAGACCGCGGCGAGATTTCTATAACGTTTTCTTCAGAAAATAACCCCTTGCCCTAAATCGATCCGCGTGTCATTTGCCTCCCTTCATAACGCCCAAGATTCCTATTTTTCACTTCCTTCTCCCGCGATAGTTACATTATTTCCTCCATCACCCTCTTCAATATGTTGTGACCTCTTATAATTTCGGACATCATCTAATAAATAAGTATTTTCCAATTAGTTTCAGTTGATTGGTCTTAGAACTCATTTTTCGGAGAGCAGTCCCGTAAAAGCCATTTTATCTCAAACCTCCCAATCACAGCCAATAAAAGAGCTATTAATAAAAAAACAAAATGAAATAAAAATAAATACACAAGTTCACTAATAAAATAAAAGTCAAAGTTACTAGAATACGTGTAAAAGTATTGGAATTATATTTTTATAGCGATCATGCACTACCTCATTAAATGAGCCCAATTTTCCTGCCTTCTCCTAATTTATCTAATCAGCTTCCTTCCCTTTCCTACCACATCCAGAACCTTCTAATTTGTCGGCCTCTCCTTTGACTTTACTCTTCCCATTCCTCTCGCTACCTATTTACCCAGGGCTTCCAATCTAGCTCATCTTCCTGCCATGATGACCAAGTCATACAAAGTTTGCTCCATGCAAGGTCATTCAAGGCTCCATATTAATTTTTTTTAATCATCTAAATGTGTTTTACTCAAATTTCACCAGATCAATTCCTACCGCTTCGAAAAAGCTTTCTAGGCTAAAGAATACTTTAATTTATGCCCTAGCTACCACAAAAAATTCTCATCCAGAATACTCCCAAGTTACGTGAATTGTTCTATCTGCTCCATTTTATGTCCTCCAATCCTAATATTTGTTTACACCCTATGATTTGGGAAGTCTGATATCTTTGTCTTTCGATGGTTAATATTATTACCAAACCTTTTCTTTGCCTCTTTATAGCAGTTATCATCGACTGAATCCCTTATCTGAAAGTCTAACCAATGCATCATCGTCCATTAATCTCACTTTACCAGATCTTATCCTATTTTTATCAATAATTCCAACTCTTTGCATGCTTTTTTAAGGCATTGATTTCGAAAATATGTTCGGGGGAATTAATAGGGAGAAGATAATAAATAAAACAATGAAAATAGTGTTAGATTGTAGAGAAGCATACGAAACTTGAATATGGACCAGAGGGAGCATATCAATTGGTGGCTGGCAAGGAATCTGGTGGGTAGTTACAGGTCGTAGAGTTGGGAAAGGTTGCCCGTTGTCACCTTTGCTTTTTAACTTTCATTTCGAGGATATAGCAAGAGAGTTATGGGAAGAGCTAGATGTGGGAATGAAAATAGGAGGCCATCTGATAAAGTAGGTTTAGATTCGCAGACGACAAGGCGTTGGTTAGGTTGGTTGGTACATTAGATGTCATGTACACATACTACTGCTTTGGAGAGTGTCGTTAGAAGGAATTACTTGAAAAATATGAAAAATGATTCTTAGAAGCCATAATTTTCTCGTATAATTCCACTTATTAAGTAGGGCCCCCATACTTCGCTCACTCTCTACATTAGAGTACTTACCTGAAACCATTTGTTTTTACCATACCTACCTGATAATCTCCTTGTGCAGCAATCCAGGGAAAATTACGACGTTGAGTAATTATGAGCAAACAAAATTATACAAAGCTTTCATAAGACAATAAACAAGCACGTTTAATAAGAATTGAAGTTTTGAGTAGCAAAGAATGAACCTAAATAATAAATATTTTCCTTTGAGATTCGAGTTTTACTCATTTAGACAATGAGGAATATACATAAAATTTACTCCTCATAACTGAGCAGTGTACACGATAGCACATTTTCCAATGATCCCGAATGAATAATCCATATGCCTATCCGTAAACTGAAATCCACATTTTAAATGAACTTTAAAAATACTATAAAAATTTTAAAAAGTCACATGATCCTAAACGGCACATCGATAGTTAAGCGTCAACACGGTATTGCTAATCTGCTATAGGTGTATTTCAACTGTAAAGATAAAGGTATAATGGTTTTTTGGGTTCCATTAAAAATTAAAATGACTATTTTTGTTCCACTAGGATTATTCAGTTGAAATTCACATGGCAACGTGTCGTGTTACTGGCAGTTATACCGTCCTTTGACGTAATCGACAAGAGGTTCATGATGACGCAACGTTTACACGCTGTTTGATTTTAAAAAGAAATATTAGAATACAACAACATTGCTGGTGGACTAAATTTATGTCTTCTACATATTCAATATATGTCACCTATGTTAATCAGTCTATCTAATATATGAATCAATTTATGCGTCATATATATATATATATATATATATATATATATATATATATATATATATATATAAACTCCTACATTGTACTTCATTTATAAGAAATGGACTTCACACACGAATAAAGTGCAATAATTCTTCTTATCCGTTATTATATTATTCTTATTCGTAGTCTTCCTCCATAAAACGTATGCTGTGTATACAAATTAGGACGCGGTTCGTCTTCTGTTTACTTCCTCATTCAACGGACGCCAAACGCATCGAGTTCCGTGGGCATAACCAAGCGTCACGCGTCCACCTTTTCACGATCAAGGTCGCACCAGTATGGGATGGAGGGATTTAATGTGGACAAGGTTAGGACATCTTACGCTTACCAGTTGTTTCCCCGTCATGCTCGTGGCGCTTCAGGGAATATCATTGGTTTGGGTATTCACCCAGCTGATACAGTACATGTTCATCAGCAGTCCTTATCCTAATATCCCAACTTCTGCGATATCTCCTCGCTTGCCATCATATAAATGCTCTCTATCAAGTCTTTCGTAATTTTCCTCAGACTGTCTGCCTGTCATGTTGTCGTTCGAAATTCCTATCCTCTTCCGTCATCTTCCACGCTTTCCCAGCGCTCTCCCCTCGATCACCGTCTTCAACTTGCCCTCGCCTCTCAAAACTTCCTCCCTCCATTTGTATACCTTCTCCAAACGTCCGCCACCAAAATTTCTTTCATTTCCTCTCCCACCTAGCACCTCCTCGTTCGTCCTCCTCACCCAGCTTTCCCTCTCCATTCTTCTCCAAACCCACGTCTCATATTCCTCCACATATTTCAAAAAGATTAAATTAAAACGTATTGTCCTCAGCGGAAGCAGATAATATTCGAAGAAAAATAATGAAAATTTCCACCAAACAATTTAAATGTGAGATATCAATTAGATGCAGAATATTAACGCAAGAAAAACAGTTGAAGTGACTAAATATATTTTTCACAGTAACTTTATCATCCCAAAATTTTCCGTGTGCCTTGAGCTGAAATGAGGTAATCTTATCCTCAAAAGTGTGCCGAGGGTGTGTCGTAAATTGACATCCATTTAATTACTGTTCTGACTTGGAGAAAATATATTTTTCCATTACAAAAATATTTTGATTTTACCATTTACCCAACAGTATACTCTATAAAATCCGAATATACTCTCGAAAATGAGTGAAACTTGGACATAATGAATAAATAACACGTGCAATTTTCCACATAAATTCCGGCCTGAAGATGATGTATCAACATTGAAACCCGGGTTGGAAATAAATTTTATTTTTGTGGAAAATTGCACGTGTTATTTCTTCATTTGTATACTATTTACGCTTCCGGGCTGCGTCTAGAAGAGAAAATTTCAGCTTTAGAAAGAATCTATCAATTACCAATCTGAAAATGTTTTAAAAATTAATCCCTTAGGCGTGTAGCATACCTACTTTTCAAACATGCAGTTAAAGTGCAGTATTAATAATTGCCTCGATTTAGAGTGGAATTGTCGCCAGGGATGCAATTCTATGCGAATTACTACAAAAAATCGGATAACGTTCGAATCCGTGCCTCATATACTTAAAATAAAAAACGAGCAGAAAACACACGAGAGAAGAGGCACGACTTTGTATTTAGTTCTTAGAGCCACTTTCCTACCACAGGCTTGATAATGAAAGTTCCTATTTATTTTCGGGGCTCAATTCATGACGTCCCAACTCATGCACTTTCATTGCCAATAAGGCCTATTTGCGAAACCAGTTTAGCGTATGCTTTCCCTCCTGTTGAAGACATAAATCATGTTGCGGATCATCATATCGGATCCGGCAGGCTAATAATTATGGTTGCTAACCGGTCCATGGATGAATCATATGTTGAAGTGGCAATTTTTACCGCGGCGTTGACCTCGCAGCTTCTGAACGACATATTTCAATCCCAGCATCCAAACCTCCGTTATTGCAAGCGAGCCACTATTAGGAAGTAATTTGTGCCTGGAATGCGTTTAATTAATATCGCAACTTTGGATACATGTGCTTAACATGGAATGATCAAAAAAAGTGGCAGGTGTAAATATGAGTGCTAAAAATATGAAGAGCGTTTGCTCAGAGTTTTCTTCTATATTGCAGCGTGTGTGAAAAATAGTCTGATAGTGATGGGTTCTTGAAAATGGAAGATAATACATTCGGTACATTTTTGTCATAGCCAGTGTGCTTTCTTCTGTAGGCAAGTTGGTTCTGGCATAGAGTAAGTATAGGTATATATACTTACTCCATGGTTTGGGTCATAGTTGGGAAAGTTATTAAAAAAACTTTATAAAATTAAACTTAATCTCTGTAAAAAGTAACCAGTTTAAGTTAAAAGTTACTTTTCTGAAAAAGTAACTGATTTAAGTTAAAGTTAAAAAAAATTAAATTTTACGTTAAAATTTACTTTTTCATTTACTTTTTCAGTTACTTTTAAGAAACTTAAAAGCTATTTTTTGGAATTGGGATAAAATTAATTCAAAATTCAAATTCAAGAAATTCGAACAGGACGATATTCGCCAAAAATGAACGAATAAAATTAACTGAAGTTAATTTTCTATCAGTTAATGTATAGTTTTAATGATTAAAAGTTAAAAGTTAACTCTTATAAATTGTAACGGTTAAGTTAAATAGTTAACTACATTTTTAACGATTTATTTTAAACGTTAATCCCAACTATGGTTTGGGTGGTGCTCGGTGTGATTTCTGTAATTAAAACATTTTTCTTTTAATCTCGTTATTTTAATGGCCTTATATTTTCATTAAATTATCATCAATTACAACAAAATTAACAGCTATCATATTATGACGAGGCTATTATGACTACTCAATTAGGCAAAACTCTGATACAACGGAGTAGTACCAATCGTTCGATTCTGACGTAGGCTTCCGCGGTGTTTCATGATGAAGTAATGCTGAATGGCTGTCGGCGTTCTACCGCGTTGTGTGTCTTGAAATGACGACAGCTTCGTTATCGTTCGATTAATCGAGAGGAGGCTATAACGTCAAACTCCTGTTTTCGGTTGTGTAAAATTAAGAGCACTTTAGACTCCTCAAGAAATTTCGACGTACTCCCAAAAATGACTTTCCTATATTTGCAGCACTGGAATAACAGCTTTAAACATTACCTTCACCACAAGGCCACCAACAACCTTTCACGACCCAAATTCAAGCAACAACAAAATAACCTCAGAAACCAAATGTATTAAAGGAGCATGGCCAAATAAATACTAATAAAACATTATTACTTAGATTGGGTTGGTTGTTTATTAGGGAAGGCGATCGACGCCTGAGGTCATTTGCGCCTTTAGAGGCAGTTGGGCGGATTGGTACGGAAAGGAATTTATGGGGAATGGGAGAAAGGCTTGAGAGAAACTCAGCTTCGGGTTAACATTCTCATGACGATCGGCGCCAAGGGGTTCAAAGTTAAGTCCTATCCGACGGACGGAATGCTACACCTTAAATTACCCTACAGTACAGCATGACAATTCGTCAGAATGTCCAGCTGGATGTGGGGTTCCGAAATATTTTGAACACGTGATTTTCTGGTGCCCACATTTCAACGAGGAGAGAAACGAACTGGTAGATATACTCGGGATTAAACCCGACCCAGAAAACTTAGTTGACCTGATGATGGGAACAGAGGAGAACTGGACAGAGACGAGCAGCTTTGCTACCGCTGTCATGAAAATCCTTCGCCAAGAAGAACAAACGAGGGGAAGAGAAGTAACGCCTTAAGAAGTTGTTCCTTCTGGGTGACAAGATGAGCTGGCATATCTCACGAGAAGTGGAAATGCCAGAAAGGCTACGATCACCCCTACGGTAGTGCTTTGCGGCGGTCCCGCGGGGTCAAAAAAGGTCAATGGAGAAAAGAGGTTAGGGTTTTGTTGGTATGGCGACTAGTCATCGCGAGTCCAACACTCTGTGCGTAAATGCATTTCCCCCCTCTTATATAAAAAAAATACTTAAATTTCCCTCCACATGACTCCCAAGGAGGGATTGGGATTCTACTGAAAAATCTCCGTCACCGACGGAATCCGACCCCGGGTCCACAGACTGTAAAGTCACTGCTCGAGCCACTACACCACCCCATTCCCCACCCAACAAAGCCTAACGATATTATTTACTCGGATGATTCTCTTTACCCGTGAAAGAAATGAGAAAACATCTACAAAAATTCACAGCAATACCGGCAGTGCTAAGCACAAGATAAACAAGCGGATTTTTAAAATATTTCTTCCAAAATGCATTGAAGTGGCAATTAGAAATCGAGCAAAGAAAGCCTTTGAAACAGAGAAAAAGGTGTTAAGCTTTATTTTGAGAAAGTTTTCCATTACGGAGAAAATGAAAAATAATTTTTTGAATTCCAATTTATGAATTCACCGAAACCCGGTTCCCGTTACCCGTTAAAACAAATTTGTGAATTGGAGAACGCAAAATAATTTTTTAAGTCTATGAAAGTTTATTTTATTATTTTTTCCGTAATTTCGCTTGATTTTCAACCGCAAGCCGTGGTGGAAATTAATTTTTAAGAAAGTAGCCCATATTATCATGCATTACATTATCATTGTTTCCTTTTGGTGGGAGTTAACAGTAAAAAAGAATGTACTTTAAAAAATTTGACGAATTTTAGGATAGATGTTTTTACGGTCATAAGTCATATATGTCTCCAAAACGTCAGCTGGAAGGAGGGGTACATGACATGGGGAAACAGACCATGCTATGGTATATCAATTATATCGCACTTGACAAGCAGGATCTAATTCCGAGGGGTCTCTTAAAGATGTCGTCGCCTGTGGCGAAATACGTGATTTAACCAAGATCACACTTAAGAAGCAAATCCAAGAATTTGAGGTATTCACAGCAGCTGAGAATCACTTCATGATATCTTGTGAAATCTACATGAGTCCAATAAATTGTTTATAAAAGATGATGAAGACACTGGTTAATTCTGGAGGACCATTTTTCATCAAAGCATAACGACAAGAATATTGACCCATAGTTTTGTAGCTGATAACAACCATAGTTGATAGCGATAAGGGTCCTTCACAATGACATCGAGAAGGTCGGCCAAGATAATAGAAATGCCAGCTGATTTTACATCTTCACTATTGGCAAAGAGTTTCTAGACGTTCTCTTGGCCACTAGGCAAGGACCAATAAGTAGGCTGTCGAACAATGAACCGATAAACTACAAACCGGGCGAGAGCCACGTTAACATAACATGTTCACATGCAATGCTCGGATTAAGAGACTGTTACATACCACTTACGGCCGATTGTTGAATCAATTATATGCATCCAAATGAGTTATGAGATCTATAAGTGAAGGTATTCGTTTAACATGTGTTGCAGAAATATTATATAGATTTATTGATTTCATAAATGGTCCAATAAACTTATTGGACTTAATAGATGGTGAAATTATAGGTTCCATGGTTAACAAAAATCGCGGACGTGTTATGAATTGTTTGAAGGAGTAATTACTTGATAGAAGAGTAGTTATGCGACGAACAACGAGTTTATTTCTTCATTGCGATTATCTACAATGTACATAGGTAATATCAAAGATGGATTTATGCTAGCGGTAAGAAAGTGAGTGAAATGATTGAAGTAATAACTATTGGGAGATAAAATACAGTAAGAAAGCGATAGTTCAGCAGCTCGAATCATGCAATGAGCTCCACAACCTTATAGATCTCATAAATATTTATTTCATAGATAAATATTTGTCCGACCGGCCAGAAGCCTACCAATTCATAGATGATATAAGAATCCACGTGAGGTGTTTTTCTCATTAAGTGTTAGTCAATCAATCAAGCTTTAGTAGTAAAAATAAGAAATGATTTAACCCAATAATAAAGTTATAGCAATAAATAAAGGTAGATATTGATAAAGACAGTCTAAAGTGGTTAGATAGGATTCAACACAAGAAAACTGCGATCGCCGCATGAGCTTCTAATTACAGTATAGGTTTCTTTCCTCACATAAAGTTATCTGGTTAACAATAACAGATTAGACCGAAAAAAAATCTTTTAGTATCAAGAAAGCGTCGAAGCAGAAAATTATCTAGAGGAATCTCGCAGGAAAGGACGCAATCTACAGTGCGTGCCTTGCGTCGAGGGATATTGTTCACGCGAGCAAGAAGCTCCGCGCAAGTCTGTAGCGTTATCCTCACGTGCTGTGCCGGCTCAGTGCATTTACTTAATGCGGAAATGTGTCAGTGGAGATAATGACATCTTGACCTCATCCTTAGAGCGGTAAGTAAGACACCCACATCTTCATATTGCACTGCGAGCCACCGCCAGGACTTTTGACTAGGGGTGTAAGGACATAGGCAATTAAAAAGTCAAGTGTGGCTGAGTTCGAGGACAAGGCAACGTCTGGGGGTTTACGCGGATAGACGCGTCTACGTTTGTGGAAAATATTAAGCGACCATCGAGGTGTTTGTGCCATCGCTTGTGGGACGCGCCGCTAGAGTTTTTGACGTAGCCAAAGCAGACTAGCTCCTTTCACCACGGAAATAGCAATACTGATCGATAGCAAATAAGATTAGGCTTTTCTTGTTTTTTATCCGAGCTTTGCAGTAAGTATGGACCGGCATATGAAAATTAACTTGTATTTCCATTCCTTATTTCCGTTTTTTCACCAAGGAGTGCTATATAGTGTCAGTTAATTGGCTTTACTAGAAACATCTAAGACGAGATCTTTCGTTTAGTACCAAAATAAGCGCTTTAATTAACATCGGATGCGCGAGATGCCCTGCACCGAAAATTTCGCCTGAACCCAAAATGGCCGCGAGTCGCCGTGGGCACTCGCACGCGTATCGAGCATGTGCGGCTCCAACTAAGGTCATGATCGGTTCATATCCGATTTAAATAAAATCATCCCACCACATATGCCTATGCATAAGCTAAAGAGTTAATAATTATTAATTGACGTCAACTGCCCCATTCACAGGTATGGACGATGGGATTCAATTTATGACTGTAAAAAGGCAGACTCAGCATAATGAATGATAGGTAACGAAAACGTATTGCCTGACTGTGCATTAATGCATTAAAATATTAGCATTTCCATGGCATATAATTGTACCTTTATTCCAGTTAATCCGATGTCTAGTAGGCATTAGGTACTGCAGTGAATTTATCCCATATACTGTTTGAATTATTGGGAGGAAGAATTTATAACAACACACTCAAACTAGCGAACTAATGAGAAATATTAAGAATAATTAGTCCAAGATATGGAAACTAGGTTTACTAATAACTAAATTCAGTCAGGTAAATGAAAAATACTCATGTAGCTGAATGCTCAATATTGATTAGAGAAGGTAAATACATGGAATGGTTAGGAAACCTCTAACTGGTGAACGGAAGGGAATAATCATGTTTTAACATTTAATTCAAAACAAGCATTACAGCTGACTTTTGCATATTTAGTTAACAAGTAGCAGTGAAATAAACAAGTAGCTTACGCAAACTATTACAGATTTTCAGCTTGAAACCACTTATTACATCTACCATCCTTGATGTAGATGGGAAATATTGACAGCGTGTTAGCGTATTATTATTATTCGAAAGGGGCTTGTTATATCCTTGCCTTGCATTATGATTAAGCTGAGGACATTGCCTAAAATGCCTATTTTTTCTTTTACTCAGGAAACCAACTTTATGAAGTTATAAGTTCATTTAGGATCATTTATGGCGAAATAAACACGATTTGTTACTGCCTAAAAATGCCCATTTTATCTGTTTATGCCTTTTTCTGCTAGTATAGCCTATTTAAGGGCCTAAAAAAGCAATTTTCTTTTCAACGTCGCCAAACTTCTCTTTAGTGCAGAGCTTGTCTGTTATTTCAGTTCCTTTTTTATTCTATCAAGGTTGAAATAATGTCATTAAACATTCATAAAGAAAAATCAACCAAAGTATTATTATATAAAGAGTAGAAAAACAACTATGGTAATTTAACGTGATGCATACATGCGATGGTTTCAATTGCCAAAATCTTGTTTTTGATGGTACCACTCCTTATTGCTGAGTGTAAAGGCAGTATTGATATTATGGGGAACATGGCTAAATACTGCATTATACTCTGTAGATAAAATTATTGAAATACGTGAGGTATGTGACAGGAATAATGTGCGCCTCCGATACATAAGTTCGAACGTCTTTTCCACCCACTTAAAGGTACACTATTGGGTCATTCCATGCCAAGTGGTCTGGTGGTCCCCGCTCGACCATCACTGATTTCAATGAAATTCTGTATGGACATTCACACATATCCCCAATAAATATTTGTAAAGTTAAACGTTCACCGATGGTATACTTGCTGATATATAGTAATTTGTTTCACCCCGTGCCGCAGCCTTCTTCAGTATGATTATGAGATTTCGGTAACTTTGAGGCATAGTATCTCAGGAGATATTTTGATAAGAGAAACAAAAATTGGCTATCTTGTACAAAGTTTTAAGCTCTAGTAAACAGCATAATAAGAATAACTGTAAAAGCGACCTCCTTGTATAAAATTCAGGGCGAAACTGGCCCGAAAAATTGCGGATCGAAAAAAAATTAAAATTTTGGCTTTTTATATTTCAGGAAGTAAAGGTGTAATCAACGTGAAACTTTGAGCATGATAACATATCAATACATGGTTTATGAATATAATATTTCATCTTCCTAGTGATTTCCATTATTTTAAAAATCAAGTCTAAATGTGACACTTTATGTAAAAACGCCAAAAATAGGGTATTTTCTCCCTGTTTTTACAAGAAAAGACCCTCTGGAATTTCTTTAGGATCATTTTCATTATAAAGAGAATGGTTTCAACCCTCTAAAAAAATATATCTGGTTTTTCATTGCGGGCATATAAGGCCCTAAAAATAGGGACAAGGTAGAGGATGACATTTGTAAAAACGACAAAAATAGGTTATTTTCTGCCCGCTCTTACAAAAGAAAGACCTTCTGGATACTCTTTTGAATCATTTTCATTTGAAAGAGCATGTTTCAAACCTCTTAAAAAAGTCGACTTGGTTTTTCATCGCGTGGACATACGGCCCTAAAAATATGAACAACGTTGAGAACGTTGCTTTGGTGGCGCCAAATGCATTCTGTTGTTTGTCGTCCTGTTTGTTTTATGTAGATATTTTTTGTATAATGCATTGGTCCATGGTGACATTGTCACCACCAGTTCAGGCATTTGAACCCGTAACCCAATCGCCATAGGGGTCGCGCCCAATTACTGTGTAATACCAGCCACGGGTGGGTTTCTTGGTTGAGGATCCCAATCCTGCAATTTGGTTTCTTCGACAAGGTTCCTAATCCTTGTGTGGTTATCTGTCTGATTCCAAAGCCAAAGGTTAGGCAGCTTATCCTAGGTTCCCAAGCCGAAGCTCGTATGGTTTTTGTTTATTTTTAGACTTGGGTAAGGAGACTATACTAGAGCCTTGGGTTAAGTCGTGGCCGTTCTGTATTGAGTGATTTCGAGTTTTTTAAATTATGAGTGATGCTATGTACTCATTTCTTGGATCCTTCAAATTTCATCTTAATGAATACGTTATTCCACTAGAGGTGCTTTTAGAATAGTGACAGCTGTTACTGGTATCGACCAACTCTTTGGGGCCAAAGTTAATAATTGAACTTTCGTCGATTTATCAGTTTCTTTAATTTTTGTTTTCATATCTTCGATTAAAAAATATTTTAAGCGCCTATTTTAAGTGCCTATTTTGAAATTTTTAGTGCCTCTTTAGGCTGCCTATTTCTTCATTTTTAGTGCCTAAATGTCCTCAGCTTAATTATGATTAATTAATGTATTTCGGCTAGAGATTGAATACACGCCAAAATCATTTTATTTTTTATTTTTTTTACGTGCTTCGACGGCTAAGGTCATTTCGCACATAGTGTCTGCCCCGCGCAGACAGGGGCAACAGCACTTGGACGAAGCCAAAATCATGTTTCTTATACGTTACCAACTGCACGTAAACCTACGCCCTACCGGTATAGGGATCGACATGAAGTAGGGATGGGAGAAAAATAAACGATTCTTCATCACAATCGATTATTTGCTTCCGTGTCTTTCTATTATTATATCGATTATGGGCGGACGATTTAATCGTTGAATCGGTTATTCAATCCCAATTATGACTGTCATAACAAATCGGCGGGATTGGTCTAATTTGAAAATTTATCGAGGGAAAAAGAATCGGCTGTTGAACTTTGATGAATTTTTTCGCAATTGTTAGTGAATTATTTTGAACTAAAATGAGTCAAATAACCCAAGAAAAAAGCTATTTATTGAATTTTCTTTTTGAACTGCAATGATAAGACTGCAAAATCTGCAAGAAGACGTTTGAAAATGCCGTAGATAAAAAAATATGACTCAAATGCATGTGGTTTTACGAGACACGAGGTAAAGTTTACGACTATTAACGGCAGACAGCTTCATTTAAAGGATAACGCTAATAACATGTTACGTAAAAATAGTTATATAATGAACTTAAAACCAGATTTCAGGCAATTAAGTTAAAAATAATAATTTAAATAAACTGTGGAAGCTTCAACCGTTGAAGTCTTTTTATCGCAGTGTTTCAAAAGGAAGCTCTAACCCTTGCTAAGGGTAAAACTACTCATACTGCAGACACACGAGTTGGAAACCTACCTACTCCTCTGTGGAAAAAATGGAAAAAAATAATCCACCCAGGAATGCAGAGAGAATACTACAAGTGAAAATTAACAGATAAATTATAGCGTATATATATTATGAAAAAACCTTTGGGCAAATACTTTGCCACAGTAAACTTATTTTCCAAAAAAATACAAGAACAATGAACATTATAAATTATTGACTCTGATTACTATTACTGTCGAAATGATAAATATATTTGTAACTCTTTAAGTATCGTCAACACTGAGCGATTTAAATTACGATCATTGTTACGTTTGCAGCAACCTGAGTCTGAATTATATCTATACCAAGTATTAGGTACTTAAAGGGACATTTTTCACTTAATTCCAGGCACCTATAACATTCCCATTCTGTCTCTATTTCTCTCCTCTACAAAACATGTTCAATGACCACTAATGGTCACCAATTATTCTCCTCTTTCCAATTAGTTTATTTAACACAAATGCACTACAATCGACTCCTCATATATAACTCCCTCTCCCAGGGCCCGCTCTACCATATAGGCGAACTAGGCGAAGTGATGGGGCACCGCGATTTGAGGGGCGCCGAAATGACAAGTGAAGAGAAAAAAAGAAAAAAAAAAGGAAAAAAAAAGAAACAAAAGGGAAAAAAAATCGAGAAAAAAAATTGAGAAAAAGGAAAAAAAAGAAGGGGGAGGGAAATAGTAAACCCTTTTGTCCGAAAACCTTATTACCTAAAACTCGATAACATATCTAACCCTATTTCATAAAGTAAAGGGCTTGTTAGCTGCTTAACCTTCCGGCGGGCGCGCCCGTTTACAAAGTAAACGGTTTTCAATTTTTCAAAACGCTTTTCGAACCAACATTGTATTAATTTCAAAAAATGAATCAAAACTTACATAAGAAGTACAATGACACAAGGAAGAATATCGGGGTAGGCTGTTCTCTCTATTGAACAAGAAATTATTAATAAGCTCCCATTTTAAGATTTAGTTTCTAAGTTTACTGAAATCAAAGCCAGAAGAGTAAAATTTTAATATCTAGTGATTAGTAAATATATGCAAATATGTATAAGAAAAAAAATGTATCAAAAATATAATTATATTAATACAAAATAATTGAAATATATGTTTATTGATATTTTTGTGAAAAAAGATTGTTTTTTGTGTAGTGTAACCTATTGTGATATTAAAAGGGATATAATGGATAAATACGAGCGAAATTTTTTTAGGGGCGCCTTTTTCATCATTCGCCTAGGGCGCCTGTATTGCTAGAGCGGTCCCTGCCCTCTCCCCGGATCACTTCACAGTATCGTTCGCTTCAGTCAGAGATCATCATCACTGAATGTAATGATTTCACCACTAACATACGAGACCATGAAATATTTTCACCAGAGCATTAATTTCAACATGAAAAATCGGGGCGCATCGCTTACCGTTGCACATTCTCGACGATACTTCACAAGCATCATACGATTATTCCGCTGCTCACAGATGTTTCCACAGAAAAATCGCATGATTATTTACCGATGCTTCAAATAATCGATTTTGCTACCCGTCAAGCATGCGCAAAGCGATGCTCATCCTTGATGATCCTTCACACGCTTCACATGAATCTCACGATTCTTCAGATTCTTCCGCTCGTCTCAGAAGCTACAGAACTTCACAGAAAAATCATGACTATGTACCGTTAGTTCAAATAATCGGTTATGCCTTCCCGATTTTTGTACTGAATCGATTATCCCGACGTGATTATCTTATGATGCGATTAATCGATTACTGAGAAATTTTATCCATCTCTAGCATGAAGCAATGAAGCGGCAGTTGATGTCACGAGGCTAGTTCACTCACTCGACGTCACGGGAGGATGTCGCTACTGAACATTTCGGCACCATTCAAAACCATCATCTTCCGACGCGTATAGCAATGAAAACAACAGCGTCGAGAAGTAGGACCAATTGACTTTTATATATGTTTTCGAGCTAATTACGGCAAACATATTTTTAAAAATTAGTAGACTTCCCCATTAAGGTCATTGACGCCAAAATGGGAGGGTTTTGGTTGGTGAGGGAAGAATTTCAAGAAGAAGAATGGGGAATGGGTGAAGCACGGAGAGAAACTCAGCGTCGACATTGTCCTTCTCTAAACAAATGATGTGATAGTGACGGAAGGGATGTCGTCGGTGGAATGTGAAGCATTACAAAGAATGAGCGTTTGTTTAGGGAAGTGAAAATCACAGTTTACTAAACTATTCTCCCCACTTAATTGCATGGAAGTGAAACCTGGATATGCCAGGATAGGCATAAATGAATGCTAAATGCAGTGGAAATGGGATATTTCTGACGTATTTGTGGCAAAGGAGGGAGGAATAGGGTTAGGGAGCCAGTTATTGATGCGAAAGTTACAAATTGGTTACAAATATTTATTTATATTTTATTACACTTCCGTGATCAAAGAGCAGTCTTTGTCACAGAGCAAAAAATTTATTCTTAGCCTTAAGGCTAGTAGTTTAATCGAGACGAGGCCTAAATTGAGAAAAGAAATATTTCTATTCAAAACTCCTCGCATCTTTCTTTGGTTCGCTTGTGAAACCCGAGCCTCTTTTATGCAGCAAGACATTCATGAGATGACAACAAGACATATTGGCAATAACAACTTATGAACTTGCCCTATTTCATCGAAATAATTTGGTAAAATTCAAGCAAAATGAGTCACGTACTCTGTACATCTAGATGGATGAGGCATCATCCGGAGGCTGCGAAGGATCAATTGCCTACGATGACATACTGTCCCAATATAACGATGCAATGGAGAAAAATGAGCTGTGAAAAGTGTGTGGCTGACCGAGCTATTTTTAACCTCTCATCGCTGCGTCATACCTTGGGTCGAAAGTGCTGATTTCATTGACGACCACAAAAGACTACTTGTAAGCGAAAGATTAAGGCAAACAAGCGACCGCATAGCCAAAGTGGTTACGTCAGGAGATAACTTATCCGATAAAAAGATCAATATGTGGCGAGGATTTGTTTTTACTCACGTAGATAATTCTAAATCTCAGAAAAGATGAGGAAAAGAAGTCTTTTGAGGTGGCATGTGGAAAAATATCATTATCTAACAAAATGAGATTACAAAATCAATCAACATGCAAGGCCAATGCATTTTGTATCACAAATATCAGCTATTACTGTAGTCGGTGACAACAGGCTGACTAAGTAGACCTCTCTTGACGTCTGGAGATTATCTAGGAAACCGAATGAAGGCTGGCGCAGTCTAGGTGGATTAGAATACTCAAGAGTTGGGAAACGATAGTTTACGTCCATTGGGTTCACGTTGTCTACCAGATGGGCAATGGCTGACGAATCACTTAGAAGCGTTATCTGTCGCAGCGTTGTTTCATAGAACGGTTTTCCAACAGTGTACGATCCATATTAACCATTGCTGATCTTTATCGTAGAGTCTCCCAAGTAGTTGTGATGTCACGTAATCTCTTTCCATTCTCCATTCCGCTAGAGGAGTATAAACGAAATTGCAAATTTAATCAAACTGATTGCCAAAGACACATTTCACTTGGGCACTGAAATCGATCAATTAAATTTAAATTAAATTATCCCAGAGAATTTTACCGAATGAATGGTAGGTCTATGGATAGTCCAGCCTATAATTTTCAATATTGCGGAAAGTTTCTTAAACGTTTCCTTCGGAAAATATCTACTTACTTAGTAAAGTATCGATCTACTCCCTGCTTAACGTATTTTAGGCGACATAATCCTATATCTATAACAAGGACCATATTCGAATTTTATTTTAAAATATAATAAGTTGTACGGAGCGTGAAGTAAATATAGTTGTATAAATCAAGTAAAAACGTTGTCTTTATGACTGAACTTCATTTTCGAGGCTTTAACTTGACTTATTTCATTCACGTCGTAGGCTGAAAACTCCGTAATAACCAAAGTTTTTCCCTGTTTTGTATAATTTTTACGCTGGGTAATGCACTTATTTTTAAAAATAATTAATAAAAATCTATGTGAAGCTATACATACGTAGTTAAATTTCTGATGCAGTCTGTTCGTCATAATTTCCTCATTAAAAAATAATATCTCTCTGAAGCGCACAGCCATACCAATTCCCATGGAAAACGGCTTCTATTTTTAGCAAATATCTTGAAAAACCAAAGCAATAAGCAGTAAATACTTTGATTTAATTAGAAATATGAGATACTTTTTTCTATTATGAGACCAAATTCATTGCATTTTATTCATATTGATAACTTGCTCAAACTTCCTTATTTTTTCTGCCTCCATTCATTTCGTCGAAAATTCCACTGCCTTCTTTCTCTTGCTCATTTATAATGATAAAAATATAATATATATTGATTTTACATAGTGTCATGCACCATTATAATATACTTTGTACAAAAATTTAGAATCCTTAGGTAATCCCAAAGATTAATCATATCTACAAGTACATTATTGTTGAATACATTTTCAAAATTCGTGTATTATTGCGATTTCAATGATGGAGCTACAATGGAATTTCAATTTAATTTACTTAAATGCACGTATAAACCATCACTATTATGTACAAAGAGAGAGAATTCTAAAATAAATTGTCAAATATCAATTCCATTTCATCTACACCAAATAAAAATAGTTTTCTCTTTCTTTAAGAAAACTAGCATATAGAGACTTGGTTTTCGGGTCTTTCTCCGCGTCTATCCATATTTTTCTTGGCAATATTTCGCCGGCGTTCCAGCTGGCTTCTTCACGTTCGCCGAAGAAGCAAGCTGGAACGCCGGCAAAATATTGTCAAGAAAAATATGGATAGACGCGGAGGAAGACGCGAAAACCAAGTCTCTCCAAGCCAAAGACAAAGAAGTCTTCACGGAAACAAACATATATTCCTTTTTTATATGTGCGGGTATTTGGTTACAAAGTATAGGAGCAAGGCAAATAAGAAAATTTTGAAATGTGGTGATTTGGGCTCCAAGGGGTTGAAAATTTAACCGAGCTCGAAAATTCTAGCTATACCGCATTTACAATATACCAACCAAAATTCCCGCTTCTCATGAAAAAAATTGTAAAACCTTGTACGCAAAAAAGTTAGGCGACGCAACGGAAGAATTATTGAACTGCGAAAAAGTGGAAGGGTGTGGGGATAACGAATTTTGAATGTGATCGTTTTAATTATTCTTTTTTGTAGCTGTATAGGAGTTTTAACGGTGCATTTATGAGTACCACCCCATTAAATCAAGCCATGTGTTAATTTATGAGATACAAGAGCATGATAAATGACTTGCTAATCATTTTTCTCATCAAAAATCAACATTCACTGTGATATGATCATATCACAGTGAAGTGGTGGAAACGTTAGCACTATCTGAGCAAAGAATGTTTAAAGTTGAAGGCTATCTGATAAATATTGAAGAAATTTCCATCTTCTGAGAAGTGATTTAATTGAATTTCCTAAGTAGATTTCACGTGTAAGAAGATAAATATGAATAATCGATGGAAAAAGTGGAATATCAAGCCTCGAAAAGTGTGGAATGATAAATGCTTGCCGAACGCATATCTTAAAGTTATAAGAACTGCATCGCGGTCTCACATGAGGGATCTTACGTACATACCTAAGGAGTTTAGATAAAGGAGTCCTTTGAAAATTGGTCTCATTTTTTCATATCAACTTCTCTCACAATCAACTCAGATTGCATATTTGCATCTCTCCCATGCTAAGTTACGGCTTCAGAGTGTATGGTTAGGGGGGGAGGGAGGGGAGGGAAAGGAAATTGATTTTCTTTCCGATTATGTCCTTCTTGTATCGATGACTCTTTGAAAGCTCGGGCGAGGAATGAGGATGCAATATGAGGCAATATTACCAAACATTAACTAAAAACAATTTGTGCATTTTACAGCACAGTATCAAATAAATAAACCACCAGTTTACGTTTTTACCAGGGCCGGCCAAGCGTTTATGTAACTTCCAGGCCTGAATTAAAGACAAACTTTGGCAAGTTCCAGAAGACAGGCTCGCAGAAAAAGATTTACCAGGGTTACCGCCAAGTTGCGTTCACAAGGCGACATTTTTAATGGCGTTCGAGTTACCAGGGATACATACTAGTAATGTCAACTGGAAAATAATTAATTTATTTAAAAAATATACTCGTAGAGTCGTAGTCATCTACCTTTCCAAGTTTAGGCATGCCTGCCCAATTTGCTTCGCTATATACAGTGGCAGCGAAACTTGGTGGCAGTCGCCATCGTGAAGCGGATGTCGTGGAGGTGAAGGCTCGTATGGAAAAGGTCAGCCAGGGAACGGAGGGGAGTTGACAGTGCATGGAAGGCCTTTGTTGCCAACATAACTGCGTTTAACTTGAGAGGGCGGGAAAGTTTCAACAGCGCATTTCGCGACAATGTTTACGACCAAAACAAAGCTAGATCAAAAATGCTTTGATATTGTTCGCAACCCATCGCATGTAAGCATTTGGATTAAGATCCAGGAAGTTGATGCGAATGATAGATTAAGCTTTTAGAAGTTGGCAATGAAGGTTTGAGATCTTGGTAACCCTGAAAGTTCAACGCTGAGACAACCCAAGGTGAGTAAAGACTCACCTTGGAGACAACCTACTCCCCCAGGCGGAGCCGCTTCGTATACAATGAACTCTTCCGCAGAAAAGGGTATTCTGCGCAACTCTCTCCATGTTACACTACTAATTATAGGCCTTGGTTGAACCACACTTCTTCAATAATAAAAATCCTCTGGAAAATGACGTGAAAACGTCGAAACCGGTTAAGGTGCATTAAAAGTAGTGTGGAAAATACTGAGTGTTATCTTTTATTAATATGAATTTTCACAAAGTAAACTCGTCAACGATTGATTTAACACACTTCTTTGCCATTGTATAGGAACGTTTTATGATCGCAGCTGGTATTTAAAAATACGATCGCATTCATCACCTCGATCTCTTCTGGCATACAATTTGGTTGCTTCTCCAACGTGTGTAATACAGTGGAAGATCGTGATCATCTTCAATCAGTTTCCTTTTTTTTGGAACGCAGCAGTCGTATCTTTGTTTCGAAGAATTTCGTAAAATTCCTTCCCAAGCACGTCCATAAGTGTCAACTATATTTCTGTGTGTTTCTATAAAAAAATGAGATAATACAGACACATTTCTACCCACAGCGTCACAATTTATTAAAAGCTCATATTTCTATCAACACCAAGAAAATATATTACGTTCTTTTTGAGAGAAAAGAATTTCCTGAGGACCGCAAACGACATCTTCATTTCGGCTGTGCACTGCTTACGACGTGATCATCCGAGGATAGTTAACTTCCTTAGCATGAGTTTGGCAGTTTTTGATAGGAAAAATTTTAATAAATGCAATGGCTATTACTTTTGGATCAAATTTATTGGTAGCAGTAGCTGAATATTATAAAAGCGCAATTATTAGCTAAGTTTTGGTTAAAATATCGTCTTAAAGGTATTCATAATGAATAAAGACACTTGGTAATCTTTCACAGATTTATTTATTTGACACGACGCGTTTCGCCAAACTGTGGCATAGTCATGTGCCACAGTGTGATTATGCCACTGTGTGGTGAAACGCGTCGTGTCAAATAAATAAATCTGTGGAAGATTACCAAGTGTCTTTATTCATTATGAATATCGAGAACTTCCACCATATCCAGCCTGAAACAGTTGTATATAGTTTTAAAGGTAATTGTGGGTTATCTGTCACCACTCGAATTTTGTAATA
Organism: Pyrrhosoma nymphula; assembly: GCA_963573305.1. Classification (NCBI taxonomy): domain Eukaryota; kingdom Metazoa; phylum Arthropoda; class Insecta; order Odonata; family Coenagrionidae; genus Pyrrhosoma; species Pyrrhosoma nymphula. Next base: position 104,463,527 of record OY754334.1, on the reverse strand, counting down.
CCTGGGCCTTCGAGATGTTTATCGTTGCGTAAGTTCACCACGCGCAACTAGACCATATTATATGCAATATTATTTTATAATGTAAGGTTTCCATTAAAATAGAGACGTTTGTGTCGACAGCTTAATAAACCAACAACACACGAATATTGGTGGTGGGTTGGTGGGAATGATAATTGAAATCGACGAGAGTCTGTTTAAAAAGCGTAAGTACAATTTTGGGCGCATTTTACAACAACAGTGGGTCTTCGTAAGAATTTTCTGTTCAGCAAACGTGTGTGTTTCATTTTTTTAAGTCCCCAACCGCTCTGATTCGACTCTCTTGGCTGTCATTATGGAAAATATGACGGAAGGTTCAATCATTTACTCCGAGAGCTGGCAAGGATTTGAAAATAAAGTCCAAACTGAAAATAACTAGATTTTTTACTCTTATGTAATGGTCAAAATTTTAAATAAATTAAATAAAAAAGGTGACGGACAGCCCACTTATATTAAATGGAGAAGATGGGATGATGCTAGCACAACCTGTGCTAATATGTTTGCGTGAGACTTAATGTTACTGATACAACTCAAAATCTATAATTGACAAACCAGAAATAATTTAAGCTGAAACTGAAACTATTTGATTTTCGAACATATTTACTATTTTTTTATATATAAAGGAATTCATATGCATCTAACATGTTTTCACCGAAATTAGTCGCACACGTTTGCACTTTTGACCTAATCATCGTTTGCTTCTTATATTTTATTTTATTCATTCAAAGTTAAAATCCATGTAGGGTTGTCAACTCTTATTTCCACGGAAACGAAGACGACTGAGAAAAATAGGACTTATTACGATACAGTTCCCTGGAATACCATTTCTAAACCATAACTCTTTCTGCAACCAAGCTTTTGTTCTATTGTTTTCTTGTATGGATTTCCAGATATTAAGAAGTAGAAGGTATATTTAGGTACAGATCCACTACTTAAAATTGGTATTGATGCTTAGTATTATCATAGAGTAAGGTATTATATACCATATCCTTCAGATATTTCGATCTGATGAAACTTAGCATCTCTATGATTCATTTCACAAATGGCAACCAGCGTATTTATAATGGCTATGCGTTATACAGCCAATGTTGATCGGATGGATATATTGGGGATATTTCATCCCCTATCTACCGCGCCTGACGCTGCTAATGAATTTAATCAGTGACTAAACTGGTGAAGTTTCAAATTTTAAGAGCTGAGATTTCTGACATTATTGAACTCCCTCCGGAAAGTCAAGAAAGGTCTCCGAAAGAATGAGATAATGTCTGGGGAAATGAGCTCAATCGATGGCCCTAATCTAATGCGTTCTTAACCTTTTCAGCATATGGGAATGCGAAATATGTCGCATTGAAAGAGTAATATTTCTTCAATTATTTACTTCCGCAATCAACTCTCTCCGCCACCGAGAACGCATTACTTTCAAGGGAAAGATGGATGGATGGAGCTAACGGTGCAATATTTCTTCCGCCTCGAATGTGGCGCAAAAACTCCGATCACAATTGCCTCGGCAGTAAACAGTTTTTATTCGATGGCATTCCTGCAAAACAACGGAACGCTCGTGGTCAGCTCTCAGCTACTCGGGCATCCAAACTCTCGGTTTGCATTGTTATGACCTTCTTAGATGGCTGATGTCAACGAGGTCTCGCTCGGGACCAATTTAAAAAAACCCAATAAATTAGGAAGCGTGAATTGAATAACGCAGGGGTGTGAGTCGAAACATTCCGAACGTCATACGAACGCCGAAGTCCGCTAAATACAACGAATTTTTTTCTGACGGTGAAAAATCCACGCTGTGGCTAAAGTTACGTATGTAACTGTGTAGAAACGGAAGAATGAAATCACCTAATTTGCGAATCTAAACGTCTCTAAAATAATATTTTTTGTTGAGGAACGCTATAATTTCGCAACGAAAGGTATTTTTGTATTCATGTTCTGTCCGAGTAAAGATAATACGAAAGTACAAGGATACCAAAGAAGAGGCCCGGGACAGGATGAATTGGAGACAGCTTTGGTTTTTGGGACTTGCCCGCAGGCAGAATACCAGTTGATGATATTCTGTCCGCTCTACTTTGAAACATATATATCATTTTGCTTTCCGGACAATTCTGATGGCGCGTATGCTCCTGTGGTACCGAAAAGTCACTTTTGGCTTGTCATCAGGTTTGACGAAAAAATAAAAATAATTTGACATTATTAATTTTCATATTACAATATAATGATAATTTAATGAGATATATTACAACCAAATAACAACGTTTTAGAATCTCAATTCAAAGAATTATTAATGAATAACAATTAACTTGTATAAAGTGTTGGCATACCTGTATCTATAACGTGTTCACCACCTTGATCTCTTCTTGAATCAAATTTTGTTTTCCCACACATGCATGACGCAGTGGAAGTGATAATTTTTTAATCAGTTTATTAACTTGTAGGAACGCTACGGTCGTTTCTTCGGTTCGAATAATTTTGAAGAATTTTATCGCAAACATGTCAATCAGTACAGGAAGGGTCAATGATATTTTTATTTGTTTTTATAAACAGCGCAGCAATACAATCATGAATTTCTTACAGCAGCGTGAAAATACAACGCGTTCTGATAAAGAGAAAATAATTTCCTTTACCTTGATAGCATACGACATGAATACCGCTATTTCCTCAATGTTATGCGTCTTAAATTTCTATATGCATATTAATCAATAAAAAATATGATAAAAAATTTCCAAGGACAGTAAATTTTACTATGCAGACATTATATCTCATTAAATCTGACGCATTTTACGTAGTATATCAATTAAAAGGAAAAAATGCAATGGGATTTTAGAAGTTTAGACATCCATTAAAAATATTTGACATACCTATTACTTTGTTCATTTCCACTTGCAGATATACGACAGGCCTACGCGTTGAGGGTTGACTACATATTCGTTGGGATGAAAGACATTTGTGGTTAAATAATTACAAGGATACTGTTTGACGCATAAACTTAGTCCTCAATTTTAATTCTAGATAACGTCTACTTTTGGTTGGAATACTTTTGTTTTTAACCTTCAACATAGTTCCATTGTAACTCCATAAGTTGGGATCCAAAAAATTAAATAATTAACTAAAAAATTATACGAACCATGCCGAAGCAAATAACACAGCTTTGGAGACTTATCTGCCGACATGGGTTTCCCTGATAGATATTCGAGATATTCATTCATTTAAGTATTCCACCAGCTGATTGGTAGGCTCTTGGACAGCCCCCATCCTGCATCCCAATTTCATAGACATTGTCTAGCTTTCCCTCCTAAGGATGCCCCGCCATTAGATCCCTCTTATATTCCTCATAACTTCTACCTCCTCTTATTTCGTCCAGAATTCCTATCCTCTTCCACGCTTCCCCAGTGTTCTCCCCTCTATCACTCTCTTCAACATGCCCTCTCCTATCAAAAACTTCTCCATCCATCTCTTATGCATTCTCCGAACCTCTGCCACAAGCTTCCTCTCCACTCCAACCAAATCCAATACCTCCTCGTTCGTCTTCCTCTCAACCAAACTCACCCTCTCCATCCTTCTCCAAACCTACATCTCAAACGCCTCAAGTCTACGCACATCTTCCCTTCTCAATGACCAAGTTTCCGACCCATTCAGCGCCACGCTCCATATTAGAGTTTCTTTTTTTTTATTATATGTCTTCTCAGACCCCCCTCATCAATTCCCTTCTCTTCGAAAATGTTTCTTTAGCGAGATATTACGAGAGTAAAATTACTTTTTATCGTCCCTAATCCAGTAATAATATCGGCCAAACGTCAGCGGACGTATACAACGGAATTTAAAAACGAAGAAGCGATAAATAGAAGAGTTGCTTCAGGAAATGGGTGGACTTGGTGAATGGAGCAAGTAAGAAGGCGTGAGGGCAAGGTGCGTTATATTAGCCACCTTGCGTGAGGGTATGCCGACGGCCATTATAGAAGGGAGGAAATAGGGTTTTTCGGGAAAGGTTAAAAAAAGGGGATGGAATTTATGAATGGGACGAAGAGAGGTTTAAAGTCTTTAGATATAGAGTTGAAGAAAGAAACTGCATGGGGAGGCAGGTGCCTGCTGCTATAAAAGAATAGTAGAGGGAATATTTCCTTCGCTTAAACCAGCCGAAGTCGTTACCACCCATAGTAATAATACTTCCGACAGATATGAGGATCAAATGTCAACATTAACTCACTATACAACATGTACTATGGCAAATTGCGGTATTTTGCTCAAAAATTCCAAACAAGTAGGGAAAAGTTTTGAAAATATAGTGGTAGCAGAACATGGTGGCAGTTGCGAAGAATGTTCTTTCTGGGGGAAGTATAAGCTGAGGCTACCTTGTTCTTCTGCCTTGGAGGGTACCTTGTTCCTCCATTAGGATCTACGTACACGGAGCATTTACTACGAACTAGCTCCGCACGGAGGAGCAAGTAAGCATCCATATTTGACTACCTGGGTTCCTACGATCGCAGACCTTCAATGCCAACTTCAAAATGGTCAATCTGCTATGCGCATCAAATTCATAGCTTTCTATGGCTACGATCAACATTTAAGTACTTTGATGCAGCTTTCTTTGGATCGTAAACATTGTTTTGAAACGCGCCGCTGACCCTTCCCTGCTCTGTCAAGTTAAATACAGTTATGCTGGCGGCTAAGTCCAGAATGTGCTGTCACCTCCCCTCTGCTCCTTATCAGACCCCTTCCCCACGAGTCTCCCTGCTTAAGGTGGTTGAAGATATTTTTGTTTACGTAGGTACAGATTTTCGTGGAACTTTGCATAGGTGTTCTCATTAGAGATATCTTTAGATTTAATGGAAATATTGCATCATACCGATTTGGATTTTAAACAATTCAATAGTATCTTAGCACGTAGCCTTTCGGCACATGACATATATTACGTAATAATTCGGTTACATATATACGCCGATTTTCTTCTAAACGCGATGTAATACACTTTATATTTTTATAACTGTTGCTAACAAATATCAAGGTGTCGAGCAGAGTCCAATATTTGAAGAAAAAAAATTCAATATAATTTCGTCTAAATTTTAATGACCGTGCCGAAAACTCTAGTCATAATATGCTGTAATTAAGGAAGATAATTTCAGATATAACTATTTTATCATCTCCATAACTGCCTCTATGGTGAGTTCCAACGAATCAACAGATGATCTTGAGTGCAAAGTGATCCAAGAATTTTATTTTCGACTTAGGTACTTATTAAAATGTAAAAATTATTCAAATGTGCTTTCAATGACCCACGATCACAGCTCCATCCACCTTAACGACACCCCTTACGCAAGCGACTTCCACCAAGTTTCGCTACCAGTATATTAAGCGTCGTAAGCTTGGGAACCAATCGCCTGCTTATAACGTGACGTCAGGGATAGGAGAGCAAGCAAGGGTTATGGGCAAAGGAGCCGGGGAACACTAAAAAGGTCCCCTTGGAAGACCTTCGGTTCCCTCGCCCGCTGATCCACGTTTGCACCAAGGAGATTACTCACCTTGCGTTTGCACTACCCTACTTCGACGGCCTCTCCTTATGTCTTATTGGCGAATAGGAAATCCAACGAATAGGAGCTCTCATTTCTCCACTAGCTTGAATATAGAACCGGTATCTCATTATTCATTTCGGAGACGTTTTTGCGCCGTGCGGAAGGGAGTGAGTGGTCAGACGGCTTCGGCGTTTAGGAACAAAAGGGGGGGAAGAGCAATATTCAGTCAGGCCAGCTGGCAAGGTAAGAGCAAGGCCGAGACCAGCCGAGGCCTTTTATGGTCGATCTGACGACGCACAATAATAGTCGTACCCTTCGCTCTGGAGAGGGATTAGGGAGAGGTGGCATTGAAATGGTCAAGGGTAAGAGGCGGGGCCGATAGCCGAGCTCCTTCCTCGCTCCCTTGCCAGTCGTAATCTACCAGCCGTCGCGTCGTCCGCTTCTCGTAGGACTCGCGTATCTGACGACGTGAGGAAAATAAGCTATTGACGGTAAGTACGGGTGCAGGAGCTAAGTTTTGAATACTGCAAGTCTTATGTTACCATTTATTTTCTGAACCTATCTACAAAGTGCGTTCCAACTTTCGCATTGGTCGTCGCAGGTGTCGAATCGGCAGTAGGAGCTTTCTATTCTTGCAAGGTTCTTAGAGTAACTCTAAGTATACTCTAAGAACCTTGCTATTCATGGTAAGAACACGTAAGCGCACACGATCGACGATGAATGGGACGATGTGCGCCGTCGAAACGTTCGATAGTCTCCCGGTACATATATAGCTTTTTGTAGGTACACATCAGTCACGGCCGATTTTTTGTAAATGCTAAAAAAATTGTTCAAACTACATGCTTAAAAGGGAAAGCTTTTTTACCGCACACCAATTAAAAAACTTAACACTATCCATGTTTGACACCTTTGCTGAAAATCCAACATCTGGGCAACAATCACGTTTGCGATTAACGAAGTTCTTTTCTTCTCAAACACACTCCAGCGCAGTGACGGATCTAGGGGGCGGGGGGGGGGGGCAAGCTGCCCCGGACGCAGAGGTAAGGTGGCGCCAAAATGGGAAGAAGCGTTAGAATAATTATGAAATTTATTATGGTTTTGGGGAGATAAACAAATGAGCTAAACTAATCTGTATAAGCCACGGCATAAATAATGATATATTAGTAATAATAATACATAGTAAGGGGGGGCGCCGAATTACATTCTTACCCCGGGCGCCGGAGAGCATATATCCGTCCCTGCTCCAGCGCACATCAACTCTGCTCCCAATCTGTTTGAAAGTGAGCTGCCTGGGGCGCAGTGTTTGAATGGTGGTGAATTGACAAACACATTAAAGCGAATGGAAAGCACCCTGAATTACCAAACATTCGTTCGACTCTGCACGCTGATTGGCGGCCCATTGTCATGCACGTAACTAGGAGTGATTTTGTCATTTGTTTACAAAAAACCTCCTTAATTTTGTAAGCTGATAGGTGGCTCGTTGCCAAGCACTCAACTCAGGAAGAATCTACGGAACCATCAGAAGAATTGCATACTGCATTGAACCTTTGTGCTGGGAAACATTTACAATACCTTTGTAACTTGTGTGAATTCGTAAACATCGTAAACATTCGATATAGGAACCGATTTCAGGATATTCCCGCCAATACATGGATGCCGCACGGCGCACGCCCTTCTAGCCGTTCTTGGAGATAGGTACGTAGAATTAAATTATGTGTTGTCGGCCCATTCAAACCGACTCCTTTTCATGGTAAATTTCCTCAATGTCCTCACCGAGCAAACAACTTTTTCTTTCTTCACTTTCAGTAAATATTACCCGTGAAATAGTTTCCGAAAGCATCAATTCATACTCCCAATTGGGAGCGCTTAAGCGCGCCCAAATATGAGGAAAGGAAGAAGAGATGGCGATTATTCGCTGTCAAGAGACTGTAGCGAGAGGCAAATGGAAATCGAGAAAGGAAGCCCTGGTAGACGGGAAGCAAGCTTGAGGCGGAAATTAGAGACATTCAAAAGCGCAAAAACACTTACTCGAACTCGCTCGGTTCACCGAGCCGGCCAGATTTGACTCGAGCCTGGGCCAGGCTCGCTCGGGTAGCTCGATCCTCCTCCGCCAAATACTCGAGAAACCAGACCCACATCAAGAAACACGAGCGACCCCATGGAGTCTCGAGCCTCGACCGGACTGAGCGCCTTCGGAAACCAAACGAAGAAATACCACACCGATATAGTTAACCCATTCAATGCTGACAATTGTTGTGATGAAATTTGTCCCTACCCTGAAGTTTTTTTTCTTCCGATTTTTTATGTTGCTTACCCATTTTTTATAGTAAAATATGCAATATTTATTAATATGCACCCAATGTGTTTTGTTAATAATTTTTTTCGTGCCTTGAATTCAAGGCATCGTACGAGACTATTCTGAAGTTATGTTACTCCGCAATATATATCTACCGAAATTTTATTATGGGTTCTCTCACAAAATCATACAACGTGTGTCATTAGGAATATATTTATTTCAACAGTTTGATGTATGAATGCCTTTTAACATTTATAAAATACATTTTTGATAAAGAAAAATGGCTATTTTAACATACATCATTTACATAAAATGAAATTGATATGATATATTTAATGCCAATGTAAACTATGTCTAAAAATGGATTATACATTCAATCTCATATAAAATGTACATTTTTTCACCTTGAAAGTTTATTTACAAATTGTTTAATATTATCAGCACCTTCAATGATCATGCTTATACTCCTGGAAACACTTGGTCCACCCTTGCTGTCCACCATGGTCCACCCTTGCTGTCGAAACACAAATATGTCACGATTTTTTTAATACCTTTTTTTATGGCGCACCCTACACTTCATCTGATTGCGATGTTTTTTACCGGTCCCAGAGAAAGGGGTTGGCTTTGGGAGATGCCTGTCAGCGACTTACAATGCCGTAGCCCTATGTTCCTGGTCTACCAAAAGTAACGAACGGATAACCTCATGTCTAAAGTCATGTAGGTTTTTCTTATCTCCACTATATTTTTTACACAAAAAATAGTTGTTTAACAGCATTATTTGAAATATATGTATTCCTAATTTCTTGCACCACTTTAGTGTATGATGCTCGCAGGTATAAAATGCCAATAGCTGGTCGAAATTGTCAATGCCTCCCATACAGCGATTGTATTCAATAACTACATGTGGCTTTTTTACATCTAGTCTACCAGTGCCTTCAATCATTTTGAAGCCAAACTCAGTGCTCAAAAGAAGTACTTCACATCTGTATCGCCATTTAAGTACACAAACACCATCCTCAGACCAACTTCTTTACTTAGTTATTTTTGTGTGACTTCTGTGGGGTTATTTTGCCTGTTTCCTCTTAGTGTCCCAGTAGTTTGAATTTTCTCCTGGAGAAGACCCCTTGACAAATTCACACTACATATTGAAAAAATTGTCCATGAATATAGAATGGTCCTTTCCCTTGAAATCTTTCAAAAGGGAATGGACAACTTTACCTGCATATCCTCGGCCACCAACATCTTGATCAGCCGATCCTGTATAAACAAGGACATGAAGCACTAAACCAGTAGTCTTGGTTAAAATATAAATTTTTATCCCAAATTTATGCTTTTTCCCTTGTACATACTGCCTAAAAGTTAGGCAGTCATGCCAAATGACTATGGACTCATCCAAAGAAAGGTTTTTATCCGGATACACGAATCTTTTCATTATGTTATGGAAAACATCTACCAATGGACGAATTTTAAAGAGTCTGTCTGAAGGTTCATGTTCTTCTTCACCAGGGTTCTCAGCAAAATGAAGTGCTCGCATGACCATGAGAAAACGATCAAGACTCATTTTTTCCCTGAAAATTGGTATATTATAGAGATGATCAGTTTTCAAGTAACTCTCTAGTCTGTTGATTTGAATGTGTCCCATGTGGAATAGCAGACCCAACCAAATATGAAATTCTCCCTTTTCTAAATTTTTCTACTGGACATACTGACTTTCCAGAAAAAGATGTTTGGCAAATTTTTCCGTTTCCTTTAGTACGTGGTCATATACCTCATTGCAAAATACAAGGTTGAAATAACATCAGGGTGTTTGGGATTGTGGTGCTTCTTTGAGACCAGGGGCTGTAAATGGGATACCTGGGAGGGAAGGGCGGCTCATAGTCCATACGGCGAGGCTAACGGGATCTGTTTGGAGGATGGAAGTAAAAGGGGTTGGGGTTGTAGTGGTAATGGAACAGGAAGATGAAGGGGCCTGGAGATCCAGAGAAGTAGGGGTAAGGGTGTGCCTAATTATATTGGTGACACTGGTGACCGAGGGTTGAAAATCTTTGCTTGACAAGGATGAACCAGGCCTTTCTTCTTCACTTTTGGACTCCGGAGTTGTATCCAAAGACTCTTCATTTGAAGAGAAAGTAGTAATTATTTTTTGAATATGCTGTTCAGAAAGATGTACTACTGCTGGATTTCCTGCTGCCACTCTCTTCTTAGCCGAAATGTCTATAATATAGATTTAAAAGAATCAATAATTATTATCATGAAAAAATGTATGTACATACATATATATTTTATTATTTACCCATATATATTTTATTATTTACCCATATAAATAAAATTTCTTTACGGAATAGCAAAAAAGTATTGAATTACCTGGTGGATTTGAAGGAACTTCTTGTGTAGACCTCTTTTTTTCCACCTTGTGAAGACCTTTTTTTTCCTAAAAAATAGTTTTAGACAGTTATAACAATTGTTTACATAAAACTGATTATTTTCATGAAGATAAAAAAAATAAAAGAGAAATACTAACTGGAGGACATTCATTCTGGAGGACCAGCAGTTGCCTCGTCATCATCAGTTTGTTTACCCTTGATGCCAGCTGAAATTGCCAAAAATTTATATTTAAAAAAAGAAGAGAAAAAAGACATGAAATTCCATTACTTAAAAAATAATAAAATTTTCAATAATTAATACTTACCAGATCTCTTAGTATCCATTTAATATAAAAAGAAGACACGGGAACTGTTCCAGCAGGTGAAAAAAAAATAAAAAAACTAAAACACATCCAGCCCAGAACGAACCTCATCCACGTATGCCTAGAGCAAGACTACGACGCTGGAGGAAGTTGCAAGTGTCAGCACTGAAGCTAGGGACTAGGGAAAGTCGAGAAAAGTAATGGAACCAATGCCTTAACCACCAAAATATTATCCGAGTGATCAAGTAGATGTACCTACCTTCATCAGTTTGCAACCCATATTTATAATCAGAAGGTTAACAACACCATATTAAATTGAAGGAAATATGATTGACTTTCATGGTAGCATTAGGGTATGTCATGATTTACATATCTAATCACTTTAATCTCATATTAGTTTTTATATCTTTTTAGGTATCACAATGCCTCCGGAGATGTCTGGCCTGGTGGTAAATGGAGTATCTGTAGTTCAACTCATCGAGAAGAAGCGCGATGGGAAGGAACTCACTCATGACGAAATCCAGGCTTTCATTGACCACACAGTCAATGGAACAGCACAAGACTGCCAACTAGGTAAGTTGTGGATGGAGGTTAGTCCAAACCTCCTTAAATATGGTAAAGCGTAATATTTATGGCAATATTTGATTGAATTCATGCAAAGGCTCATGTAATGAGTCTCATCTTGGTGGGTTTCCAGGATGTTAGTTTTTCCTCTTTGATGCTGACTAGATTATTAGCCATTTGGGCTTAGAAAGTACAGAGTTTTTTTTAGTAACTACATATCAATTAGGCTTACGCCATGCCAAAATAATAAGGCAGGTGAAGGTGGATGGCTCTGGCAACAGTCTTGGGAGCCCAAGCTCAATGAAAATTAACATTATTGTATATTATTTTAATTTTTAGAAGCAAGGTGTAGCTTGACCTTGAGATTTTGAGTACTTGAGGTGCACTGGCCATGGCGAAAATGTAGCGGAAAGGGGGTGTCAGCAAAGCTCTTATCAGAGAGTGAATGGAGAGATGTTCAAGTGCCAAGGGAGAGTGAACAAAGAGTCAGAGGAACATAAAAAGGAACATTCAAGAGTAAACCAAGCATCTTCTTGGAGAGTTAATGGAGCGTAGATGGGGTGTCAAGTCGTGATGGCACGAAAAAATGTAAAAACCACCTTCTGCTGACTCACAACTAGTGAATGTTTCCTGTGAGTTTCTTTAGGTACACCTTGAAACATCATATCTACTAATTAGATATCTGACGGTATAATATAATTATTATAGCATGCCCTTACAAAAATGTTTAGTCCTTTTCTAGTCCCAAGGTACTAGTCCATAATGAGTCCCATTGCCGAGTTCCTGCTCTGAATGATATACATACGGGGACTAGTCCCTTTTGAGGGTCAATATGTGTCATTTTAAACCCTACTGGGGACTAGTCCCACAGAACTGAGAATGGTACTAGTCCAAAATGAGTTCCCAATTGATGAGTTAGGTACTGGTCCCGCAGGAGTCCAAAAAATTATAACAGCACTATTCTCCCAGAAGCCTGAAGCAGCGACTGGTCCAGGACTAGTACCATCAACTACCTACACGACTGCATTGCTCACCTCACGCCCACCTACGCCATGTATAAATCCCAACTGAGAGTGACAGCTCAAGAAAGTTGTATATAAATGGCCATTCCCATGCGTAATAGTGACTTCAAGAACTAATTTTTAAATGCCAATGCCATGATAGTTTGAGGAAATACCATCCGATCAGATTAGCAGTTATCAGGAATTAATTAATTGAAACCTATGTTGCCACATAGGATGAATATAAAGTCAATATTAATGAGGATAAACGAGATTTTTTCATTATCACACATTTCTTAACATTTCAATGAAGACGTAACTTCCTTGCGGAAAGGTTACGAACATGACTGTACGAGTGTACCAGTAGCGAATATAGGCTATAACTTCGGGCCATGGGGCCAAGACCGGCAAGCTAGCGGCGACCGGCTGTAGTATAGGTGTCTCCGCATATGCCTCTTTCCGCAGCCTTATATTTCGGGGGGAGGGAGGGGGGGGGGCCCAGCCCCCCGCCCCCCATATGTACGCCACTGGACTGTATCATAGTTACGAATGTGGAAAGGAGAAAACTGATGAATGTAGCAATAAAAGCATAAAAATAACCTTATATACAACGGCAATTAATTACTCAAATCTATCAATGAAGTGTTTACTGGCATAATCCAAGCCTTTCTGATTTGTTTGCAAGCTTCCCATTTATGCCAAATTTTTGGTCGATGGATGAACCACAGGTTAAACATGTTGGTATATCAAAAATATCACATAGGTATATCAAAAATATATTCCATGAAAATAAAAACAAAGGGTAAACACAGTAAATATTTAAAAAATGAGTATTTATGCGGTTTGGCTTCAAAGGAACCATGTATGTATTAAGTTAAAATAGGCATTAGGTATATGCAATAAACATATGTAACACAAGGTTTACGCGATCTGTGCACATTCAAAAATCTCTTGGCTGGTAATTCTTCTGGTCTTCATTAAGGATAGGTACAGCCTTGGGAGTGGGAATATATGCCATTTATTTTTACTCTGTGATACATCTGCACTGGGTTAATAGACTACCTCGATATTTATGAGGAAAAGTTTTCCACAGACTGGAAATATTCCCTTAAAATACGTCTCACATTTTTCGTGTGCTCTCAAGGTTTCCAGTTATCCAAAATGCATTTTTCACGAGCTGTAAGGAAAACATTGCCGTTTCTGTGATTTGTAAGGGATAAAGTATTTAATACCTACACTTCCTGGGCATTTGGCCGACAAATTGTTTGACACATCGTCGAGAGAACCTAATGTCTATGTTAATGGATATTACTATGTACCAGAGACCATAAAGAAGTCATGCATGCAGAAGCATGTCTTCAGGTTTCGCAGGGGCCGAACCACCAAAACTTGGCAAACACCCATGCCCTGGGCAAGTGAAAAACTGACCCAGATGGGACTCAAACCCGTGACCCTCGTATTAGCAGGCGAGGATGCCACCGGGGCCGATGAGAATTTCTGTGGCATTGGTGGGGACTGGTACCGGGAGGGTCCTAAGTTTGTGAAATTACAGATTGTCTCTTGTGGTGTGGGGAAGCAATGGAAAGGGGGTTACTCAGTGAGCCGCCAACGGTACTGGTCCACGAGAGTGTCACGGCCATTGGGAGTGGTCTGCAAGAGTGCTGCGGTAATTGGGACTGGTCCAGGGAAGTCCGTGGCCATGGGATCCGTCCCATAGGAGTCCCACCTAACCCCTATCAACTGTAGCAGAGAAAAGGACTCAAAAGGGACTAAAAAGTTTTGTAAGGGTGTCTACCAATGTTAGGCCAGTACGTGTCTAACTTCACTTTTAATATCAAAGGATGCAAGGCGAGAAAGTGTTATATACCTGGCCACTCCCATGTGTCAATGTAACAGCGTGAAATAATTTTTAAATCTAAATACCACGATAGTTTGTGGAAAAACCATCCCATCAAGATAACTGTTTTCTGGCATTAATTAATTGAAACCTATGTTGTCATATAGGATGAATATAAAGTCAATATACAGTGAAACCTCTATTTTATGTTCCTCTATTGTACATTTTCCCCAATTTTACGCATATTTTATTAGGTCCAGGCCAATACGCTATATGCACAATGTTATTTTTTCTCAATTTTACACTTCCTCCAATGTAGGTTTTCCTTGAATTTACGAATTAATTGTCCCAACAGCAATATGTCATATGATTTTACGTTTATAATTTTATTTTTAGTACTCCTCGTATTTATTACTGCAGGGCTGCACTTGTATGCATATTCAACGATGATAGGCAACATATATTAAACACAAACGAGTAAAAGAGAGGAGAGAACAAAAACTTGGGGCATTTGGGTGGTCAGCAGGGGAGAGTGCCCTTGGGGGAGGAAACTTGGAGGGGAAGACAAACCTCTTCCATCGGTCAGAGTGTTAGGGAAAGGGAAGGAAGGTCGCCAGGGTGGCCAACACCATTGGTGAGAGGTGACCATCTTAGGGTGAGACATGGAAGTGAAAGTAATTTCATGAGCACCTACCTCTGTTGTATGTATCATTTTTGGATTATTTCTATTCTTCGGCTTCATATATCAAGTACACTGGAAAAGCACCACATCTTACATCACCCACCTCTGGTCTGCTTTTATCTGTCTACTTTACCCAGCTCATTCTAAGTGAACAGTGAATTTGTCACTGTTTACATATTCTCAATGAAATTGCATTAAGTCCCAAGGAAACAATTCGCAAAAGAAACCATATCTAGATTTCAAAACCATTAGTCTTATTTTTAGGTAGAAGAGACATCACATCAATTTTCCCAAGGAAATGTTTATAAGCTTTGACCGTAAAATAGCATTAATTTAAGTATTGTTTAATTTTATAATTTAAGTTATGCAGTGGCACTTTCATAGTTGCTACTGTCCTCCGAATTGCTTTACAAGTTGATAATTTGCTCATTTTCTCCCTCATATAAAAACATTTCACTTCTTGTACAAGAATTCTCTTCTCCCTTCATTTGGACACAGGCCTTTCTTCCCTCGTGAAAATAAATCATGACAGACAGTGTGACCACAATGTGCTGCACACTGTACAGTGTATAAGGGTATTAGTCACAGTGTATGCACACTGTATTCCCTTTAAAGCATGATGGACAGTGTGACCACAATGCACTGCAAACTGTATGAGGGTATTAGTCACAGTGTACGCACAGTGTGCGCACAGTGTCGTCACACTGTGTACTTGGTGTCCTCACACTGTGCGCACAGTTTACAAACACTGTGTGCACAATTTCCACACACTGTACTGTCACACTGTCTATCATGCTTTCTGCACATTTTTGGTGCACTTTATTCACACTGTGGTCACACTGTAATCACACTCTTGTCACATTTTATGCACACTGTGTTCACGCTTCTGTCACGATTTATTTTCACCAGGGTTCACTTTTCTCATCCAATTTCTTCACATTTTTTCTCTAATTAACATTTCACGTATTCAAAATTGAATACTATGTTCAATTCCACCTTATTTTTCACTATCCCCCATGTATTTTCTATTAGATCCTGGTGGTATGGAGACAGTCTCATGGTTGAGTGCCCATGCACCGCTAAAATTCTGTCCACTTTTAAATCACTCGCCCCTTGTTCGATCATCTTAATTTTTCCGTAGAGCTCCAGCTTTGTCTTCCTGCTTTCATAATTTATTCCCCTAATCCTAGCTTGGCTTATTGATAAAATGTAAAGAGCGGATCTACAAAAATTATTATCGATAATTTAAATTAATAAATGAATAACCTACAGAAATAGTCTAAGCTAAAGTTAAAAATGAAGGAAATGCTGCAATGAAAAAAGAAATGTTAACTGAAAATAAACTAATGTTAAAGAGCAAACATAATTCCAACCAATTCAAGAACTGATCCTACCTGAACTAAAAAAAGGATGAAAGGAAAATGAAAAAAACTATGCAGGGGGAAACTAAAAAAGCAGTGAGGTTGGCAGCGAACGCGAGCAATCTGAATGAAGTCCTGAGGAAGAATAGTCACTTTCACCAAAACCCCCATGTAGGTACTGTTCATGGTAATAGACTCGTTCAGGTCAGAAAAGGGTTTCTGGGCACGGACCACAAGCTTTAATACAAGCTGTAATCATCCCCATTATTGCGACCCAGTTTCAGTATCATTTATTCACAATTACTTTTACCATGTCCCATATATAGGAGAAACTAAATTGAACCAGGAACTCATCAGTGAGTTTTTGATGTACACAAGCAAATTCTCAAAGCAGAAAGTTTGTGTTTTTGAAGTAGCCATGAAATCCAAGCGCAAGGACCATAGGACAACTCTTTGCTTACTTCTCCAGAAGCGTTTGAAGAGTGTTCACAGGGGAACGGAGAATGAAGAGTCAAAAAAGCTATGAGGCACTCTCCGTTCACTCTTACAAAAGAATTTAGGAAACGTGTTTGGTGTTCAGAAATCTTGGAGTGTAATTGGGCAGTAATTGGGAATTAAAGGAAGCTCCTCAGAGAGTATAGAACTCTCTGTTGACACTGCCTCCACGCTTGGGCAAGTGCCCAATTTTTACCAAAGAGTCACAAGTCAAATACAAGACTAGCGTGTCATTTTACGCGTTTAGTGAACTTATTAATGTTTACACAAATAAAGAGATACAATGGTATTGATTCAAAATGTTAATTACCCTACCCACTCTTCATAGTCACCAATATTTATGAAAAACTAAGGCTGCCTTCAACATCCTAACTGCCTCAGCAGCAAGAGGACTCAAGGCCATAGGGAATGTCCAGGTGCATGCCAAATCCTTGGTAAAGACTTGTGTCCCAGCTCAGACCTGGCAGAGGCACATCAGATAAGGTTGATGAACAGAAAAAAGCAAACAGAATTTGATTCCCAACACAAGCAGTGAATGAGAGGGGGAGTGAAGGGAAAGAGGGAGCCTTTCAGAGTGGTTTCTCTGAGAGTGTAGGATCTTTGACCAAGTGTGAGGATATCCTGCTGGGCTTGTGCTCACTGTGACAGTGGCAAGCAAACCAAACAAGTGTCTAGTGCAAGTGCACTTAAGTTGAATGACAGAGTTCCCCAGATAGCAAAGTGAGCTGGAATTCCACTAGATTCCAACTTTCACCCTCCAGTGTGCAAACTGGAATCCAACTGCACCAATCAAGTGTGCAAGCTGGATTCAAGTCAGATTCCAGACTGGAATCCAGCTGGATTTTAAGGAAGCATTCCAGGCTTGATTGACCACCGGTACTGAAGCTAAATATTCCAGCTGGAATCTAGCCTGATTCAGGGGCAGATTCAGCATCAAATTTGGGGGGGGGGGAGGGTCATGACCTGGGTCCGGGGAGTATGGAATACCCCCCGGGAGAGAGGGGCGTTCTCCCGGGGGGTATTCCATACTCAAACTTCTCTCACGTTTGGGACTTGTAGCCATGCATTTGCATATAAGTGCACTCCCTTTACTCCTTTAAACTTTAAAGGACGGCTTTAAATCCCAGATGTATCACTGCATGGCCGGGCATTTAAATGGCCTAGGTTTAAAATATAAGCAGCTCTCCAGTTAATTATAAATAACGAAACTCATTATAAGCCGATTTTAAACGAAGTGTGTCTCAGTGGTCCCTAAAGGGACCGCAAGGCCATAAACGAAAACATTAGGTGGTCCCTTTTGGGACCGCACGGACGCTAAAGGTTAAAAGGATACATAAACTATTAAACTAATAAAAATGAAAATTTTTGATAAAATTTGGGGGGGGGGGGGGTCATGACCCATGTCACCCCCTAAATCCACCACTGGCCTGATTCAGGCTTGCCATGCCTAGCAGGACTGAAGCCACATATTATAGCTGGAATCAGGCTTGATTCAAGTTTGCCATATCCAACTGGACTATTCCAGCCAAAATTCAGACCAGAATCCAGCTTGTTTGCTATCTGGGTCCTCAAAAGTCAAGTCAGCAAGTACAAATAATTGACACCACTTGCTCTGAGCAAGTCTTAACCAAGTCTGCCAGGCATACAGCAGGACTCTAGCTGTCATCAATGAAAGGCACTTGATCAATTTCAAAACAGTATTACTTACAGCTTGTTTTTTTTTGATAACCAGCCATAAGAATGTGGGCTTATAGAAAAAATGAGTACATATTATTGTAGAGAAAAACAGAATTACTACTGCAGTCACCTTAATCCATTCCCTTTTTTATTTTATAATGCTTCTTACCCCATCATTACTCCATGCAGAATGCCTATCATTTTATTCTCCCTTTCTCAATTATCCAGAGTTCTCCTTTCAATTACAACCAAGCATCTTATCTTGCTTGATTAACCTTAGATCTTTTATCTTCTAATGCCTCTCATTTTTCTCCTCCACCTATTCAACCCCCTAATTTCTCTTAGTACTCACTTTCTCCTAACCTGCCCTGCATGCTCTTTCAATTCTTAATTATTCTCTAAGTTAAGTCACTAATTTTTAATTACCGATTCCAGGGGCAATGCTGATGGCTATGCATATTCAAGGTCTAACAGACAAAGAGACTGTCAGCCTTACAAAATGCATGCTGAACTCAGGTATGTATGTCTGTACTTTGTGAAATAAACCATTGTGTGCCAAAGAGTTAAATTCAGATATACATATCATCTTTGTCTCTGCCAAAATATAAGACAAACTAGATAGTTTTACAAGAATTAGTTACATGAATGTTTTGCGAATTTATAAATGTAAAGAACTTATGTGCTAAAAGAAGTCATGTGTACAATCAGGCAGCCAAGATTAAATAAAAATGCATGGTGCTCATGAATATCACTGCTGTTCTAAGATGGAGAAAATATCTATGTAGTGATCCAATGGAGCTAAAGGCTTAAAGAAAGATCATAGGTATGCTTTCCTGGTGAATGATGTTAGTGAAGTCTATTCGGGTTCTCCACTGGGTCACACTCTGCATTTCTGCTGATGTTTCGATGTATGAGTCATCCATCGTCATCAGGGCATCATGCTCCTGATGATGATGGATGACTCATGCATTGAAACGTTGGTAGAAATGCAGAGTGTGACCAGGTGGAGAACCTGAATAGACTTCACTAACTAAAGACTTAAACTTAATCAAGTGCATAAGTGAAGAAAGTAACATAGATTCTGGTTTCCTACCATGTTTAGGGGAGGTGCTTGCTTGGCCAGAAGAATGGACTTCTTTACTGGTGGACAAACACAGCACTGGAGGTGTTGGTGACAAGATTTCACTTGTGCTTGCCCCAGCCTTGGCTGCCTGTGGACTTAAAGTCCCCATGATCAGTGGGAGAGGCCTTGATTTCACTGGAGGAACACTCGATAAACTTGAAGCTATTCCAGGTATGCTACTCCATTGGTATTTTAACTTTTCTGCTATTGTAGGAGGAAAGGGACTAACAGAGTTGCTGCTTGATATGAATACTACATAAGAAAACTGATTTTGTGTGCATACTGATTACATAAGCATATGCAAGTTCCAATTATATGGTGGATATTACTTTACCCCCTCACTCCATATGTTGGGAAGACTGAAGCAATGAAATGAGAGAGATGAAATTGTTGAACAGGTTTGTGCAAGAACTCTCTCTTTCTCTCTAAATGCACCATATGTGCCCACAAAAAAAGCACATAGAGAACAAAACTCTTTCAAAACACACATGATCAGTCATACCTTATACCTCCCAATTTATTTCCTATATCCTTCAATTTTATAGTTGGTAGTATCCAAACACTTCCTGCCACATGTCTGGTGGTGGTTGTGGAGTCCGTTAGTCCTTGTGGTGGCTCTCACAAGCAGCCAAAAGGGCACGTGTTACATAGATGTGGATTATAAATAATGTTTGCTGGGCAGACTAGAGACTTGGGCAACGTATTAGAGTTCCTGGAGGATTATTATGTAACATTCATACCAATTGTTTCTAGTTGATAATTTGTTATATACATACATCACAACTGAATAGATTGTCCTAATCATGATATTAAATAAGTTTCTCCTGATTAATGTATATTGTTTCAACTCAAGTTTTTGAAATCCAATCGGTTAGCAATCTAGTCTATATTTTCATTCTGATCTGAAAATTTACATTATGATCCTGCTGAATTCAAACCTGGGAGAGGCCTATTTGAGAACATCCAGCTAAACCCAAGCTGTGTGATTTTCTGGATACTATGAAGAACCACCTCTGGGTTACAGCCCCTGGATCTATTCTGCCAGTCTGCCAGTGGTCTAAGTGCAATGATTTCTCTCCCCTTCTCTCCTTCAGTCACCCACCACAATTGTATGATGATGATTGATTCAACAGAGTTATGCTCATTTTGTTTTCCTCCTAGATCTCTCCAGTGGCAGATTAACACATTCGGTGCGGTTATGCATGCCAAGATTTTCCTTAGTATCAGATATTTTTTTCATTTGTTTATCAATTATTATGTTATTAAAACCAATTTCATGCAAAAAACGTTACTGTACGTCATTGTTTTATCATTATTTTTTTAAACTTTTTCTCCGCCACCTATCGGCGGCTGCCCGATCCGCGTGATATTTTACCATGAGTCAAATAAGCAAGCATCGACAAATTTTCATCTTTTTAATATTCTAATATTTCTCATTTCTTACATACTTCATATAATCTATTTCCTAGTTTTTTGGCAATATTACCAACATTTTTTTAGTTCGTAATTACACCGCCTCTCGGAGGCTATCTGCACTGTTTGATGTTTCAGATGCACGCAACTCAGCTTACATCGGGAAACTTTCGTGTATCCATCTAAATTATTATTCTGAATACTACACAATAGAGTAAATATTTCTTAAATTTAAAAATCTATTTTTAAATAAAATGGAGAGATAAGTTATTTCAAAATAATTATCCGCGTGATATTTCACAAATAGTCAAATAAGCAAACACCGACAAATCTTCATCTTTTTGGTATTCCGATATTTCTTATTACTTAAATACTTCATATAATCTATTACTTAATTTTTGGGTAATATTACCAGCAACTTTTTAGTTCATAATTACACCACCTATCAGAGAAATCTCCCACCTGATGACTCTCAGCTAAGTATCCTTTTACCTCCTTCAAACACCCCCCACAATCTCACTCTCTGTTCTCACTGCCACATGCAATTAACCCTTCAAGCCCGGAGGAGATTCAAATGAATCCTATCTCGTAGGTCGGAGGAGATTAAAATGGAATCACTGGTTTTCTGCTGATTTAAATGGAATCGCCATGACGTAGTCACTACGTTGCTTGACGGCATGAGAAGTTCATACCCGACATAGTGACTATGTCACTCATTGTTGAAGGGTTAATGCAATATATAACTCTTGAATACTATATCCATGTTGAAAGAACACACAAATGGTAATTTCCACACTTTTTAATAGAACAACACTTAACAACCGACCATGGTTTCAACACATTGTGTCATTCTCAAGCTTGAGAATGACACAATGTGTTGAAACCATGGTCGGTTGTTAAGTGTTGTTTTAATAAAAAGTGTGGAAATTACCATTTGTGTGTTCTTTCAACATGGATATAGCGAACTTCCACAAAATCAAGCCTGAAACGATTTTATACGTTCTTGAATACTAGTCATTTTATGTAAATCAATGCTTGTAAAATCTGCGATTCAATGAGATATTTTCTTTAACTGTACTTGTTTTCGCAAGTTCTCAAATTTAGTGGGTATAGCATATTTTAATCTGTGGAGGTTTATTCATTTTACATAATTGATCAGACTGAAAGTAATTTTAGTTCTTATACATGTAACATAAAGCCATATTACAGGATACAGGATCCATCTGAGCAAGGATGAAATGACTGAAGCTCTATCCAAAGCTGGCTGTTTTATTGCTGGACAGTCTGCCAACCTTGTACCAGCTGATATGGAATTATACAAGCGAAGGGATGTCACGGCTACAGTTCCAAATCCAGGTCTCATTACAGGTAAATAATAAATATGTATGTAGTGAGATTCAGTAAATAGCAATTGGGAATAGATCTAGCGGACATGCTTACATAGTGGCTTGTCAGAAAAGAATCCATCTAAGGTATACAGGAAATTATTTGAACCACTAATGTGCATTTTCACCTGAATGTTTGTAGTTGCTTATTACTAGGTAAGCATATGAATTTTAAAAATTCTCAGCATTCTACAAGGTGGGTGACAAAAGATTAAGCAAAATGGGTTTCAAAAGATTTAGCAGCTACATTTTTTACAATGGAAAGGAAAGCATTCTCACAATTAAAAGAATGATCTTATGACTTGCTGGAAAATTTTATGCAGAAGAATTAGCAATTACACATATACATATATTTTATGGGTGCTTAGTGTTAAGAACCAGATACATCCTAAGGAGTTTTATCAAATCAATTGATTAGGTCAATGATAAGAAACTTGATTCATCATCAATTGAAAGAATTTGGGTATCAAGTAGGTACATATATCAGTAAGTGGTGAATTTATAGAGAGGCATATACGCCTATGTGAAACACAAGTTAGAGCTGACAATCAGAGGGATTACCAGTAGTAGGGGCTAATGCCACTTTCATCCGTTGGCATTAAAATAAGAGTGGCAGTAGCTAGAGTTGTATGTAGTGGCAGTGGCGGATACATATGGGGGGCGTGCACCCCCCCCTTACGGGACCGCTCGCATTGCCGCCCGCGCCGCCCCCGCCAGTCAGCCCGCATGCTATTCGTTCGTGTCTTTCGGCAGTCGACTCTGAGTCGAGTTATCGAATAGTTGTACTTTCTTATGTAGTTCGCGTGCGCGTCCGCGTCATCGTATTTTATACGTTTCTGTCTGGCACATAGATAGCTAACCTACGAGAAATGTCGTGGGCATTCTAGTGATCTCGATACGTTATTCTGTCTGGCATTTGTTCGAGAAAAGTTGCGAATATTCTACTGTTTGTATTTGTTCACACTCCTTAAAAGTCTGGAAGCGAACATTCTGGCACAGAATGTTCTCGAAATAACCGAGCTACATATATAAGGGAGGCAGAGTCGCTGCCAGGCAGTCAGTTTGAAAGCTACAATCGTCGCGATAACTTGTGCCCCCCCCTTGAGTTTTTTCTGTATCCGCCACTGTGTAGTGGTCATGGAATACTTTCATATTATTTATTCTATTGCATAATGAAGAATTTTTATAGCTACATATTTACTGTCCAGTTAAAATTGTTATTCAGTTTTATTCAGTTATTCTATTATTGGTTATGGCATCATAATTTCTTTCTCAATTAGACGATACGATCAATAATGACAATATACAGGGTCTATCCCAAAAGTTCCGGTAATGAATTTCCACAGCCGGTTGCACGTACGCTTGTGTGGCACGGCTCCTGGCAAAAAAAGTGGTGGGGGTCTTGGCTAGAGAATGCCACCATTCGCAGTCACCTGCAGGCAGTGGTCGAGTGAAGATCTTGCTTAGCGCAATATGTGTCACCATTCCCTCATCGAAAAAAGATGGTGCAGAATTTGGAGCTGTATTACGCAATTAAATTTTGCATTAAACTGGGTAAAAATCATGTGGATACGCTAAAAATGCTTAGGCAAGCCTTCGGGGAGGACGCAATGTCACAGAACCAAACTTTCGAGTTGCACAAGAGGTTCCGAGAGGGTCGGGAGACCGTCGACAACGACGAGCACTCGGGGTGCCCATCAATGGCAAAAACTGACTCTACGAGAGGTCCCCATCGAGTCCTTCCAGGGAGCCTACGAGGGGTGGGTGAAGCATTGGAAAATGTGCATCAAGTTGGGAGGAGAGTACTTTGAAAAGTTCTAAAAAGATTGTAAGTTTATGTTCAATATATGATTTGTTTTAAATTACTGGAACTTTTGAAAAAAAATTACCAGAAAATTTGGGACAGAACCTGTACACTGATGAATAATTTTTGCTGAATTGTTATTTGTTTTGTTGATCAGTCTCAATGCAAAGGCATCATCAGGTTTTTTGTTGACTGTGCAAAGTTAAAATTCTGCAAAAATTATACAATGGTTCAAAAAATTATACAATTGCCATTCGTGATAGATTTTCACATAGCTGAAGCCCCATCCATCAAAAATCCATAACTTTTGAAATGAGTTAAATAGATTTAGAGTTTAATAAAGGGCTCACATTCATCTTCACTATCAATTTTACTCCAGGTTCAATATTGTCAAAGAAAGCAGCAGAGGGAGTGACCTCACTGATAATGGACATAAAAGTGGGGAAAGCTGCATTCAAAAAAACTGTGGAAGAAGCTGAGGTGTTGGCCAACAAAATTGTGAGCAATGGAATTTTTTTATGAAAAAACCCAGTTTTTCAGCTTTTGAATTTGATTTTAGTCCACTGAAAAACCTTTTGGATGCATATGTTAAATTATATTTCTCAGCAAAATAAATTTTGAATAATCTTTATTATTACCTAATTGCTACTTTCGTGGGTTACACTGGTGGAAATAAAGAGTGAGAAAATCATTCCGGGTGTATACTTTGTGCAGTCGAAAAATAAAGAGAATTCTTTCGACTAATGTGCAGAAAAAATGAGTTTAAACAATGTGCAGAGGGTTTGTTTTTAAAACAGTGCAAAGTGTGTAAGAGACTAATAAATTAATATGTGCATTTCTGTGAGAATCATGTGCGAAAACAATCGAAAAGTGTCTAAAAGTTTATTAGGTGCTGCCTCCAAAAATGTCTTTTGATTGTCACTGCACAGAAAATAGTGGAAAGAGCATATCAAGAATTTACGAAGTAAGCACCAACAGTTTTTATATTTCTTGAATGTGTAATTATCTCTCAGGAGAGTTTACATTTGAGGAATGTGACTCTGAAAGTGACAGTGACATGTATTTTTGAAATGAGAAACTATAAACGCACATCTTTCAGGGGTGACATGAGCAGCAGGGATAGCTACTCAGTAGAAGACGATGAAATATCTGTTTTTGCCTCTTTGTATAACCTTCTATTGCATGAAATATGAGTAGTATCAATCAAGTCTACAATAACTTGTATGCTAAAGCTCAGCCATTTGCTGCATTGTCAGAAATGCTCCCGGTCTCAGCAATTCAATAGCTTTGAAACTCGGAAATATTTTTAAAACAGTTCCCAACTCACTTAATTGTAAATTCTTGTCATATTATTCTTCACATAGCCTTTGATTATTAATTTAATATACTTCGCAAGTCCTCGGAATTGACCGTCATCAGAAATACTCCCTAGTCTCACCAATGCATTTGATTTGAAACTCGGAAATGTTTTTAAAACATTTCACAACTTTCCTAAGTGTGAACGTATGTCTTTTAATGTTGTTCTTCACATAGTCTTTGATAATTATTATATACCTCACAAGTTCGCAGAATTAACCCCTGCGGAAACGCACCATCTTGATCGAAATCTTTATAAGGACCCCTCTCGAGCTGGCTTTATTGTGGGTCCTTAAATTAAAGACTTTTCACTCCATGACGACGGCCTAATGAGTTCCGTAATCCCTCAAGCCGGTATGATCACTGGGGGTAGTTATGATAAAGACTTTCACCTTACAATGCCGTCCTTATGAGTTCCGTAATAACCCCCGAGTACTCTAGGCTGCACACTAATATGTTATTTCTAACTGCTTGAAAACTCCTTCGCAGAAATACCCATGCGAATATTTATGAGTAGTTTTGGTAGCTGATTCTCATTTTCTTTCCAGTGGTAACTTGAGGTGTATGAATTTTTTTACACTCTGTAGAATCATTACCAAAACACAAAATTTTCCTTCCTTATTGACAGCTACCATCTCAAAGCACTTGATGGAGTATATGCTGTGATTGTGGTTCTCTCAAAAATATTAGAAAAAATAAGCTAAAATGTGGGTTAAAAAAAGTACTTAGTAAAAACAATTGATTAAAAAGCCATTGTAAAAGTAGCATGAATATTCTTAATCATAGAGCACTTGATATACACCAACAATACTAATTTTCTAATGTATGAGTACTGGTTGGCTTTTTTATCCTCTATTTCAGCACCAAGTGGTCACTCAAATACTGGGCTGACTTTAGTAATGATTTGATTGGCCTTCCTAAAAGATAGCTTAGCTATTCTTAAATAATGGCACTTTAATTTATTCTTGAATTTGCCTCTTAAAATCCTAATATTATTTTTGTTTTTAGGTGGAGACCTCAAAAGTTCTTGGGCTCAAAACCCGTGTAGCCTTGACAAGGATGGATTCTGTTCTTGGGTACTATGTGGGAAATTCTCTAGAAGTCATTGAGTCAGTGCAGAGTATGAAAGGGGAAGGCCCTGAGGACATAGACAGTCTAGTTGAGGAACTAGGTAAGACAACTAAGAACTGAACACATGGTATGAATAATGTTATCAAAACTATGAGGAATGTCATCTCCCTGTTATAGGAATGGAGGCTACGCTCAAAAACTAGGTTTTTTTCACAAACTGAAGGTTCTTGATTTTTTAATTCAAATTATTGGACGCAGTCCAAAATTAACTGATTCAATCAAGGGCAGATTTTGGGTGCAGGGGGGTGGCCACCCTCAGTAATTTCTGGTAAAATAGGGCAAATGGTAATCATAAGGTATTCCATTCCTC
Source organism: Pyrrhosoma nymphula (assembly GCA_963573305.1). Classification (NCBI taxonomy): domain Eukaryota; kingdom Metazoa; phylum Arthropoda; class Insecta; order Odonata; family Coenagrionidae; genus Pyrrhosoma; species Pyrrhosoma nymphula. The sequence continues at coordinate 104,436,863 of OY754334.1, read as the reverse complement.
CCAGACCAGTGGAAAGTAGCTATCTTCTCCCTCCTAAACAATGACCTTAATCCACCCCTGTTTGGAACACTCCCATAGGATGTATGTCGTTAGATTTGTGAGAAAGATAAACTGCATATACTCAAGTAGAAATATACTTGACCATGGCAGGCTTCACCTCGTAGAAGTTATACTATTATCACTACTCATGATTAAGAGAGCTTAGTACTTTTCTACAATATTTTTTAATGTACGACGCATTTCCCTGCTTTATGGCATTGTCAGGTCAGGTACACAACCTAGGTACATCGTCAGGTCAGGTTGTGTACCTGACCTGAAGATGCCGTAAAGGGGTGAAATGCGTCGTGCATTAAAAAATATTGTAAAAAAGTACTAAGTTCTCTTAATCATGAGTACTTGTATAAATCGAACATTTTCTCCGTATCACAACTTATTTTCACACACTTCCAGGTAAAATTGGCCATTGGATGCCAACTTATAGCCATTGAATTCTTGAATGGCCACTAGTGGCCATGAATGGTTATGAACGACCATGACCATTTTGTCTCAGTGGCCATGGCCATTTATTATCACTATTTTTCCATTTGTAGCCATTAATTGTTTTTGGAAAGGTCTTTAGTTGCCATTTCCACCTGGTATCATGCCCTTAAACACTAGAACTTCCAGGCTATACAGTGGACAGTCCATTTGCTCCCATCCAAAAGATCTGATCAACTCTTGAGTGTGAGCAGCAGAATGTGTTTGCAAATTGTCATGGAGAAACAAAACTCCAGGTGACAGTAGAGTTGAAACTGTCCATTTGGTTTTCACTTTGACTGGAGATGTTGAGTGCTGTCATGTTCTGTCACTAATTCTTCTGGGGCCATACACCTCACATATTTGGTGATAAATGTCTGCTGCTGAAAAATTTCTTGCTGCTAAAAACTGAATGAAAGACCTAATTTCACATTTGGTGGGCCGTTCAGTTGTCTTAAACAATTTTACCCCAGAGTATAAACCGTACAAAGTGATGACATTCATGAAAATGGTGTCTGCTTGTGTGCAAGGCTTCCTGAAAGCATGTGGTTTTCTCAAGGCATGGGAGATTTAAAGAGCTACAGTCAATCTGTCAGGTTTATGTTTGATATATGTGGCAAAAATATATGTGACATCACATGTTCCATGCGTAGATATCTACATCCGTGTAGTTCACCAACAATCACTTGCATTCCTATCAAAAGAAGTCACCAGGGGCACTGTGTTACAAATGCAAAGAATGAGACCTACCGTCTTTAGACCTCATTGTTTTGCATTTCAACCAGGATGAAATTTGTGTAAACCAACTATTTTCATAGCCAGGTCATCTGGCCTCAGCCATTCATCATCTGCCTTCAGGATAGTTTACTGGATGCGAGCTCAAAATTACCTTCATCACGATTTCCTATCCCCTATGTAATGAAAAATATCTCCTTTGAAGACAAAAGTTAAGGGAGAAATGACCATCCTTCCCTCCCCCACCCCACATGAATGAGTTCACGAAAGAAGTGGGTCTATGCTTGTCCCTATCAGGTGGGAGGCAATGTTTTTATTCTTAGAAAATACCCTTCTAAACTATCTGTTTGCTATTACATTGTCGTCGGATTCTAAAATCTACAGTGAATGGGATTGTTGAAAGTTCTTGGTTTTGAAGAAAGTCCAAAAAAATATATAACTTGAATGCATTTCCTTGTTCAGTAATGCATGAAGATAGGCTATCAAACTAGAAATTAGAGAAACACAATTTGTTGCATTTAATTGAGTCTTACAAGATTTCAGGCAATGCCACTTACAATATTTACTTCTCAGCTATTCATCAACTAGAGTTTTTGGAGAAGAATCTCATTTATATTCCTGGAACTATGAGAAAAGATGGGCAAAGCTATACCTCCTTCCGTTCATGTAAACACTGAAATCTATGCAACTGAAATGCATGGGAACTAACTTCCTTATTTATTATAAAGGAAAAAAAATATAAAAATACACTTTCACTCAGCATAATGGACTCATAGGTTGTTATTCCAAGTACATATAAAAACTGACAGAAGAACAGCCTTCTTTGTGAAGGAAATACGTTGTAGTGGAGATAATGAGCAGCATGTACAAAAAACATTCTTCTTGTTTACTGAAGATAATTTACGCCTTTCAAGTTAAACACTATCAATCTGATTTGTGAACAATGAATGACTAATAGAGCAAGACGTTGTTCAAAGAAAAAACAAAAATCAAGTTGAGAAGAGAGACATTAATTCTAAGATAAGTAGAAGAATTGGTGGGAATGATGTAAATGTGAAACCCTCAACAAACCGAGAAAGTCAAAATAGCTGTGCTGCAGCATCAAATTCACCACCAATAATGGTTCAAAAAAAGAAAACTAATCTAACATATCAACAGATTACAAATATTTACCATAATATAGATATCCTGGGGAAATAAGAGTCCCCAAACAATAAAGCGGCTGCAGTAGCCATGGTGGAAAAGTATTGACGACACCACCTCTGATCTATTGGTCTTGGGTTCGAATCCTGCCTAGGCAAATGAATGTTATGCCAGCCTTAGGAAATTTCTTTGAATTGATGGGATACAACCTTAGCTATCAAAGCCCATTAAAAACCCATGTAAAATACTGCATAAATTAGAAGAAAATGTTAGGGGTCTAATGACCCCCAGCCATAGCCAGGTCATGACTTTTGGGAGGGGCAAACGTTTTATAGTTCTTGTGTCAAAAATTAGCAGCCTGGTACAAAAAAAATATCCCGGTGTTCTACCTACAATAATTTCTCACTTTTAAACCACTTATACTTTAACAGATTCAGTATCGCAGTATATAAGTATCCACACAGCAGAGTACTAAAAGGAGGTGTTAAACTCTAAAAAAAAACTCTTTAAAGTTAGGTTGGGCAAAAGAAATCCCAGGAGGGGCAGCCCTGACCCCCCCCCCCTCTTGGATATGACCCTACCCCCGGATGTCCTTCTAGTTATTAAATAACTTCCGTCCTCCTAATGTTAAGAGGTCATAACTTGGTCATAGGTCCTTAAATAACATAGGTCCTTGGTCATAACTGTTTCCTTGTTCACTCATCTACATACTACCCCGCAAGCCGCCTCAATAGGCATGTGGCGGGGGGTGTAGGAGACCAGCCGTTTACATATAAAAAGGAAATGCTCTAATGAAATTACGCCTAGCATTTATTGAAGTCCCTTATTGTTCGGAGGAAAAACGAATTCCCGTATCTATCCGTTCGGCAAAATATCTCTCTTAATTTATCGTTTCTGTCGGACCTGGAAATATAGTGGGGTTCTAATATGATGTTCTCCGTGTCGCTCTTAAAGATATCTATTCTTAATTGCTCAAGTAATCTAACCCTAGCGCGCAGCCTCCGAGTCTCTAGTGGCTCCCAACCTAATTCATTTAACATCTGTGTAACACTGTCTGTACGCCCGTAGCAGTTTTTGATGAATTGCGCAACTTTCCTTTGTATTTTATTAATTTCCCGGATTAAGTCTTTCTGCACCGGATCCCATATGCTCGCTGCATATTCAAGGTGAGGCCGGACGAGTGCAAAATAGCACCTCTCTTTTACTTTTTCATCCGAAAATCTTCCCACTATACGCTTGACGAATCCTAGCTTCTTCAGAGCTCTGCCACAAATATTTCTTATATGTGTTCCCCACGATAGGTTCGAGGTTATCGTAACTCCTAGATACTTCACTTCATCTGTCGCCTTTATGTTAACACCATCCACAGCATATACATGGGGATAGTTGGATGACCTCCGCAAGAAATGTACCGCCGTACATTTGCTCAGATTAAGTTCGAGTCCCCACTCTTGGCTCCACACATGAACGTTGTTTAAATCCGATGATAGAATTTCAAAGTCAGAGTGATCACTAATTTTGCGATAGATGACAGCGTCATCAGAAAATAAATGTATTTTACTGCTAATTCGAGAGCATAGGTCATTTATGTATATAATGAACAAAAGTGGGCCGATCACGCTTCCTTGTGGGACACACTCAAAGAAGGTGGTTCCTTCCTCTTCAAGGTTTCCTGTCATGTTTGTTGTAATTTGCAGACAACAGCTTCTCTCCCTGTTCTGGAGGCTTCCTCAGTCAGGTCAGGTCTGCTTTGACCTGAGGACACCTTCAGGACAATGGGGTAAACTGTCTGCAAATAGCAAACAATGAGATGGAAACCCAGAAGAAAATGGTGTATAATACCATAAAATGGGGTGACTTCGGCCATTTTTGACAGTTTTTTTGTTATTTCTTCGACTGTACTGGCTCCTTCTTCTGACAAAAATTAAATTGGTAACATGGAAACCTTAGTATTTCAAATCATGTTTAAATTTTTGTAACAAAGCAAACATAACTTATTAAAAAAATAATTTACCGCTGCCGAAGTCACCCTATTAGATGGGGTAACTTCGGCCATTACAAATTTTCCTAATGAATTGTCAATAACATCGTATTTTTATTAAATTTATTCTTAGTTTCTTAACTTACCTCTCGCAGATATAAGTTTTATACACCTTGAATTTATAAAAATATAAAATTAAAATAATTAAGTTTTAAAGACTCATTATTTTAAATCATTCCGTGTATAAGTTTCCAATGTTTGTTTCATAGTATTTCACCTTTTTTGCAAACAAAATTTTGCTTTATTCTTAACGTATCATTAAGACGTATCATCATCCAATGCGTGCTGAAGACTATTTTCGTCATAACACACGTATTGACGCCCACCGCAGGCTTTCTGGTAGTTCCTGGGCATGGCCGAAGTCACCCCACAGTATTTTGATTATTACCCTAGAAAGTAATATTATTCCAAGTTAAATCTGAAAAAAGTATAACTAGACTTCATTCTGATAGTCAACAACATAATGAAATAATAAGGCAATTTTCATTTACCTGATGATATTGATGATAATCCTAGGCTGAGGTTTTTACGGCTTCTCAATAGAACACATGAATTTCGTCTGACCCTCCGAGTACGATGGTATCGTAAGAACTGAGTAAAGTAAGCATGGACTGCTTGTAATCTCTTCCAACAATGTTAGACAAGTCGAGAACGAAATGCTGGTTCGTACATTTTAATGCATTGTGTTACAAAGTTTCAATTTGTGAAGTGGTGCGCGCGTGGCCGAAGTCACCCCATTCTTCGGTACATCACGGAAACTTTTGGAATAACTTAATGAAGAGTTAATCATCAATTTTCACCAATTCATCTTGAAAGTTTCATGAAATAACCTATTTTATGTCATCTAATTTGCATATAGCTCTTGGATCTTTAAAACTTCACTTACAATAAGTATCAATTTTTTCATTAATTAAGATTAATATTTCAGGAGGACATTTACTTGAAATGTGTGGGGTGGTCAAAAGTGTTGAGGAGGGAAGAGCAAAGGTTAAGGCATCACTTCATGATGGCTCTGCTCTGAAGCACTTTTGCACTATGATGAAAATGCAAGGAGTGGATCCTATTGTGGCCTCTAAGGTCTGTGATGACCCCTCATCAGCCCTGCCCATAGTTCCTAAAAGCCAAGTGACTTCTTTAACGGCAGAAAAATCAGGTTTGTACTTAATAAATATATAGTTAGTATCAGGGGCGGATCCAGGATTTTTCTTTGGGGGGGGCACAAGGGTCTGATGGGCAAACGGTCTTCTCATAATTGGGATTAAAAAACAACATACAACAATTGATGTACGAAATATATTTTTTATTTTAATATAGAGATCACTAATATGAAAATATTAATTAGTTACATATATAATAACTGCAGTTTTCTAATATGTTTCCTGCTGAAGAGTTCCAGTCCTGTCCATTATTTAAGCGTCTGGGGGGGGCACGTGCCCCCGTGCCCCCCCCCCCCTAAATCCGCCTATGGTTAGTATATTATCTAAGTATGAGTATGCTATGCAAACATATAAATGGCATAGTGGATTTGAGGACATATTTATGGAAGAGTTAATGTCTCTCTAAAATAGCATTCGAGTAGATTAAGTTTGGAAAATGCCATTAATACTTTTTATGCATGAAATGTGTGAGGCAAAAATTCAACCAAGAACCAAAAGGTGGAAAGCCTTGGGTAACAAAATATCACTATCAATTAGGTAGGTACTTCAAATCCATAAGTGAGTAGATTAACTCCATATACCAATTCCATATATATTTTCTTTTAATGTATGTATTAAATTTTACCTAGTAACCAAAGATGCATCTTCATAATTTACAAGATACCAGAATGACAGCATCTACCGATATGTATCTTGTTTTTACCTGCTATTATTCGAGAAATACCAAGTAAGAACAGGCTTTCCCCAGATACCCCAATTCTTCTTATGTCATCTAATATTCGGAGAAGGGATTACGATCTTCTGACTCTCCTTCCTATTCCAGGAAGGGATCCCATTCTCTGTACCCTCCTTCCTATTCTGGGTAGAGATTGACTAGATGCATGCTGGAAGGTCAGTACCTAGGGAGATATGTTGTTTTGACATGGTACTATTCAAGAAACGTGAAGTATGCACAAACTTCCCCAGGGCTCTACAATACTTCTCCTTCCTCTACTGCCTATAGAGATGGGACAATGAAAATTACCACAGTTTTTTTGTAATTTACCGCCTCCCTTGTAAATTACCGTAATTTTCTAGATAATTCACCTATGTTTGAGATAATATTTAATACAGATAAATTACCAAAATGTTCTTTTAAGACAAGTTCACATTTCCTAGGTGTTTAATAATAAATTGAGGCATGTACAACTCATTTTTTGAATATTTTACTTAAATTATAACATTAAAGCTTTAGAATATTCTTCTTGAAAATTTCTCATACTTTGGCAAAAGAAAGCCATATTGCGTGTTGCTACCATAGTTCTTTTTACAATTTTAAAAATTTCTAATACATTAATGTTGCGTAAGGTATGGTTTAAACATTTTTATTCCATTCCTATTGATATTGGCTTTCTTATTTAACCATACATTTGCTGTTTAATACTTAAAAATAAAAAAATACAGGAAAATTTTCAAAAATTACCATAATTTACTGTGGTAATTTACCTCAGATGAAAATTAAGGTAATTTTCCCATCTCTAACTGCCTATCCTGAGAGGGAGGAAATAAATGCAAAGTAATCACGATTTTCCTCTGCCTCTTGCCCTTAGACTGGATGGGAAATGCAGAGGGGAAATATTCTACAGTGGTGAGTACAGTGGCGGATACATATGGGGGGCGCGCGCCACCCCCTTGCGGGGCCGCCCCCGCCGCCCCCACCAGTCAGTTCGTTTCTTTCGTCATTCGACTCTGAGTCGAGTTATCGAGTAGTTGCACTTTATTATGTAGCACGCGCGCGCGTCCGCGTCATCGTATTTTATACGTTTCTGTCATAGATAGATACACATAGATAACTAACCTACGAGAAAAGTCGCAGCCATTCTAGTGATCTCGATACGTTATTCTGTCTGGCATTTGTTCGAGAAAACTCGCCAATATTCTACTGTTTTTATTTGTTCACACTCCTTAAAAGTCTGGAAGCGAACATTCTGGCACCAAATCTTCTCGAAACAACCGATCTACATATATAATGGAAGCAGAGTCGCTGACAGGCAGTCAGTTTGAAAGCTACAATCATCGCGATAACTTGTTCACCCCCCCTTGAGTTTTTTCTGTATCCGCCACTGGGTGAGTAGTGGTGCAATGTGTGTGACTAGTATTTTTCTTGTGTGCTATGAAGAGTGTGCTTTCATCCTTTTCATTTCTCGACATGAGTCCAAAATGAAGTGCTCCAACGTGACCTTTGTAGGCTGACTTAAGATATGGATCCCCAGACAGCTATGGTGGCAAGTGACCATGCTACTGCTGCACTCAATCATCTGAGCAATAGTATGACAAAAAATAATAAGGTTGAACAATACAGTGGAACCTGGTTAGGACATTTTTGAAGGGGATACAAAAAATGAACGTGCAAACCAAGAAAACGTGCTAACCAGGAAAGTAAATATTATAATTCAGGAAATTTCAATCTGAGGAGGAGTCAAAATAATTACCATTACTTGCGTAAGTTCTCATATTAACGCCTTCCTTAACTATTTTCAAGCTTAAAATTAACAAAATAAGCACTAATTTGCCAAGCAAATGCAAGCAGAATGATAACTACGTTTCATAGCTTTCCCAAAAATATAAATACATGGAAACGACATCGCTTCACCTTGATTCATTGGTAAAAAGAGATGTTTTGCCAAGTCATATAGCCTTTCTAAGGTCAAATAACCCTAAATATAATGTTGATTAGTTGTTTTAAAACTGATCAAAAAATTCTGAAACATTGTATCATGATTGTATTTACATAAATTTCTGCAACATTCATTCTTCGCATAATACCATTAGATCGATTGTAAGATCGATCGGTACATCGATTTGTAACAGTTAAATTGACATGTTTATTGCGTACACATTTTAAAATTCAATGGTTTATATTCACTTTAAAACATTGTCCAAGATACTCTGCTTTTTATTTTTTGTGCCAAGCTCTAATATTCTCGCATCAAGCTTCGCGTGGAGAGTCTAAGCGTCGTCTGCTCCCATAACAATCATCAAATAATGGCACACATACTCCATAGCCTCGAGTGTTTTGGTAAGAGTTGGAGACGTAGGAGATGAATCAGACTCAGTTCCTTGCTCAACATTATCTTCATCGTCTATTTCCACCAACTCCTGCTCGTGAATCTCATCAATCGACATGGTCTGGCAAACATCAAGATCATCGTCGCACTTGCAGTACTCGTCGAAATTCACCTCTCCAGCAATCTGACACAACTCCTCTAGAGGAAAATGAGTCGGTTCTGCCTCTTCTGTCATGTAAACCGTAATGCCAGGCTCCATATGACTAAGTCCTGCTACCTTAAACCAACTGGTGATGTTTTTTCTGTTCACGGAATCCCATGCGCACATGGGTATTTGATGAAGTGCATTGCATGCATAACGTCTATCTTCTGCTCAGCTGTTTGTAAGGTGGCCAGTCTCTTTTGTACCAGCAGTCTTCTATATTTGTGCTTGAAACATCGGATGATGCCTTGGTCAAGGGGCTGAAGGTGACTCATTGTGTTTGCTGGCAAGAATTTAACCCGGATGTTTCTAAGGTAGCTTGTATCAACGGTATGAGCAGCACAGTGGTCGACAAAAAGTAAATTTTTTCTGTTATTGCCTCTCAGTTTGGCATCTAACCCACGCAGAAAGGTTTCAAATTTTGATGTTGTCATCCATGCTGTTGGGTCGGCTGTGTATTGACAGGGAAAGGTTTTAATGTTCTTGAAACACCTTGGGTGTTTTAATTTCCCTATCACAAGCGGCATTAGCTTGTCAGTTCCACTCTCGTTGCAGCACAACAGAACTGTTAGTCTCTCCTTGCTTAATTTTCCTCCATGACATTTTTCTCCTTTAAATGCATACGTTTGATCTGGTAATAAGTTAAAAGCAGACTTTTCTTTGATGATGGAGCCATCAAACGGCATGTTTGAACTTCGTGCTTGTCTGCACCATTTAAGGAGAATGGATTCTAATTCTGGATATTTCCCTTCACTAATGCACTTTCGTTTTTTGTCACAATGACCACTTTGGATTTTTTAGCGATTACTGACAATCGTGCTTAAAGTGGATGCAGGAATGTTCAACCTTCACGCCAATTCTACTCGCTTGACGCGTGGATTTCTGTCTACTTCTTCCAGAATTTTAATTTTTTCTGCAGTTGTAATCTGTTTCACAACTTGTTTGCTTTCCATTTTAATTGTCCTTACGATCACAAAACGTGCAATATGAAAGACTACCCGCTCAAATCTACACTCCCACTAATCGGCCATGTATTGTTTTACGTCACGCTGCGAAAATAGGAATGCATATGGATAAACATTCAAATGCTAAGGGTTAATATTTAGTATATTAACTCGGGAGTTTTAGTTGTTTGCATGACTAAATAATACTGGAAAAATGGTGATCGGGTTGCTTAACGGCAAGTTGTTGAACGTACTAACCAGGGAAGTGCCAGTATTAAGAACATAGTAACCAAATAATTTTACCTGTATTTTGTCCATATGATTACGGGACCATGATAAATCAACATGATAAAGTGGAAAACGTGCTAAGGAGGAACGTCCTAACCAGGTTCCACTATATATGAAATGCCAATAAAAATACATTAGCACCTCTTTCACTCAACCCTACCAACCAAGAAATGCTCATTGGACTATTATGGTCCAAGATGTCTCAGAGCTGCTTACTAAAGGCACACATGCTGATTTACAGCTAGAATAATGCATGAAGTATTACTTAAAATTTGAAAGACACACTAATTTTCCTAGCATGGATATTCACAATTACTTTAACATTAGTTTTGAAAATACTGAGGTAACTATGATTGATTCATTCATGTATAAGTACAGCGGACTCTCATTAGGATGTTCCTTAATAGCACGTTTTCCTCATTTTGACGATCATTTCCTCAGGTCTGCATCACAGTGCATGTAAAAAACTATGTTTAGCACCTTTTGGTTACCTCTTTAGCATGTTTGGCCAAATTTGTCCTAGGGAAATAACAGACTTGAAGGTTAATCAGACAATGGATAAGTCTCAAGAGGTTTACTTCTCGCATTAAAAAAGATCATTATCGCTTAAAATGCTATTTTGATAGTCATATTATGGCTAAAAAAATGTTTATGAAGGAAGAAAAAAGCAATCTCAAACATTAGAATCACCTATTCAACGGTTGGCAAGGTTCCCACAAGCAGCGTATTTTATTGCGATATTTATTTGTTTTATTGCTGTCACGGCTATCGCTGTTGTCGCCTATGGAATCAAAACTGCGTGAGCAACATCTATATCATCATCAAAAACTACAGCCCGAATAACATTTTTAATGCCAACGATACAGGTTTTAAAAAAAATTTGATTCCTGATAAAACACTGGCATAAGTGCCATGGAGGTAAAATGAGTAAGGAGAGGCTGACTGTCCCATGTTGCAATGAAATTGGAATGGAAAAACTGATTCCGTAAGTGATCGAAAAATATAAACATCCCAGATGCTCCAAACATGTTCAAACATTATCTTAGACGTATGATTGCAACTCTAATGCCTGCATGACCACCACAATTTTCTAAAAGTTCCTGTGAGCACTGGATGCAAAGATGGATGGAAAAAATTGTAAACTTTAGTTTCTTATTGATAACTGCACAGCACATCCAAGACACTGCATTTTTAAGAAAAGTTAAAGTGGTGTTTTTTCCTCCAAATTGCACGATTGCTCTTCAGCCCCTCGATCAAGGCCTCATACGATGTATGAAGCATAAGTACAGGAAACTACTTGTCAATGAGAGGTTGGTCAGCCTTCTCGAGTTAGGAAGAAAAGTAAATGTTCTGAAAGCGATGCATTTTTGTGAAGCATGCCTGTGACTCTGTCGATGCCAAGACCATAAGAAATAGATTTTGGACCTCTGGCTTTCATCGCAGCACAAATGAGGATGATTCCACATCATTGGGTGATGAGGCATCACATGAGCACACCCTTGAGGGCTGAGATCAGCTGTTTGGAGAAGGGGAGGGTATGACCTTCGACGAGTGCGTCGCCTCTGACGTTGCTTTTGAAGTCTGCAGGTTGGTTGTTGGAACTTGTGACTACTAAAAATGAAGCTTTATTTATGGAGATAATTACGTAACAATTAAATAATAACTATTCCAAACATAATCTTTCATCTTCCTAAATGTAATTGAAAAAGTCGGTGAATCTCATTATCACGTATTTTTATCAGTAGAATGATGTCAATAGAAGATGTCTATGAACAGAAAGGCAGAAGAAGACACCAGGAAAGACAAAGCAGAGCCCAAATATCCTCCAACATTCCCAAAAACAGTGGAAGCGATGGCGACAGTTCATCAGCAGTCACGAAGTCTATGAAAGTGTGATCAATATTTAAATAAAAATGGACTGTACTATCTAAGAATTAGGGCTCAAAATGATAAAAACAAAGCACCTTGGACAGATTCTTCCAGCCCCCATAATTTTATATGTATATCCATTAAATTATGCATTTTTGTTTGCAATGTTTGTGGAGAACACGCAGGAAGTTCCATTTTTGTTTTGTTACAAGCAATCAAGTTTACGCCATTACGTACGGGAAAGACTATGTTTTCGGGCCGGGAGCTCAATTTGTTCCTGTTTTCAAGGAGTTCTGACAATCCTTATAATACTATAATATTTGTTCATGAAATTAAAATGTTCATCATGGTAAACACAAATATAGCATTTTTGGTGCAATCATTGTAATTTACTACTAGCAATATAAACATAAGGTGCTCTTAAGTGAGAAGTGGGCATTTGTGCCGTGGATTCATATGTCCTCCGACCTAATTATTTCATTGGAAGTGCGAAGAGAAAAATATCGCTAGGTGGCTTCAATAACTATGCCGCTGAACTTTGTGAAAGCAGCATCTGTAAACTAAACGTGCTGTTTGGTTATTAATGATGACGACAATTGTCATCATAAGTAATAATTGAGTAGCATTAGCATTAGGTATTGTATGTATTTTCTTGGGAGGCGGTTACGTGGAAAATAAACTATTTTTACAATAAATGATCACCAGTTATCTACGGCATGAGCTAAAATGAGTGGCAGGATAACATTCCCCTGCAAGTTATGCAACCAACCAGTACGTATTCGACTCTCCATGGAATGCCTGCCCTGTTTTGCACCTTTTCCTGGTTACCACATTCAGAATCCTGGGTCCCTTCAAGAACGTGCTAACGAGAGTCCGCTGTAGTCTTAAAAATGCAGAAATGTCAGCTGATATTAAAAAACCTAAATGCCCCTCCTGATTTTAAAGCTAATGTGTTTCTATGGGAACCCCCATATTACATATTTTTGTGAATGGTTTGTAATACCAGGTTATTTCAAGGTTTCTTAATGTCTTTTATCCACATGTTTTTTGGTCGGAGTCAGAATAGACAGAGCATGAGTAAAACTTCAGTACATATGCTATTCTTTTATTATGTTCAATCATAGGTGTGGTTGCAAGTCTGGATGGATTGACCATTGGGAAATGCTGCCGTGATTTGGGTGCTGGGCGGATGGTATTCTCACAGAAGATAAATCCGGGTGTTGGTGTCCGTCTCCTGGTGAAGGAAGGAGACAAATTGGAATTTGGGAAACCGTGGATTGAAGTGCATCACTCTGGTACACACATTCCTGAATCAGTGCGTGAAAGACTCCAGGGAGCAATCATGATTGATGAAAAAATGCCTGTTTTCCCAAAAGAATCTATTGTATTAAAGGTTATATGAGCAGGTTTTTATGTTAAAAGTGTAAAAATGAAATTATTGTTTCTCTTAATTGTGACGAAAAATTTTTTTTTTAATAAAATTGATTGATAATAAAATGAAATACTATTATGTATGTCATTGCAATAGGCTGATAGGTCATCTCACAAAACTGTGCGTATAGGGACTTTTCACAATAATAAATTTTATCCCAAGCTGTGTCAGCTTTGGAGAAATGTATCTGGATTGAAATGAGATGCTAGCACGGGTGGCTCCAGACCAGAGGTTTGGAGGGGGGGTCACCAGTGGCTCTTGGGGTATGGAATACCCCCCAGGAAAAAGGGGGTTTGTGGGTCTCGTCCTGGAAATTCGTAATAAACTATGTGCAAAATGGCTTTGGGGGTGGGGGGGGGGGGGGGCAATTCCCCCTACTGCCTCCCCCTTGGGGCTGCCAATGGATGCTAGAGGATGGAGTTTAATGATTATTTTGCTCTTTTGCAAAATAAATAAAAAAACACAACAAAGAGATTCAGCCAAACAACCTCCTAGCAGCTTGTACATAATTAGGGAATAAATGAGATTTTTTGCAAGGATAAATAAGGGGAGTGTGAGGAAGTTCTTTAAACCAATCATGAGATACAAGCCATTTGAACTGTATTAGATAACTATACAGCCCAGGAATATAGCATTTTGCAACACCCAGGAAAAAAATATTGAAAGCTAAAATTTTGTTTGCATGCAACACAAAATTCAAGCATAATATTTTCAGTTTTTTTTCAGCCATAAGGTCATGGGTAAACTTATTTCTGCAACAAAATATGCCTTAAAGCATTGTGAATGGTTGTGATGAACCAATTTGAGAACTGCAAGATGGGATGGGAGATGGGAACTGCAAACAGGTGTCTGCCTTCACAGTGCAGTTGGAAAAATATGGCAGCAGTGCTGAAGAAAATAATTTTCAGTGTTAGGGTCCATAGCCTAAAAACTAACTGTTCATCAGGGAACAAGGAAGTCTCCGTATTTAATTACTAGGGTTTCAAATGTCTAAAAACTTAGTTGCAAAAATCAAAATGCTCAATCTGTCATTACACTATGCATAATGTTCTTCATGGGTCTCAATCCTATGTTCCTGATGGGCTTATCCAATGGGTTGCTATCAGTGTATTTGGATACAGCTTTGATTGGATTGTAAACATTCTCATGCAAAGTGTTGCTGACATTTTCCAGTCCTCTCAGTTCATGTGCATATATTTTGGCTGCTTTGCCCACCACATATATATACTATCCCCTCTCTTTCTCTGCCTATCCCTTCCACATGCATCGTTTCCCCTCCTTGAAGTCAAGCTTCACATCAGCAACTACCACCAAGTTTTGCTACCTACCTTTGTAAGTTATGGCATCATTACAAAAACCCTTCAGAGGAGCACAAAAGGAAACTTCCAAGATTATTTATTCAGATCAAACATGGATTGGCCAGGAGAAGAGTACTGAAATGTGAGAGTATATTGAATAGGGTGGTAGGGGCGAGAATGTGAGGAAAGCACAAGAGGATGGGAGAGGATTGGAAATTTGACAAAGTTAATGGAGAAGAAGGTTGGGTAACTTTAGAGAGACTTAGCATGGAGTTATTAGTCAGTGTAGTCATAAAAGATTAGAGATGACCCAAGTATGGAACACGTGTTAATGCATGGACATGGTAACTCACGTTGTGCAATCATATTTGCCATTGACGAAATCCTTGTATTGCACTGAATTTAAAAACAAAATGCCAATTTAGAACAAGTTGTAATGTGCACCTGTATGTACTTATCACATTCCTCTTCCCTATAATATTTAATTCCTTGACACTCCTGATATTGAAATTCCATATGAGAGAACTCAAATTACATAAAAAAGACAATAATTCACTCCATGCAGCACCACTTCAATTTTATGACCTTTTACTCAATACAGAATGAATTAAAATTCTGCTCTTGTGATACTATATCACTATATACAATATATGAAGTTAAGCAAATAAAACTTACTTTTGGTGAGAAAAACACATTTTGTACTATTTCCACACTTTTAAAACACACAAATATAAAAGTGTGGAAAAGTAGAAAGTGTTTTGGTTGTATTCGCCATATAAGGAGTGATCCGTGACGTCATGTTCCGTGAGGTGAAATTACAGAATAACCCCCCTGGGGGTCCGCTCTTGAAGCTCCCTCCTTATATGGCGAATATTACCGAAAGTGTAGTTGAAAACCGTGCCCGCCAGACGGCGAGACCATCGACTCATTCATTTCTTCCGAGAAGGATTAATTTCCAATTCTTTCGGTCGTCAAATTGGGCTTCAAATGAGTACTTCGAGAGCGGAATAATTCAAATGAATCGTTCATTTGAGTTGGTGCTCTTCCGAAAGAGCTATTTCGGAAGTGGAATTACAGCATAACCCCCCGAGTTCACTATGAAAAATGTGTCTTTAAAGGATATTAAAGATTAAGAAATTGTTTAAATCCATTGTGTATTGAATATTTGAAAATACTACCTATTCAATTAGTAGATATTTTGACCAAACTTAGATGATATTAAATATCATCTAAGTTTGTTCAAAATATCTACTAATTGAATAGGTAGTATTTTAGCACATAACAGCCAAGAAATAGGAACTAGTTTTAAAATTAGCAGTTTAATAAAAGCGGAATACAGAATGGAATATGAAGGTATTAATTACCACTGTGTTATTATGGGCTGTTAGATTTATGTTTATGGTGGATTATATTTATGGCGGCACAAAAAGAACATTTCTTTCACCGATTCCTTTTAATTGAATTACGATTAACTAGGAAGTTAATTCAAACTATGATATGGGCATTATCGTGTTTATATTATGTAGAGAATTTGATCATTGTGTTCATAATGCTATAAATTTTTACAAATGTTCAAGAATTTGCCTCTCAAAAAAACAAAATGATGGCCATGTTTAATTTTACTTTTCAATTTATGAGTTTCATCCTCATCTACACGGAAATACTGAAATAAATACAGGTAGATCTAACAACCAATTGGTATATAACAAAATGCATGAAAATTCCCCGAGAGTGTAAAAGATTTTTGAATGAATTTCCTGTCCCTACTTGAGTGTGATTTGATGTTATGGAGGCAGGGCCGGATTTAGGATCTGTATGCTCCTAGGCTCAACCTTTGGTGCGGGCCCCCTGGGTGGGGATATGGAATACCGCCCAGGTCAACAGGGGTCCGCGGGGAGGGGAATGTTTTCTCCTGTCGTCTTCTCGAAATCTTGCATTCGGTCGTCTGCACTGCCAATGTCGTGTCTTATAAATTTGAAATTGTTTTATAATTTGAAATTTGTTAGATTTTTTGTGGTGTGCCCCCTAGGCGCTCGCCTATGTAGCCTGTGCTTATGTCTGCTCCTGGATGGAGGTCACTTCAAGGGCTACGCTGCGTCCGTCGGATGTGACGTTGAAATGTGGACCCCTTGGCGCCCTACGTTAAGAGCAGGGTAATGCCGAAGCCGGGTTTCCCTCCACCCTTACTCCATTCCCCATATGACCCTGCCCATATCTAAATGCCTGCTTACCTCCATTGGTGTACATTAGGGTGCGTTGAAAAAAGCGGACTTTTTAGTACTAACAAATCCCAATAGTGTGGAAAAGTTGCGTATTCGCATGCTCATAAAAGGAAAAGTATTGAAAAAATTCCAGTTTATCACCTAAAAATTAATGATTTGGAAATAAATAAACTGGAAGCAACCGGTTGTGATGGCCCAGCGACAAACGCAGACTGGAAAGTGGTGTAGTTAGTAATATCAAATTCAAAGTTCAGCGCCCATTGCAGCAATACTTCACTTAAACGATCTCCCCTTCAGTCACTTGTTTGAGTACTTGGACGGTTTGGACGCCTTAGACGCTTGGACGGAGAGACGACGAGACCAGCGTCATTAATGACATTAATGGTTGTCGATTTTCCCACAGAATTCTGGGGGGAATCCGGCAAACAACTTTCTGGATTTGAGAAATCACATATAGTACTTACATTAATGATTTCCTCGAATTCGATTGTTTCGAAATTTTGAAACAAACCAATCCGAGGAAATCAATATAACAAGAACTAATCTCAGTAAAGACCAACAGTAACTCCTGAAATTATCAGGGAAATAGGAGAGTGTGTTCCATATCTGGCTGTAAAAGATCCTGTACCTCTTATTCATTCCCAATCTACAAACCCAGGTCTTGCGATTATTCATTTCCCAAACGAGTTCTACGAACAAACTGAAGTACCTTGCCAAATTCACTGTGAAGACGTATGCTCCTGTCTGTTCCAACGTTAAGAGATATCACTCAGTAAAATACGGTCCTAGGTATATCCTTATAGGTCGCGTAAAGAACGAGATATTTGACGGGCAGCATTAAAAAATTCATCGATCCTGTGATTCAGAGAAACGCGTTCTTCTGTCATTCAGAGAACATGCTGTTGGCTATGATAGCGGAGAGATAACTCATACGGGAGTTGGGGTACAGGAGGATACTGAAAGCAAGAAATCAACAGCCGAAGGGGAAATCAGATAGGACTTTTATTCCTCCCTCAATACAGTTTTGGTGCATACGGACTACAGTGAGCTGATTGAGTGGACGAAATACAAGCTGTCACCCCTTCCAATGACGGAAAGCTTGATAACAGAGATTATTTCATCATTTCTGAAAAATAAAATTGTGACTTTAAATTTTTCAACTTTTCCTGCCAAGTACGCAAGCAGCTGAAACATGAGTAAAACTTGTGTCAGAGTCCACCGGAAAAGTGCGCAGACAAGATGACCAATATGGCTATATTAGAGCTACTTCGCACTCAAGATATTCGATGTAAAAGTGCGACCAAATGCTCTACTTCATGATAACATCCTTGACTGATGGCGGCGAACCAACATTATTTACCACGCTCTGAATGGTTGGACGCAAGGAAAATAGAGAATTCTCTATTCTCCTTGGTTGGACGGTTGGGAAGGGTGTGGATGGAACTTGAATTGCAGACACCTCCATGTGGCAGGTGTTGGGTCACTTCAGCAAAAATAATTTTTCTAAGTGGGCAAAGCTGCAAGGTGATGTATTCGGACCACAGTTGATTGTATAAAATCACTATAAGAGTGAAAGTTTCTCGGGTTTCACACCGGGTAAGACTATTTAAATGTATCAACGTTTCGATGGTTGACTCAGCCATCGTCATCAGGATAATGAGTGGAGCGAGGATGCTGGCGGTTATATATAGCCACAGATGCCCCATTGTTGTGGGAGCCGTTACGCGTTCTTTGAATTTCGACTCATTATCCTGATGACGATGGCTGAGTCAACCATCGAAACGTTGATACATTTAAATAGTCTTACCCGGTGTGAAATCTGAGAAACTTTCACTCATATAATTCGCCGGGAAAACCTTAAATCCTTTAAATCACTATAAATAAAAATTAATTCTCTACAAAATGGCCTTGGATATATATTTTAATACAACAGTTTATAAATCTGTAAAAATATCATTTCCACCAAAATTCGCAGACTGGTGCGAACTAAAATTTTAGCACGCAATTTTATGAAATATTTTTTCTATTATGAATTTCGATTTTATGCAATTAACATGAAAGAATTGCACGCTATTAGAAATCGGAAAACTTCTTCTTACTTTGTATGTAGGCTGCCGCCTATTTATTCTAAACTTAGAATGATCCTCTCTACCTTCTTAGAGGCCTGCATCGTGATATCTTTCCTACTGGTAACTTGTTTATGACGATTCTTACGATTCTACTTTCATCCATGCTAGTGATACGATTGTTCCGTTTCTGTCGTCTTCCCCTCGTCCACTTGTTTATTGCGTGTACCTGTTGTTGTTTTTAAAAATATGTATGCTATTAGAGGTTGAAAAACTTAAACTGGAAAATTTGAGCTATCAGGTAATGTTCTTTTGTCATTTATTTCCAAAATTTAGGAAATTTTCTTGAACTGAAGACGAAATATAGGAGTTTTTTCAATATTTTTCCGTTTATTAGCACGTAAATACGCAACTTTTCCGCACTATTAGATTTCGATACTCGAAAATTCACTTCTTTCGACCCAGCCTAGGGTATGTATGTACATGACTTCCTATGTAGGTCGCCTCAAATGACTATAACTTAAAAGCGTGACCAATTAGATGCCACAGGGGCATGACCTCACTCTTCAGAATCAGCTGCGCGAACTTTCGGAATGGATCAGAAAGGTCAGAGTTCAGGGCAAGCGGAGAAGAAGAGTTCCACTGATCGGCAAACAATTTTCTCAGCTCAGGGCGGGAAAGAAGAGAATTGGGGACATTAGAAGATAAATAGGATAGGGCTGTGCGATATATTGAGATGCAGTGGTTGCCTCATTCTAGAATTAATGCCATGCCTCAAATCCCGTTTCTTTCAGTAAATATTATTCAGCTAGACTTAATGTCCTCTTTATATCTGTACCGCTAATCAGAGTTTTCACCAAATGCCCCAGCTGCCAGATTAAGCGAAGCAAATAAAGTATTATAAAGGAAGATAGACAGATAGATAAACATCTTTATTGGGGCGAGATTGAGACTTTAAAAGTCCCTTCTTCCACCTAACCCTTAAGGGAAGAGGTTGGGGGTTAGTAAGAGGTATAGGAAGGGGTTAGCCTATGAAATATTTGCTTTACAATCTAAATAAGGGCACTTCTCATCGATTTTTTCAATCTTATTAAAGTTTCTTTGGCCCTAGGTATTTCTTCTTCTATGCATTAGGTATTGAAACTAGTTTTTTTAACGTTGGAAAATACGTGAAGGTTGAATTCTATTAAGTCTTTGCAAGGAGACGTTTATCGATTGACGCGAAGCGTGCCTAGTAGATATGATTCTTGAGCAGCTAACCCAAAAAAATTCGGGACTTGATATAAAAACGTCACACATATCTACCTGTTTTCCGAATTAGAATAGCAACGTCATTTTGGTGAACGAAGAACAAAAGTATATGTGCTGTATGCGCATCCTACCGCCATTGACGGAGTTGGAACCGACAAAGAAAACACGAAATCCGACGACGTCTTTTTTCCGCGGAATACTTCGATTTCGTCCATCGGAATGCACTCTCTAATCCCGGTGCTCTTTTGAAAAGACGCCGGTTGAAGTAAGTTTCGTACCTACTGACGCTCACTCAGATGTTTTGTGTTCATACGTGGAAAAGAACATTCAGCGGCCGCATGGACAAGTTACTTCTTTTTCACCTGGCAGACAATACTTGTACATCGAGGAAATAAGGCACACTTCCTGCGCATTGAATCCCCTTGCTTACACTCGTCGATCGATAGTCAGGTGTATTTTGAATTCCGATGCTCTTTTTGATCGGCTAAAAAATATGTCGCTATCTGTACCACTAAATTTCGCACTACTTTATTTCACCACAATGAAAGCAAATGTTGCGCGTCAAACATATAAAACCACTTACTAAGCATACTGCATGATGTACTACTAATTCTTTTGTCATGATACCGCCTTCGCCGATTTAAAACAGACATTGTGAAGGCACCTGACGCTTAGAATAAAATGCAATACGACAATTAGTAGTGACTGTAGAAATATTTCACAATCGCCATAACAGTTATATAGTTGTTTGTAACAATCACTATAGAATTATAATAGTGAGTATAGGACTATGCACTGTGATTAAGTGAGCAGGGCATTGTGGTTATGCAACTATGGGGCTATGGATACCCTAATACAATTTTTACAAAAATTTGCGATGCATTGCGCACTGGCCTCTTTGGCTGCTGGAAAATTTGAAATAGCAAGGAAAAAGGAACCACGTGATACAATAGGTACAATGCCTGACAGTTGGTGATCGGTATAAAAAGAAAACACGGGATGAATTTCGGGGCATGGCGTCGAAATTTCGTCTTTATCTCGTTCTCCTTTTCCCCCGAAGGTTGGTGTAGGGAATTCAATTCTGAGGTCGCCCCACTCAAGATTTCCTCGATTTTCTCGATGTACTTCGATTTCACCGTTTGATCGTGATTAGTGAATGTTATTTGAATATTTCATTATTTTCCGAGATGTGATCTCCACGTCTCACGACGCAAGCAATTATTTATTTTCGAAAAACGACTGCTAATGGCGCAGAATGTAACTTGTAGCTAACAACATTTGCAGTTTGTAGATAATGTCGCAGTTGTGGATAGTAAGAAAAATGTTTTCACATAGAAAGAAAATAATATCACGGTCAAATAATAACTAATAAAATATTATTTACCAACTTTGATGGTTTCTATAGCCGATTGATTTTCTGATGAAGATGAAACCTTGATAAAAGTTCAATGTAAATTTAACCCAATTCTGATGAGAGACTACTGAGGTGATTGAATTAAATGTGGAGTTTATGGAGTGTTGGCCTCGTACATAAGAGGCTAGGGTTCTAGTCGTGTAAGATGCAAAAATCTTTCAGTGGAAGCTGGATCCTTACTTGGGTGATAATGTGGAAAGCATTTCAAGTATAGAACTCCGGTAGTCGAATGGGACGCTAAGTTATGGATCCCTTTGTGCCTTTCGTTAAAGCAAAGAGTTTACCAATGCCGACGTCGGGTTTCTCTCCACCCATCCTCTATTATTAAAATACCCACCCATGTATCCTCAGAGACGAAAATGATCTCTGATGTTGGCCGACTCCCCAAATAACCGACCGACCTAAACTATAAGTAAGGAATGCGTATTATTCCTCAGGAGATTTAATTTCGAGGGACGCATTTCGATTTTCATCTCATCTCACACGGGGAAAAAACTTCTATGGGGGCCTATAAAGATGCGATAAGCATCAAAACGCAATTGCACGAAAACGTCGTTCATCTGAAAATCAAGAATTACCTCCATTTACTCACTTCTAAGTTCCACAAAGTAAATAGTAATTGTGCTATTCTTTAAGACTTCAACAAACTGTCGAGAGATTATCGGTACCAAAAATTTATGTCACTTCCGCGGTATTAAATTACCTCGTTTCCATGTGATTGTAACGAAAAAATTGTTTTTTAGCGACGATTTTACCGACGAAAACAGCAAAATATATCATGGTGATTAATTCCGTTCAATAGTCTATCACTCCATATCAAACGCCGCCCGCATGCCTTGGTGAGTTAAAAAATCGCACTGCTGATATTATGCGTTGCTAACAAACTAAAATCATTAACTTGTTCCACTAGACTTAAATTCTTAGCCCAATATTTCCAACACATTTTATTTTTATTGGTGATAATACTGAAAAATACTCGTACAAAATATGTATATCCATGAAAATCAGCAGAAACCAAACGCCAGGTGGTGAACAGTCGATTTGAACGTTTCTTTTAGAAGTGGTAGAGGCTGAGCTTAGCTTAGCCGGGTGATCCCAAGTGCTCGCCTTGAACTGAGGCAATTTTGAATGCTGTGGTAATTTTGTGTGGAAAGTAACAATTTATCGCATGGTTTCGTCGATTCAGTGTTACTGATTTTCCAAATCCTGTCCGCACGTGATAACTATTGCATGAAAAATATCAAGCGGTGGTGTTATATGTGATACTTCCACGAAATCGTGCGATAATCTATTATCTCTACATTCAAAAATTATCACGACATTTTGAAAATTGAACCGCAGGCGTAAACGATCCAGAAAACGGGGAAAAAACTTCTCCCGCCGTCAATTGGCAACCAAACAAACAGATTCAAAATATGTTGTGCCAAAAGCAACTATTTATGCAACCTATCTTGCTTCTATGCTGTGCTTCACGCGTCACCATAAGGATTTAATTAACTGCATTTTACTGATACTAACTCCTAGAATTATTTACCAGACGTAATTCGAACGCATCAATTAATTAATTATGGGTTAGAAGTAAAAAAATGGATACTCAGGAGTCGTTTACTGACAAAATAAATCAGAAAATTTAAAGGAAGAACATAACTATTTGATAGTATCTCAACGATGTAATGTAATGAGTTATGACAGTATTTAAATTCGAAAACGCCACTTGAAGCAGCACGGTCGATGTCAAATTCAGTGTCCCATTTCCATGGATTCGATTGTGTAAATATCCAATTTCCATGATTAAAATCAATAATTTACCTATCATGTGGAGCCCGTGAATCAAATTTGAGGTGAGCACTGCCGATGAAATTTTAACTTTTTTTTGAAAATTGAATTACCAACCATTCACCCACAAACTCGTTGACTGTAAATATCTTAATTAAGGTCTAATTCAATTTGCTGCATTCCGCGACCTGGAAAAAAGGCAACATTGTTTATTTAGCAATTGCATATGACAGTTTTATTTAATCTGGACGTCGATAAATTTATTGGCTAAACACAGAAATACACTATCCGTGGAGGAATGAACTGTGATCAGAAAATTAAATTATCGACGCATATATTTGTTTAAAATAGCAGTAGATTTTATATTATGTTAAAATCTCAAAAGGGCATTCTATTAGAAGGAAGGTCTAATAAAACTAGTAGCAATACGTAGGAGGTAATGAATCACTTCATTGAAAGCTATGTAGCATGTAACACACTAGGTACGCTATTATAGATTGGGGTCCCCTAAAGACTTCAAACCCCTAAAGGCTACAAATTTGGGCTAAAATTACTTTAAAAATTTAGACTTATTCCCTGACCCCGCACAACATGGAAGTCTGTACAGAAAGATTTAATTTGCGAAACAAAAACGGATACGAAAGAAATCCGCAAGTTGGTTAAAATCCTCTTTGAGCGAAGAGATATTAACACAACTGATAGAATGACTACGTTAGGAGCTGCGAGAATTTCGGAGCTACACTCTATTTCTCCATAGGATATTTTTCTTTTAACCAGATTAATATCTCAGGGACTGATAGAAGCGACAAAACAAGAGAGGTACAATGCCGAACTGATAGGTTCAAAAATTCTTTCGTTCTACGCACCATTAGTGACTATAAAAGAGGAGAGCGTGAATAAGATAGTAAACATGCAATTCACCTTTGCCATCTCCTCCTTCCATTTCCCTAGTCCCTCTCCTTTTCATAACAGTCGTCCTAACAACTTGTACTACACGCCCTTGAAACGTAGCGTTACGTAGTGTGTAGTAGGAATGGGGGAAAATACCGGTATTCAGTACTACCGGGTAATTTATTTTCTATTTGGGTACGACCGGGAACTATTATAAATCGATTCTACCGGAGGTACTGGTATTGAAAGAACCGATATACAAACAGCACTACCATCTGGTGTGTAAGCATTTAACTGCTATGGGAATATAGTTGAATGATGGTAATGCGTAATGCTGGCATATGTTCAAATTGGTTCAAATAAACGGATATTTACGGGGTATGTAAAAAAATTCTTATGGCTATTTAATAATTTATTTGCATTAGTTATTAATTCAATCACTCAAATATTACGTCAAGAATTCGCATTTGAAGCAACAGGAACATGCCCACAAGAAAAAGTAAAACAAACTTCCGCAAGACTTAACGACAAGAATGAGTATTCATATGCCGATTTAAGATTCAATTTCTAAAAACTGTACTGTTTGAATAATCGTATGAGTGGTAAATAGCTACTGAGTCGAGCCAGTATTATGATGCTGCAGCTCATGAGCTCCCCAATTAAATGCCTGGATCTCTGTCACTCAGACCTAAAAAAGAGAACTGAATGCCTAGTGTCTTACAGGTGCTGTTGACTTTGGAGTTGATAATCAGAGTGTTTAACATAACTAGTAGTTTTATTAGCCGATCTAAATTTACTACAGGGTCGCACATTTCGATAGCGTAAATGTGATTGGAGCGACAGTGGTCTCTGATATAGTTTTTAATTTAATCAGCAAGATGGAGACAATATTATCAAAGAATTTTTAAATATATCAATGCAACGGTGTTGCGCGCGTGAATAAGGAGGAATTTCCTTGCTGTAGTGCTTGGCCGCAAATATCTAAATATATTCGATCGATATCTACGATACTCGATATCTCGATATCTACGATATCGAGTGTTTAAATTACCCTTCATCCCGAAAATAAGATTTGCCCTCCATTCTCTCAAACTGGCCAGCAGGAAGGGAATCATGAACACCATGACAATCAGTCAAATGGCTATTGAACTGTATTATCAATATGTTATTGGTAGAAAGCCAGGTTATTATCAGTGTGGCCCTGAATGCTGAATATTTTCAACTACATTCTGAAAATGATCACACTTCGTCAAGATAGTGACATCAGCTCCGTAACTTCTGATGATTTTGAGATACACAAAGCTTGTGGGCTGTATTGAACCAAGGTAATTGCTATTTTCCCCAATTAATCCTTCCAATTACTGAGGCCCACGCTTATAAAATAGCTCAGGCTCGTACATTGATATCGAAGAGGACGCCGATCCGGTGTATATCATTATAAATCGTTATAAAGTTATCAGATTTTTTAGTGTAGTCCGTAATAATAAATTCTTGGTAATGTTGTAAAATATTTCGAGTTGATTATAATTTTTTATGAGGTCTTACAACGTTTTTACTCTCTCGGAAAATAGCATAAAGGATTTCAACTGGAGGCTTATATTGTCACAACCACCTGACTTCATAGATTCCTTTGAATATCTCGTGCTGATCTGAAGATGTCATTTATGGTAGTCGGGATTGACACATCACCGGCGGAATTCAGGCGGTATAGGCGAGATTGCTTAGCCAATTTTATTACTTAAAGAGAATATAAAATAACGAAAATATTTCCCAAATAAATTTCACAGTTTCATCTTCTTTCATAGTAAAAGAACGGATTTGTGCGTAAGGTTGATTTGAAGATAGTAATCTATTGAAATGCGGAATCATTGAAGAATATCGAATATCAAATGAATTTTGAACAACACGGATGAATTATTGTCACTGAGAGATATGGAATAAGATGTCCAAAGAAAGCTTGAAAGCTCTACGAATGAAAAAAGGTTAATTTATTGGACACATTTTGAATCAAAGCTACCTCCTGAAAACGAAAATGGATGAAAAAATCATCGGAAAGTATTCCCGCAGAAGACTTATGAGTGAAAAGCACGAGTAAAATAGCGACGGATGATAAAAATTAACCTTTATGAAGGAATAAAGCGGTTAATTGGGATTGACCACAGAGTGGATGAGACTAATTTTCGAATTATAGACTACCTGTGACGAATTTGGTTGCCCTTTAGTTTTAAAGCAAAAAAAAATAATTTTGTGTCTTTTCGCATGTCGAAATGTTTTACATGTTTCGCATCGAAAAAATTATTTGCAAATAAAAGATGCAAATCCGATTGAATTTTTAGAAGTAATTAAAATTCATGATCAAATGAATGAAACGGGAAATGAAAGAGAGTGAGTTTGAGACGTCTTAAGAAATATTACCGAAAATAGGGATTTTTTGAAGTTTGAAATAAAGATAGCTAAATTATATTTTTAGAAAATTATGAGTCACTAGAATAGGATGAGAAGCGATAAAGATATTAAACATAATATTAGTTTTGCTGGAAGAAGGATATTAATTACTGAATACTGTACTTATCAGAGGCTATTTTAATTACTTAACGTTATTGACTAAAATTAAAAATTCGCACAGTCATTATTAATGACTTGCAGGGTGAAGCATGGTAATGTTTTAATGAAGATTTGCAGAAATTGTTTTATCGAACATTCAAAGTTAATTTTTAATTACCTTAAAAGCCATATTGAAGCTAAAATAGTGATTTTGGTGATGCGAGAAGATAAAAGAATGGCCATCCAGTATATTTTATCATGTCATTAGTTGGAAATTTTGTAGGAAAAGAGCATTCAAGTATATTCTGAGAATGATCACAATCCGTCTATGTGGCTACCTCAGCCCCGTTACTTCGGGCGAACCTGGAATACGTTTTTAGTTTTGCTGTTTAAAAAATAATAAATATCAGTGGAATAGCAAAATATTGTGCATCATAAAGCGAAAAAATGGGAAATTTCCACTTATTAAAAAAAAACAAATTCCAGAAATGATTAGTCAGATTCTCTTCTGTTTGAAGAGAAATACCATATTATTTCTTACTTTTATCCCTCCAGTTGAGAATCTACGGCAATTTCTGCTATGCATTTGTACGATAAGGTTATTGTCTATGACAACTTGATGGTGCCATATATTTTGATTTTTTGGTTTTGTTTCCGCTTCGTGGCATCAGTGAGTTTTATTTGGTTCACTATTTTTCCTTCGTGTTCTGGACTGTTAAAGGAAGTCGTTTCAGTCGTCAGTTGTGTATGAATAACAAAACTGACCCTCTTATTATTATAAATATACAGCCATGATTTGAATCGAATTACTCAGTTTTAGTTTTCGTATGGTTTATTAATTCTATAAACACCGTACTGCCACTTAAAATTACCCTTTGCTCAAATGTGCAAGGCTTAGAAGAGTTTTTCTCTATATAAATGTTATCACATAAAATATTAGTGAAATAAATTATATCAGAGGAAAAAGTTCTGTATAAAACTGGAAGAAAGGCGGGACATAATTATGTATACATTATAATATCTGAAGGCCATGATGGAGAGGTCTAAAATTTACTTGAAAATCTTGAAAGCATCCTGTGAGAAAAAGTGGGGTAATTGGGCTACGCCCTTACTAAAGGAGATTCATAGATTTGGGAGGAAACAGTAAAAATAGGTCTTCAGAGAATGAAAAAGTGACCCTTGAAGAAAACTACAGGTCCCAAAATGACGGAAAACGGAACCTTGTTAGGCACTCATCCTAAAGTGATGCTTGGTGAATGAGAATTAGGATATAAAAAGTTTAATTAATACTGATCTTAAAGTTTAAATACTCATGCAAGTTTTTTCGCCATGAGTGGGGTGTAGTAATCTACATCTACATACTGACCTGGGAGCTACCGCAGGGCGTATGGCAGAGGTAATATTATAGTAAGAGAAGAAAAATTAAGAATACTTTGAGCAAAACAAGCAAAAACCAACCGAGCAGCATGTCGTGTTCAAAATATATTAGAAAAAAACGTAAAGAATCATATGAATCATACACGCAACGTAAACCAGGGAATGGGCAAAAAGGAATAAACAAAGACTGGAGGCTGTGGAAATGGATTCCTTAAGAAGCTGTAAGGTATAACTAATATTAGGAAGGGTCACGGACGAAAACAGGAACCTAAAGAAAAACGTAATGCAAATAGAAAATTAAGTCATGAATGATATGTAGAAAAGACGGTTTAAATGACACGAGCACAGATAGATGTTAGTCTAATCAATGGCCCAAAAATACTAAAATGGCAACCACTTTATAAGGAGAAGAGAGGACGGCTACCTGAATAGTGAACGAAGTAAGTTACAAGAGATGTTTCATCCGTGCATTTGCCATTGAAACATTTGCGACTTGAAGGAAATTCTTAGGGGGACACTCAGCTAGGAAATTTTAGTTCGGTTTCCGTCATGTCTGTCTGTCCGGGTGGAATATTGCAACCGAGTTTAAACTAACGTCCCGATCAGCTAGATACTTGAAATTTTAACCATAGCTCAGAAGTGGATGACAATTCAATGTTGGCTACATGTTATCACAATTAATTAATTAATTAACGATTAATTAATTAACAAATTTCCTGATGTAATTGCAGAGGCTCGAAACTTTAACCATCGCTCCGCGCTCTCGGACGACCCTTGCTTTCAATATTCGTCTCGAACGAAATCATGTGCCATAACGGCCAAGGTGCATAAATAAATATTTCACCACAGTCACACGCATTCGGGGTATTACCGACCCAGTTCTCAGTATGGTATAAGGTTTGAATATGTGCTAGTCTCTCGCTCGACATATATCATACTCAGCCGATAAAGAAGTACTTCTGGACATAATAAGGACGGCGTATAGAGCTGTATACGCCACGATTTTACTAGAACGTATAGAGATCTAACAGTTGATAGTTTCTCATGCGCATAACTCATGGTAAAATATTCTACTTACATGCAACTTGGTCGTGTATGTCACATGGCCTCACCGGCTCCTTTGGTTTAATTTTCAGGGTAATAAGAGTTACAGAATTTGAAATATTATAGGTAGGGAGAGGTAATATTTTTCAATTCCAAACACTGTCAGCTGTACAGAATCTGAAATACATCGGGAATTTCCTACGTGTCCCTGTCAGAGTCTCATCAAGATTTATAAAATCGATTGGAAACTTTCACCCGGGCATAAGACTAAAAACAGAAAATAATTAATTAAATTAAAACAATTTTTTAATATACCACGTTTTTAAAACAGACTAAAAAGTATAAAATAATTTTCCCTGGACCATTCTAAATTTTTTAGGGTGAATTTTTATTGGTTAAGGAGATATTTGTAAGACTTGAAGAGAAAAACGTGGGAAGCACGCAGTAGATAATAGAAGTAGATAATCCGGATGAATTCACAAAAAATTTCAGTGCATTGCAAATGGTATAAATTGTGGGAGTTTGCTCAACGACACCTGGTCCCTTTACTCCTCCTTAATTATCATGGGTTACCAGCGGGTAACCAGCTAGTAATTGCTAAGAAAAATAAGAGTACTTGCACATTGGTGGCTTTATTTCACGCAACAGTGTCCACTAGCATTAAAAATGTAATATTTTAAGATCTTTGTAAGGGAAATTAACCTTCTAATAAGTGTGACAACCTGATCACCATTATATCACTAATCTTTGTAAACAATTGATTTTGGCCACCTGCTAAGCATCGTCTAGTCGTTAACATTCCGTATATTTTCTCGTTCATTCAGCATTTCACCGGCAGCTGTTGCTTCTCACCGTAATCAAATACCAAAGATATTACGAACGTATGAAAACACGGTGGGTCTACAGGCATCGCATGACATTTGCGTGGATAAGCACGGAAAATGAAAGCACACGCATGCAATTGATTGTCACAATTAGACAATTTATAAACATGAGCCGCCAATATTCCGTTTACCAAAGTCATTGCAGCGGTAATACGTTCAGATCCCAGAGTATGCTTCATTTTGGTGACAACTCCTAAAATATTGATTTGTAATCCCATATTTACGGCTAAATCAACACTATTTGCACAGGGGAGAAACTGTTCTGCCATTAAAAGGATGTTATTTTCTTCTCCAACGGAATTATTTCCAGCCAATTTGAATTGTTTCTTTAATCGTTCATTCAATAAATATATTCATGTACATACATTGATTTATGTGCAGTACACCCCAAAGGGTAGGTATATTTAATTAAAAACGTGAATACATAATTCGGAACAGATACATGGATAAGTGAATAATACGGAAAATCGGTTCTTGAATTTCGACAATGAAGTGCTAAGAAAGACATCCAAACAAACAAGGGAAGACAGTGCTTTGAAAATGAAATATAATGAGAAATTATGGATTTATACTGAGGAATTGATAGAGTGGTAGAAACGAAAAGTATTATTTCATTTTATTGATGTGGGCGGGCCATGTCATCAGCATCCTGTGAGGTGGAATGATGGAACATATCTGGAATTAAATCAAATAAGCAAGAAGACGCCCAGGAATCACAATAGAATGACGGAAAGGCCAGGTTAAGTTAGACATACGAAAAATGAAGATTATAGAGAAAGATAAAAAAATCGAAAGACACTTGTAGGAAGGGCCATATACCAACTTAGGTATATGTGGCAACGAAGATTAGTATGGAATAAAAAACGAAATTAATGAAGCACTCACGGTATTAAAGATTATAAAAATGGATGAATAACCAAATTGCTTGAACGGAGCCAGAACCAAATTGCTCCTCCTTCAGTCATATGCTATACAAAAGGGATGCGTAAACTGCTTCCTTCGGGCCGGACCTGGCCAACACCACCTACCTGGCCCGCTTGTAATATAAAATGACCCGCGGACTGTTTCCAAGTTGTCATACACATTGGCGCAATGATACACGTCATTGTAGAAATGTCCGTAGATTCCAAAAGTGTGGCGAACTCTCGGTCGCGGCGCGTGGTCTCAAGTCTTCTCCCCACGCGGGGCTACGCTGACTACCATTGTATATAGTCTTTGCTGACTACAATGTAACAAATCTCATATAAATACACCACACCCGCTGTCAGTCGTTGAGTCCAAGTCGTGCCGAGTAATCGAATCGGTGTGGTGGCATCTCTTGTATTCGTGGTAACGCTAAATAAACACCGTACACAAGCATTTGGTGTTGTTATTTCAACCGTAACTCCCACAAAAGTAAAAAATAATGTTGTAGTTCCATTCATACAGAAGAGAATCCGACTTCACATCTCGTATTAACTTTTTTCAATGGTATTTATTCTCAACCTCTTTATTTATATGGTGCAAATTTCATGAGTATAGGTAAAATAATTTTTTATTTTTAAACTTTTGTCGACGTTTCGGATGTTTATTCATCAATCTTCTGGGCTATAAACAATGATGTATGATGGTAAATGATTGACAGTTCTGTTTTGGTTACATAATTGTAAATTTACAGACATTAAATATAAAAATACTATTGAATGTCTATGTCTATGTATTTTTATTTTTAACGTCTGTAAATTTACAATTATGTAACCAAGACAGAACTGTCAATCATTTATCATCATATATCATTGTTTATAGCCCAGAAGATGGATGAATAAACATCCGAAACGTCGGAAAAAGTTTAAAAATAAAAAAATTATTTGACCTATACTCATGAAATTTGCACCATATTAGCTTTTTTTTAATAAGTGGAAATTTCTCGTTTTGTCGCTCAATGATGAACAGTATTAATCTATTTCACTGATATTAATTTTTATGGATTTCAATTTTCTCCGTTTTTCGGCTGTTGTTGGATGAGAAGGAAAACGAAAAAATAAGCAATCCAATAGTGGGTAGCATCGTATTGTTGTTGTGCAAACTGGAGCTCTCAGCAGCGTTTATTAAAGAGACAGGTGAGCAGCACACTTAGGCGATCGATATGTTTTCATTAACAGCACAGCCTTCGGCGGATGAAGGAGGGGCCGCCACTGACGGGCCAATTCCTTCCCATGCAATGAAAAGAGCGCGTGGATGAGGAATGCGGTGAAATTGAATGCTGGCCACTAGAACACAAACAGGAAACGATACCGACACAGGAAAACTGCCCTCGGAGTGGACACATTTTTATACTTTTTTCCTCTATTAATCCCCTTGTTCTTGATGACTGATGGAAATACTTATTCATTTGTTGAGAGTAAATTGCACTTAGGAAATATGCCACGTTGCAACTACAGTTATTAACTTATTACCTTAAGAGGGCTCCGAAGCATGTGTGATTGTCAAACAAATACTCAATTTGTACTGTTTAAAAAATTCTCCTTTCACTGATGACAGTCCTTAGCTATTAGGAAAATAGATTAAGATATAAAATATGCTAATCATACGGCGATGATATTCATAGTAAATATCATTTACAGCTTTTTGATCCGACTTCAGTCGCATTTATATTGAACTAACGTATTTTGAATTAACATCCAATAGTCAGTTGCTAGTAACTCAAAAACCAAGGCAGATTAGTGCCTAAAATTTTATGGGTGTTATTCTTTATTTTAAACATTTTTTCGCGAAAATGGCAATCATATTTGATAGGGAAATATGTACTTCTTTCCCAATGTTTCTCCCTCTCTCCCATTTAACACCACGTGAGTTCAAGTTCATTTGGCGACAAAAATATCTAGTTTAGTTTTTTCACAAGTCGATTTCATTCAAGAATATATTTGTTTCCCTACCTGTATATTTTTATGTTCTTCACTTCCCCATTATTTCATTAACGCTTTTATTCTGGTGAAATATTCACCAGTACGATAAGATAGTACTTCGTTAACTGTAAATACTTATATTTTAAAAAGTGAGGTAAATTGCGCTTTATAAACTACTATATGCTAATTAAGTTAAGTTAGCTAATCAAGTGCATAGAAACATTTCACTCTCGCCGGGATAAACATTGAAGTTAGCGAAGCAGTTTCCCGCTATTCAATTTTATCTATCTACCTTGTGTATTTAATATTTCCCGCCGTTTGCTTTTCATGGTTTCCATAGCAACGGCCCGAGGCATAACTCGAGAGCAGCAGCAGCAGCTGTAGAATTCTCGGCAGGAAACGTCATCAATTGACTGATGTCATTGGTCATTGCGCAGTACTGCCAGTTGATTACGGAACGCTTCGACAGCACTGGCAGCGAATTTCGGAACGTGTTCATATAAAGTTAAAGTGACGTGGAAGCTCTCAATAGGAAAGCGTATTCAAATCGGTTATCTTACCGAGAGTATATTCGTCCATATGTAATAAAATCGGACCTGAACGCTTCAAAAGGGAGGTACTACGAGGTTCCTGATGATGACACCGATGTGTCAAAACTAGTAGTACCGAAATAATTATTGGTTGAAAAATACGTTCTATTTTTACTTAAAAGATTATGAATCTCCACAAATTAAATTCTAAAAACTTCGAATATATTAACCAGGTAGTAATTAAAGAGGAAAGCAACTGACAAGTAAATCCAATTAATGATTGATCGAAATTGTCAATAGACGACCAGACTTGGACTTTTAGCCTCAGGCAACACACACGTGTTCACGAGATTCACGTTTTCCCAGTATATGGTCACCTGGATGACAGAAATGCATCCATAGAAGTCTATTTCCACGGTGTCTATAGACAATTTGGTTTAACCTTTAATTTAATATTAACCATGGATTATCAAAACGGGCCTAAAGTGAGATAATCTTATTGCTAGGATTGCGATCAATAGAATGCCTCGTGCGAAGTACCCAGAGGGGCTATCGATCAAGAACTCAGCCGTCAGCCCTTCATCCAAATGAAGCGAAGGGCCCTCGGGTGTCTGGCGTGGATTACTGACCCTTTATCCCCCTCGAGTTACATCCATAACAAGGACGACAAAACAGGAGGGGGAAGTCATACCCTGGGAAATGAAGAGTGCTTGCGGCTCTTCAGCGCTTCGATACACGTCTCTAAGGACAAGAACGCTCGCATGAACTCAACGGTTGCCATCCCAAACACTCATCATTCCCTCCAGTGCTGCAGTGAATTAAAAACCACTATAGAAAAAATGCATGATAAAGAACTAGAGCGTGCACTATTTTCGCTTACTTAGAAGATTTTAAATTGGCGTCATATGATATACTTCACTCAGGTATGTAAAATAATTATTTATCACTAGTTGAAAACAGATTTGAAATTACGAGAAATGCCATCAAGTTCATTTTTTTGTAATTTATGACGGAAATGTTAAACTAACTCATTGAATAAGGAAGTGAAAACAGAAAAATGGAATCATAATAAGCAGGTCTAAAATATCAAATAATTACGTTCACTAATTGCTCGTCGACAATATGATTCAACTATCTACACCATGCATGATGCATGGGAATACATGATATTTTTTGATTAAGCCTATCCATGACAAGATATATTTATTATTGCAGTAAAATTTGGGTTTAAAATATTGAAGCGAAACCCTACTAAGGAAGGGGATGGATCAATGGCCGAAATCATATTTAAACATAAGCCTGAAGTGGTTTAAAGTTGAAACTACCTTTTTCCTAAATAATTATTGAATTTTACGATGAAAAAACGTTTATATTTCCAGGAAAAAACCATTTCCGAATTTAACAGGGAACGAATTTCATGTTATCCATTTCAAATTACTCTGTATTTCAAGGTTTCTATCACTAGTACAAAGTAATGGAAGAAATAGATTACAAACCAGATGGTTGTTTTCCTTCACCCAATGACTCTTAAAGTGAAAAATAAAGCATTCATTTAGGTAGGTCTATGTTGTCCTGTATACATAATTTACATTTTAAAGTCTCTCGCTAAAAAAAACTGGCTTTATTTTGAAAGCGTACCTCCTACTTTCTTTATCCTTTTCTCTGCCATTTACATATATTTCCAGGAATTCTTTTTCTTTCTACACTGGAACTAATACTCCATCATTGCCCTTACTTGGTATCGGTAATTAAACTGCTTACTTATCCATGCCCTTATCTCGAAAACTTACTCATTCCTCTCCTCGTCCAACTATTTTGATTCATAAAATTGCATTGTTCAACTATTCATCCTTATGCATCGTTTCTCTTAAACCTTGGATCTCTGAAGTAATAGGGCACTATTTCCATTCTTAATTGTTATTACTCAGATTGAGAATATTAATATTGTCGTATGCACATATTTACTCACTGAAATACGTGTCAGGAGGGCAGTCGCAGTGATTGGTAGGACTACTGTACTCATGGATGATTGCAGAATGATATAAGAATGAAGTGTGATTGAACTCACCCGGGTGTTGAGATAATCAGCGTCTTGATGGTTGAACGATATCATCACGCAGGTCTTTCCCAAGGCAGCTCTTCAAGTGGCGATTCCAAAGATTCTCCAGTGTTTTTCACGAACAGCGCTGCAAAATAACAATGGCATAGTGTAAAGCACATCCGCTGATTGATAGATATAGTTGAGCATACCAAAATTCAGTAAAAGTTTACCAAACTCTATTTATTACCAGACGTTAACACCTTAAATGAAGCTCAACATAAAGGAGAGTCTATTAGTCTCGCTACTTTTTTGGTGTAGTCTTAAACGGTTTCAAAATCATCCATTTACTACAATTATAGCTTTCCAATAGCCCGCATCTCTGAGCCGTATAGCATGACACTACATAAGAATTTTTTTCAGGTACTTCTTCCTAAGTGGTATTAATATTTTCTTTGAACGCAACAGTTGTTTTTTCACCACGAATGCTTTCTTGACTTGAGCTATTCTCCGGTTTTGTCAGTTGAACTTCTTCCATTCCATGTCATGCAGCCTCAAACGTAGATGATGCAATTCAGTTGTTCCTACAGCAACCTATCCCTGCAGCGTAATGCCGGCTTTCAGTTTCTCTCATTCAAATAACTAGGATTTTCGTTTTATAACCGAACTTCTCTTCTTTGGCTGCGATGCCATCATTTAAATGGAGAATGTTGATTTATTCTCCATTCAAGTTAATTCCTTTGATTTACATGTACTGGACTCCTGCTTCTTCCAAGTCTATGTTGAAAAGTTCCAGTGAAATTTTGCATCTATCTCTGACTGCTTTGTTTATTTTAGATTCCGAATTTCATTCGCCCTTCGCTTTCATATTGATTGCTTTAGAATTGGTTGATTAATGAAATGAATTAATGAAATTATCATTAATGAAAAGATTAATGAAATGTCAAAATTAATTAGTATTTTCTTCGGCATAATTACAAGAGACCTATGAAAGTAATTGAGATATAAAAATGCAAGCGATATTTTGAACATATTTATACACTTTAATAATACATATAATACAATTTAAAGTCAGAGGAAAAGTGTTATACATCGTTGTGTTTTTATGAAAATAAACTTAATCAGAAATTCAGTTGGTCTCTCTATATTTCATCTCGTTTTTATCAGCTGTTCGGAACAAAATTGTGAACTAAGAAACTTAATGTGATAAAAATACGAAGGTTTCCTGATAAGCTATTTGGAACTCTTGTGCGTCACTCAATATACCTATGAGTAATTTATATTTTCCTCATTCTTTTAATCCCTGCCATGGTTTTTGTAAGCAACAGTTATTTTATAAAATACCTTCGCAAATGAAATAGTGGAAAGCAATAAAGGATTGTGGAAAATACTGAGGACTTATTTATTGAGCAACGCTTTCGTGATTCAATAAAATAAAATAAATATTTCGTGATTCAATAAAATAAAATAAATATTACATATGCATGTGACTAGCATTTAACGGGCTTACCCAGCTAACAAATTCCTGATACTTGATACTTGCAGTCGAGTATAAATAGTGTGTGAAAATTTTGTCTGAAAGTTTCAAAGATGTAGCGTTGATTTATCGCAGTCTGAGTCTAAGAGCTAATCCTCCACTAGTAGAACATAAATACTCGAGGAAAGCAGTTAAATGATAACTTGAGTGAGCATAAAAGTCACAACGGTTGCAAATGCATAGTAATGGCCCACAAAATTGGGATGAAAGAGTGCGCAGATACGAGAAAATTATGATATGACTGCAGTGGCGCCGGCAGTTTAAAACGACTTCATGAATTTTGCGACGCAATTGTTTTCCCTTAAGCTCAACTCGCAATCTTATAATCCTCACACCGCGCTACGAGGAAATGTAATAGGTTATAGGCTCAAATTTGAGTCTCCGAGCACTCTCTCTCAGGGATCTTGAAGAGAAATATTAACCGTGTAACACCGTGGAAATGTACGGAATATACGGAAAAGGAAGTTGGCGGTTTAAAACTGTTCGTATGGCAATGCAACTGAATAATTGTGATAAGTAAATGTAGAAGAGGTCATTACCCTGCTTATACAGAGTAATATCATTAAAAAATGGACACAAAAAAGGTTTTTGTGAAAGATTCATTTTAGCTCAACATACCTCAATTAAATCCGATTTTTGGCCGACTGCGAAAAAAACATAATTATGTCGAATGGAGATTTGAGATGGATAACCCAAGGTATTCATTAAATATGCATTGCGGTAATATTCAATAAAGGTTTTGGTTTCATAAATGGTCTTATTAACATTCGAGCTGTGTATCTGGTTATCCATGATGAGAAAACCACCTTTGATATTTCCCCAAACTTTCTTACGCTGGCACGACTCGCGTTTCACCACACTGTGGCATACTAATTTCCACGAGGTCAGGCCTGAGATCATCAGTTTTATGTGTATATGGAGTTAAATATTCAAGTATTCCATACGTTTCCAGGATGGAAAAGTGTATTGAACCGCTTGGAGACATAATTATGTAATCAAATATATCATACGTTAAGAGAGACGAATTTGGATAATCCTACCAACCATGGCTCTACTAATACAAGGTAGGACGTTAATAGGGTCAAAATGAGTCCGTTTTGAGCATAACATCATCCGGATGACACGAACAGCAGTCGGATCGAGAATAAGCAAATAGGAATAATGGAAAAAAACTGATAAAAAATATATTTGATCGGCCATAATTTTTAAATGTGTAGTTTGAGAATACAATATTGTTTACAGCGGATATAACCCTAGCAATAATTGAATTAACAAATGGAAGTTGAGACTCTAACAACTTTCAACATTAAAGTCGTATTGTCTCCGGAAAACCTGAAACCACTTCGTCCGTGTAGATGTAAAAATGGAGTGTGTAAAAAAAGTCGCATCCCTCATGTGTTTCCTCGCATGGCATTTATATACAAATACCACCCAATTATCAAATACACAATGCGCTCCGTGCCCAGATAGCGCTTGATGCAATCCAAACTGCGTCACAGCGTTCGACCCAAAAGATACGCAACGACCTACTTTGTATTAGTAGTACCAAGCAACCAACTAATTATGGTGTGAACAAGTCAATGTATCCATTAAATAATCATAAATAAATTTTATTCGATGCGGAGTGCCCGACGGGAAGAACTAATAGTTACCAAGGATTTAAGGTTTTCCCGGCGAATAATATGAGTGAAAGTTTCTCGGGTTTCACACCGGGTAATTTTTTTTAAAATGTATCAACGTTTCGATGGTTGACTCAGCCATCGTCATCAGGATAATGAGTTGAGCGAGGATGCTGGCGGTTATATATAGCCACAGATGCCCCATTGTTGTGGAAGCCGTAACGCGTTCTTTGAATTTCTTCAATTATAGGTGTAGCGAAACTTGGTGGCACTCGCTTGTTATGACTATGACGCAAGGGAGAGGAAACCATACAAGTGTTGTGGGATTAAGTGGCTGAGTCTTCCTCCAGATGTCTCTCCGGGAGTCCTTCGATACCTTTGCCCGCTCATCAACGCTTGATTTACCCTCAGTGGTCTCTGATTCTCCGCTGGTGAGTGTCACCAAGTTTCGCGACACCTATACTGGGCGCCAAGTCCTACTTAAGTTGAAGCCGTTGTCTCTATTGATATTATTTTGCTCCAACTGTATCAATATCGCTTCTTTCGTTAT
Organism: Pyrrhosoma nymphula; assembly: GCA_963573305.1. Classification (NCBI taxonomy): domain Eukaryota; kingdom Metazoa; phylum Arthropoda; class Insecta; order Odonata; family Coenagrionidae; genus Pyrrhosoma; species Pyrrhosoma nymphula. The sequence goes on along the minus strand of OY754334.1, from coordinate 104,397,563 downwards.
TCTTTCCCAATATTTGGACGCCCGGGAAAGTAGTGTGGAATTTGGGAAATCAACACGATGTCCATGGTCAAGGCCATGACCTTGTTAGCCTTGAATTAATTTAGCCTTGACCATGGACATCGTGTCGATTTCCCAAATTCCACACTACTTTTCCGGGCGTCCAAATATTGGGAAAGAATAACGAAAGAAGCGATATTGATACAGTTGGAGCAAAGTAACATCAATAGAGACAACGGCTTCAACTTAAGTAGGACTTGGCGCCCAGTAATTGACGAAATTCAAAGAACGCGTAACGGCTCCCACAGCAATGGGGCATCTGTGGCTATATATAACCGCCAGCATCCTCGCTCGACTCATTATCCTGATGTCGATGGCTGAGTCAACCATCGAAACGTTGATACATTTAAAAAATCTTACCCGGTGTGAAACCCGAGAAACATTTACTCATAATAGTTACAAGGCTGAGAATTTGCCATACAGTTTTAGCCCATTCATATATATTCTCTCGCGTGAAGAAACCACCGACGCGACGTCTGCTGACTTTTATTTCCGTCTAGCTGTTTTTACACTTTCTGACAGATTGCACAAAGTACCTATCGTACGCTTCTTGACCGTTTAACAATCACTGAGGACCTTAACAAGACTTTGAGTGACGAACCAAATAACAATTATCATGCTGTCCTACTCCTCCGCGAGGCCAAGGTTTTATTGAAAATGTTATTTTTGAAATTTTCCGATGCGCGATTGACTGGCAATCTATAGAATCCTTCCTCATTTCTTCCTGCAAGCTATGGAATTGTTTACCTGAAAATGTTAGAACCTCTTCTACAATGTCGATGTTCAAGAGAAATATGACTGATCAGTTATGTAACTTAGCTTAATCTTCTAATTTATCTAATCAATATGATCAATTCTTGAAATGTGATTTCATATCTGTGCATTGCAATTTTGAATGAGATTCGTCATGCTCTTTTGTTATCATACTGTTTGATGTTGTGTCTATTACTTTATATTCCATTATTATTAATGCAAAATGTATAAGCAATGCGATTGATAATCTATGTTCCCTGTTTTAATTTCTCAATCCTTAATGTGTGATCTTAAATCTGTGCTCTGTTACCCTAATTTTCACATGTTATTTATTTTCTTATTCATTGATTATTGCTGTTTTATATGTGGTGTTCCTTAATGAAATTTGTATGTATTGCTGTCACCATTGGCCCCATTTGTTGTGTCATGTAATAATATTTAAATGTTCCAGGGGACATAATGTCCCAGAACAATAAAGACTGTTTTCAATTTCAATTCAATTTCAATACGAATTATAAATACAGCATTAAATAATAATTCACCAATCTGCTGGGAACGTTTATTACTGTAAAAGTGCGGGATGACCTAAAGCTACAAATCCACCTTGATACAAATCTACCTTTCTTTAAACAAATGAAACCCATTTGTAAGAGAATAATGGAAAAAAGATCGTAGCAATCAATGGCTCTTAGGAGATAGGTCATGGAAGTGACAGCCCGACTTTAATTGCAATTTACCTTTATGAGTCTCATAAGTCTCCATTAAAGTGCTCAAAGCTTATGCAACTAGACATTGGTGGCCTAAATTCTCCAATTACTGTCCATTTAACAATTTAAACTTATGTTGGAAGGTTTTGTGGAAAAAATATTATATATAAACGTGTGTATGAAACTCAGGAAATTGTATTCATGGAAACAAATTCCAGGCTTGATCTCTTTGCAAGAGTTTAGCAAAACATTTCCATATGTCACCGATAAACAAAAAGGCAAAGATGGGAGCAACGATATTTTTACCTTCCACAAGAAATGCGTCGATTTTCATAACGAGTCCAACTAATATTTCGCTGCCTCATCCAGTAACTTAATTTCATGGATTCGTTTTGTTTTTCTAAAAACAATAAATCTAAATCGGAGATAAATAGCGTTTCTTTGGTGGCTGAAATAGCTTAAAATAACCTTTGGAACCAACTTTTATCTCATTCTTCTCCTATAGAACACACCCTGAATTTTACGCAAACATTAAAATTGTTGATAATGGCTATTTTTTGCTTGTAGCTTTCAAGTATTTTTAATGGTTATGCTATCTATCTAAAGATTAGTTTCAGCAATACTGGAAAGAGATCATCCAATAGGCAGGGAAAAGGCTTCTATAATGTCTGCGTTGACCTTCCGTGAATGCATAGATGGTTTGAAACGAATGGAGAAAGAGAAACCTAAAATGGATTGGTGAACTTAACACGTACAGTTCCGTCTCAAGGCCAATCGACCTTGAGGCCGGACCTCATTGGTTTCCCATCCGGCCGTCCGGCCGACGATCCGCCTCAAGGAATCGCCACACACTGTCAGTTCTTCCTTCAGTTCAGGACTGTACAGTCCAGACCTTGAGACCAAACTGAACGTGTATGGCAGGCCTTAAAGTCTTTTAATCTAGCCGGCCATGTATCCGGCCATGTATCAAGCCGGCCGACTTTTAAGTACTCCATTCCTGTTAAATCTTTTCTTTCAATTCTATCCTAAATAAGTGCATTGATTTTGCAGATTTCCATGAACCTACCGCTTATTGGCTACAACATTAGTCATTTAATTATAAGATTGGTAGACTGCAGCCCTCCATTCTGCAATGACCCCTGCTAACTCCTTAATGCTGGAACAGTAATCGTGGATCATGGAGTGCGCATTTTAATAATTTTTTTAGTAAGACGACAAAAAATTCTTGGGCCGCATCTCATTAAAGTGCTTCTATTTATGAGTAGGAACTTACCATAGAGATAGCAATGAAAATGACACCAGAATTATATTTTACATTTTTTTCCTTAGTGAAAGCATATTATGAATAGAGTTTTCGCCGAGTTATTTGAAATTTAGATGAAATTATATTGGAATGTGTTTTTTTTTCGAATGTTGGGCTCGGTTTTACACAATGGTATTTGTTATAAACAATTTAATGGAAATAAATGTATTATTTTGCGTTTAGAAGAAAATATGAAAATATGAAATAAAATTAATACAAAATAGATATCATGTGCATTAAGGCTGCATGCTAAAATAGTATTGGGTTGCCAAAAAAACCGAATCGATATAATATAATTTTTTCACTTTTATCAATAGATATCACTTATGAAAACATGTATACAATGTTTCACGCAAATCTGCACATAAAATCGCTCCAACCACCTTAACTAGCCTATATATTTGCCCTTTACCCTTCCTCGTGGGGCATTTCCCTCCATTTTTCCTTCTCCTATCTTCCTGACAACTCCGGGTGTCTCAAGTCCTTACCATCTCGTCACAAACCATATTGGGCTATTAAAAATTATTCATTTTCGGAAGTTTCATCTCATAATATCTGGTGACTTGCTCTTTTGAGTTTCCACCAACCACGCATGTCCGGGGAAGGGAACAGGAGTTTTGCTAAGTCGAGCGGTGCGGTGAAAAACAGAATAAAAATTGAGTGCATTGAAAAAAAACAAGAGACTGAAGAGGAAATATCGTTAGAATGAGAGCTCGGTGCTGTGACCTGAGGTGACATGTGACGCGGAGAGAGGCGAAGAGTGGGTGGAGTGAGAAGAGAGGATTAGGCAGCCAGTTAGGATATCAGAAGTTTCAAAAGAGCTTCAGCAAGCGGAGGGAATTGGTGAGAAGGGCTTAGCGGATGGGGAATTGAGAGGGCAGGTGGACTGTGTTAGGGACTGGGGTTGTGAAGTCATTGGATGTGAAGGCAACTCACCAAAAATGAAATAGTTATTTTCCAGCGATTGACACATTCACAGCAGAAAGTCACGAAGAGAGAAAAATAAGAGTATTGAATAAAAGTAGGGGTTATTCAAGCATTACAGAATGCTGAAAGTTTATAAAAAAGCATAATTTTTGCAGAATATTGGAGTAGGCTAAATGGAATGGGTATCTTAGATGTATCTGTGATAAAAGCAGGGGGGATAGGATACGTATGTGTGGGTGATGAAAAAATGCGGGTGGGTGCTCCATTAATAGTCATGTATGAAAGGAGCGTGGTTTATTGATTTTGTCATGTGGAGTGAATGGAAAAAAATTCGAAATACGAAGCAGATGTATAATAGTGACGTGAATGGCATGAGAGGAAGGGTTAGTCCTGGAAAATTATGGCTGAATGGGGAGGAGACTCTTCAGTGAAGGGATTATTAAATTAAAGTAATCCACCGGTTAAAGGTAGGTTTTATTGAAAGTCACAGAAAACTCTCCAGATTTTACACGTCTAGAGTCCTATCTATTTCTAGTATTTCTTTCTTCACCAACACGTAAGGACGTCCTACCCTTCTTCATCCCGTCTATAAAATCTATTCTTGTTCCTCCACTCCCTCGCTTGCCTAACATCCTTCCCTCTATCACGGCCTTGAGCAAACCATCACTCACTTCATGCCACCTACCCCGCCTCCCCCTCATCACATCCAAATGTTTCTTTTCCTCACCAAACATACCAAACACTTCCTCGTTTGTCTTCCTTTCAGTCCACCGCACCTTCTCCATCCTGGAGTCTTAATAATAGGAGGGCGTATATGATGTAATACATGATTGTACGTAATTGAAGCAAAAGTGGAATGCAAGGAGAGGATAGTTTGGGGTAAATTAGTGAAGCAGATTCAGCTTTACAGGATTTTTAAATCCGAGTAATTGACTTTTTTGACGGTGCCTACACCGAAATAGAACTGCATGATGGGAATCTATATATGCATGTTTATTAGGAGCAACCGGTTTCAAGGAATAAAACGACATCATCAGGCGATGGCACCTGGGAGTACACTTGACGAATTATGCGTTGATGCCGATTGTACCAATTAGATATTCTTAGAAATTTATGCATTGGTGTAAAACCGTCATTCAAGATGAATTTTCACATGGTCGAAGTCAATTTCTTCAAATTCATTCCGTAAGATGTTTGTAGGAGTTGGACAGTTTGGCACTCTGTACTTTGGCTTACTTAGGGGATTGTTGGAGTCCGAGATCATCTTACGTAATTAAGATTTGAGTAATACGTGAGATGGTATGCAAACCACTTTTTGAATTATCGTCGGACAATAAATCTTATTTTGCTATCTTAGTCTATCGGATGATAACACAGATGCCTCGAAACTAGTCGTGCCTAAATAAAGTTGGTGGGATAAAACTAAGTGTTTTATTCATTCGTATATTTCAGTTTGTAGTATCACTGCAAACGGCGCCTAATTTTCATCCTAATCAGTAGTCCATAAGACGTGATAATATTCATTACGTGTAGTGAGCAAAAATGATAAATATAAAATAAAAATAAGATAAAAATAATTTAACGATAACTAACGTAGTGTCTGCATATCTTGGTTTTGCAAACTTTCAATCCTTAAATACTGTAACTGATTCAAACCACGACGGAGAAAATGCTGAGATATGGGAAAAATTGAAGGTCTTTCCGAATTTTAATGTGGCTATTCTAATAATTTGAAATCCAAATATAGAAATATGCAATGGACGGGAGGGGAGAACTGCAAGGATGTGGGAGGATTGGTGGTGTGGTTAAGAGGGAAGTAATACGTGTGATCACGCACTATGCAAGGAATCTTGGTCCCTCTCACAGTTCGTAAAATATCCGCTAGCATCTTGCGTTGAAGCAGTGATTATCGAATTTGGAGGAATATTAAATGTAATACCAAAAACCTTGCTGCCAACTAAATATTTTAGACAGCATCGAGATAGCAAAAGAAATATAAGGCTAAAATAAAAACCCAAATTCAACACATTTTCCTGTGGTTGGTCGCAAAATATTGACGATTACGGGCAATTGATTGAGGAAGAAAAATAAAAGAGATATTTAGAAATATTTTACATGAATACAAATTATACATTATGCCTAAATTGAAAAATAAATAGGAAATATATTTTCTGCTGACGTTTTCAAATGCCTCAAATTTCTAATATCCAAGCGATAAAAACTGCCGAGAACCACACTGTTGTAGTCAAACTGGGAATCGTAAGCCGGTAATCAATTGGTATCGACCATTGATGAAAGAAGAGAATAGATTAAATAATAACGGTACGATAGCACAGGGGAATGTTGAAGCCATTAAAACACAAAATCGGCTTTATTAAATGGATCAGTCGTGAAGTTAATGTGCCGAAAACGTAGGTATTAGTTGTGGAATAGTCATGGTATTGTAATAATTTATCTGTAAGAGTATCAAAAGTTTTTTTTCCAAATAGCACGGCATTTTTCACAATATTTATGGACACATTGCGCACGATAGCCATGTTAGGTGGGTCAACTTCGACCCTATTTTACATCGTAATACTCTACCGTTCCGTACCGTTAGAAATTCAACCACTAGTTTGGACGATGATAGCGGCCGAGAGAGAGAGAGAGAGAGGAAGCAGTCAAGCAAGAAGCAGTGTACTGAAGGGGTAAAGCACGGGAGGCATGTATGGGGAGACTAGATGGGAGGTGAAGTTTGAATTTATTAAAAGAGGGGGAATTTATTGAATTTACAAACGTCATAGTCGACTAATCCACTGCCGTCGTCGCTTAAATCCAGCGCGGATGCAGCGTCGGGAAAGAGGATAAGAGGGGATTTGGCGTGTAGACGGTGGGTACTGGTCGAGAGAGCAAAACAAACGTCTAGAATTCATCAAAAAACATCGCCCGTAAAGTTTCTCGCCTTTTAATCAATGAAAGTAGGATGAAAGGGATTTAGATTGAAAGGTCTTCTCTTAACAAGGGGGTATGTGTGAGTTGAAATGAACCAATGAGAGGCCACCTGTCAGTTAACATTGCTTGCGCGTTTGTAGGCGGCGCTGTCTCGCCTGAGTTTCTAGGACTCAAAATTCGATGCTCTTCCGCCCTGTATCCTCTTCCTCAAGGCATCGGTGATATTAAGACATTTTTCCTGAAGTGCATATTTCACAATTTGTCTCTCGATTTTTTTATGTCGCATGGGGCGTTAAACTGATGACCCCATGTATGGTACCTCTCAATTGAGCAGGACCTCCACTTCTCTTTCAAGTAGCACGATTTTTTAGTCACAAAAAATCATTGTTACCAATTCTCATGCTGACATAGGTTACTATATAATCGCAGTGACAAAAGAGATGCAACTGAACCTATTTTTCCTGCGATGCGATGGTAGCTCGCTCCAAATGTGTCACGCGTACAGACATGGGCATGGACCCACTATTGGTTAATCGCAGTTTCGACCCATAAAGATACTGAGAAATGCTACTTTGACGGTATAGACTACCTCCGTCTTAAGCCGATATCCCACGATGAATTGTTTCGTGAATTTATTCATGAAAACTCTCAGAGTCGGATTGCCAATGCGTGTGCCAATATTCTGCGAATTTCTGTGTATTAGGTAACTCCGTAAATTCTTGAAGAAACGGTACCACTGATTGGTTTTTCTGTGCGCACGCGCTTCAATCATTCCCATGTAAGGGACTCATTCAACTACCTCAGAAGAAAACGTGATTTCATTCCTTCATATTTACCACCAATTGCAATAATATGAGGAGTAAAAGTATTATTCACATCGTACATTTGAGTGTATAGGTGATCTTATATCATTGAAAGGCAGATGCGAAAGAATTTTGCTCTAACACCTGTGGCTAAACCAACTTTTGTAATTGGTTGAATGTTTGGTTGTATTCCGTGCATTTCATTACTGAAATTTTGCAACGATGAAAATCGTCATGAATCGTTGTCAAGTTGTTCCGTATATATCTTTCGCTACCTTTTGCGCGAAGTTTATAAGTATTGAGAGGACTTTAATGTGTGGTTTACACCTGGATGAATCTTTGAGGAGTTGAACCAGGGGAAGTTTCACGGAGTATAGACAGAGGCCTCAGTGGTTACACGGTGTGATAGTTTATCTCATGATTGCTGTGCGTATGCACCATATTCTTAGCCAGTTCCTTAGGCACAAAGCTAGAAGTCCTCACCGCGCGGACAGTGATATTTGGTGAACTATACAATTTAGGAATCGGTGCAAAAAGAAAATGTTCAACAATGCCAAGCGTAAGAGCATCGACTGATGGGTAGGAAGAGGAGGAAACTTCGATTAAAAACGAATCTCCCATGTAAACGTGATTGTGTAATGTTTAAGGACGACGCATAATTCCGTCCTTCCTAGAATCATGCAGACATAGGTGACTATATAATCGCAGTGACAAAAAAGATGCAATCGAACCTATTTTTCCTGGGAAGCGATGGTAGCTCGCTCCAAATGTGTCACGCGAACAGACATGGGCATGGACCCACTATTGGTTAATCGCAGTTCGACCCATAAAGTTACTGAGAAATGCTACTTTGACGGTATAGACTACCTCCATCTTAAGCCGATGTCCCACGGTGAATTTTTTCGTGAATTTATTCATGAAAACTCTCAGAATCAGATTGCCTATGCGTGTGCCAATATTCTGCGAATTTCTGTATATTAGGTAACTCCGTAAATTCTTGAAGAAACGGTACCACTGATTGGTTTTTCTGTGCGCACGCGCTTCAATCATTCCCATGTAAGGGACTCATTCAACTACCTCAGAAGAAAACGTGATTTCATTCCTTCATATTTACCACCAATTGCAATAATATGAGGAGTAAAGTATTATTCACATCGTACAATTGAGCGTATTGGTGGTCTTATTTCACTGAAAGGCAGATGCGAAAGAATTTTGCGCTATCACCTGTGGCTAAACCAACTTTTGTAATTGGTTGAATGTTTGGTTGTATTCCGTGCATTTCATTACTGAAATTTTGCAACGATGAAATTCGTCATGACTCGTTGTCAAGTTGTTCCGTATATATATCTTTCGCTACCTTTTGTGCGAAGTTTATAAGTATTGAGAGAACTTTAATGTGTGGTTTACACCTGGATGAATCTTTGAGGAGTTGAATTAGGGGAAGTTTCACGGAGTATAGACAGAGTCATCAGTGGTTACACGGTGTGATAGTTTATCTCATGATTGCTGTGCGTATGCACCATATTCTTAGCCAGTTCCTTAGGCATAAAGCTAGAAGTCCTCACCGTGCGAACTATACAATTTAGGAATCGGTGCAAAAATAAAATGTTCAATAATGCCAAGCGTAAGACAATCGACTTACGGGTTGGAAGAGGAGGAAACTCCGATTAAAAGCGAATCTCCCATGTAAACGTGATTGTGTAATGTTTAAGGACGACGCATAATTCCGTCCTTCCTAGATTCAGGCACCTACATTAAAAATGAAGTTCACCACGAGCATAATTTTCCAGTTACCTTTTCCAATAGAAAATCAATTTTATCTCATCGTTAACTACTGCTTATAACGAACTAACCGGGGTGGGACTTGCTAAGGATATGGCGAATTGTGTAAAAAAGAACCACATCCATTGCTACCATTGTCCTCTCCATATACACTCTGTGGTAGCTCGCTAGATGGTTCCTCAAATTCTAACCAAGAGAAAACTGAGTGGTGCAGGTATTACACTTCTCACGCTGTGTAGGGGATCATAGCATTGCTTTAATGTTTACATGGTTCTTAGCGTTTAACGCGGCGTGGAGGTGGCCGTGTGTCTTTTCTCATGGGGATTTTCATTTTTCCTAGCAGGTCCTCTTGCCTTCTTCCATGTTTTTTGTTATAATAGTTTATAGGGAGTTGCAACTGCCACGGGAGGCCTCCTTAACTACTTCTTTATAGAAGACTGTAATATATAATTTATTAATATTTGTACAATGAAGTTTTAAGCAACTAATAGTTGACATTGTTGGTGTGTTTACACATTTTAATAAGTTCAACACGCTTAGGTAGTACTAAGTCACACGCATACTTTATTTCCGGCCATGGTTTCGGTAACTAATTTACATTTTCAAGGTACAAGCAATGTACAAAAGCTCGTGTAGTCTACTTTAATATACAAATAATGGAGAAGAGGTTAGTGAGTAGGTTAAGGTAATGAAGGATGGTGATGAGGATAGCAAATTCGATAGAATTAGGCTCAACTTTGTGAACTGTCATTTCAATATCATTCTCACTTTTGTCGGGAAGGCATGGGCACCATACAAGTAGTCATTGGCCAGAAAAAACTTAAGACGAGTTCAGTGTCAAATATTTATAGAAATCCAATTTTGACAATTCTTTGCCTTGTATGTACAACACTTTTTCTTAATGTTTAACCTCCCGTTTGACCAAGGTATACACATACACGCTTCTGCTCATTACTTGTACCTTGGAAATCGCAATTATTTCCTGAAACCATGGTCGGTATATAATTATGAGTGTGGATAAGTACTATGTGTTTGTGCTATGTGAGTAATATAAATAATAAATAAGTAATTTGTGCTATGATGCCTTGGTTCAAGCAAATTAGGCCTAAATCAGTCTCTATAATCTGTAGTAACACCCATCAAACCCAGTAAGGAGCTTAAAAAATGTAAAATATCTGAGCTAATAGTTTGTCCCTGCAATTTTCTCATGGATACCCACGATAAACTCTCCAATTTAAACAAGAGATGTGTTAGGATTGTTATTTTTTTAAAAGATTTCATTGTGAACACTAAGGGCCTAAGGCAGAGTAGTATGGCAAATTTCATTGTAATACATTGTAGTTCCAGAGATATCGTAATCAGTCTGTGAGTGAGTCAATGGTATTTACCTTCTATACCGATGGAGTAATAATATGTTTAGAATCACCTAATAAGGTAAAATGTCTTCCTCAAATAACCGTCAACCGAATACGATAATTTGGTAAAATCAGATAAAACTCCCAGCTTATTATTTTTCAAAACGATTTCCGACATGGTTTTTTATAGCAGTCTCTCTTCAGGGTACACGGCAATTTCATTGAATATAATTTCAGTGTATGCTCTGGGTAATTCTGAATTTATTTCGGGGACATTCAATGAGTTCTGACCCATTCCGATTAATTGGATAACTTTTGGCCTCGGATGCCGCAGAGAGAATGATTAAGTTTTGCTTTTCAAAAAGATGGAACATTTCATGTCATTTACATTTTCCCCAATCAATCATCCCTGGTGAGAAATTGGCTCCATTGAAATTTCGCTTCAAAATCTCATTTATGTATCCGGTGGAATAATTAGTCGATTTCATAAATTTTGAATGATTTATTTACACTTAAATATAAAAATACGAGATACTAACAAAATAGAGATAGATATAGGGTACAAGCATGAAAACCAGGAGTATTTTTCAAACAGAAAATCGACCTCTAGAAAGTATTTTTTGCTGTATGACGTGAGAAACGATAGCGTAAATCGTGATTATAATGGTTTAATGATACGCTTCCGATACGATTACGATATGGTCATCAGTTTCAATGAAGTCTCTCCTAACTTGTCCAGTCTCTTTACCAGTGCTTAGAGAGGGAACATAGATTCATATTAATTAATTTTCATGACCCAGGACAAGAATAAAAATGGGGCATTTACTCAGCTGTAAAGATTTTTCACGCTTTCATATCATCAATGATTATTTGAACGAACCCAACATTGATCAGATCTTTTTGTACAATTCAGATATTTGCATTTATTGGTAGTTCCATGTGATTAGGACGGGAGATGAACCATAGTCTGCTGCAAAACAAATATTAAAATATTGAGCCGTGATGAAATTACTTCTTCGACATAAATGCTGAAGTTTTTATGACTTAGATAAATATGGTTTTAGCAAATACGAATGAAGAACTTGCAATTTTCCTCAGATTAATGTTTAATTCGACCAGTTTTGATGTTTTGCGTGATTTTCAATCCCATCAGATGTAAAACGCCAAAACTGACTGCATTACACATTTTTGTGGTAAATTCTTTTCGAAAGAGTTCTATTAGGCTTGGGCAAAAATATCGATATATCAAAAACTCGATATATTTTTTAAAATCTATCGATAATTAAAGTCGATATTTTTCATGTAGATATATCAAAAATTGATTTTTTTCTGAGTATCAAATTCGATATATTTGTTTAGCACGTCCCCGTTGTAAAGTTGTTTCTCCAGCTGGGGTGTCTAGTGCTATAACGAAAATAAGTGATGATATTCGCTTAGAACAGGCGAATGGGACAACGTTCTCCAGAAGTACGATTTGCACAAACAGAACGAGAAAACGCTGATAGAAGTTCAATTTGGTCCAGACATGAAAACCTATTATCTCATAGCACTACTACGCAAGAGGATCCTAGCTCTGGCTCTGTCCCTAATGAGCTGAAGCAGTATCTGGACCAACCACTACTGGAGAGGAAATCAGATCCAATAATGTTTTGGGTGAACTCCCGACACTTCACACCGGTTCTTTCGGAAATCGCGCTGAAGTACTTAATATGCCAAGCCTCATCTGTTCCATCCGAAAGAGTGGCTTCTGCAGTTAACTTGGTGGTACCGGACAACAGGAGTAGATTAACGGGGGAACATGTAAAACAGAGAGTTCTTCTGATGTCAATATCAGGCAAATACTGGTTTGATTGATTAAAATTGATTGTAAAAATAAAAAAATAAGATTTTTTTTATTACTTCTACAAGTCCATAATTTTCCAAATTTTACTTCAACATTTTTTATATATTTTGGTGAAACTTTAAGGAACCACTTGTTTTGGAAAAATTATCGATATATCAAAATATCGATAATTTTGGCTCGATAACAATCTATACATGTTTTAAATATTGATACAATATCTATCGATTTTTTTTTACTTGCCCATCCCTAAGTTCTATTTTCGTCAGGAATATAATTTACCATGTCAGTCCTGAGAGAACATTATAAATGTATATGATAATAAATAAATTACTTTACCCATACATTAAATTGCTAATACACACTTTTAAAGTTTGCCGAAATTTTAAATTATTGCACACTTTCATACTTCACATTATTAATAATGAATGGCCATGATTAATGTTGCTGTATTTAAATACTAAAATTCATTTCTCTGGATTGGTGTAATGATTACATGTTAAATCATAAAAGTGAAATACACCAAGATTGCTAGATGAGTGATTGTCTTCATCTAAGTATATGAGCAAACGGCCATTTTGAACAGGAGAGGAGTGACGAAGTCTTACGCCAGTTCCGTTCACGGCGGATGACATGGGCCATTAAAGCGTAAGAACAGCACTGCTGACCTCTGACATATCTCCCTGGAACTACCACTTGAAATCTACTTGTTTTTCATATCAAATGTTCTTCCAAAGCTTTCATGGTCACATGAAATACGCTTTAAATCTCATCATTTGGGAATCTTAGATTATTCGGAGACATACCACTAAGCTCAAACCAATGACGTGCAGCGATAACGATTGTCAAAGGAATTTGTGACGGGAACATTTTAAGCACAGCTGAATCGAAAGGGAAAGGATGTATTACGATCCAAAATGAAGCAGAGGCAAAATGTATGGAAACCTTTTGGGCTTATTGTATTTTTGGACAAAGTTTGATCGGCCGTGTTATAATATATTGCCACTAAATCATGCTAGATAGTTGGCTAACTTAGCCGGCTACTAAGAGCGCTTAGTCGTATACTAAAAAATGGTAATTATGGATCCTTTTTAGTAAGTTACTGGGAGCGGCTAACTTAGAATTCTACTATCGCCACTATTGCTGCGGAGTATACACTTTTAGGTAGTGCCGGCCCTAAAACAAAAAACAACCCTTGGCAATACTGATACTGGCTTTCGTGAACGTGAACTCAAATGATAGGCATGCATTAATCACACTCAATTGGAGTACTAAAATCAATGTCAATTAAAACATAAATGAAAGGCCATCTTAATTACATTACATTATGAATAAATGTATACCCATTCCAGTATTCCATAGCCTAAGACAGTTTCCTATAAATATGTTTCTAATCGGCTAGTTTCCTTAAAATTATGTTGATAATCGATTTTAAATTAATACACCCAAGAATTTATCACTTTTCGCTCTCTATCTCTTTCGATTTGCAAATCACAGTCAAATATAAATTAACATACCTACTTATGGTGTTAAAATACAATCGATATGATATAGGAACATCTGTGCATTTATTAGTTTCGTTGAACATGCTTTTTCTATGATATCTCGAAAAAAGTTTCTTTTGGATAGTAAGTGTAGAAGGTAACCTTCCTAATTCGATCCGTAAACGGATAAGGTACTACATAATTCACAATGGACGACCAAGTGCCAACATCTAGCACTTGAAAAGTTTGTTTATTCTATGATGAAGTTCCAGTAAAATACTCAATTTTGCACATTTAATAGCATTGCCATCAAAATACCTGGCTATCTTCAATAACCGTCCCTTGTTACCTATTGCATAGAAAAATCTGGAATTACACGCTATACGTTAAGTTTATTTTTCCCATTCACAGTCTTACACCACGCATATTAAAATTAAATAATTCCAATTGGCCTCACAGCAGCTTCACTGCCTCAAACTAAAAGTTATTGCAAAACAATTTAATCAAATAAAGGAAACATTTATATTCCAAAACGACACCCAAGGAAAATATTAGCCAGAAGAAAATGGCGACTAACTGAAATGGAACAGATTTCACATTTCTCAGACTTATCCTTCATTATGTATACGATACAATTCCACACGGTACAGAAGACGATGCCATGATTTGATCGGGATATCTATTCCTTCGCTAATCATTGCCGATCATTAAATAAAGCGGTTGTGATCTCACATCCCCATTAGGGAGAAAATAACACAAAATAAGATGTTATAAACTGCACTAAACTGCTGAAGCACTGAAAACAACACATTTGTTTCACTACAAGATAAACTATGTGATCACACTGGAATAGTAAAAATTAACACAAGCAACAAGATACATCAATTAACGGCAGAATGTAATCAAAGTTGTAATTATAATTATTTTATAAGCGAAGTACTGACGATTTAATTAGAAAACGATAGTGCGTCTTAAAATCAATGAAATATGCATATTTTACCACGACTACACAATAGTAATACACTCGGGTTCATAACTATTGTTGCCTGAAACACCTCAATTGATGCAACAGCTACGAAAACTAATATGCATTCCTAAATTGTTAAGATGGCTTCCTCCACGACGCATGTAATCAATAGAAATAGCGCCAAAAGCACATAGTTATAACATTTTACAAATGAAAATCTCGAAAATTAAAAAATAAAAATGGCATCCTAGGAAACAATCATCACACACATCGGGATCATTGAACTTTACTACGGTGTGCGGCCTTGCAGTGATCAACCGAGATGAAAAAGTAATGGTATGAGCACTTTCCAACGCTCGAAATTCCAGAAATCACCTCACTAACTCTATCAATTTCGTTGAATAAAATCCTCACGAAGCACAACTATGTACCAAAACACGGCGTTGAAGATTGATAAAAATTAATTAACATATTCAGTTTTATCCAGAAGAAATGCCATACACCGCATCTGCCAGACTAGAGTAAAACACTAATAATTAGTATTTTTATCAAAAATCTCCGTTATAGCTTAAGTTTATCATACAATATGGATCGCTTGTGACAGGCCACCATTTTTAGCAGAAAATCTAAACAAGGAAGGGGGAGAGTGTTTAAGAACCACATACCTACTAAAATAGTAGCACGCTTGGCGCTGCTAAGTATAGTAGCGCTCTATGACTACCATTTCGTTGGTTGAAAGCTAGTTAGTTAGCTACTATGCCGATAGTAGCTTACAAAGGAATCTATGAATACGGCCGCAAGTGTCCCGTTGGTTGTGATAGTTTAAACAGTAATGACCCCAAAATAAAAGAGACAATTTATTCTTACAAACAATTGAGGCCAGTTGATAGATATCAAGAACGTGGGCCGAAATTAAGATCAGCTTGTAAGAGTTAAGAGCACATAAGACGTACACTTCGCCGGTTGAATCTTTTTTTTTCAGTTTTACATTATTTTACAATTTACCAACCATCCACCAATAGTTTATGAAATACTAATACAATTTTTTTTATGCTTCTCATAATTTATGTCCTCTGAAAGTGAGTAGGATAACAATGGGTGTCCGAGTACAGCCTTGAAATTGTCTTAAATAATTAATTGCAGCCTTATTTATGGTTATATTCGATTTATTTTCGGCATAGTCAACCCACCTCACCCCCTACCCCTTCATAGCTCATTAAATGATGCAAAGTATATGGGGATCCTATAATATTGACTTTTTTTCATTACAAACATTATAGAAAAGCTATTTTATTCGCTTTAATACCCACGATGAACAATTAGCAAACAAAGTAGTTAATTTTACGTAATAAATCATCCCCAGCCTCAGGTTAACAGTTCCAAAACACGGAAAAAATCCGTATTCATTCAAGGAAACTTTTAATTCGCCATTCAATTTTAACTTGCCATTTATTATTACGCAGCTTAATACGGAGTGTCTGTGGGGTGAGTTTTCTCGGAACGTGAGGTTTCTGGGACAATTAATTTTATGCGAAGTCAACACCTTGATTCGCAATGCTACCACACCCATGTAACCTAGTGATGCCGCTACCTTAAAATGAGAACTTATATGAAGTAGTCAAGTGACTGGGTAAAGGGATAATGGAGTGGAGATACGTATTACCTTTTTCTTTGTCCTGATGCTGCTATCATTCAAGCTTTACTACGATGTGAGACCATCCTCAACAATTCGTGAGCTGCTTCGTAACATTCAAGGAATTTTATTTATTTAACAATACTAGCAAATAATAAAGGTTAACAACTAATGATTATTTTTTATACGACAGCTTAGCTAACGACGCCGATCCTAAAGTTGTTCCTATGTTAGGGGAGAGGAATTCAGTACTATAGAACTATTCTCAGTTATTTGACGGTCAATTTGTTTTATTATGTGCATGGACGCATACGTATAGCCATCACTACGTCCCGTTTCGTTGACGTAGTGAAAAGAGATTGGAGAAGAAAACTATCTCAGTTTCGATGATTTTCTCCCTATTCTTGCGTCCATTTTTCACTTCTGCCGCATCCATGTGTCGCTTCGTACAAACCTTTCTCGTTCTTAAGGAGGTTCCGCCGCGACCGTGTGAGTCCAAACAAATACTAAATTCCACATTTTTATATTTTGTCCAAAAAATCCTGCTTTCGCTGATGAAATGCATTACCTATAGAAACCCAAAAGTAAGGTACAACATACACAGATTATTCCACGAATGTATTTTAAATGAGCACTTTTTTCCAGATTTAGTAGCCGACTGCAGCGCCATTTCCTACGAATTACCGCATTTTGACTTCAATTACGGCATTAATTCTTCAATAACTAAAAACATAAGGTGGTAAGATGCCTACATTTCATTTTTATTCAATTTATCTGGATTATTTCCTTCTTATAAATAGTTTTACACGAAAATGGCATTTATATTTTATGGAGAAATACTATTTTTCCCAGTGTTTCTCTCATACTCCCATTGAACACCATGTTATTTCAAGTTCAATCATATAATAAAATAGCGTGGAAAGGTCTTATTTTGTTGTTCGTATCAGATAGAGGACCACTTTTTCTACAAGTAGACAGAATGTGAAAGTCATTTTACGGTGGAAACATCTTAAGACTCCTCATATTTCTCCTCGTAAGAGTGTCTTCTTCCACATTCACCCATGATTTTCTCGGTGCACTCCTTCCTCTCTCTCTTCATTCACTCCTCTATAAAATATATGTTATTTATTCAACTCGTATATATTTTATCATTGCAGCCAAACAAACAAAGCACGCACCTTTCACACAAGTTCATTTTCGGAGCATCCATTTCACATTCTTTCGTCACCTACTCATTCCTAACTCTGCCCCTTCTGCTTATAACGCGTACACTAAACAAATTCCCACTACGTTTATCCCAAACTTATGCTTATCCTGGTACACCCAAATTTTGCATCCTTGCAATGAAGTGGGGAGAAGTGCACTTTTGTAGGTGGCAATGTCTCCTTCTTGAAACTAACATTCATTATTTGATCTACTCCACATTATACCAACAGCTTTTCTCTCAGAATTCGCATGCCTCGTAATCCTCTCCTTATCCTCTAACCTTCTATCTTCCACAAACATTCGACTAAGAAACACAGCTACATTAAATTTATGAGCAGTGAGTTTAATTTAATTCCAGAAACTTGCTCGTATATAACAGTTTATCATATCCCACAAGGTATTGCTATTCCTGGAATTGAGATACTACGCATCTGCTGCAGTTTCATGATTCGGGTGTTGTACTGAAAATAGAACAAGCGAATAACGATTTCCACATCTCCGGCTTAACGAGTGTAGGGAATGCGAAGTGCTGGATGGGTTTTGTCACTTTTCGGCTTCAAAATAAAATTTAACGAGCGAAATAGTCACAATACATTAGCATTTAAGTGAACTGAACGTATAATTCCCGGATATGAGTAAACGAGGAGTTGATTTGAACTGCGGATTGCAGTCCTCGGTAGTGACACGATATTGAATTCCGAGGAATGGCTTTAATGGACAGGGAAATGTATTGCGGCTCTTATAATGACGATCAAAGCCGTTCTATGCTTTCCGGCGCCTAAATACCTGTGGGTGGAACATTCTCAATTAATATGGACAGCGCCATTAAATAGGACTCTGATGCATCTCGCTATTATGCATTTCCAATCTGCTTTTCTAGCGAGCGAGTATTCGAAAGCATTAATAGCATTCTCCGTTATTTCTTTCTAAATTGAAATTAAATAATACCACAATTAGGCCTCCAATTATAAAAGCTAGCATTAGCTTTCGCAATCGTGATTAATTTAATCAACCGTAAACTAGACTTTCCGCCAAGATTTAATATTTGGAATAATTCAAAGAAAAAAACGCAAACCCAGCATACGCATTTCTAGGATCATTTGCACTCCTTACCTTCGGAAAAGAAAGCAAATCATTACTTCTTGCAGAGTATACAATAGTTTTACTTTTGTGCAAAGATTGGCAACGTGGAAAAAATGTAATGCGCTCTTATCAAATGAAAATATTTGTCTTGACCGGGATTCGAACCCGGATTTCCCGACTGCGGGTAAGATGAGTTTGCCAGTTACACCACCAAGCCATCTTAATTCAAGGCTAACTTGCCTGTGCCAATAAACAGGGCTAATTGGTCGTGCAACTAGCTAACACACCTGACCGGAAATTGGGAGATCCAGGTTCGAATCCCGGTCAAGTCAAATGATTTTTTCATGGCAAATTTCACCGTATTGGTGTATCACTTCGCATGCGTGCACGTGACTGTATACCACATCATTTGTGCAACCGCAATGATTGTAAATGTGTATGTATATCATACAGCTGTTTTTAACATAAAAGTGCTCAAAACATTGCCTTAGCCATTCAAAAACCATGAGCAATACATTCCCAGGCGTCATTTGAAAGGACATTGGAACGACATATTTCTTTCTTTGGTTTATAATTAATGGAAACGGAACGAAGGGAATGTAAAAATATCACTACCGATGAATGTTACTTAAGAAAATAAATTTTTCTGCTGCATTCTTACATCACCGTTGGGTATTTAATAGCTGATTGGTTATCCTTTTCCCCCATTCCTGGGACATTTTTTCACTTTCCTTTCCTTTCGCCATCAGGTCTCTCTTAAGTTTCTCAAACCTCCGCCTCTTTTTAAGTTATCCAACACTCCTATCCTCCTCTTTCCTTTTCCACACTTCCCCAGCGTTCTCCAGTCAATCACTCTATTCAACCTGCCTTCACCACTCAACACGTCCTCCATACACCTTTTCTGCCTTCTACGAATCTTCGCCTCCAACTTCCCATCCTCACCGACCATATCCAGAACTTCCACATTTGTCTTCCTTGCTACCGTGCGCAACCATTCATTCTTCTCCAAATGTGCATGTCACGCCTCAGAGCCCCATTGTGAATGTATTTGGGGCTCTTCTGCCATCTTATGTATTTCTCATTAATTTATTACATCCCAGGGTGTGCTCTCTGCAATTGATTCTTCTTTTTGGTAGGGTATTCAACAAGACTCTTTCATTCTCTACTCCCTTCTGCCCTGTACAAGCTGTAAAATGGCTTTCCGTTAATCATTTTCGTATTAGAAATATGATTATCCCTTTTTCCAACCAGTAGGTACCTTAGAGAAACAAGAATGCATGAAGTGAATGGTGGACATATCCTAGGATGAATATTAAAATGGCTGTTTTCATTAAGCTTTGGACACCAGATCATAATATCTTTTTTTTCTCCGCATGGAGACTAAAGAAGTTAATTTTACTCCGAGCGACAAAATTTTAAAGATTTTTATTAATGTGATGTAGGGACGCTTAGAGTATCTCGATAATTTTTTAGCTGAGATATTCTTGAGAAAAAATCTACATAAAGGTGATAATTGGAGTGTTGAAGATTGGATTAGATAGCACTAATGCAAATGGAAAATTATATTTAAATCGTTTCCATATGGTCACTTGTGAAGAGTCCGACGAATATACTACTGACATTCAACTCCCAATTCTTGAACTTAACTGGCATAAAGAATCAAGGGAAGCAGCAGGGAGCTGGCCCTGAGACATCATTCAGACGTTAGACTGATTGGCCCAAAATTTTATTTTTTCCTTTGAAAGACGAAGTAGTGAACTGCTGGAAAGTATATATCTGAATACACCATTGATTTTTGAGCGCCGAAAAAGTTACAAAATTTGATTTACCGACCATGTCAGGTGCATTGCGCAAAAAATGAAATATGATCCATTTTATGCTTACATGACGGTTTGCAAAATATAGTTCCGTCCTTACTAAAGAATAAAATGCGAGTGATTAAACTCCAAAAATGGCACCATTTTAATTTTATCTAACTTATAATATTATTTTGTGATGAAAACCGTGAAAGTGTACTCTATTCGAAACATGACATCTATAAGAATACTTGGTACAGTCCGGAGTCAGTAAATAACCCTGGTAGCCTATAAAATAGCGTGATGCGACGGGCATCATAGGGACGAGCAAGGTCTTTGCACTGAGGGAAAGTCTAGTATAAAACCTTCAGAGACCACAGGACTAACTAAAGAGGCCCAAAATTTGAAATGAGGATTCCAACTGTGATTGTGCAGAAGCCGGTAGCCAGGTGACAGGGAATGGGTTGGGAAAGGCAGGGTCCATCACGCGGCGCTAATATTGGCGGTAAAATTAAATTTTCTAGATCAAAGATTCAAATTAACCTTCAAAAAGGTCTACCTTAATGGCCTGGGGGACCCTGAGGATTTTCTGGGGGCATATGCCCACCTGTAAATCCCCCTGCCATCTGTGCCGCGGCAATTGCGTGTGTTTTATAAAATTGACAATGGCATTGAAAATTCAGCGTCATTGGATAATTGCATAGTGCGGTGCTGCGTTGAAAAAGGATGGCTTTGATTGACGTAATCAAAATATTTTCCAAATTTGAGTGCTTTTGTTTAAAAATGCAATGCAAGGGCTATACAAGAATTTATGCATTTTTTGCATTTAATATGAATTGAATTTATATATTTTTGAAACTGATTGTAAGTCATGATTGACTTCTATCGTGTTTAGTTCTATACACACACGTATGTGGCGGAATAATTAAATTCACCTTCGTTGTTAAGTAGTAGCATACTAAATTTATTTTCTACCGATTTGCGGAAGATAATTGAAAGCTTAAAGGAGTCACCGAGGGTATTAGTGATCATAAATTCAGTTGCGTATAAGTTAAAACCAAATGTGCTAGATTAATCTAGGAAAAGTGTGAAGAATGCATCGTAATTTTGATGTGCTTTGGGGATATAAAAAAGGACTTCATTGAGTTTGTGACGAAAACTCAAACATTTCTAGAGAAAACACACACCTAGAAGTTAATTTTAATTATAATACGCACGAAAATAGATGGCTACGCTATGTACAAGCAAATACGCAAGGATAGAAACCGAGGTGGTTAAACTGACAAGTTAGGACGACGCTAAGACGGAAAATAATATTAAATCCAAGCAGAAAGAGATACTTAGGGTCAAGAAAATATTGAAAGTACTTCTTTGAAAAAGAAACTTTCCGAATACCGAAGACGATTGTAAAATTCATTCGCAAAGATTAGGTTTCATTAAAATACAAAGGACTATGGGGTTAATGAAACGTGCACCCGAAATCCTTTTTGTCATACGCTAAAAAACATTTTATTGGATGAAAAAAGGAAAGTTGTGACGTGGTGCGTAATGAACTTCTAACATACTCAACCTATTTTTCCTTAGAAGTTACTGTAAGAAAATCAGATTTGAAGCCTAATCCCGACAGAGACATAACTTATTTAAATACAGATTTGGCTATATCCAAAGAAGGAACATTTGAGCAGTTCCAAAACCTTTAAGTAAGCCTCCGGCCCAAAGGAAATATCGAACAAGATCTTGCTTGTAAGATATCACCCCATAGTCCAGTATTTACCCTTGTCCTGTTTGCCCCTTTTTACTCTTTTACAGCCAGATCACGTCTTCTGAAATCTTCGTCTGTCATCGAAGCATTTGAGCCAACTTTCGGAATTACGATTTTTCGCTCATAAATTGAAGGGCTAAAATTCGGAGCATGAGAGCTTATAGAGTGCTATTGAAATTTCCTCAAGCTAGACGTTTGTTCGAGAAAATAAAAAACATTTATATGGCTCCATATTGCAGTGTTGAAACCATTTTGAAAAGTCGCTCTGCAGTGTAGCAATTAAAATTACTGACGTGATATGAAGGAGGTCAATTTGTCAATTTCATGGTAGGTAAGGTAAGCATGAGAAGATAAAGAAATTTATTTTCTCCTTGGAAAAACTTGTAACGAGCTTTCGTCACCGTTTTTGTAAACTGTTGTTTTATTATTTTGGCTTTAATTTTGATCGAGTGACCAGATTTTTGGATAAGCTTAGTACCGATAACGGTGACTCCTCTGTAATTCGACTGAAAAGGTTCGACGAAAGTTGACCATGTCTGAAATGAGTTTAAAATGGTTTGGCAATTTTTTCAATTTGGCAACATATGTAAGAGCAATTTTTTTACAGTGGGACATCGGTTTAAGGAAGACATCAAATATTTCCCGGGCCCGCAGAGCGATTTGTGTGTGTAAAATCGAACCATTATTCAAATTTCTACGCAATTGTAACCCGAAAAACTTTGATTTATCTATTTTACGTTTTAATTTATTCCACCTTTCAAAGCATCGTAAATATTATTTCAAGAAGGCGACGGTCGGGCACCATTAATCTTTTTTTCCTTTGCTTCCCAAATAAATGCCAAGACCTTTACGCCGACGTTTCCCCTACGATTTTTTCCAAAATATATCTCCACGTCATCCATGGAGAAAAATAAATGTTTTTTGCTAACTGCGGTGCATTTCATAAATGCTCCATAGTTACATTAAAAACTGAAAGAGTTTCATCATATTGAACTGGATATTAATATTATTAACAATATCGCAAAGACCTTATTACCTCATATGAATGCGTTGGCATAAAGTTTTATGATTAATGAATGATCATATGAATTGATACTGTGACATAAACCGATAAGTTATATGACGATAAATAATGATGATAAAGCAATTTTCCTTTTATGCCAGTGAGTTAAACTTAGAAAATAATCATAAGTTTCACCATTGGTTTTCATCATAATAGGGTAGGTACATCGAAAAAACATGTTTTTTGAATTTCAACTTGAAATTTTGGGAAAAGGTGCGATTCTAGCCACAGATACACCGAATAAAATATTTTCCAAAAATATTAATATTTTGGGGTCTCACCCCCCCTCCTGAAGTGTTAGCTGACCAAAAATCGCCGTTTTGGTGTCAATTATAGTGATTTTCTCCCGGATTTTTTTTTTAAATCGTAAGATTGAATTAACACGGAACTCAATAGTGTTCTGACAGTTGTTATCTACTATTTTGCTTTATTTTTTCAGATAACTACAATAATATTTTATGAAAATAAAGGGTTTTTGCTGAATTATAGGGTTTTAGGGTGAAAGCCAGTCGTTCCTTTTGCACATGGAGCCGAGTGGAGACGTGGGGGGTCAAGAACACATTCTGCAAGGGAAAATATTCATTACCGCATAATTAAAGGCAGTACATTGTTAATGTGAACTCTAGTTTACACTTAAGTACCTAAGGTTTGGTTGGAAAGACGTGTACTTGGAAGTCCTTTTTTGACCTGAAAGCTGGCACAGCACGTCATGACTCAATTTTCGCCAGGATGGATCCATGGATGGATGTAAAACTGAAGCACCCTACGGACCAGAATATACTGAAACTGTCGAACGTTGGCTTAGTAGCAGACCGCACCGGAGTTCCTATCCCCTCTGTTACCCTGATTGAAAATGCTGCCCTTGCTGACTATGGTTTAACTACCCCAGATGACACAAAAATGTCGTCGACCCTAACGAAGTAACAAAGGAAGTGACGCATCACAGATGAGTCTCGTCAGACAATTTAGACGCGGAGCTTAATGATAACAAGCTAAAGGCACTTCATTTTCACGGTAGGAAGGATGTTACTTGCACCTATGAGGTGAAGGGTGAAAATCAAAGTGCAAAAACTACGATGACAGAAGAGGGTATAGTGCCACTCGAGGAGCCAGGTAACCGTTACATAGGTTACAAAACTCAAGGTGATAAAGGCAGCTCCAAAAACATTCACCAAAATATAATGGGATACCTAACGAAGAAGCAGCTTGATTTGAGTGAAATGAAAGCAGCAGGGTCAGACGGCCGTGTGGGGAACACTGGCCACGTGGGCGGTGTGATACGCCTTATGGAAGTTACTCTAGGTAGACCATTGAAATGGCTTATTTGCCCACTGCACTTTAATGAGTTGCCCTTCCGACATCTTTTCATGGCGCTTGATGAATCCACGTTAAGTCCTACAGCCTACACAGGTCCAAGGGGCCGGAAGTTAGATATCTGCCACACCCGTGGTGAAATTCGAGAAAGTCTCTTTCATCGCCCCTGAGGTAGATATGGAAGTGTTATCTAATGATCAACGTTATTTGCTCCGAATGGCCATGGCGATTAGTTCTGGCGAACGCCCTTCTAACCTGGCACACGCAAAGCCTGGGCTGTATGCACCTCAAGATAGTTCAATATAGCGGCTTGAATTCTCCGGTTCTATACGCCCGTGGCCACGCCTTCATCAAGTTTGGCGTTGCTGGTGAAATATATTTTGAATGTCTACGTTCCAACGGGGTTCGCTGTGAAGACTCATCCCAATAGCGTTGACGGTGCAAATAATCTGTGGTTTTACATTAACCGGGCCAAGTTACTGTCAAAGCATGCCAAAGACGTAGTTTTCCCAGTCATTCAGAAAAATGCATAATTTGGGCAAGCAGAAAATGTTCTTCTAGCAATGCTTTTTGATGATAGTAAAAGGGTTAGAAAGCTGGCTGTTCACGTGAAAGAGTCACAACGTGCTGTGCCAGCTTTCAGGTCTAAAAGAACGTACAAGTACACGTATTTCCAACCAAACCTTAGGTACTTTAGTGTAAACTAGAGTTCACATTAACAATGTACTGCCTTTAGCTATGTGGTAATGAATATTTTCCCATGCAGATTGCGTTCTTGACCCCCAACGTCTCCACTCAGCTCCATGTGCAAGAGGAATAACTGGCTTTCACCCTAAAACCCTATAATTCAGCAAAAAACCCTTTTTTTTCATAAAAATTACTGTCGTTACCTGAAAAAATAAAGAAAAATAGTAACTAACAACTGTCAGAGCAGTATTGAGTTCCCTGTTAATTCAATCTTAAGTTTCAAAAAAATCCGGGAGAAAATCACTATAATTGACCCCAAACCGGCGATTTTTGGTCAGCTAAAACTTCAGGAGGGGGGGAGGGGGTGAGATCCCCTAAATATTAATATTTTTTGAAAATATTTTATTCGTTGTATCTGTGCTTAGAATCGCACCTTTTTCCAAAATTTCAAATCGAAATTTAAAAAAGGTGTTTTTTTCGATGCACCCTATAATAATAATCCTGTCGGTGATCAATTTAATGATAAAATTCCATTTTTATTCACGAACCAGAAATTATCAAGTACTACTCCATAAATATAAGATTCCACAGATGATATTGTGATTATGCGTTCCCTGACACAGCATGCAAAATATTATGGATTATGATTATGTGTTTAACATTTCGAATGCAAGAGGAAAAAAATATTTGGTCATATGGGTAGCGGACAGTGAGTGCTATATTAAAAATTATAGGCACATATATTGATATAATATCGATTACCGCATACCTACTAAGCGTTTATCTTGGGAAGTGAATGTATTTTAAATAAAAAAGGCTGCTTATAAATCACATGAAACTTGAGGGCTCATTTTTTTAAGTGGGCAAATCCAGTAATCATGATTAAAGAAAACTTAGTACTACGACGTGAAGCCTGCCACGGTCAAGTTTATAGACAAATCAATTTTTTTACTAGCAATTGTGTTGGATGGCTAGAGTCATATATGTTTTAGTACAAGAGAGAACCAAGTTCAAATTTAAAGCATTTTCCTCAAGAAGGCAGCAGTTTCCACGAGCAATACGCGAATAATATACGAAACTTGAAACGGGTTTTCCTCAAAACTCACTTCAATTGGCCATAGCTCACTTTAAAACTGAGCCATACAGTTAATGAACAAGTCTAAACAAAAACTTTAGATGGACTACATTTAAAAATTGACGCAGAGTTGATATATTAAAAATGTTGGCCGAAGGCAAGCCCATGTGGAAAATACATCGAATAATATATATGACTTGACAAAACATGATTGAATTTGTCAAAAATGGGTGCATCTATAGCATAAATAAGAGATAAGATTTCTCATTACTCCCAATGATTATGTACATGTCTACTGGTCGACGATAGATAATATTTTATGGAGAATCAATACAGAAGTCGAGTACCAACCTGTCCTATGAGGGAGATAGAAAGGTTAGATATGTGATGAAGAGCACTTAAGGAAAATGTCTTGGCAACAATAGCCGAATAAGAAGCTATTGTTGGTCACCATACATGATGCCACCAGCATGGGCCGATAAATCCAGATTGAAACGGGGAGAACATGATTGATGTGGCACGGAACTGAAATCGACGTCTTATAATGCCCCATCCAAGTGTTGATGCGACTACTCTGATGTTTCTCGGTCATTTTATTATTTTTTTCATCCCCCTAGAGGCCTTAGCTTGGATGGAGCCGAAATGCATTCACCCGTAATGACATCTTTCATAAGTGGGATGAAAATGTATCAGCAATATTTCTCAGCATTCGCGGTGGAAGATATGTTGCAATCGGGGACTTACGGATGCTCGAAAATGGCCATAAGTTAAAAAATATAAATTTAATAATGGCATTACCCTGTATTTAACTTGCAATGCCCCCCCGTAGATACGTTCAATTTCACAGCGATTCATAGTGTAAGAATCACTTAAAATGTTGAGCTCCTTTGGACAATGATTAGCATAATTTTGGAAAATAATAGTTTCCGAACTCCGAAATATACGTTATACGTTAAAAAAATTCACGCAAATATAAGAAGCCGCAACGCCATAACGTTACGTTTTGTTACATATCATGTGGTAGGATTAACAATTAATGACTTTTAACTAGGACCATTTACACCGCGTATAGTAGATTTATTTCTAAAAGTTGTCGTTAAACCTGAAACAGAAATTTACGTATTTGGTGTACGGCACGAATAGCGTAATCAATTCACAATTTGGTAAAAGGTGTGCGTATGTAACCAGTTATAAACAATTTAAAACACCCTAGAAATCGCTAGGTAGTAAGGAATTGTGAAAAGCCCTCTTCATTTATAGTGGCCGAATAATATGGTGGCTCTTGCGCAGAAAACCATTTTCAGTGGATTAGCATATTCTCTACGTACTAGCTCCACATGGGGGAGTCAGGTAGTCTCCACGCTTGACTGTAAGGGTTTTTAAGGTCAAAAACCTTCATTTACAACTTCAAAATGCTCAATTATTTATTCATATCACCTTCCTAGGTCACTATAGCTCTTAATCCAATTAATTAGATGGTGTTCTCGGATAGGTTGGGAGAAATAGCAGCGCATTGTGATCCAATATTGTTTGAGTCGTAAAAAAACAGTTACAAAGCACGTAAATTCTGGAGGAATCATGAATTACTAATAATAGTACAGGAAAAAGTTCCCTGCTACAGGGAATTCCAAGCTCCATGATGAGAGATTTTAAGACTGAAACCTAGTCGGACAATCGGAGGTTTGAAGTAAAACAATTACGAGGGTCAGTAAGCATATATTCAGCAAAAATACCACACAGGATAAAAGAGGTCAAAATAATATCGATATTGGCAGAACCTGCTCTTCGAATTACTATTTTTATAGGATATTTGAATTCCGCCGGAACTAGATAAACTGTCGTAAAATGATTATGGTAATATTTAAAACTGATTTTCCATGATTAAGAATAGTTTAATGTTATTTAATTGTTTCATTCATAATTATGAAGATGAGCTCCTAATGTGTTGTCATCTATTCTTGGAGGAACTTTAAAATTTTCTTTGGAACAAAAATTAAATTAGTGAATAATGCAATTTGCAAGAGAAAATAGTAAAAACACAAACATTTTGCTCTCTTCAAGGAAGAATAATGGAAATTATTTATTTAAAACTATTTATTATGATGATGTTGAAAATACAGTAAACAAAAACAATGTTATCTATATTAGTAAATTCCGCACGAAGCAGAATGTGTCCTCCGAATCGTGGAGTAATACACTAATGTTGGCATTACTGGGTCACTCCCCTAACAGTGTTGCAAACTTGCTTGAAATTGTTAACGCTACGGACAGGCTAAGGAACGAAGTTAGTATTTTCATCCCTTTCCAGTCTTAAAAATTAATTAAATGTGATCGGTAATATGTGTTAAAGATTACATGTTCCTGAGATAACTTTGTAGAGGAAAGTTTCACGAAAGAAAATATTCAAGTGATTTACGTCCCACTTCCGCCACGCAGGTGCAATGGGAGTTTGAAATGGAAATCGAGACTTTCAATGAATTTACTTGCACGTCAAGGCCAATTAACGCCAATTATTTTATCACAGATTAACGAAGAAATGTTAATCCAGAAACGTGTGTAAAACTTAGGACACTTTATCGCAGTTACTAGTATTAGGTGTTCTACCTTGAAGGTTCGACACGTGTCTCTCACCACATGGCTCCAGCGAGCAGTTTGTCAAATTTATTTCCTTCGCATTTCACAAAAAGGATCCAGATACTACTGAAAAAATTGCATGCATAAACTGATCGAATGTCTTTTGCGGTGTAAGGTTGGGGGCGTGGATGGTGAAAGGGAAGTGGAACTAAAACAACCCCCATCGCATATAAAAACCCTTTTCAAATGTGGACCGTTCGCTCCAGCGCATATCGCCTCGAAACCGCTTGCTTTCGTTTTACAGAGACCGCAGGGTCGCCGGTTAACATCTGCGGGACCGCGAGAACGTACGCCACCGCGATAAAACGGGCCCTTCCCCCTCCTCGTCATCTAGGCCACCAGATGCGGAAACAGGCCCGGGTATTCCATCCTAATCCCCCCCCCCATTCCCTACTTTCTGTTTCTCCCTCATCCTCCGTGTTACTCCTCCTTTATGAAGTTCTCCAAAAAAGCGATATTTAAAGCATGTAAATTTTGAGTGAATTCACATCACGTAGGAAATACTTCCGTTCTGATTAATCTCTGGCATAAACCAGTATCCATATACTCCGGGCCATTCCACGTCACTTTGGGTAGGACCCATGACAACAACACAATTTGTGAACTACACAATTTGTGAACTTGTGAACACAACTAGTGAACAACAAAAATGTTGACCCATGCCCTCTCAGATTTTGATAAAAAATGGAAGAAATACTCGACTCGTCAAGAAAGAAATAACGTAGAGAACGATTTTTATATATCAAGAAAACAACTGAATATCATTTCGAGCGTTTTGCAAAAATAGAAAATTGAATAACGGCTTATTTTTCAAAATGGTGGTTTCTCCTTTGACATATTCATAATCAAATATCTCAGGAAAGAATCCAGGTAAAAACTAATTAAATGGCTTGTTTTTGGTATAATGTTGCTCATTAATATGAAATTGCCAAAAATTCACTAAAGTTATAATTTGTGCACACAATTAAATGCTAAACATTTTAATGTTTTAATTTTTAAGTTCCTCTATTTATTTTGAGTTCATTTTTTTACTTGTATCTTGGGTTATTATGAATATTGTAACGAGTCACCAAATGAGATTCAAAGAGCTTCGGGAGAAGAGATATGAATCATAAAGTAATTGACATAGATGTGGTAAATGGATGAATATGTACGTAAATATTAGCAATGTAGGTAAATTATAATTAAGGTAAATTCAATTTAACATGCGATTGTCAGGGAGAGTTGTTGAGCAGTGTTGAACGTAAATAAAGACGCGATTGAGTGGTTCGTTTTGTCGCCAAGTTGTGTCTTCTTTCACGAATTCCAAATTCGTAACAATATTGTATAAAAATTTGGAGAGGGTAGTCCTCCAATTAAGACAGAAAAATATTTATGAAATTTTCCCAGAAGCGCTCGTTTGATGATAACTTCCGGAAGTTTTCTATTTTGTCTGGTTTATATCACTTCTCCAGTTAATTCAATTTTCCACGAAAATAAAACCATGGTAAATCAATTTAAAAAAAATCTATAACACAAATTTGACGATCCATTTGAAAATATTTTTAAAGGAAAAATCGCCATTTTGATTAATTGCCGTTATTGAGCTGTTTTTTATTTTCGCAAAACAATCAAATAATATTTCTAATTTGACGAGTCAAACACTTATTCGGATTTTCTTCAAAATCTGAGAGGTCAACTCTTGTCCGAAGTGACGTGGAATGACCCAAGCATCAATGTGTTTGATTTTCAGGAGAAAATGCAGCTTTGTTCATCGGATTTGTTCAGACGAATGTGTTCACAGCTGTGCAAGGCGCGCGTTCGAATTCAACAAGTGTTGCCAAGCGTTGCTTCTTGGTATTTGGTATTGGAAGAGACGCTACATAAAGTTATGTAACTCACTACTATTGTAGCGGTAGTAGTATTCTGAGATAGAAGCTCTTGATGGCTTGCTAAAATGGATCCAGGAACACAATTTTTAGTACGCCTCTAGGCACTCTTAATAGTTTACTAAGTAGCCTTACTAATGCGTTTTAGCTGATATTTATGAATATGGCCGTGAGAATACAGTACCTACCACAGAGCCCAAACTCATTTCCTTTCATCTTTTAGAGTTAACGGAGCGTGAAAAACAGTCCAATCAGACACGGAGACCCAGCAAAACAGGCCAGCCAAGACAAATCACGGTCCTCTTCAATCACACACGCCGGGCAAATACAGCCGTCGCTACTTGTGTTTGGGTAGTGGGGTAGGTACGAATAAACTGGGCAGTTGACTGTATCCATCAATCGGATGAATAATTAGGGCAATGCATTTAGGTGGAAGGTCCATTTGACAATCAGCACCAAAGACCTATACACTTTGACCCCGGAGTCATCACCGTGCACCAAGTTTACCTCATTCATCGCCCGTTTGGTCTTGCCATCTTGGCTGACTGGACACTCCGTCCCTCAGGTAACTGGCATTAAATGCACCTTACTGACATCAAACATCACTAAAGCTTACTTCTGTTCCGTTGCTTCGCCTAAGATTAATATCATTTGTTTAGGTCGTTCGAATATGGTGAAAGATTCGTTTAATTATACCTATTATCTGACGATTAGGTTTAATATTATTATTATTTTTAAGGAAGACGAAGAAACATTCTTGGACCACAATGCATTTAAGAGTATCTATTAATCATCAATGTATTGGAACTCACCAAACAGGCAGTAATGGAAAAGATATAAGGATTATATTTTAAATATTTTTAATACATTAGGGCATCATAAATTCTAATAAATAAATAAATAATTAATATGTGTGACACCTTGATATTAGATAGAGACAATAATAATAAGGAATGTATTATTTCGAGTTTAGAAGAAAATATGTACATATGTAATCGAATTATTAGAAAATATTTCTCATGTACCTTAAGGCTACCTATTAAAATATGATTGAACTGCCATAAATACCAAATCGGTATGAACCAGTTTTTTTCACTTTTATCTGTAGATATCACTACTAAGAACACGTATGGAAAGTTTCACACAAAATCGGTACATAAGCAAAAATTGCTCCAACTACAATAAAGCGATTCTTTTGTGTGATTTTAGTTATCCGGCAGTTTTAGAGGACGATGCCTGATTTCATCCTTCCTACACTCGGGTAAATCACAAAAGGAATGATAGTGACGCTAAGCTTTATTACTGAGCTATATTTTTTCAAAGGATAATCCATTTTCTCTCATCGTTAACCTCTGTTTACTGCGATTGGCCGGGATGGAACTTGCTTAGACAAGATTATTTTTGCAATAAATATTTAACTTACAAAAAACGCCCATTTTCACCGGTTATTTGGTTTTTTTGCAATAACTAATTCATCGATTTCGATATACGACGACTCAAATTAAAGGTCATTTCATGCCCACCTCCACACCCCTGAGCACATTTCGTCTACTACAGAATTAGAGTAAGTAAAAATACCTATTGATTGGACTAATACCACTACGCACAAACCGACGCATATCCCGCCCGGCGGAACGCGGGACCGCCACGAATAAAATCCAGTTCGTTGCATGCAGCGTTTTCCCGCGTCTCTAGTCTAAAGCGAAGTTGAAGTGAGAAATGTCACCCTCAGAAAAAGTACTGACGCCCGCACGCACCCTGTAGTCCCGCGAATGTTTTGCTTTCTGTCTGTCTGTCTGCGGGACATACAGTTCACCCCTTGGCGAATTTCGGCGCGAATTTCGCTCCCGCGTCGCGCTTTCGCGTCCCGCGCCGGTGTGTGCTGACCTGAATATATCACAACCTCGCCCCAAACTCATTAATGTGAGAATTGAATACAAGAGAGCAAAGAAAATCGATGATATCGCCATCTCAGTTCACCTTTAACATTCATACTTTCCTTAAACAATATGTGACGATAAACTATATACCCTGGAGATCTCGGAAATATCAATTGCCTCTTTGTCAGTCTATACAAAACATTGTGAAATATCATTATGATCAATGGTCGTTCAAACCTACGATTGGTTGACTGTAGCCCTCCATCCTTCCCTATCTAATGCTAGTTCCCTTCCTGCTAATAATTCAAAAGGTGAAAGAAATGTTGAAAAGAAAATTCAAAGTGGACTGTATATGAACTGCATTCCGCCGAATGGCACTTACAAAAATTCGGAGGCGTCAATGCCATAGCGAGCTGGCGCGATGTCCATGATGCAGGTTCTCCCTGGATGTCTGAAGCACACAAGTTCTTTTCAACAACTGTCTCCTCGTATCGAGGATCAAAAAAGAGAACCTCCTTGCCCTCTTAAGGCGAACACACATAAACAAAAGTAAAACGGAATGCACCACTCGGCGGCAAATACGATTATGAAGTTTACCGAACACTTACTCTCTGGTAGATATTCTTATGTATGTACTTTTCTCTTTATTTGGTCTATGTATTTACCCTTGGCCTTCCTCTTTGGGGACTTTCCCTGTATTTTTCCTTCAATTTTATTATCTTCATAGATCCATTGTGCCTCAGGGTGTGCTCAATCCATCTGGTTCTTATTTTCTGTATAGTGCTCCATATTGTCATTTCCTCTTCTATTCTTCTTTATGCTTCTTCTTTTCTTATATTATTCGTCCATTTAACCTTCAGCAGGCACATCCAACACCAGGTTTCAAATGTTCCTAATCGTTTCTGGTCCAATTTTCCAATAATCCATGTCTCTGACCCGTAGAGTATCACACGGATGCATTCGTGAAATATAAGACAAAATATAAACGCGTTCCGTCGTAGATCACCGTCGGTTGGAAACAAGCGCTCTCGCATCTTTGGGTGTTCACTGCGTAGGTTGTTTATTATGACAACAGTTTGGCACGTATTCCAACGGGTGTATTTAAATCCAAGGGGTCTAGCTATGCAGGCACATTTACTAAATATACGCATTCAAATGTCCATTCGCAGGGCAATTTACGTCCATCCTAGCCCATAC
This sequence comes from Pyrrhosoma nymphula, assembly GCA_963573305.1. Lineage (NCBI taxonomy): Eukaryota > Metazoa > Arthropoda > Insecta > Odonata > Coenagrionidae > Pyrrhosoma > Pyrrhosoma nymphula. Next base: position 104,363,456 of record OY754334.1, on the reverse strand, counting down.
AACATACAGAGCAGACTGATGACCAGCCGAAAACTTAAGCAATCGTTTAAGTAGCTACTTCTAAATTTTACCTACAGATAAACTACGTGCGTTGCGCATACACCTCATGGCATGAATTATATACGAATCGGGACAGATTAAACGGGTTAACAAAATGGAACCATAGAAAAAAAAATGCATAAATCTGCATCTATAATCAAGTCACAGGAAATTAGTAGCTAATGCCTAAAGTACAATCTTTATCATAGATATTATTACCATTTGCTACCTGAGTGGAGGTATCCTAAAATCTTGTATTAATGTAATCGTGCACCAGTCCATGAAATGAAACCAGTCAATCATATTGCGCAGAACGCAGCTATTACGAGGGGTTACCGAAGGCTAAAGTCGTCTTTCCCACTAAGATTTGGGGACAACTAACATAATTCACGCAGTTTTTTAGGAGATGGATAAAAGTGGAAATTAATCCGTTGTCGGCATTTATATGGTCTTCATTAAACTCTCGATAAGTACTCAATTTCATGATTCAATTTCAAGGAGGCAGTGATGGGAATAAAAATATAATCCAACATATTTAGGCATTTCTTTGGATCTCACCGGCTGAAACTCAATGTATTTCACTCAATTTATTTAACGAGTATTCCATGAGCATATATTTACTAAAATTTTGATATTTAACTAACCACAGGCACATATTGTTGTCATCACAAATATCATAGCAGCGTAGTTATTTAACGCTATATTTCCATTCGTTTGAATGATGGTCTTTGTCAAATCACGAATAAGCTCATTAAAAATTACTTATAGAATGCGCAACAACATTTCTTCCTGTATTATCCGTTTAGCATTAACTATCTACTTCTCATGACTACTCCAAGGTTGATTTTTTCGTCAAATTCAACAGCAATTCGCTTAATGAAATCTAGAGCTATGTTTCCATGCCTCCGTTTTTGTATTGGCACACACTGCGTAACCAATCAGTAAGTATGCATGAATACGTACGTATCTTAAGGCGGGCGTCGACGATTACCGCAGAACCGAAGGACTCCTCAAGTGTTATCTTGCGTTTTCAAACATTGGCCAATTTGACAATTGCTGTTGTTGGAGCGCCAGGCGACGAGAATATCCACCGATTGTTGAATTACCTTTAACAAATGTAGAAAGACCGTTTTCGCCAATCAAATCTTGTCAGCGATCACAATCAAATGTGGCATAATTGATCTTTTCAAAGTATCAAGCAGAAAATATTTAAAAAGTAAGTAATTCGGCTATGTAAACAAATTAAAAGAAACTTCCCGTAGAGCTGGCTTCAACGACAATCGTAGACCCCACTGAATATTAACTCGATGAAATCTCTCTTTGACGCTTGAAGTTGGCGACGAATATTGGGTTGAGCATTAGATACTCTTCCCATCAACTTTCTACCGAGTTGAGTAAAATTTTATGATATTCGGACTTTTTATTACTAATATATTTAATAATGCTATATTTTTGCTATTTTTAACGGATTTAGTGATTACATACGGATTATTGAACCGCTGCTTTTGTAAACTTTTCTTGCATCCTATAAATTTTTTCCATGTTGCTATCGCTTAAGGGCTACTTATATCATCTCAAGGCATTTTGAAAGGCTTGGAATTACGAGACAAACATTTTTGGCGGCAATAATTATAAAATGATATCCTCAGAACACACCTTTAGGCTAAAAAGTTTTCACTTGAGGTGAATAGAGGCCTTAAAACATATGGTTAAGGCTCTGTCGTGCACATTAACTTAAAAAAATAGACGTACTGCATTTTACTCAATCCATTCATCACAAAAATATAAAAAATTGCGAAACAGCTAAAATATATTAACGCAATTTATATGAGCATTATTAAAAGAGATGACAGTTTTATAATCATGCTAATTAAGTGAAAATTGAGCAAGCATGGAAACATAATAATGATAAATAAAGCTTCGCGTTTGGTATGCAAATACGGAGATAGATAAAACTAAACACCCAGCGTTGCGCTCTCACGATTCAATGCAATTCACATATCAATAATCCCTTTTGAGAATGATAATTAGTTTAATGAAGGCTAATTACCTAAAAGCAAAAAATATTACCAAATGGACAACATTACTCTCATCAAACACAGAAAAACAATCCATTGTAAGTAAATTCTTCAAACTAAAAGTGTTAATTAGGCAATTTATTGACCCTAAAATTGTATTTTATTAAAAATAATTCAAGGCAGTGTTATCGGCTTCCACGCATGGCAGTTTGGTAGAACACCGGCAATTAGATAGCTGACTTGCTGAACGACGACTCCCAACGATATTCTTATGGTTTCAATTCCACGCATCAAATTAGGCTCCTCAACATTTCGTATTAAGTATCGGCACTAAGGATGTATGTAATCGTGGTCTGATGTCTTCATTTGTCGTAATTTTTCCCTTACCACCAGAGTACCATAGTGGGTTATCCGATTGACCACAAAGGGATCGATACCTTTTGAATATCGATAAGCCTCCAAACCTTTCCATCAGATACCACTCGGAATAAAAATATGCGTGGATCACGAGCTGAAACCTTTCACTGAATGGATCAATGGACCAAAATATGCATTTCTGTGCTGCGCTTTAATTTCTCACAGAATCGCACGAATTGGCTTCCCATGATTCAACCGCGCACATGAAGAGATGATCAGTGTGCTCTATTCAAGTGCTAATTGAGCACCACCGCGTCAACGTCGATGTTCTATTTCTGGTTCAGTATTCAATAGAAAACCTGTGTCCAACCGCGGCCTTCGCCATTTTCTTCGGCTCTTCTCTCGTCCACCCTGTATTTCTACTCGACCAGATATGACTGCATAATGAACACGGTGGCTGGAAATCAATCCATATTTATATTTTGCATGTAAATGATTTGCATTGAAATACTAGGCCCGTTTGTCTTATCAAGAGTCTTGTCGCCCAGAAAACTGGAATTCCCAAAATATAAGATATGATTTAAAGGTTCTTTTATGGGATCTCGTTATTAGGACTGGTATCTGGCATGGATCAAAGTATACCGCTTATAATATTTAGACAATTTATTTAAAATTTGGCCAGGTTATTATTGCACTGAACTGGGCGTTTGGAATGTATAAACCGGTCACTGTAAGTTGAACGAATATTAGGGTAAACAAAAACATTAATATTTAAACTTGCAGTGCCCTATCCACCTCTAGTATTTCTTTCTTCATCTCAACGTAAGTCCTAACTTTCTACATTGCGTGCATAAAACCTATTCTCTATCTTCCCCTTCCCCGCTTTCCCAATATCGTTCCCTCTATCACGGCCTTCAGCAAACCATCACCCCTCATTACCGCTTCCAGCCACCTACCCTGACTTCCCTAATCTCATCCGGAAGTTTCCTCTCCACATCAACTAGGTCAAGTGCTTCTTCATCTCTCTTCTTTTCCGTCCACCGCACCTTCTCCATCCTCCTCCACACCCACATCTCGAACGCATGTAGCCTATTCTCGACTTCCCTTCTCAAAGACCACGCCTTTGCCCCATGCAACGCCAAACTCCATATCAAGCTCTTCACCAGCATCTTTAAAAGATATATGTTATGTTAAAAAAACAGTTGTATTTCAGCCATAATCTGCGTTACTAATCTTTCGTTATATCTTATAAATGACTTATATACATTGACTTTCAGCCAAAATAACCGTAGTAATCGCATCTTTTGGGCGAGATGTGAAGGAATTCAAATGTCTTCCTTGAAATGATCGACCCTGAAATCATAAAAAAACTGCCTTAACTAGCAATGAATCATAGTCCCTAGCGATTCAACTACAGACATGATTCACTGCTTCAAGTTTAGGGTTATATGTTAAGGATTCGATCCTCGCTCATAATCATATTGTTATTTTATTCTAGAATGCTTGTTATAGTTTAGGTTAGACAATGCATATGGTTAGGCAATATGTGTCAAATAATGTACACCAAGTGCTAGTGAAACTACCATAACGTGCCGCTTTAATGAGCAGCATTTAATGTCTACGTTCTGCGCGGTGGATTATGAATATTTAATAATGTTATCTTGTATGCTCGATTTTTTTGGAAAGAAACGAGCAGATATACTAGTTATAGGTATATAGTGGCGCCAAAATATCATGTATTTAGGCTTAAATTGTTACGCATGTCATGTATTAAACAATTACCAGAAGCAATGCATTGGATTCTGTGATGGCATCCCTACAGGTTTGAGATCTCTGAGGCTACGTAAAGCTCCTAATTATTATTAATTGAATTGTCTCTATGCTTTAAAATTGTTTATATTGCTGTTATTAGAGAAAATATTCTACCACCACTGCTTGTGACCAAATTAGAAGTTCTTAAGTTTATGCATTCCCTCATAGCTTTCAATGTCTTTTTCCCTACACTTAATAGATTATTAGGAATACATATTTTTAAAATAATGCATCATACTAAATCTTTTATGCAACAATAAGTGCAAAAATTTTTCTTTTATATCCAAATGCATTTTATTTCCATTCTAAAATTAATTCTTTAGAATTTGCATTGAATTATCCACTGCTATTAGCAGAAAAAGAAATATCCTGAAAAAAGATTTATCATGTTGTTTGTCTACTAACAAGGAAAATTGAAAACAAAAAATTAAACTATTATCTTTTTACCGGATTTTAAATTGAGCAGAACTACTTATACTTGCTTAAACAATTTTACTTCTCGCTCAATATTCTCCAGCCCTTATGACTCCAAAAATCCATCTCTTTGGAAATTTTGACCACATTAACCCATTCTTTCGTGCAATTCCGTGAACATACGTGCAATTACTATAGGTACCTATATTTCTTCCTACAATGCTCCATCATATTGCTTAAACTTACTGAATCATTTTTCTATAAGGCAAAACGTGAATTTATTTACTGTGATCACTTATGTTTTTCCTTAGAACCTTCGAATACTCGGATGAATGCTTGAGATACAGTAGGTTAGAAAAGCGTCGATAAATTTCAAAACAGACCATTTCTTTGCGGAAGAAAAGTCAATGTACGAGACCCTGTCAATTAACTTCACACTAAGTTTCAATAACCAAAAGAAAATCAACCTGCTAAGAATATCTACTTAAAATCTTAACATACATTAATATTGGTTTTCTAGAAATAATAAACAATGCTTGCTGCCTTATTGCATATCCCCGTCAGGGTTTACTATGCAATACTTCGGCTATAAATATTTTACCCCATTTTAGATTCTAGGCAGGGTTACCAATACCAGTGAACGACATTCAATTGGTAATCAGGTCGGCAGCGTGTAATGGAAGTTCTGTCTCCTACGGATAAGAGAGAACGTGACTGCGATAGGTTCTGCCTCGATTCACCAAACAAAACACAAATTCCCGTAAGAAAATTGCTGTTGGGAAACCTCCTATCACCCTTCTCAAACCTATTTCCACACACAAAGTTCCCCTCCGACTTCCTTCCAAAAGCCTTCGTTTCCCATACCTCACACTATCAATACGAGCGCGCGAGTAATTATAATTAAATCCGCAAGGGAGCAACAGCAGCGCACGAAAAGCGCATCCCGTCTCTCGTTTCCTCGATAAATTTCCCCGTTATCGTCACCGCGATCGCAACGACACCTCTCTCTGCATTCAGAGCGACGCCGCAAGCGAGCGGTGATTTTTCGGAGGGTCGGGAAATTAGTCGGCGAATAAACATAAAAACAGCAGCGCTCGGCGGATGGAAAGACAAAAGAAGAACGAAAAAATATCTCCGCATGCACTCTCACGCTTTCACAACAAGTCGTCGTCGTTCGCTGTTTCCCATTCCACCAGCACCATGCTCACTAGCACCACTTGTGGATACGAACGTTGAGCACAAATTATATCCCATCTAAAAACGCAATCGAAGAGGGAAACTGGAGAGTTCGAGAATAAATCCATGCATGTCTTTCCCTGCTTACCATCGCTGAATTAACGCTCACGTTTTATACCTATCGATAGCGCGGATCCAATTTTTCTTCGTCCCTCCCACTTTTCACTGATCCGAAAACCCTTTCTCCATAATCCCAAACTCATATGCACCCATTCCCATCTAACCTGAGTCTCCACCTGCGGTGGGACGCCCAAAGCGCAATGATTGCATCGTGACTAGGAAAATGACCTTTTGAGCTGGAACTGGGCTGTGAGTCACACAAGGGGAACTCGTTCTTGAAGGATACTTTTAAACTAGATGGCTTAGAAATGATGATCTATTTTTTTCTAATTCAGGAATATACATTCAGCGGACGAAAGTAAAGGGACTGAGAAGCACATGAGATGGCTTTCACATTGAATGACATTTATTTATTTATTTTGCGACATCCAGAAAACAAGGAATTTTATATCAGGCTTATTTACAGGAAAAATCAGACCAACAGATAAAATCACGCACTGGGAGATTCATAATCACATTGACAAAAACTATAACCCACCGCCAACGAGCCCGGAAATATGTAAGGCGGTGGGGCTGTTAGAAGAATTATTATCATTGGGGTAAGGTTAAGGTAGGTTGAAATGAATGGAAGTGGTTCTGGTTCAATAATTCGGTAGTTTGAATTATCCTGTATATAATTGCCAGAAAATACTCGGTCGACCACACTTGTCTTCCTTTCCGTCCACTGAATCCCTTACTCTAACCCTTTAAACGATTTCCTTCTGCATTTCAGCACACGACCTTCCTCTCTTCATTCCAGCCATAAAGTGTTTGTCCCTTTATTCCTCTTTCCGGCTTACCCAAACCCTATCCTTTTCATACTTAATCATACACTTTGTATTTTTTTCTACAGTTTTATAAGCGGTAATGAGCAATTGTTCCCGCAGTCCTCCCCACTCCTTTCCGAGAAACTAACTTTCAGAAAAATCAACCATTCAAGCCACCTATCTGCGCCCACACTTCTAGATCTAGACCACGGCATAACCGCCACCTCCCTCATTCAAACCAACCCCGTAACTACGACAACATAACAACGATTAATAAACAAACAATCTTAGAATTGGTCCCTGATGATGCCGTAGAACGGTGAAACGCGTGGCACCGCTAATAAAACTGCAGAAAAAATACAAAGTGTATAATTTAGTATGGATACTTAAAATTTCTACTATGTAAAGCCTAAAATCATAGAGTGTACCTATCCTCTTCTCAATAACGAATTTCAGCACCCAATGACCCCTCATTATCCTCTCCAACCACTTTCTTTACCGCCTTTTAATCTCTTCCAGAAGCTTCCTCTCCTCACCCAACATATCAAGTACTTCATCGTTCATTTTACTTTATGTCCAACGCACCGCACTCTCCACCACAACCACGTCTCAAAAGCTTGCATCTTATTCTCTTCCTATATCCTCAGAGTCCAGTTGCATCATACAACTCTAAAATCCATATTAAACTCTACACCAGCCTCTTCCTTATATGTTCACTAATTGTCCCAATCATCAGCTCCCTCCTATTGCTTAACGCTTCTTTGACTATCGGGGTCAAGATACGTTGTAACGCTGCGCTCCTGCTCCTGTTTATTAAGTTCCTCTATATTATTGTTCTTGTGTTCATTTCATGTGTTTTATTATGTATAATAATTATTTATTGGCTGTATTAATTGAAAATGTTTTGTATTTGAAGTTATACTTCTTTGCGCCCGTTGGAGACTTTTGGGATGGGATGTTGGTCGAGAAACCGCGTCACGCTCTTTTTTGGGTGAGAAAAATCCACAATTGTACTCATTGATACGAATTCCTGGGTATTTTTAATCGAGCTAAAAGGATGAAATTTTCAGGGAAGGGTTCAAATTTGGTGTCAAGTCAGGAAGAAATCGAAAATCCCAATATTTTTCATTGGTTTCGAGTCCAGATAGGATTTTGTTTTTTAATGGGTTCAAATGTGAAAAACGAATAATTTACGTGTAGAGTAATTTTCATTCATTCATTAAAATATGAAATAATTTAGATACAAGTTTCATTATTTGACTGAAATGAGACCAAAAGATCAATGCATTTACTTCTTGCAACCGATGTTTCTCTATCGATCGATAAATTGAAATATTTGAAGTTTAAACGCAAAATCAATGCAAATTTCGATCTTTTTTCATTTTCGTTGTTAAGCAATTTTTTCATTGTTCCCGAGACTTCCAGTACCTTATACGCGTGCTATAAAGATTAAACTTAAAGGAATATAACATTCTCCGTGCGTATTTCAATCGCTTTTAACGATATTATGCCTTAGAAATATACTTTTTACAATGTTTTATAATTATATACATAAACTGTTTCGTAGCTTTGACACTCCTCCATTTGCTCATGCCAACGAAATCCGTTGGGATCGCTCCAGATTCCTCCATTTTGCTTCTGAAACACTCTTTACACTTTATTCCGGGTTTCCCTCTCTCTGTTTTTCCAGGAAACATTAATCCTTGCACCTACTTTCTGAAATGTACCACGAAACTCCATTCTACAAGTCAAAACCATGTAAAATGATAATGTTCTATGATGTATTATCTCTTGGATTTTGAAATTATAATAGAGAAACAGGCCCCAACATTTCGAAGAGAAAAAAATGTCTTTTATTTCATTTATATATCCTGTCTGCCTGTGTGTGTGAGCGGGTGTGTGCCACCGGCCAAAGAAGTATAACTTCCACCGTCTGGTCCGACGCAGACCACGTTTTTAAGTTTTTTAATTAAAGTTATGGTTTATGGTTTTTATTTAGTTCGACGTTGCTAAGGATTTGTTTAAGTTTTGTTTGGAGAGCGATGGATTGTTGAAATAAAAAGGGATAAACGCGGAAGAGTCCGAACTTGTGTCTTAAAATTTCTTCTCCTCCGACTGGAATAGTAAAATATATAAAGAAAATTGGATTCAAACTTTATAATAAATAGTGCTACCACGCAGCAAGGCGTTACAACGTACAAGCATTTAATCCACCTCACTTACAGATTGACCCGTACTCCAGCATCCATTGCACTCTCATTACATGTTTCAAACACCTACTCTACCTTCTCCTGATGTCCTCAAGTAATGTCTTCTATTCACCCATTATACCAAACACTTCCGCGATCGTCTTCATTTCCGTCGAACGAACTCTCTCCATTCTCATTTACCTCCACATAAACTTTGCCATAAAATTTTTGGTAGTTTGGATTTCCCTAACAGAGTCCCTCAACCACTTAATCGGCATTTTCAGCGAATGTGGTAGTTGTGACAGCGAGGTAGTTGTTGAGGGAAGGGGAAGAGAAGTCGATGTCTCTTATGTTTATGTCTCTTGGGAAATGTATATAAGGGCGATGAGTGATGGAATTTCTCTTATGAAAACCTGCGTGCGTTTACGTCGTAAATCGTCCCCAATGCGAGGCGGAAGGGGCTAGGAGTGATTTAATTTTTCTTTCATCAAGTAGGAAGTTGCGTGAAGCAAAGAAAACACGAAAGAAGCTTTCGCTCGGAAAGGAATTCATTTCACACCGCCTGTCTCGCGAATAAGACATTAAATATCTCGGGACAGTTACGTGGACAATCTATTGCGTAAGTCAAAAGCAACACTGAATTACACTGTTTTCATTGTGCCATAAAATACTGTTTACTCTATTGACAAGCCTTAGCTGTTATAATGCAGTATTTAGACGTAAAATAGTGAGGTAATTCGACGAACATATTGTTAGTAAACACTTCCTCAGGCCGTAGGCAAGATCGTTATACCAAGGTAGAAGTAAATTCAACAGATTCAGGCGAGATATCGTGGAAGTTCTTCATAATGTAAGAGAAACAATTGCACTTTTCCACAAAATGGTTTATTGCGTACAACGCGTTTCGGCTCACAGAGCCATCATCAGGTACAAGACTGTACCTGATGTACCTGTACTGTCTTGTACCTGATGATGGCTCTGTGAGCCGAAACGCGTTGTACGCAATAAACCATTTTGTGCAAAAGTGCAATTGTTTCTCTTACATTAAGGTAGAAGTACCTTGGCCATAGGAGCCAACTGCAATGCCATTTCTATTGCTCTAACGCATTTTGGCTACCATCCCAGCGGTTATTTACTGAGGTACATACACCCATATTCCAAAAACGAATATTTGCTTTAATTTTACACCGTTGAATTTTCTGGGAGAATATTCTTCTTGAAAACATAATTGAAGAATAAATCCAGTATTTTTCCACACGTTTTTAATATTACTGACCGGTTTCAGTATTATAACATCATAATCAGAGTTGGAATCCGTTGATTTGAAATTCGTTTAATGCATTTCAAATTCATTTTGCGAAAATATTACTATTGAAAGACAAGATCTTGTTATTTAGGTATTCTTCTCGTGCTCTGCACCAGGTAATTGGCTTCATATTGGCCAATATGAAGCCAATTATCTGGTGCAAAGTCCGAGAAGAATACCTAAATATTATTCACCGGGAAAAACTTAAATCTTATAAGATCTTCTTACCTTAATTGAACAGTTGACACCTTTCTTCCATAAATAGGCAGTAGACATATAAATTAAATTATATTTGAGTCATTTTCCGAAGTAACCACGTTAATAGGCATCAAGTATCGGAAAAGGCCTGGTTGTTCGCATTATAAGTAATTTCCGCAAATTTCAGTGGAGATTTTATTGAATGGTACCAACAAAATTAGGTCAAGAATGCTCCATTACTCTGTTAAACTTTCTCTCGGTAAGCTCAAAGACTGTTTTTACTGCGCAAGTTCTGTCTACGAAGCATTTCATCACTAAGTGTAAGACATGAAAAACTTTTCCAGGGTAAATATTCCGTATTCCTCTATGTTCCATGAATTTCAGGAATGTCGAACAGAGTTTTATAATATGGCTTAATCCCTATTTTATACATTCTGTTCGGTCAAAAATAATTCATGGTGAGAAGCGTACCAGTTCCTGAAATTTTAAAGTGAGTACGTGGGAAAGGTCGTGCGAATACTAATTTTCACGGTATTCCTCTTTGCTCGTGACTTAGCAAAACAATGAATAAGCTAACAAGTAATGCATTTTCAATATTAAAGGCTAACTTTTCATTTATACTTCATCCAATATTAATTTACATCTACCCTCCAGTAGACAGTTTTTTCGGCTCCCAAAATAATGATCACATAAGCGATCGATATCATCACGTTATAATAACAATTCATAGTAATTTATGATCGAGATATTAGACCAGAATCCATCTCATTCTGGTATAGATTAATCAATAAATGGAAAAGTAGGTAGGTTTTTAAAAATGAAAAAAAAACAACTTTTTAGTGTGATATTAATTCATAAGAACCTTATAATGTAATAATTTCACTAACATCATATTTCCCCTGATATCTATGTATCACAACACTCGAGCAATCACCATCCACTGTCAATGCATATGTTATATTATGGGTGTTCTAATTAGGTACGTTTAATTCCTCTAATTGTTATCATAAGACCAGCCATGGGCTTTCTCAATAATATTTCTTCAAATTAGTCATACCTTCCATTATTTTTTTAAGAAGGATTTAATGACTCAGTGTCTCCTAGTACGTTTGTATTTTCTGTTTTTTTTATGTTTTCATGGAGCATCTCTTCTTCCACGCTCATCTTATGACCTCTTAACTACTCGTAACTTCCAATGCTCCTACTTGCCATTCTTTAATAGCTACACCTTCCATTGATTCCATTCTTCTGTGCTCAGCTACTGCTTCCGTCTAGAGTGTACCTAACATTTATTTTAAACTGACATGTGGTACACTAAGTGAATTGGGTTATTCAACTAATTATATAGAATAAAGCGTAGTTATACTCCAGAATGATAAAATGCCACTGTTACAATATAGATACACTCGCTAGAAATCGATCACGTATTTGTCTTTCGTAAATGAAATACTTGCTGAGCGATAACGTCACTTGCGGCTTTAGCTAAATAGAGTACTTGTTGGGGAAATGGGTCATGTTAAAGGTTTTTAAAGCCCCACCATGCAATATAAGGAATACGTTTGCTTCTTTAAATTAATACAGCAAGTAAAATTTATCTGAAATCCACGTCTTTCTCTGAAAAAAATAAAAATAACTCCATTCATTGTCTAGTCGGCACATTGAGTGACTTACTTTTTCAATTACATGTAATTTTGAAAGCAGAATTTTGAAGCAAATTGAATAGATATTGTATTTCTTTACCTCTTTATTTCATTCATTCAGATTTTCTTGCAAAAACTGAGATAAAAGACGCTGTTATTCTAGTATTCGGCTTTCAGCCCCTCCATTGGTCTTATTTTCCCGAAAACAGTCCACTACTTCTGTGAAAATATTTACGTTTCCTCATTGGCTTTTATTCCCCCAGCCATTGTTAAGGCTCCTTTAAGGGTGCAAAAAATGAAGCAAGCCTTCATCGGGTCACAGTTGATAGCATTCATGCATCGATCAATGCAATGCGTGGCTTCTCGTGGAACCGAAACTTGTATTTTATGGTAAACGTAAAAAGATATCTGGATTTGAAAAGCTTCACTCACCCAGACATACCACGGTCATGAATTCCGAGTAGTTCATTTATTTTATTATACTAACAATCCGTTGATTCTGACTTAAACTAGCGACATACTCAAGTGTTATATGCAATAAGCGTGTCATTTAGTGACAGAAGAACAATACACAGTCCATTTGAGGGACAGTGAGCAGTAATGAAATGTGGTAGCAATTCGACAAAAAACAAAACCGAAGAAAGGGGTGCGGCCACGACGTGCTCCACCAGCAAAATTTTCATTGGAATAGTGAAACAATAAATAAAACAAGAGTTAAAACATGAATATTGGAGAGGCAATCAGCATGCTATGCACTGTTGATGACCCAGGAATTCTGGCAGAGAAGAGAGAGGATGTGAGAATGACGCTGAGTGTATTCCAGTGGATGAGCGTACTTTGGTTTAGCAGCTAAATATTTTGTTGCTTATGAGTTTTTTATCATGATGATAAAAATATAAAAATGCGTTTGACAGATGCACATCCTTGATGAGGCTTACAGAGTACCGCATAGACATAGAATGCTCCTAATGAGGCTACAGAAACTACTGACCTTCACCATGTCACCTATTGCGGTTTTTCAACAAACCTTTACGATATTTTTGTCTTAATTAAGAATGTATTGTATTTATTTGTATTATATCAGAGAAAAAAAAACCTTATGAACACGAGCGTTTAGTGCTGTACTTACACAAGCCTCGAAGGCAAGAATGTTGACCCTCAACAGCTGTTTCAAATAGCTTTCTTCAGATTACACAAACAGCTAAGAGCGCATAGTGATCGACCAGACCAGTTTAATGTTTGATTATCGGTCTATCGAGCAGAAGTCATGATCAAAGGGCTTTAAGTGACGCCAGAGAACGCCGACTGTGAATGGTTGCTATACGTTCGGGTAATGGGGAGTCGGTTTAACGCCACCTAATTTCATCATTCCCCGCTGGAATTGTGGCCATGTTTGCGGATTAGTAGCGCGTAGTTTGCGGCTGACATCTATGTGGAATGACACTAACGGAGAGGCTGCAAACAGCACATTAAACTCTTTGGCTTTTCACTGCGGAGGGAATACGGTTCTCGAATGCATCACATTAAATCCCACCGGGTTAAACTCGGAAGGGTTTTCTTCATCCAGGATTGGGATAGGCTCCACGATTTGGGATGAATCCTGCGCCGTCTATCCATAAAAATCGTTGAATGGTGGTCATATTTTCCCAAATATTCCCGTCCAATATTGCAAGCGCAAATACCTCATAAAGCTAAAACATTAGCGTTGATGATATTACCGTCATTTAAATTTGACTCTCAATGAAAATGATTAAGATTTAGTAAAATAATGAAAAAAAAACAGTCATGAAAGGGGAAAAACGAGAAGAATAATTGAGGAAACCAAAGATGGAATGCATCAAGAAAAATATAAGGAACATTAAAATGAAGACTTATGAAAGAACAAAACAGTTTTCTGATGGGAATATAGAAATGCAACAAGCAAATCTACCGATTGATGACTGCCAAATTAAATTTTAAAATTCAAAATAACTGTGGGTTTACTTTTATCTCAAAATTTAAATCGTTTGAAGCACAACTGCTTCCTCATTCAATGTATTCACTTTCTCTTGAGCTACGGAATAATATGATATATCATTCACAAAAAACAGTGACCATCTCACCCATGAATATAGATACTCAATATATTCTATATTCATGATCTCACCAATGAAAAATTGAGTGGCACTGGTATCTAGGGCTTCACATCAAAATAATGATCACGTGCTCGAGCAAGGGTTTGACAGAATTGCAGTGCATTTGTATGGATAACAACTAGCGCCAATTATTTCTGGCGCAACGAAAACTTATAATCCGTGGAAAAAAATCCGACGTCTGAGTGCTAAATGTATGTTTTGTGAGTACATTCGTGTATTACGCGATTTTTTTTCTGGATAGGCACAATCAAAGAACTTAGTATTTGCTGTCAGGCCTAGGAAACTACCTCTCGTTAAATAATGTCCTCAATTATGCCTTGCATTCTTCTTTCGCTTCTGTTATATTAATCCATTGCTTCATACACGCCCTCCTATTCTTAAAACTCCTAACATCCTCAACCTAAGGCCCTTTACGTACGGTGACATTTCTGGCACTTAAACTGGTGCGGGAAACAGCTAGGGGTTAATATCTCAAAGTGAACAATCAAATGGTATGCCAAGTGCTCATATTTTTTATTTTTCTGAGTGATTGAGCCCGCAAACACGGTGAACGACTGGGTTGACCGCTACTAAGCATGGTTATAATTATGGCAATGATCAATTGACACCAGTCAAATAAACGATGCATAGTTTTCCGATTATAGTTTATTATCGCCTATGCAATCTAAACATTGTAGACGTCGTACGAAAAGTAGTTGCCTGCCATCAACTGTTTCCACGATTTGGTCACCGCCTATGGTTTCGTGTGTACACAAATGATGCTCACCATTGGTTTCTGCTATTCCATTCGACGTGGCTGGGCGCAGAATTTAGTCCGATACTGGCACAATAAATGATACCTTGCGAACAGGGATTTAAAGAGTATCTTCCCCAACATTAACCCTTTATTTTTCTTGGACTTTCCCTTCGCCTTAAACTATTCACTCTTCTCAAATTTTCATCTCTCATCCAGTCTCTTAACAGGCCAAACCAACGAAGCACACTTCTTTCATACATGCTCATTACTGGATCATCCAATCCACACTATTTCATGACTCACTCATACCTATTTTTCCTACTTTTACCGCAAACACTTCTCAGGTACCTCCTTCCCATAACATTGAGCCTACATTTTTGCTTATCCCGGCATACCCTGGTTACACTAGAGTGCAATAAAGTCGAGAGATACTTTTGTATACAGCGATTTTCGCTTCCCTAGACAAACAAATTCATCTCTGGAAAAAACACACATTCTATCTACGAATTTTCTCCCAGCATTCGCACGCCTCCAAATTTTGTTTACTGTCCTCCCTGCTTTCACTATTATTGGATAAAGTCACAAAAAACGTCCACTTATTAAATTATTTCAACATTAACCCTCATAATAAAATCATTCTGCTCAATTTTCCTTTGAAAACAACATTTTTCCCTTCCTACTGTATATTTTGAAAGTAAATGTCTTAATGATTAATTTTGGTTTAGGGTATTTATTTTCAAAACAAATGGCGCGTCGCCATCGCAGCTACCATAACCATTGAAACAAGGAAGATGTCCTAAACTTTCCTGTGAAAAGCAGTCAGGGTGGCATTATTTGCAGCAACCTACAGCAGTAACTTCTCTAGCGTGCTGAACTGATAAAAGTATCGGCTATTTCTGTTTCTCCAACAATTTCAGTATTTTTTAAACTCATGATTGTTAGTGTTTTCGTCGGATCAGTTGAATTTACTTTTATCGTAGAATGTTAAAAAGATTTTGGTTAACATTACATTATATCAGTTATAGTTTGGATTTAGATACCGCTGCATTCTTTTTCTGCAGTTATTATAATTAGTCATCTGAAGCATAAGAAAAAAGGAAAAATTACCAATAACGTATTTTCATGATGAAAAGGGTTTTATTTTATTCTATGAAGTAACCACATGCCTTTCCTTGCTGCATTTGGTGTAAAGGACAAGTATGCGTCGACTTCCCTTTGATAATATGGTTTATGTATAGAAAAAATCTTTGTTAAGAAATAAATGCAAAGTGAAGTGTTACCTTTTAGCTCCAGTGAGCACCTGGCCTGGCCTGAGTTTCTGAGTAAAATGCACAACTATTGGATTAGTGAAAGTGTCAAACCTGTGTGCTTGGGAGTATTTTCTTCTCACGACTGTTTTGCCAGGGGCACAGCGGAATTTAAAGGTAAATTTTGACAAAGGTAAGATGTTCCTCGGAGCACGACCGTGAAATCCGTTTTTTTCTAGGTGTTTCTGTTTTCCTGATAGCCATGGTCATCGCAATTTAGAAAGGATAAAATCAAAATTCAGCTTTTCTGAAGGAAAAAGTGCTAAAGTTTGCATTTTACATAATTTATGGGATACTTAAGAGGACTTAAATACACAACACCAAGATAATAAATCTCCATTACCGACTATATATATTTACAAAGTGATTGGTTACCACCTGACGAGATCCTATACCTACTACAATTATATATTTGTAATTTAAAAGAATGAACGTTGATTCGAGGAATAATATCTTTCTCTTTGCATCTCATAAGCGCAGACTCAACAAGTAGTTTTTGAGACGTGATAAAACTCACTCCACTTAGCAAGCTGAGTCAAGCACGCGGTTATCCTGTAATTGGCTCAGAACAGGTGTTCATGTGTCGATTTACGCGATCTTGATTACAACTAGTATGGTTGGGTAACACTGCACGAAGCTCCTTAATTTGGCCATACGACAAGACTTTCGCGTGCTCAGGAAGCATTTTCGCAAAAGCTTTTCAAATTGTGATCATAATTGAGTTCGTGCAGACTAGACACTGAAAATTAATATCAGTTTAGTCACGGTAATGAATTGTGTACCTACTTGGGTGAGAATGAAAAATATACATTAGCAGTTTTAATACGTCTGGAGAATTGGTACTGGGTTCACAATTTCCTCAAATTCTATTAAAAAAGCGATAACTTAGTAAATAAAAATCAGAGCAAGATTAAGATTAAGTATTCCCTTCTTTCGTTATTTCCATCGATTAAATATTTAGTAACGCTTATTTAGAATACTCGTGATGATACATTTAAAAACATACAGTTTATAGAAAAAATAGCTATAGCGCGTACGAAAGATAATTACGCTTATGATAAAGCCAAAAAATGCAGTTGTGTGAAACTGAAACTGCGTGCCAAGGCTTTCACTGAGTGTAAGCCTCGGCACGCAGGGAGTACCTGGCGTATTAGAGAGCACAACAGAAATGAAATTTGGTCATTAAATCGGGTAGGGTTTGTGATTAGAGGTGTATGTTTCATTTGGTGTCTGAACCCTTGTGGTGTCATGTCAGGCGGTAACCAGCTATTTCTCAAACGACACCTCGTAACTGACTTTTGGTGAACGGATAGTTCATGACCGCGACACCTCTTAAACATGACATCTCGTAACCAGACATTTCGTGAAACCTGAATAATAAAAACATGAGCTGCGAATATCTTCAAAAAAGTTCAGACATTTCGTGATTTGCTATTTCATAAACATACCTCATCTTCAATAAGTCAATCTATTCAATTTGTTTATTTCTTTAAGTTATAATACTTGGAAATTAGTATAATTTTATTCTCGATAAAAAGATGTTATACCTACTAATAATTGTATTAATAATTTTTTTTAACGATTAAAAAGAAAATAATTCATCAATCAACTTTTATTGTGCTATTTAAATTCACAGATTTATGTTTTGTTTTGACATCAGAAGGACAGTCTGTTACGTGAGTTACCAATCGTCTCATTTTTTAAATAATTTATTTCAACTTGCAAAATAAATTTTGTTTGTTTCGTCTGCAATACAGTTAATAAATAATTTTATTGGAATGAGACTAGCTGCTGCATTCATTCTATGACTCTGAGATAAGAAAATTGAATAGGCACTGCAATAGAATAGGCGATATGCAGAACCATGGACATTTTATGCAGCAACCTCAGATTGATTTTCACGAAGTCTTAATTAGATAAAATTACTGAGATATACGATTTGTGATATACTTCTAACAAATTCACACAAGAACATGTTCTAAATCGACATTTTATTTTTAAATAGGGTGTAATGCACTAAATTGTGTATGCATAAATGTATATTTTGATGAATTGTTTACGATGGAAGTGACACCTCAAATACTCCGAATCAATGACGGCTCTCCAATATAAACGCATATAGGTCAAAATTTAATACATACCTACCACACGAAAACAAATGCTCATTGTTCTCGAAAATGTACGATGTAAAAATTCAATTAAATGTGTGATTTGAATTCAATTAATCATTTATTTAAATCATTCCTATCCTATTTCAGTATCTTACTCCAAAAGTTCCGAGCTGGAGCCTGGAGGGAGTGAAATACACTCTTTTAATTGCTCCACACAGGTGCCCTCAGGTATTGTGAATAAAAAAAATATTTAATGATCGTTGCTGTGGTTCGATGTAATAAAAAAGTTAGTAGAGTTTTTGGAGATTCAATTATCCGGAAATAGGTCAACCTGGGCCGAGTTGCTAAAGATCAAAATTGGAGAGAGCATAATAGAATAGGCGTTTAACATCGACCGTTTCTGATATCTTCTCTCAATCGAACTTTTTCATTATGAAGTAAAAAGAAATTACTTAGGTCCGGTTGGATGATGTCTGGTTTACATCAACCGCAAGATGACACAGCCTTTACGCTAACTTGATGGTAACTGAGAGTTGAGACTTTGTATATAACAACAGGAATTCGGTTATTTGTCGTGTCCGTTATTGACGGAGGGATGTGTTTTCTTCGGTTTTCAAACGAAGAAAATATTTAACTATAGATAATACAATCGGTCCTTAGTTTAGCTATATAAATGTTACATTTCACGACCTAGGTTTCATTGTGGTATAGTATCATCAGGTCTACATCAATATACTACCCTGCGAGCCGCCGCAGAGGCTTTTGGCAGGGGGTGTTAGGACCAGCCATGGAAGGGCAGGGAATAGAGAAAAAGGATGGGGGAATGGACTGAGGTGAAACGCATTTTAATTATGTTCCTTATGTTAGTGCCACGCTGTTTTTTATGATCTCCAATGGTGCGTAGGAAGAAAGAGTTTTTGTTCCCACCGCAGTTCGTCAAGGTTTTTTTTACTAATTTTTTCGTTTTAACTGTTCTAGAGATATACCGCGGAGTCAAAATAATATCCTCCGTGTCGTACTGAAACTCGCCTAATCTGAAGTTTTCAAATGATATAACCCTTGCGTGTGGCCTCCGAGTCTCTAACTGCTCCCAGGCTAGTCCTTTGATTAGTTGTTTAACACTTTCTGTTCACAAAGGAAACAGTAGTAGGCTTGATCTTTAAGGTGTTTCAAGTTGAATCTGTTATTTTCTATGGATGGGTAAAGATTATATACTTTTCTATGATTTATTGATGCCTTTCTTCTCACTACATAAAAGATACATTCGTATACGTCAATCTCTTCCTTTCTTCTTCTTATAATAATTTAAACAACATAAGTACATAACAACGGTCGCTCATCAGAGCGCAGCACCATCCGCATACATTTACAATTTGAGTGCCAGACAACTCCCAATACTCCCCCTTGACTGCGCTCAAATTTGCACCGAAATGATGAAACAAATCTTTTTTTTTCATACAAGGCTTCTCAATGAACTTTGCCTGTCCCAACTCAAAAAACAGATTCTTAAGCCAAAGTACTTCCCATACAGCTTCAGCTAATGAGTTCTACCTCCGCGGTTGACTGAGCTGCACATGATTCCTTCTTACTAAGCCATGTTACGGCTCCCCCAGCAAACAAGACAACATAACCCCCTATGGACTTACCCTTTGGCTCACTATTCCAACTTGCATCACAAAAAATTTTTATTGGCTCACCCGTTTTCTCATGACACCAACAAAAATCAATAGTGCCTCGAAAATATCTTAAGATACGCTTTACAGACCTCCAGTCCCCCTCTGTAGGTGATTTGCATGCTTGACTAGCTTTTCCCACAGCAATCGGTAATAAACATCGGTAATAATTTGCAAGAAAAATTAAGCTACCCACAATCTTCCTGTAGAAAGTTACATTTTCAAATGACTTATCATTAGTATCTTCCACTATTAGTAATGGAGTAACACAGGGCTTACAGTCAGCCATAGAGCATTCCTCAAGAAGTTTCTGAATGTACAATCTTTGATCCACATATATGCCATATTCATCATGAACAATATGCATAGAAAGCAACTTGCAAACTAAGCCTAAATCTCGCACCTTCAATAGCTGTGTAAATTGTTGTTTGAATTCATGCACCTTGCTTTCATTTCCTAAATACTCCTCTTAAGCTTACATACGAAACCATCCCTTCTTTTCTCTCAGTCTTCATACAATTCAGGTTGTTCCATGAAAATATCTTGGAATACAGGACTATTCAGATATGCAGTAGTTAAATCTACATGATGAACATACCATTTGTTTTCCACGGCTAATGCTAGAAATCTGGTCTCTCTTCAATATCCCACACCTGTAGATCCATCATGCGACTATACTCTGAATCCATTGCCCTTTTCCATTCTGTACCATATATTCCAGAAACAGATTCCTTGGCAGTCAACGGTTCAGATAATCGGTCAACATGCCTACCATTAGACGCGTCAACAGCCAGATTACAACAAATACATTTCCTAGTTTTGACCTGCCTGCTGCTTCGTCTGATTTCTGAATCATCAGCATCCACATTAGCCATATTTAAATCAAAACTGCTCCCTGTGATATCATTTACATTAACATCATAATCTCCATCTCTACCACCACTTATGTCATCAGTCAAATCATCATCACTATGGACTAAGTCCAGCGGATTTCGGGAATCCTTTCACTTCGTTTTGTTTAGTTTAGTAAATTTACTTTGCATACAAACAGAACAATTGTCATTAATACTAACAGTTTTTAAGTCCTCCAGCCCAGGCACCTTGTGGAGAGCATGATAATGAAGATGTCCGAATATGCGATGCCAGGTACTTACAGTTCTCAATGCCTCTATGATGTCTTCACTCTCTTTACATGTGGTCTCTACCTTCGATGCAAGTGCCAATGTGCGATCTTTTCCATCGTTTGGTATACAAATTTTTTACTCATTGAAAAATTTTTAACATGAAATATTTTCATAAAAAGTACTTTATTGTTATTAAAAAGTAAAGTAATTATTCATAAAGTGAAGCGTATTTTGTCGACTAAATTTTGAAGTACTAAATTCAAGATATGATCTTCTCATGCAAGTAGTTTAAAAAATTATGTATGCTCCCCATTATCTGGAAAGATCCTTGGATAAAATTCAGTATTCCTTGAATTTCTTTTCTCCTCTTTTATCTTATAACCTCTTCCACCAGCTTATTTTGGAGATATAAAGCCCAGTGTGCTCGCATTTTTTAATATTTCAAAAATCCATTATTTTTAAAATGAACCCGCTCACGGATTCGCACCGTATTAATATGAGCAATAAGAACTATTTGCTATTTAAATACACGACGGCACGTGATGTTGCAGCCATACTTGGTGACCATCTTCTGTTGTATGATGATTCCTTCAATTCCCAAGTAGCTAATAATTTTTTACTCATCCTCTTTCTAATGTCACATGACCCGTTTGCTAATCTCCCACATTTTCTGTTAGGAGTTATAAGGAAATGATTAGCAACATCGCATCTGGACTGAGTTATAGGAAATTTCACGCCAAAACTTCAGGTTAATAAAGTAAGAAAAGATCCTTGGGCCTTGTACCGCTGCATCACAAGAACGGTTTATCCGTTTAACGATGAAGTGACAGTAACTGTACTTGAAAGTTAACTAATATGTGGGTCACTTGGGATATGCAATGCATTGGATAACTTAATGTTTGTCTTCTGTGTCTATGATTTTCTTGCCAAGGCTATGATAAAAAGATCGCCTCAGTCCCATATCCGATAGCCTTATGGCCGCAAAAATTGGGCTTATCATATAGTTCTGAATAAAGACAGTAACAAAAATATTATTGAAATTATGTTACAAGTCCAGTTCTTTTCCAAACACTGCTATGATTACTATTTAATTAGTGTACATGTAAAATTCAGCATAATTCAAATCATCATTTATTTTAATAAAAATAAGCGAATATTTTGTCGGAGAGTGATTAAAATAAGTGCAATGCGTAAGAGAACTTTAAAAGTTAATTAACATTTTGAAAGCAGGAGCTTTACGGCAGGGAACGCCGGATATTCAATTGTATCATATAAATTGATAAATTGGAATTTCCTTTAATGCTGACAGCTTGCACATCGCGGTGTTGCCGTTAACGCACGACGCTGAGGGACGTCAAAAGTTTAAACCGTCATAAATACCGTACTCATTTAATGTACTTATTAAATGACTAGCTTTGTGGCCTTTATGTTTTTACATCGTGCAAAAGTACAATATGTCAAAACTGAACCTCGTCATTAAGTAAAGTTTGACAACTTTTCCCTTAGCGTTGTGTAGGGTAATTGAACCTTTTTCTTCAGTGAATATATTTGCTAATAAATTCAACAGATTCAGGTGAAATATTCATCAGTCTTGTACCTGATGATGGCTCTGTGAGCTGAAATGCGTTGTACGCATTAAAGTAATTTGTGGAAAAGTGCAATTGTTTCTCTTATAATAATCTATTTACTCTCACCCATTCAGTAAATAATTTTATCCTGTCAACTTTCCTGTTTATAATGTTACATGGCTTGTCCAAAAACTACATAATTATGCCCGGGTTATGAAGATATATTTGGTACGCAAAACTTTTTCACATGCCCACCAGCCATATCGAATTATTGTATGAGAAGTTTGCCAAAAAGTTTGGGAAAGAAAGGTAGCGGGTGAGGTTGGCTATTGGTATGGTGGTGGAAATTCAGGAGTGAGTGATTTGAAGAATGGATGGCTGGAGAGAGGAATTGAAATGAAGGAGGAAAAGTTAGGGTGAGACGCGACCGGAAAGATGATACAAGCGAAAAATAGAATACGCTGAAGAAGACACTTTTCCGAATGACAGGGAAAAAAGTTTCACTTTTAAATTCTAAATATCCTCTCACAATTTTCCATATCCGATTTCATATGTTTGAAGTTATAATTATTTTCCTAGAAAATTATTTTTTACCACTAAATTGACATTTTCTGCCAAATATCGTCTGTATTATTTAGATTATAATTAGTTTAGGTCCTACTTTATGTAGTAGAGCGATTTATGCTGGTATGACGTCATAGATGGTTCTGGTAATAGGATACCGGTTTTAAGTGCCACAGTAATAAGAACTAGGATATTACAATTTCCACAGATAAAGTTTTAATCGACCCGGGTTTCGATTAAAACTTTATCTGTGGAAAATTGTAATATCCTAGTTCTTATTGTGTTCATATTCCACAACATCTCGCCTGATTCCTCCCTTTTTGTGCCACAGTAACAAAAGCAAGCGTGGAAAAAATAGTTTAACAGGAGTTAAAGAGAAGCGCAAAGACTGTTTAAAAGAAATTTGAGATGCAGTGACGGGATTTTAACATGCTATACTGCCATTATCAGCATCTTTCAGTATTCTAGCAATTGGCCTGGTAGGTTTTATTGGCAGTCTGCATCAACGATTAAAATTTGTGGTTATTTCTTATGCTTATTACAATTTGGATGGCTCAATGCCTGTGACTAAGTGACTATTTGACATTTTCAGAGAAATAATCTGAAAAAGATCGAATACTATTCTATGGCATACATGAATAAATAACCTTAATATGACTGAAAAGTGGAATAGAGTTTTTTGAAATCTGTTGTAGTTTGCAACTAATTTTTGGCTTTATCCTTATTTATCTAAAAAGTATAAATGGAGCTTGGAAACCTGTGGCGCTGAGTCACCTATTTATCAGACTATTGTTAAGTACTCCAGAGCTCATTATTATTCATTCCTTAAACAGAGTCATTCAAGATTCACCGCCACCGCCTGGCAACCCCAAATAAATTCAAATCTAGAGTCTTCTTCTCTTTCTACCCGGATTAAAGTTCAAATTTCAAATAAGTTCCGCAGTTTACGGTATTATTTAAGTTATTTAAAGATAGATTCTTTTGCTTTTCCCCCAACACTGCTCTTCCAGAAGCGATAAATTCCGTATCATGGTGATGATTTTTTATTTTTGTTTCTGTGACACATACAGATCACGTCACGTGCATATTGGGAATTCATGCTCGTTCAGATATGCAAATAAATCAGAATACCGTTCTGCATATTGGCTGAAGCATTCATGTCAGGGCCGAGCGATCCCCGTTTTGATTTTTCCCTTGCACACGAACGAAGAACAAAAGCGGAAATATTTTTTCGCCAGATTTACGCCGAATTAATGAACACAACTGAATTTATGATTATTTAACTACAGATTGAATGACAATATATCCACAGGTTCACTCTTCAACATTTAGAGTCTACTAGAACAGGAACAAATGTAGTTTTGGCAATACTAGTACTATGGTTAAACCGTTTTATTCAACTAATGAAAATCTGTTTTTAAGGAATGCAGTAAGTTTATTTTCACATTCAACGTGTCCTGCGTGGAACACCAAGTTGGCGGTGAAGGTATTTAGAATTGACGAGGGATGTAGACTGAAAAATAGCAGCAGTACATCTTATGGCTTAAACCCAGGATAATAATTCAAACAAGCAACAAGTGTCGGGAATAAGACAGTGCTAATGAAATAATTCAATGTCAAAAGAAAAATTATTACGATTTGTAGACGAAATCACAGGCATGAAGTCAGTTCGAGACTTGGACATCCAAGAAAAATACCAGTGAAAGAACTTATCAGCAGAGATTTTTATTAACATTTGTAGGTATGAAAGAGTACCTATCTGAATATTGTACCTATTAGGGCTTTCTGTTTCATAATACCTAGTGAATAAATTGAAATAGTAAATATTCATAAAACTAGTGTATTAATTGTCAGAAGTCAGACAATTGTATCCCGCATGAAGGTTTATCTTTTGAGACTATTTTGAAAGCATTCCACACACTGGGCTACAGATAACAAAAACTTATATTAATGAATCCCCGAAATGCTAATTCAGATTACATGATACAGCATTAATGTAGGAAGAGCGTATTTAACTAATTGAACATTTAAAGGCATGAAATATATAGCAGACGTTAAATTTGATAGGCAAAAGCCTGACGAAAATTCATATTTACGAATATTGTGGTACTGACTACAAATTCAAATGAAGTTGAATAATTTTACAGGTGATACACAAATTCACACTCATTTCGGTGTATTGAGAGTTTTCGATCGAAGGTTATTGTTATCATCTAAAATAAGAAAAAGCTTATAATAACTTGAAGGAAAATTAAATACATGAATCCACCTCAGTGGTTCGCAAAGCAAGAAAGGATGGAAAAAAGACAATTGCTTCGTAAGATAGTGCAAATTTCGCACAGAAAAACATCTTTAATTTCAATATCTCTCATGTAGAACCATTTACGAAGGTAATAAACATTCACTCAAATCAAAAAGTTTGAAGAAAGAGATGAATGAATCAACGAAGACTTTGTTTACATTGCTCTTGCCAACCTAATGGATCACATGGAGTACGAACGCAATCAAGCGATACGGTAGGTGGTAGTCGTGGTATTCTCTTTGAGGCCATTCAAGTATTGCGTAAGGTGATTTTGGCAACATTTTGAACCCCCACCTCCCCCATGTAAGACAACGTAAGATTTCATGAACCCCTCCCCTCCCAATCTTACGTAAGTTCTCATACATTTTTGGAAGCATTCACATAGATAGTAATACATGGCGGATTCTATGTCCAAGTGTGTAAAAATTCAACTCACCCCGTCCAGTTTTTAATTTTTTTTACAAAATCATAGGCCCTTTGGAGAAACGTACAAATATACATTTTTAGTTAGATATCGATAACGATTTTAGATATTTAGCGATTCACAGTAAACGCGAATCGCAAAACACTAGATCTTCACAAATGCGATGTCTCCTAACTAATGAATGCAAGGTATTGATCATACCTTTTTCTATAGTATAGCATTAATTCAGGCGTACTACCGAAGCGGTAATCTTAAAAAGTAAGATTTTTCGTCCGACGATAATTAAATAAGTTGATAAAAATAAGATTTCGGAAGTAAAGTAAATCTTATGTAAGATTGTCTCGGACCCCCTCACCCCCCTACTTAACACAACGTAAGAAAAGCTCAACCCCCCTCCCCCGCCAAAACGTCTTACGTACTACTTGAATGGCCCCTTATCAATATAACACACTCACTGTCATTGCTGGAATAGTATTTTATTTTAATGTGCTTCGACGGCTTTGCAAGTACTATCTGACACTAGAATTTAGGTGCAACAACACTCGGGACGAATTGTATGACCAACCATCCGAATCCGAGCCGAACGATGACCTGAAATATCATATCCTACAGTTTCATATAATCTCTACTTCAATCTCAGGTACAAGTCTCAAGTCTGGTACAAATAGACGTTGACAAAACACCGATTACTTGCAGATTTTAATAGAATCTTTATATTTCGCAAGAGCACGAAGGTATGTAAAAGCCTATCGCATACCATTAAAAGTATATGCTATCAAATGCTATTGAATATTAGGCTAACACTATATAAGGTCCAAGTCCAAGTCCATAGTCCAAGACATCAAGAAAACATAGTCCAATGTGCTTAGCTAATACAACCAATGAATTAATACTTGACGAAAAATTGGTTCTGATTGTATGGGAATCAAAAAACATTGGTAAGCTTTTCAAATATGACAGAGTTACATAGAAGTGAAAGCCCAAACATTTTTAAATCCGAACTTTCACACGCCAATAGTCCAGATGAACTCCCCGTAGAATTGATCAAACTGATCTATGAATCAAATATTGACAGGATTTTATTGCAATTCAATTTATGACTCAGGGGTAATTCCCAACGACTGGATTGAATCTGCATTCATTGCATTGCCAAGAAAAAACCACCCCAAAAAGTGTGGTAACTACCGCCTTATTAGACTCATGAATCACATGTTGAAGCTATTATTAAACATCATCCATACAAGAATTAAAAATAAAAGCACGCAAGACATAGATGATGCCCAGTTAAGCTTAAGAAAGGCTTTTGGAACGCGTGAAGCACTTTTTGCAGCAAACAATATACTTCAGAAGTGTCACGACTAACAAAGAGACATTTATACGTGTGTCATTGATTATGAGAAAGCTTTTGACTAAGAGTTAAAGAACTCTTTACTCTAAGACTTTGGCATCACAATTTTGCCTAGATTAATATTTTCATTCATCTATCAGTCATCATCAGTCTTTTCAGTCATGATAATGTTTACCCTCAACAACTGAGAAATGCTACATAAGCAGAAATGTTCTAGAATTACAATATAATCAAACAGGCACGACACCCGCCCTTGTGGGTGGCGTCCCGTAGTTGCCAGGATTCAATTCTTTGTGATTGACTGTCAAATTCTGGATGATTGACCGGGGCTTCTCAAATCCCGCTTCTCCACGGTATTTTTAACGTCAGACCATCACGCAATTTTGTCTGGCTCCAACCATTGGACCTAAGGGAGGATCTAATAGGAGCAATGTTAATTGCTCCAGCCAGTCCAGCTCTAGGGAGCATTGAAACGCGCATGCCGTTCCACCGCGTCAAGGTTGTAGTCCAAGGGAAGGAAATTTAGTTTAAGATTTGGATAATTGGACCAGGGATGGGGTCTGAGCTTGCTGCCGCCAAAGGAAGACATATGTCACGACCACGGATATTAGAAATAGCCCAAATCTAAACTTCATGGTCACAGCATACGCTAACTATCGACACTGACGCCGAAAAGACACACAGAATTTCGGTTTTCCGCGGAACCTGAGGTATATTCCACGAGTTTAACTTTTAAGGCACTTTCTATATTTAAAAAATTACATAAAATGAAGAGGTATAAATTTCAAATCCTTGCAAGGTGGGTGACGAGTTCCGGCGGAAAATTCACTAGGAACGGAAGAGTGAACTCATCTTACGGGGATGGGGTGGCTCATGACAAGGGTTATGGAAATCATGGTAGCGAGAGATTAGTCGGTAAGTAGCGAGAGGAAAACTCAGTAGAAGATGATTAATTAACACGCTCACGTAGAAGTGCATATCGCCTCGGCCAACGCAAGGAAACCACGTACATAGAACGAAATATCGTCATAATATCATTTCCCGGGACTGGATTATGTGAGAATACAGCGCCCTCACTCAATCATACTAGATAGCTCTATTCCATCCTGGAAATTTCATCCTCCGTAAGAAGCAAAAATATTTAACCTCCTACGAAAACAAAACCGCAAGCAAACTGGATTTATCAGTTGGCGATGAAAGAAACGTGCCCTGACTTCAACATCTGACTATATCTTCACTAATCAGATAGAGAAGAGTTATCCATTGAAATAAGGTGAATAAACGTTTTGAGAGTTATCATGGTTATGAGAAAAATCCTAGGATTCGAGTATTTTACATATGACTCCCCAAGTTGTGGCAGAACTCATGCAGTCAGTCAAACGACCAGTAAAGATGGAAAAGAAAATTCCCTATAATAATGTATTAAAATACGTGTTTCCTTGCCCCAAAAATTATTAGATAACACCCGCAAATTCTGCTGGCGTTCTTTGTTTGCATATTTTCAATAGGCTGTCATTTTAAGTGTCTGTTCATCTCAAAATATTCTTCTACGTTTTGTTAATGGATTTCTGGGCTTTATAGATTCATAATTTGATGCATTTTTATCCAATGACCACTTTCTGCATGCATTTACTTTCCAATTCAGGAAATATTCACAATTTTTTTATGAAATGCACTAATTTTTCATTTGCAATACAGTATTTCATTTTCTAACTTAGTGGCCATCTCCTTTCGTGTGATGATGTGAAGTTGGCCATTTATTTTACATTATCTCTCTTGAATGGCACATGTAGTGGCCCCGTTCGGATATCACTTTTAATTTCAAAGTGATTGAGAAATTATAAGTATGCACAGTTTTGGTGCATTGCTGCCTGCAATAAGTACTCTGAATCCGCACCGCTTTAAACAGTACAGTTTCTCATTGAGCTACTTGTTATTGCGAATGTCGTATCAGTATAGTCATTGATGAAAGACCAGGTAGGCCGAAAGGAACAGGAGATAAAGGACGTGTGAATCTTATGGAAAATAATTTAGAAACAGATCGTCGAACAAAGCATCAGGAACTTCATTAGCAACAGGGGAACCACCATTATTAGTATTCTGTTGTTTTGACAAATGATTTGAAGGGGAGAAAAAGTTTGAGACCGGTGGGTCTCTTTCTGCTTGACTGCTAAACAAAATTAGAAACGTGTGGACATTCCCAAAGATTTCTAAGATTCCAGGAACCAAAATTAGGCATTGAAATTTAAGAAGTTTTGCTTAATATATGCAATTAACGAATAGTGGATTGCACAATTTGAACCAGAATTCAGATCTTAATCGACATAGTACAAGGGTTCATCCTCTCCGCGGCCTAAAACCTTTCGACGAGCACAAGCAAGCTTAAGCAAACTATGATCTTTGCTTTTAACCACCGAGGAATAATCATAAGAGGTCGAGTTATACGTAACGCACTTGTCCAAACAGTATTCTCTCGTGGTTTTCTCTGACAATAACGCAGAGCAATGCTCAAAAATCGATTTCAGTAGCTCGAGGCTGGGAAATTCGTCCACGAAAATGCTTGCTTGCACATCGGGAACGTTATGACCAATTTGTTGCGTCAATACGGGTGGGAATAGTTGCCTTATGTGACATACAGGCTATCAATGAGTTCAACAGTTTACTTCGACTTATTCCCCAAGTTGAAAGAGTTTATACGTGGTCAACGTTTGTCCTCCCAAGATGAGTTCTCTGCAGAAGTATCCCGAGCCGTCCTACACCTGAAAAAAGTAATACGCACAAGGGTAAAGCTTCCAAGACGTTGACACAATATTATTGAGAAGCAGAGAGACTAAATTGAAGGAGAGTGAAAAAATAAATCAAGAATTCAAGTAATTATTTATGAAATGACCCTCGCATATCTCGGCAACGGAACAAAACGGGATATTTTTATCGAATATTGAACGTGGACTGAAAAGTTGTTTATACAATACTCCTTAAGGTAATTTGGTGAAAGATCACAACTGGGATATAATTATTCAACGAAAAAAAGGAAATATGCAACAGAAAATAAAAAAGTTAAACAGCAATGAACGAACAGTAATAGGACCAGCGTTATAGATTCCAATCCCCTCAGTTCGCACATTTCCTTCCTCATTTTCTTCTGGAAAAGAAACTTCATATCTCACTCGGGAAGATTCAATGTAAATCTCGATTAACGCCCTCTTTTCCGTAACTTTTAGCGTGGGCATATTTTAAACAGGTAATCGTGACATGGTATTCATAAATATCATCCGTTTGTTCCCTCATTTGTGATTTACTACCTTTTAATACCTTAGAACAGCTACCAGTATTCAATTGCTCAATATTTATTTTATATACAATTGTTTTGACTTCAATTTTGTGATAGTTTATCTTACTTAAAGCGAGACAAGTAGGTAGATAGTTGCAGGAGGAAAGTTAAAAGACCATGCTGAAACGGAGATATTTCGGGTGGGACCAGCCTAAAAGCCTAATGCTGAATTGGTAGGACTCCAAAATATGAATGAATGGATATCCGCGAATCCTTTATGGAAGGGATAGGCAACCAAATTTTATTTCAGGGGTCAAAAATTACTTTATGAGGTGTGTAAATTGTTATTTTGTTAAAGTTTTTAAATTACAATTGATATTATAAACTGCGTTTATTTTGTTAAAATGTTTGTTTTAAATATTAAGTCAATAAAAGGTATTTATTAAGTTGAAATATTTTTCTTCTTTCAATATATTATTATGCATTAAATACTTTAGTAAACTGCAAATTTTATGCATTATTATGTATTGTACGCTAAATATTATATTTATTACATGGTAATTTCAATATGTGTATCGGATCCAAATGAGGTATGCTAAGGTAAGCACCATCTGACGAGCATTATGCTCAGGAGGACTTCTAATGTGCTATTGTTTTTATTTCTTTTAGATCATTTTTTTATATGTATTTCATTATTGTTTTGACTCGTTTTCTAAGATTTATTTTTTTGTACTTGTATGGACCAAATCAGTAAATGAATTATAGTACTGATTTCATTTTTTTTAAATACTGTACTCTGCAAACAGTCTATAGACCATCTGCAATGCGAATACCAATGATATTTTTCTGGAACTCCCAGCTCTCGGCATATAGGTATTGGCATTTCATTCTCTAATATAGCCAAGATTGACTCTCTATGAACAAATAGGGAGAGGAGTGCACATCCGTACGATGCCACTTTTGATTCCCGCGAGTGATATCGGAGCATGAACATGAGTCCATCCGAGTCCACTCTAATGGTGGCGTTCAAAATATCTACCCGTTGCACGGTTCTGGAGCCCTCTGGGAACGTGTACTCATGCTTCGACAATAATTCTTCGTCCAACTACATGACCATGCTTGTTTATTCGTCGTCAGTCATGCTTCGGAACATTCAAATGAACGACTGTCAGGAAAAGGCACGACTGACTGTCAGGTTGAGAGAGGATTCGCACGCCGGGACCTCGCAGGATATTGGAGGGGAGCTCAATCGACTGTTTGTTGAAAGCGCAGATTACAACGCGGGGCCTTACGGAAACGATCGCAATTTAGATCCCCGAAGTTTCCCAATATGTGTCATTTTCACGGGTATCTCCAGCAAGGCAATCAAATATCACTCGATTCGATCAATATTGATCGAATCGAAGATTTCCTTTTTTAAGTGACTTTGGGTGAATTATATTTGCTATCGAATGAGTGCAGGAAGCGTCGCTCCGTTTACCATCAAAGTGTAGCGGATTCTATTATACTCGTTTCCTGTCACCATTGGAACACTACGGAATGCGTGTCTAGTGATAACTCTGCCCTCAGGCGGCCTTTAACCACTGACTTCTGACGACCAGAAAATCATTTTACAAAAGCCGACAAACTAACATAGATAGTATAGGTAGAGAGTATCAATAGTATAAATTAGGGACACATGCTGCAAAATGCACAGGTTTAAGTTATATTTTTCAACTAAAGATAACGGACCATTTTATCTGCTATTGAGACTTTATTATTAGGTTTTCAATAGGTAAGGTGCATCTTATTATTTGATTTTCTCTGCTAACTTTTGTCTTAATTTTCTAAGCAGTAGGTACTAATAGCCCGAGCAAGCTTCCTATATTTCAGTGCACTTATGGAGTCGCAAAATGAATTCAATATATTAATAATTTCTATATAATTAGTAGTATATCGTGCGATAGATGTCAAGAAACATTTAAATTGTGACATATACATCCAGGTTTTTGCTAATGAATCAATACTCGTAGTTTCAATAACATTTGTAGGGTACAGTGTAATGCGCGTTGATGAAAACTCACCCTCTGCTACACACTTTTGAGGTGGCTTCCAGATTACTAAGCAGATTTAAATGTAAGCCACAGAGCCATGAGCGTGGTTCGAACGGATTGTGTATATTGAGGGTCGAGTTTTATCACAATGATGCCAGGAGGGTGCTTTGAGTGGTGAGGACTATGGATTCTATTTATATGGAGGGGGCGGTAAGTTTGCCAAAGGAAGCAAGTAACCAAGTATTCTCAAGTCATAAACGCTTGGCAACTCATATGCGCTAGAGTAGAACAACGGAGATAAACTCTACTACTTCAAGCTTCCATTCGTGAAACAACTTAGTATCCATAATTAGAATAAAAACACTTGTAGTTTTGAACCAATAAATATTTATAATGTAACACATTTAGCCAACATACGGCATCATAGAGTGCACAAATTGTAACTCAGAGAATGTTTTTTGTATATCACTGATCAAATTAATCGATAGTGGCGATACTTGGGGGACATTGAGGATAGAATTCATTATGACTAAAACACAGTACCAAACTCCACTATTTATTTTAATTCTGTCCACCGGTTTTGACGTCTAAAGCGTCATTTACAAGTTTTGTGACAAGCTGTTTGTCTTGTAAATGACGCTTTAGGCTTCGAAACTGGTGGACAGCATTAAAATAAATAGTGGAATTTTGTACTGTGTTTTTGTCATAGTGAGTTCTATATCACCGATGTTTCTTGCCGTTGTTAGTGGGAAATGGGAGAGGTTTGGGGGGAAGGCTGGGGTCAGTAGAACATTGGATCAAATATTGGCGGGGGGAAGGGGTCCCCGAAATTTCACACGCTCTCCACGGATGTTTTTAAAATGAGCGATCTCGAGCAAATAGGGATGATTTGGCACTCCGCAACTCCTCCCTCCCTCGGACCTCTGTAATGAACGATTATTCCCACACTCCTCCCCATTACTTTCCGACAAACTAACCCTGACAGAAACACACCCTCTCCACCCTTCCTCCCATCACTATATCCAAGGTAGATACTTATTCCATTAATTTATTTTTTAACCATGAAGTTAATAAAAATAACATATACCTTTTTATAAACAAGAAGATGAGACTTGGATTAATATTAAATCGTACCACAGTACAGTGGAAAAGGCTACCTAAAAACGAAAGAAATTGTCCCGAGATTTTTTCTTTATAAATAATGAAATGGTATAGTGAGCCACACGAAACGCTGTTACTTATTATCAAGTTAAAAGAACACTTACAGTTTGCGAAAATATGTAAAGTTGCCATGTGTCCAAAATTTTAAAAGCTAAACCTCATTTCAATTAGAGAGTAAATTACGCATGAAGAAACACTTATCCTCATTGATTAAAACTAATACCCCCATAAATAATATAAAGATTAACCACAATTAAGTTTGGAGACCGCTCCAAGGTGAATAATTCTTACAACTGACAATGATAATAACAATTGCGTTAGCGCTCTGAAGACACTGCGGATATATTGCTTATTTTTTCGAAATAGCCCCGTAATCGAAATGGTCTCGGTCTATTCTATATGGTGGAAATAAAATAGGTTGGCAAATATCAAATTGCGAAGAAAATATTCTAATTATAGAACATAACAAAACAGAGTTACTATGTCATCCGGGCCTTGCGGATTCGTGTTTTGTTCCAGCGTGGTTTCCGGAGATAATCAAGTCTGCTCTACACGTGTCGGACAGGGAAGGCAATAGAAACTTGATTGAGGGTGAAGGAGAAGAGTAGAACAGGTTCTAAAGATATATAAAAATAATATGTGTTGGATAAGGAGCGATAAAACACTGCAAAGTTCAATAGTAAATGAGGGGATCGAAAATCTTGGACATAAATAAGCCTCCTGCTGCGTTGCAACTCGCAATGAATGACCCACTCCTGCTAAGGATTATCAAGGCATGCCATCATATTAAATATCGGAATAATTATCAAATATTTGTGAACGTTTAGTGATAGTAATACAATTATTCCATTAAAATTGCCACCGAATGGCCTATATAATACCTATAAAAACTTAGCAGTGAGACATTAAGACGAAAAATCAATTTATTAGGATGCCCAAAAGAATGGATTGCTATCGCCGAAACACGCGGCGTCAAATTAGTCTGCCAGTATGTAATGTCAGAAACCTTCCGGCAAAAACTTTTTTTTCACTTTCACTAGAATATTTGAGACTATTGTAGTACAAATAAAACACACAAAAAACCATTAGCAATATTTTGGCTGCTTGCTACTTACATTGCAGACTGTAATACATATATTTGGGACAAGTATGAAAATTAAATCACCATAAATTCGGCAAGAACGTCACAATCACATCATAAGTTATTAGATTTTTTTTGTAGATAACTTTTTCGGAGTCATTTCTTCTTTGTCTATTTTTAGTTTTCATTTTTCACAATGCCGCTCTTACGTAAAAGTCTCAATATTAAAAGGAAAGAACGTATCGTCTTAAAAAGGAAGGGGGACCCTCACTCCTACCGGCTAACATGCCCTCAATCTCTTACCATACTCGAGGAAATAAAAGAGGTGATTGAAAATCGAAGACACGTCCTGATCACATCCTCTTTGCACACCACTGAGCACGGTCCTGTTATTATCGGAAAGAAATGAGAAAGATGGAAGAGAAACCCCTGAGATGCAAGCATCATGCGGTAGTGATTCTTGCGATGAGAAAAACCGTAAAATTGTAGTCATTTAATTTCGAAGAAACCAAAATTTTAGACTCAGAACCAAAATTATCAAAAAGATTATTCAAAGAAATGTACCATTTTTCCAGAAATAAAAAAGTTGCAATAAAAGAACAGACATTACTTATCTCAGCAAAATTTATCATAATTTAAGAAAATTTGCGGTTTCAGGGAGAATTAAGTGAAATTTTTCCATGTTAGGAAAGATAAAAAATTATGCGAATTTCACAAAAGTTGGTTTATTCACGACCCGGGTTTCAACACATTATGTCATCTTCAGGTGAAAATACAAAGTTTTAAGTCAATATATAGAATGAGTGGAGGAGAATTGGGAGGGGAAGGAGATGGGGGTGGTTGGGACGGAGGAGGGATTGGGTAGTGGGAAGGGGGGGGGAATTGGTGGAAGGAAGGAGCGGGGGGGGATAGGGTTGGTGGTAGGGTGGGGTGGGAAGGCGTGTGACTGTGCTTGGAGGTCCGTTGCATCGCAGGTGCGTCATCCTCTTGGGCGTATGCTCGCTGGTGTCGTCACCACTATCTGGCTTTCCGAGGGTCCTCAGGTAAGTCGGGTAAGTCCGGCGGAGGGAGGGGTGGGGCCATGGTTCAGCTTCCTCATGCCTGCGTCTGTCTGGTCGCTGCGGGATACCTAAGGGATTCAAAGGGGATAGAAAGGAGTGGAGAGTGGGAGGGGAGCGTCTGCTCATTAACCAGGAAGGTCTTTCTTCGGGTGTGTTGGATAATCTCCAAGGCTTCGAGGGCGTCTAATTTATGTTCCTTGCCCTCAAAGTGGAGAATATCTGGGGAAAAATCACTATAATGGTCACTTTCTAGGAGGTGCCTCGCGAACAATGAATGGTCTTTTCCTCCTTCGAAGCACTTTTTGTGTTCCTTGGCTCTGGTGGCGAGGCTGCGGCTTGTTCTTCCTATGTATTGGGCGTCTTCCTTCCTTCCTATGTATTGGTTGCACTTCAGGGAATAAATACCACTTTTCTGTAGGGAGGGTATATTGTCCTTGGCGTTAATTAGGTGGTTACCGAGCGTAGAGGGAACTGAAAATGCTATGCGGTACTTATCTTTGGGGATTTTCTTGGCCACTGCATAGGATATTTTTCCGAGGAAGGAAACTTTGCACCACCTCTTTGGTTTTTCTATTGGTTCTAGGGCGGAAATATCGGAGACGGCTTGTTTTCTAATGACTTTGTTGAGGATGTTGTCGATCAGCTCTGTAGGGTATCCATTCCTTGAAGCGATGTCCTTTATTAAGTGTAGTTCACGTTCATAAGCTTCTTTCTCCATGGGAATCCTGACAAGTCTGTTAATTGCTGCGTGGAAGGTGGCCATCTTCTGAGCAAACGGATGGCGGGAGTCGGCTGGGATGATTTCGTCTGTGCAAGTGGGTTTCCGGTAAACGGAAAACTGATGTAGTCCGTTGGTGATTTCAATTTTGAGGTCCAGAAAGTTGATGCTGTTTCCATTGTTGATTTCCACTGTGAAATTTATTCTTTCATGAATGAAGTTGAGGAATTTTAGAAAAGTATCTATCTGTCTGGTGGTTCCTGTCCAGCAGCAAAGGATATCGTCTACATATCTATACCAATAGAAAATGTTGCCCAAGAGATAATTATCTAAACTAAATAATTTTTCCTCGAAGTGGGACATAAATATTTCGGCTAGGAGGGGAGATAGCGAGGATCCCATAGTCAACCCTTCAGCTTGGTTATAAAAAACATCGTTAAACATCGTTATGACGCTATCGAAGAATGTTGAAGATCAAACGGTTGGAGGGAATCGTCAACGAAAAATCGCTACGAAAGAGTTAGGGGTGGATATTGCTCAATGAAAATACCCCGAAGGAGAAGAGATAATCTGATTGGAAAAATTTAGTTACATCAGAAAATCTTGACAACAATAATGGCAGGAGAAATAGATGAAAAGACAAAGAATGGAACATATCAAGCAGCGTAAGAAAAATGTTCGTATGAACACGCAAGAATGTATAATGAGGTAACAGAAAGAAGAATCGTCTGGAGGAAGTAACAAACTTATTAGACATCTTAACACGTCAGTGTCTCTTGAAAACAATAATGGAAGGTGAAATAAGAGGGGAAGATACAGTGGATACATACATTCCGCAAATTAATGCGTCCGTTAAGAAATCCGTTAAAATGAAGACTTATTAACGAAAGAATGACGCAGAAGGGATAATGGAGTGGAGAGCTGTAGCAAACCAATATTTGTATTGATGAATTTTGTTGATGATGAGAGTGAAAATGTGTCCACGTGTTTTCATAGATGACACGTTTATGCTTCTCACTTAGCTTTTTATGTATCATTTTCCACTGTATTGCTCGCTTACTGGCGTTATAAATCTTATTAATACCCTGCAAGCCACGTCAAGTATGTGTGAGAGGCGGTAAGTTTTCGCCATTATAGACTCTACTATTAAAATACAAATTTTAATGAAATTACGACTATTGGTGCATTAGCAAAGACCTGCATTAACCCACCAGGAACAGAAATTTCAACAACATGCACTGAACTACATGCAACCAGTGGTAGAGAAAACTATGAGTTTAGGTGTATTTTGAAACTGCATAAATTCACAGCGATACAAGAGTTTTAACAGGAATCCTGTGAGATTTGCTGTTAGTACAGAGTAACAGATTGAGGAAAAGCGTTACAGAGTAAATCCAATAATAAGCCACGCTTCTTATCGACAAACCTAATTATAAAGTCTAAGTGGAAGCTAACTCAGGCTCTTAGCATTCGCGGGAAAATGACATTTTAAACCTGTCCGTTCTGCAGTCAATCTTCCAAGTTCATACTCAAAATCTAAACCAGGGGCCTCCAAAGTACGGCCCACGGCACTCATCTGGCCCGCGAGAAAATTTTATCCGGCCCGCAGGAAAATAATGTGGAAATGCGCCAAAAAATGTTTGCTTGAATGGTCACTGCTCGTAAGTAATTAGCGCTTCAAAATTTAAAAAACAGTTTAATAAGATTTCAAAAGCACAAAAACATTTACATCATTCATATTAATGGTTTTGTGATGTAAATATGAGAATTTGCTGGTAGTGTTCGTCGTCATCAATATACGATAATTTGATTTAACATACTTGGTAATTCGTCAATAAAATTTTATGATTTCGATAAAACTCATACCTGGTTTCCTATTTTTTTTACTACAGCCTGCTGAAAAGTGATCAAGTACCTATTGTAGCCCTCGTAACGATAAGTTTGGAAACCCCTCATCTAAACTATAGAAGTAGAAATCATACAAGTAGAAAAAAATATTTCCTTCACATACACAAACATTCACGAAAACGAGGACACTGAAGGCACCATAAATTATTTCCACGCTTCTTGTTCCGGATAATCGCATTAACGTCCGGGGTTTCACCGCTATCGATTGCGGAGACGCATTACAACTCCCCTTCCTATGGAATACCTCCCCCCTACTCTCAAGCCTATATACGCCCGTCTTTGACCCTTCCATTCCACCCACCGTCTTCAATCTATATCGTGACGTCGAGGGAACACAGAGTGGTAGTACGTGACCAGGAAATCGTTGGAATCCTCAGCTGCGTGTTTGGATTGGGGAGATCCCTCAGGGGCAGATTGCAGGCCCCAGGGTATTTTTCAGCCGGTGAGGATCGAATACCTGCGGGAGTGAGATAGGGAAGAGAAGAGCAGGAGTTTTGCTTCCGTATTGAATTGATAGCCAGCAGCGAAGCCGGGTATGCATCGGATGGTGGTTTGAGAGCTTCAATTTCTTGACTCCTCCACGTTTTCCTTCGAGACGCATCAAAGAAAATGTAAGGTGATTTCAAGGCATAGGGAGAGAGAGGGCGAAGAGGAAATAATAGAAGATGATTAGAAGATCAGGATCCGTGCGAGGGGTGAAATCGATGAGTCAGGACCGTCAGGACTATTTCCTTGGAGAGGCTAGCGTGCAGCTGGCCCATAAACTATATTCCTTCCGCATAAAGGAAGAAGAGACTTCCCTGGCTGAGAAGGAAGGCACGTTCGTACACGAAGGAGAACAAGGGGGAAATCATTCCTATTAAGAAAAACCCATCTCTCACCAGTGGCCCAGCGGAAGTGGCATGATAATGATGAATGCGTGATAGGTAATATGCATTGACTCCTATTGATAAGCATCCACTACTATGTGAATAGGATAGCTTCGAGTGCAGTTAAGTTGTATGAAAAACGATTTTTTTGTGAGCTGTGGCAATGGAAGGAAAAAGGTTATGAATCGTTTCACACAAACATATTGAAAGATAAAAAGATGAAATTGCTTCCTGAAGCATATTATGATCTGCAGTGATCAAATCAAAAATTAAAAGACTCTTAGGCCCAAATTTGTAAAACCAAGTTATTATTAATGAAAATCAATACCGTGTACTTATCCACACTATAGTTTATCACCACCCAAGGTTTTGGTAAATTTTCCATTTTCAGGTAAAAAGTAAAATAAATTGCAAGTTTTAAAGTCAAGAACCTTGAAAATGACAATTATTTGCCCAAACCATGGCCGAAATTAAACTACAGTGTAGATGATTACTCATAATTTTTATTAGCAATCCAAAAACTGGTTTGCTGCAGATCTCCTTTCCAATATCATCTCACCTAACCGTTTCTATAACATTGTAATGCAATAACTCATATCAATAGAACAATCTCAGTAGTTTCCACAAACTGTTATTTCACTGGCACGACGCATCACGACGCGTGTTTTACCACAATATGGCATAGTCATGTACCACTGTGTGGTGAAACGCGCATCGTGCCACAATTATAAAAAGTTTGTGGAAACTACGAAGATTATTCTACCAATATGGGTGTTCCATTGTTCACACCAAGTCGAGCCTGATAACATCAGTTTTGATAAAATAATTTATTGCTCCACAAATATAAATTCATTCATACATAACTCTTCACCGTGGCGTCCTTCTTGGTTTGCCTGATGTATTATAATGAAATAAATCAAGCTATTACACTAATACTACTTCATCCTTGGTCTTCCGCGATAATTCTTCCCATTTTGTTTTTTTTCAAGTGGCTTTTGCACGCAAAATGTATCCAACCAGTTTGTCTCTCCTTAATTGTGTTTTTAACGCACATATTTTCTCTCCGACTTCTTCATTAGTGATTCTTTCCGTCCATTTGATCCACAACATTCTTCGAAGGGATGAAATTTTAATTTCCATCAGTCTTCATTGCTCTGCGATTGCTATTGTCTATGATTCACTAACATATAAGAGCATACTTCAAATACATGCTCTATTGTAGTGCATTTTCATATTCAAGCTGAAATTTCTGGCTGCAATAAACTCTTTTTCAGGTAGAATGTTTCCTTGTCTTGGGATCTGTGCTCAGTAGAGCCCTATTTCCTCCTACATCACTAGCTTTCCTACATCCCAGATTGAAAAATGCTATCACTTACTGTAGTTTAGCTGCTCTATAAAGATTTTTCCTGCTCTGGGTATGTCACTCACAAGTCATTATTTTGGTTTTGTTTACATCGGGTTGCATTTATTCATTATATTTTATATCATCCAGTTTTGAGCTCTCATCAAATCTTTTTTCTTCTCTGATAGAATTTCTGTAATTTGCATAGAAGAGTATATTTTTTAACTTTGTATGCTCGTCTATTGCTCCTTTTCATTTTCATGTTTAATTGATCGCCTATATGGTAAATATTGAAAATAATTGGTTAGAGAAACATTTTTACCACTCTCATTCCTTCACTTTAGATTTTATCGCTGTGAAACTGCATTTTATCACCGCCAACTGCTCTTATAAAGACAGGTTAACACTGGCAAGTTTAAGACGAAATTGACTCAGAGCAAGCGACTTTCGACTTAATTTACATCTGTAAATGGCTCTGCAAATTCTCTTCCAGAACTTTTGAAAGTTTCTACAAGTCGCTTGCAGAAGCGTACTGTTGCTAGTGTAAACAGCAACCAATCTGGCTCTACAATAACTTGTGAAAAACGTTTCATCAGAGTAAAATTCTGTGCAAGTTCTTGCAGAAGAAACTAATGGAAGTAACTTTCCAGTGCAAACCCCCATTAAA
Source organism: Pyrrhosoma nymphula (assembly GCA_963573305.1). Classification (NCBI taxonomy): domain Eukaryota; kingdom Metazoa; phylum Arthropoda; class Insecta; order Odonata; family Coenagrionidae; genus Pyrrhosoma; species Pyrrhosoma nymphula. The sequence goes on along the minus strand of OY754334.1, from coordinate 104,321,978 downwards.
GTATGCATATTATTCTTCGACAAATAAACAACTCTGTTATACCTTCGGTGTTGTCAGTTTTCTTCCTAGTCAGCGTTCGTAGTTACGTGAAATATTTTAAATGAAATTGACGGTTCAAGCAGTACGTATTGGAAATCATCCATTTGAAATAAATGTAGTCTGAACTAATTTTTTACTGGAGTTCAAGTAAACATTTAAGCAAAAATTACTTATGACCATTTATGTATAAAATACACCAAAGTTGTAAATGCCCATTAAAACAAAATCAAAAGCCCCCTTCGTTATCAATTGTGGAAATGTATGATAGGATGTAAACCTTACTTGACACTGCCACTGTCATTTGGCTGCCAATTGATCCGAATAACGCCTTGATGATTTAAAGCCAGTCACCCTCGCCTTCATTGTCCCGCACATCACTCCACTAAATTAGCAAGAGAGTCTCGCGGCTAATTTCCCGAAGCGCACTCCCCATCACTTCCCTTCAAAGACCCACATTAACAGGTGTGATAAACATCTTCATTAGCCGTGGCCCGAATTCAAGGCCACGCCCACCACTCACATGCCACCTCCATCACCTCACAAGTCTCCCGTCTCCCTTTCGCAACCCACGTCTTTTGTCAGTCCGAATTGCTCTCCTATTCCTACCCTCGTATGCCGACGCAGGGATGTGTGGTATGGTGTGTTAGGATACCAGCCATGAAAAAAAACAACGGAATAGAGAAAAGAAATTGGACCAGAGGAAGGAAGAAAGTGAATTCAAAACTATTGGAGAGTCTCAGTGCCTTTCTGTCTGTATTGCACTTACAAATAGTGGGTGAAAAAAAGGATTTTTCAAGTTGAACACTTCTTTTAGATGGAGGTAATCTCGCAAAAATCTAGCGTCATGCAACACCTGACTCCTGGACGGTATTTCTTCGTCGAATATTTTTCATTTTTTAATTTAAATACGAAATATTTAAGCATGAGTATTGGCACTTGGTTCAAAACGAGACCAAAGCATCATTTCCTATACTTTTTCCAATCGTATTCTCTCAGTCGATCGATTAACTGAAAATTTGAGCTTAACGGGAATTATTGATGCAAATTTAGATCTAATATAGTGTGTAGGCTTTTGTAGCTGTTAAAGATTCCTGATGAGGCTTTTGAGTTATGCTGCGATTAGAGCTTTTTTTAGCTCAACGTTTCATTGGCGAAGCAGCGCCTTCGTACCTAAATACGCTCGCTGCAATGCAATGCAAGTGAAACTTAGAGCTTAAACTCTTCAATAGCAGCATAACTCGAAAGCCTCATCAGCAAATTTAGAGCTTTTTTCACATTCATCGCAAAGGAGTTTTTACATTGTTCCCGAGGCTTACCATTTGTTTCGCAGGTTACATAATCTACATAAAACTTTAATTGATGATTAAATGGAATTAAACGTTTTGACGCGTACTTTTATGACTTTTAACTACAAAATAAATTGAGCCGTGACGTATATGTAAGCAAATTCTTCTTAAAATGCAACCTTCTAACTAGAGGGATTTAGTGTTATTTCATATGAATATTTTAAGCCTATGTGTATTTCTCGTAATTATTTTTAATGTGGAAATATAATATTACTATTTTCAGAAATATTAATTTCATTATTTATGTTTATTTATACACAATATAGTGTACTCTCTACTGATATTCATAATCAATGTTCCTCATCTGCCGGCCCCCTGACGGCCACACCTTTTTATATAACTATCAGCAAGAAAGAATTTAGACGCAGTAATTCTTCCACAAAATGGGAAAAAATCGGTGAATCCTTTGTATCAATTAATTTAAAACATACTGATGCCGTAGGTGAGGATCCCTCGACCTCCCATTTTATCCTACATTTACCGATTTATCATCTTATCGTTATTATCGGAATAAGCGTTAATTAGTGGTTAGAAAACCATAATTACCGCTATCACATAAGCACACTACCCTGCAATAAAACACAGTGGCCTGTGGCAGGGGGAGTAAGGACACCATCCGGTAAATAGAGAGGGAATAGAGAAAAGAAATTGAAAGAGAGAGAGGACGAAAGAGAATTGTATGATAACGAATATAGAAGTGTATTTCTCCGTTTTTTTTCTGCAGGAAAAAGTGGCTGGTGGAAAGGTTTTTTTTATACCGTCTATCAGTTCGGCAAAATATCTATTTTTTCGCATATATCAGTTCTAATTTATATTTTGGGGATAAAATTATATCCTCCGAGTCACATTGAAACTCGCGTGATCAGAAAAGTTTTAAGTAATATTTAGTCTACCGCATAGCCTCCGAGCGGGTTCCAACCAATTGCTCCTATCATCTCTGCTACATTCTCTTTTCAATTGTGACTGTTTTTAACGAAGTTTACGGTTTTCAATTGTATTTTATTCTGCGTATTACCTTTTTATGTGGAGAGTCATAAATGCTTACCACTCCCTGAAGATGTGGCCTAACTACAATTGTTCTCACCAAACAATTTCAGTTAGGTCACATCACTAGTAAGTAGTTGCTAATTCATCAATCATTCCTCAACAATAGGCAGCATAATTTTTATTCACCAATTGATTGTTTCACTTCTGCATGGGATGTAAGCTTTATTTTGCAAACTATTTCCATATACTTGTTCGTTTTGTATGCAAGCATGACTGAAGTTTAAAAGGAAATGGGTCCAGCGATGTCGCACTCGATAACGTAGCTAATAAAAGTGTGTATGACGGTCAGTTCATGTCTGATGTGGAGTCACCTCCAGCCACACACCATCAACAAGGTTTGGGGAGTACGCAAGATGTAAAAATTAACCCCTGCCATCCAATTCCTGATAAAACACCATAATTCCATCATCCTCCCTTACACAATGCTTGCAAGCACCCTTTTCCTCTCCTACGTTTCCCTTCCAACGAAACCACTCCCACCGACTAACCCTTGACCACCTGACGATAAACATCCCATTTTTACGATGCTACCTTTCGGCGCCCGCACCTTTAAGTCCGTCCGTAAGGATGAACCACGCCCTTAATTAAGACAGAAGTGCTTCACATTGTGCACATGGTTGAGAGCTGAATGAAAGTGCGGTGTAAGAGAGGTATTCTGGGATGAGAAATTATGTAGGGTCTTAGTGAAATAAGGGTTAGAAGGAATTAATGATTTGTTTATTATCGTTTAATACTCAGATGTATAACACGTGGTGGAACCGCCTGCCTCTCATTACGATTGTGAACTGTTTTTAGACCAATTCCTACATCATAAACGTTACAAAATATTTATATATGCTTATAAATGTTATAGTGCAGTTAACTTACATTCACTAAATCATCGAGTTGCCTATTAAAGAGTCTCACTCGCCGCTGTGTTTCCCCTCCTTGGACTTAAAAATATATCCATAAACATGCCTAATAGAATAAAGGGTAAAGGGTAAAGAAAAAATCTCATAAAGCATGAGGAATGTCTTCTTTACGAGAAACTGAGTCCTTGCATGAAACACGACAAAGGTTAGACTTAGATGCTCAAAGAAATGTCCACCAGCAATCGCATGAGTATCTCCCCGTGGTTTTTCTCGGGTTACGCTAAGAACCGCACCAATTTCATCCCAACCCAACCTACGGTCGGGTAATCAACTATCAATCTGGTTCAAATATAGATACATCTGTTTCGAAACTTTACTCTGTTTTAAGATGGCGGAAACTATAATGACGTCACTATATGCTTCTCAACCGAAAGAAGAGCGGAAATTCTGCACAATGAACGACATCCGTGCATGTAAATCGGCAAGTGCACTAAGAATCACCATAGATTTTTTATTTAGCAACCGAAACCAATGATTATGGCTAAACTTCATGCCGAGGGCGCAGTCCGGATGACGGTGGATTAATAGGTCAAATAAACATGGCTGCTGCTGCAAATGCTCCTTTTGATGTTTCAAACCGCTGGATTGTACCCTACTCTCCAATCCTGATTGAGATACTAAACGCACATATCAAAGTTGAATAGCGCTACTCAATTAAGTCATGACGGCTCAAGAGAACCGGAGGGACGAGGTGACCATCTATCAACCTGGGTGCTAATTAAGTAGTAATGAGTCTGCGTGGCCCATTTTTGGGTTTCCCGTGCATGAAAGAGGACCAACAGTCACTCATCTCTCCGTGCACCAGGAAAACGTTCAGCGTGTCTACTACAACGAAAACAACATAAAAAATAGGTTACAAACTCCTCAAATGGCCTCGCTGAAACTATTCTTTAGGATTTGTGGTTTTATTATTAAATATGTTCCATGTTTTTCACACGTGTTAGATTTCAATGGGTATCTTCCGCTTTCCACTACGTTTCGATTTAATTATAAACCATCATCTATGTATTATCAGCATACCATTATTCGGTTTTCGATTTTTTATCTTTTTGATATAAATTTTAAAGCGATTTCATTATATTTTTTCTACTTGAAATCATTTCCCTTTCGTATAAACAGCACTACTACATTAATTTCAAGTTTTTTCTCTCCATTTGAGAATCAACGGGTATTTTCGCTAATAATTACGTGTGTCTCAATTATATTTAATTTTTTTCTGTGGTCACTAATGGTGAGTAGCAAGAAGGGAGTATTGTACCTTTCATTTCAGCATAATATCTTTATTATTTTATCACTGATACTCAGCTGATTTTAATGGTGCAACTAATTTTAGCCTCGTCCTTCCATCAGCTATCTCTTCGATTGTAGCTGTTTGTTAACGAAGAGTGTGCCTTTCCTTTGCATTTTGTTTATTTCGCGCATTAAATATTTATGTGCATGATATCAAATACTCTCGCTCCCCACCAAGCTATGCATGAAGTCATGGTGATAACTAGGAATGTTACTTCAACTGACACTATGATATTTTCTTAAAGAATAATTTCTCTCTTCTCACTCCCTTAAAATGTAACATTGGTAAGTAAAGATTAATGGAAATTTTGTCCAAATTTAATAAGTCTAATTAAACGATCGTGAAACCCACTGCATTGAGGTAGTTTGAGCGAAATATCACTTCACCTAGAATTTAATGAATTTGGGCTCATTTTAAAGAAAAAACTCTCATCTTTCCAATTATATCAAAATATTAGCCCCTTGCCGAACTAACTTTCGAGCTATTTGCCAACAAAATACAAGCTGTTTTACATGGGATACATTATGGCTGTGCGCTCCAGAGGGAGAATATTTAAAAAATTATGAACTTCTAGCACCTATACAGGTATTTCTATACCTGTATTTCGTCAAAAAACCAACTCTGTGCAGATTGCATGTTTTTACAACTATTTATAAAAAATAATCAACTACTCACCACAGTATTTTTTACAGAATCGCAAAAAAACCCTGCTGTTTTGAAGGGTTTTTAGCCGTACGGCGGGAAAAAATGAGTCAAGTTGGAGACTTATGCAGCTTTATTTATTTAATTACTGAGAATATTGGTCATATATAACTATGTCTTTGCGCCATTAATATTACAATATTTATTTCGTACTTGTTACAGACGCTGAAATAAAAAAATAACATTTGAATATGGTATCCATTATGACTAGGGAACTATCTCGCTCAAACCACGAATGTACGCGTGTTAGGGGAAGGTGAGAGACGGATGAAAAGTCGGGAGCGGGAGGCTTTGAGACCGATATGGATAGCGTGCCACTGGCCCATCACCCGCACACCACCTTCCGTGTGAGGCACTCCTTTCACGCGAAATCTTCTTCGTCAGGGCACATACAATGGATGAAAGCATATGGACGCCATGGGATTAACCCATTCTCAACATTTCCGCTTGCTTGCCTTCCTGTTCACTTACTTGGGAGTTCTTGCTGCGGGAGATTATTTACTGTTCTCTTTTTCTTATGATTTCAATGAGCGTACTACTTCCGTACCAGCCGGACTATTTTTCTGGCCTCATCAATTACCAGACTAAACTTCTGAATGGTGGAAAGAAAGCATCCGTACGGGTGACTTGGATGACACGTCGGTCTTGCGGGTTTTCTACCGCGTGTGTTCCTCCTGTTGGAGGACATATTACGAAGGCGTTCCAGTCTGCATTGTATGTACCCATGCCGCAACCACGGTGGAACGCAATATACAAATAACATTTCTGTAGAAAAGTACGTTGTGCCTTTCATTGAAATGAAGATCGAAGCAAGCGTATTTAAAATACAAAATGTACAACGAAGGGGATTAAGGTTCTTGCGAAAATGATCAATTAATGTATTTAACGCAAACATTCCCAAATAATCATAGAACTGGTACATCATCTCTGTTTGTACATGCAAAGTATTTTCGACCACGAGAACCAGGAAAATAAAGTAAGAAAAGTTTTCTATGGGTCATCATCTTGAAATAAATAATATCTATCTTGATTTTGATCCAGAGCATGAACACCGTATCTAAATAAAAATATTTTTTCAAAGACCGTTTTACACCACTCATACTTCAGCACTGAGAATCGAACGCCATTCAGCGAACTAAAAATTGGATAAAGAAAAGTTTCGGATGAACTCTGTCCTACGATCTAACTCACCGGTTCCATTTCTGAGCGGCGTATGCGCAGAAGTTATTTTTTGTTTCCACTGTTCATGTATGTTCCAAAAATTCATTACTTTTATACTCTTCGATCAATTTGAAGGTAGCTTCCCTGATTCTGGAGCAAATATTACAAGTTTGGAGAATTCACCTCACATGATATGAATGTTTCATGATGAAAGCAATGCTTCTAGCTTCTAGTCTAGTAGATTCTTGCTTCACCACCGACATACTCTTTTCAACTATGATTGGTCGTTGAATGCGATACTCAGATTAGAACTAAGTACCATAGGTACCTACTTATTAGTTTTAGAACTGAAATTTGAATCGGAATTTTCATGGAAAGCGATTGACCCTTTTACTATTTACAATTTTGAGTATGCAGTACTTGGTTCAATATCCTCCATTGAAATGTTTGCCGTGTAAATCGGTCTTCAGGTAATTAGAACGAGATTATACTTCACATAAAACTCGATGAGATGGGTCTAAGTATAAAGAAAAACATCTCATATTTCTAATGATAACAAAATATCAGGCACTTAAATTTATAATTTTCGAGATGTTAGCCAAAAATATCAACAATTTTAAATGGGAATGGTACGGTTATGCACTTCAGAGAAAAGTTATTAAAACAAATGAGGAATTTCAAACTCATCAATCTCGTCAGAACTTAAACAGTAAGTAGTTCGTATGTTTATTCAACAGTTTAAAAAAACAGATGAATAACCAACCGCAGTTATTTTTACAGCATCGTAAAATAATTTTCGGATGTGAAGGTGTTCTCAGCGTACGGCGGGAAAACAATGAGTCGTATAAAAATCTTATACATGTACAATTAGTTTTTTACTAAGATTTTCTTTTATTTTATGCAAAGTTTTTGCGTCATTATTGTGATAATATTTACTGCAGGCTTCGTACAGTTGCTTAAATTTGAAATAAAAATTGAATATGATCTCTCATGTGAATAGGGAAATATCTCGCTCAAACTACCTTACTTCCAGCGGTCGGTCATGGAGGAATCTAAATGTGAATATGGTCGGGAACAGATAGGGTGTGTCGGGGGAAGAGATGAAGGTCGCCAGCGATGGACAGCGAGGGCGTTCTTTCCGTGACTGCTCATCAAAAAACACAGGGTGGGGGGGAGCACTCGTAAAATGGGGCGTACGTGCGAGAATTGTGTGTTGCTCCTCCAGAGGTGACGCTGCCGCGGTGCCGGAGGTCACGACAGGTCAATCGACTGAGTTTCTCCCGTGATCCCATCATCGAAAACCCATCGCTGGCCAGATAATTCTTTCGCAACCTATGAACGCAATGAAAATTGCGAGGTGGGTCAGTGACAGACAGTTGTTTCTATCCATCTCTGGATGTGCCAAACTTGCAAATTGGATTATGAATTGTAACTCGAAATGAAATGAAAGCCTTGGTGAAAAAGTCCCCAAAATATCATTTTTCGAACGGTTGTATCTATAAAAATTCAAGTTGCACAGGTAGGGTGTTTACAACTTACTAATGCGAAAATCTTCTTCTTTAAGATGGGGTAACTGTCGTTTTCTAAGGTTTAGTAGATTTCCGTAGAAAAATGCTTGAGACAGCAAACATAAGCGCACATTTACTCCTACACTCAAAGTTTTTAATGCACTTTTATGAACGCACTAATTACTATTTCCTCTGGCTATAATTATTTGCGTATCAGGTCTCCGGTTCAATATTCAATGTATGATTAAGATTAAGTGCATGTACATGATCAGTGTATAGCTATCATCTATTGATCTCGATGATAAAAAGTCCAACTCTAAACCATTAATGGGTTTCTGAGAGGAATTACGCCCTTGCCGGTTTAAGAATACACGGATATTGCTTAAATAATGGTTTAAATAAGATTTAAATAGCATGAAAAACGTCTTTAAAAACCTTTATAGATATTAGAAGTATCCACGAGTCTTTGTAAGGGGTAAGTGAATGAAGGGGTACAATATATAGAGCGGGTTGAAAAGTTTGGGAAATTATAATCTTAGCTATTATTATATAATAATAAGATGTTTATTTTCGCATGAGAAATCATATTTTAATAGGAATTTTCAGTTAAAAACAAGTTAAGATAAAGTTGCTTCTGTAAAGCAGCTAATCCTTTTTTTTGAGGAAATTAACGCATTTCGCTTGCCTTGCTTCACAACAAGGAGCAACACAAGTCCACCGGCCTATCTCAATGTTTACATGTTTTTGTAAGAAGGATTTGGCGTTTTCCCGGCGAATGATGTTGATGAAGTTTTCACGGATTTCCGAGAAACCTTCTTTAACATCGTTTAGTAACTTCAGAGAAAACTTCAACATCAACAACCATGAATATACATAAGTATATCCATGTCAAAAACAATGCATATTCATGCCAACGACGTTCGGATGTTCGTCATCGAAAGGAACAGGAAGAGCTACGAATAACTAACAAATAACAAATTCAGACCTCTCCACACTTCAGACGCAAGCACAAAATCATGCCTATTCTCAACCACCATCCTATGTTCAATAAAATATGCCTTAATTATCTCTTGCTCCACCATAATAACTACAGTAAAAATATCAACCCAGTACGAATGTCCGCAGGGGATTTCATAGCACGCGCGGGTCAGTGCACATCCGCTAGAGGCGTTGTGAGGATGGCGACTCCCGCGGCACCTATTCGCGCTCATCTCACCAGTGAGCAGACCCTAGTAATGTACCTCACTCTTGGGATGTCACATCGACATCGATGTATCGGACTACTCGATGTTTTTTTGCCACTACATCGAAAACATCGATGGTAAGATAATCGATGAAACATCGACTCGATGTTTTCAAAACACTCTACATTGCACTGATGTTTTAGATGGTGAGCGGGGACTAATAAATGTTTTTGTTGACCAATAAATGCATTATTAATGAGTATCAGAAGCCTTTTAAGAATACAAAGGAACCTTCTCCAATCATGCCATCAATCGTTCGCGTGCACGGTCGTATATACAGGTCTGGTCCGGACAGGGTCCGCTGGCAACCGTGTAAGGCTTCGGTAGTAGTTCTCTCTTTGCGGCGCTGGTTGTTCTGTAACCAACGTTTCCCTTATTGTTTGATTTGAAAGAGTGGTGTTACAACTGAAGGCGGAGTAATTTATCAAGAATATCTTTCTGCTTCCGTGTTTTTAAGTTTTCTGGCGACCAAAATTGAATCATTGGTGAGTGCAAATGTTGTTTTTACTCTAATTTTTTAATGTATTCCGAATATGCAGTCTTAGTGGCTATTTCACAAGCAGGAGATCAGAATGCCGAGGAGTTGTGTGGCTCCGGGTTGCACTGAGGGATACGGCTCGAAAAAGTCTACATTTTCTTTCTTTTCAGTTCCTGAAAACCCGGCGAATCGAGCCAAATGGCAGGCCACTATCCCAAGAGTGAATTTTAGCTGAAACCCAGACAGGTTGTCTGCGAAAGGCACTTCGCTCCGCACGACATAGTTAGGGAAAGGCTGCTTAAAGACGGCAATGGAAACGTACTTGGCAGGGTATTAATTTTCATCACTTCGTTTTCTCAGCATCTTCCTCAAGTAATGCAATCAGTTAACTCCCCCACCAGCCTATACATGTATTAGTGCATTTAAACTGAAGGTGACGTACGTTCATCATTTTAAGAACCGCGGTATTCTGTGTCTTATACAGTGGAAGGGAAAGAATTACTGCTTTCAAGAGCCTTCCTCTGGTTCAAAAACATTATTTATTGCTTCATTTCATGCTTAATTTTCTACTCTTGCCCATTTTCCCTCAAATATATCATTCTAAGTGAGATTAATGAACCACCACGCGCCGTCACGAATCATTATTTTTTTGAAATTTTGACTGACAATTAGTAGGCATGAGTATGCAATGCACTAAAATTATTTAGCTCAATATTGAACTAAGAAAATATTTTTTCCCAATATGTTCCTCGTTTCGACGGTAACTTTAGAAAATCACTTGCTTTCTTTTTTGGCAAGAGAATGACATTGGAGCTTTTTAGTTAACTTACAAATTTACAAATTTGTGCCAAATTGAAGTCACGTATTTTATTTTATTATTTTTCACGATGTAGCCAAGCAGTAGAATTTAGCCGAAAACTGATATTATGGCTGTAATCATGCATGTTCGCTTACCAGTCAACTTGTTTAATTTTTATCTGCGGAACTTGCATACTTATGTGCACTTTCTGGTGACTCCATTTAGGTAACCATGCCTAATTTGTGCCTCCTTCAATATTTTTCATCCAAATGTTAGACATTAGGTTTCTCTTCCATGCTCTATGCCTTAATTTCTCAAGTAATCTGCAGTTTATTTCCTCATCTTTGAGAGTGAAGCTTAAAAGGCTATAAATCTTAACTCCATGATAAAAAATAAAAATCATCACTAGGAGAATTTTCTATCAACTAAGGCTACAATGGGGAGTTAAAAAGCGATTTATCTATGTTGATTCTCCTTTTTAGCAGAGTCAAATTTCGATGGTTTCTCCTAACTTTTCTGACCATTAGGGAACACTTAAATTTTATTGTCTCCCTTTATTTCACTTCCTCGTAATTTTTAATTAGCTATATAGACTAGGCACCTACTAATATAACGTCAGCCGCGAATTTTCATTGGACCACTTTCGGTACTTTCCGAAGGGTGAGGCCTGTTTAAAGGTTCCAGGGCGTTCCAGGCTATTTCCCCCCGGGAACAACCGTTCTCCCTGGAAATTTACGGGAACAATCATGTTCTCGGGAGAACATACATGGGAACAAGCAGGGAGCAATGGCTACTTTCGTTCATTAAATTCATCAATTCTTAATATTTACCATTACGATAGCGTGAATTAAATGACATTCGTGCTACTACCCCATCGAAGATTGACAATCGGGAAGTATTTTTTGGCCCGTCGTCCAGTACTTTTTCTATGCTGAGCACTTAGCGTTTCGATTTATTGGCACGCATGTCAGTCCCAATAAGCATAATTGTTTTGGAAGGGCACGAAATAATTGTACGATATGTGAATGGAAATATATGTAGGGTAATCGATGCCAAATTCTTTCATTAATGGACTAGTAAAGTACGATGTCACGAACAATTAAGTTTCTGAGGTATTCTTTCCCAAATAAATACAAAGGCAATGCTAACTTTACAGGAAAATATTGTTTGGAAAGTAATTTGACGTCGCGACTTTACCAGCCAATAGCTATTGTCGTCTTCCCCCAAAAGAGTTTCCCACTCGCATATTTACTTACGAAAGTACCACTAATTTACGAAGAATGTTAGAATATTTGGATAATTCATTAAATTAGGGGCGAAATACCTTCCCTCATCATTAAATTCGCTCTAGCAGACGCAACGCTCATGGGCTTGACGACATGCAGCGCCAAGTAGTTCACAATTTCTCCACGGCCTCAGGGTAGTGCCAAACAAACGGCCGGAATGTCACTGGCGTGTTCGCGTGTTGGGAAACAAGTGAAGGTATAAAATCGACCGTGTATCCATCCCTGGGTTGCATTCACTTTGCATTGGCGATTGTAAATAGATGTTAAATAGGAATCAGTCGTTGAAGTCACATAAACAAACCCACACAATTTGGATAATTTTTGTCCCTCCTGTCACTGATTCTGAGTATCTGAAGTGTCAAAATTACACGTAAATATACAATGCAGGTTTTGGAATCACTATAAGAGAAACAGTGACACAACATTGGCCACGTGCAATCTCTGTTCAAAAAACTGAACTCCTCAGGCATTACCAGCAACTTGCCGGGACATTTGAAAGCCAAACAGTTGCTTGCTTACGAACAATGCAAGCCTCCTGCTCAACAATCACGACGGGGACAGCAAACCGAACCTGGGGGTAAATCACCAGATCGAAGGTGTATTCCAGATGACCCTGAGACCCAGTAGTCTAGGGTAAAAATCGAAAAACGTTACATTCGATGACATGGAGGTTTCCATTGGTACACAGGATCTTAATACCAATTGGATCGTTTTGCGATCTGGTGCCCAAAAAAATTAAGATCAGTAAAATCAGAACCTACTGCCTACCACTGCAGGAATGCTCAAATGTCTTCCTCTTAAGTATTAATAACTGAGAATATCTATATTTAATCAAGACCACGGTGACCGTCAAGGAATGACAGAAATCACATTCCAACCCATAGGCCCAAATCACAGTCAAAAAGGAACATATTTCACAAACATTACTGACCATTACTTTTCAGATAATATTCATGCATACGACGTCCGCCATAGAATTATAAGAAGTCTCTAAAGCAAATCTTATGAAATGATATCTTATACTATTGGTATATTCTTTTTGGGAGCAAAAAGGTAAATATTTCCTTATTTCACACTTTACTGCCTTATTGAAGCATTGCCTGTTTTTCAAAACCTTGCTTAAATGTAATAGATTCTTGCGTCTGATTTCTTTGTACCTACCTACGCATATTATGCATCAGATCAACCATAATTTCCAAATTAAGCTTTTATCTCCGGTTAGATAACATTTTCTTTGATGTATAGAAAATATTTGTATATTGAGACGCCTGTAATAAGTAACACAATCAATTTCAAATTTGAGCTGTGGATCTCGTTTTCATATTATTCCAGTTGCACAACTGAAGCCAATAATTTATGAGTCATATGAGTGGGAGTGAATTAAATTAATGAATCAAAGAGAAGCAATTGAATTTTGACCGTTTTTTTAATCTCTACCAGAATATTAAATAACTGTTCGCCCGCACTGAGGTGCAGGTAGATATTGGTTGCAATACGCATTTATCAAATTCTTTCAAATTGCAGAGATCATTGGCCCCAATAAAATAAAAACCGAATGGGGAGATATAAATATTTACGGGGGAGTAATTTACGAGACAGTTTTATTTATTCCCCACCAAAAATCATTTTAAATATACATTGAAACAATAGCCAGAATAATTAATGGTGGAATAATGATTAGGCTACATTGAGTATTAGGTACGCCCAATTCTTAGCGTTCTTTTTTGGGCATGTTGTTTCACGCAGTCATTCCATCTCCAGCTCTTTTATACGCGTTCGAATTTTCCTTTTTTTCTGACCAGGCTTTTCTTTTTTTCTATCCGTTAGCAACATGATATGTCAGCTATTTCTTGACGCATAGTCTTTCACATTAGGATTGCGCAACGCTCGTACTCAGCAAGATCCTTCAAAGTGGCAAGCTCATGCCGCCGAACGGGCTGGCGGAGTAGTACTCACCCATGGTGTAATTCGCGCGCTAGGCTACCTCGGAGGGATCAAAGTCTACTTCAGGCGACCCCTTCTACAAGAGCCTTCCGAGCAGGTTACATCAAACACCATGTTTTGCTACCACTTTATATTTATTCAAGGAAGGGCAACTCACAATATTGAACAAAAGCGTCAATTGTCCAAACAGCAACGTTTACGACGACGGTTTACAACAGCAACGTTTGTCCGAAAAAGTAAAAATTCAATTACTATGACTTAATACCATAACAAAGTCAATAAAATTATTGATCCTATATTTAAATGCATTTAACTCAAAGACAAAAAGAGCCTCAAAACACGAATGGTGTTTACACTTGCAGTAGTCATTCTTTTGCAGCAATTTTTGGCGATAGAAGACGAACTTAGACTATCGCTACGAAGCTGAGTTTTTTCAGTACATCAACAGGTTCATAGGTACTTTCAAGTACTAATAAGATCAACAAAAATCCGGAAATTTTACTTTAGGAGAATACTGAAAATGCTTCACTGCAGTTAATGAAACAAGAGCAATTTCCACAAGTATGACATTTAATGCACGACCGGTTTCGCTGGCGAAACCGGTCGCGAAAGACCGGTTTAGCGAAACCGGTCGTGCATTAAATGTCATACTTGTGGAAATTGCTCTTGTTTCATTAACTGCAGTGATGTTCCGGTTCCACTCCATCACGCCTGAAACCTCAGATTTTGTTCTGAAAATGCTTATTTCAATGAATCTAGAAGATATATGCCGTAGCAACTGGAGACGTCCTGTAGATATTAAATGTTATGTTTCTCAAAAATGGATGGTATAAAAATGCACGTCTACGATTCTGTGGTCTCAGTGAGTTGAATTTCATGAAAAATGGAAGGAGGTCAGGCCGTGATCATGAAAATCATGACAGGAAATAACCCATATGAATGTCTAATGGCAAAAAAATAAATAACTTCTCCACAACATCAATGTACGCAGTAATGAGACGTGAGACGGGATGGAGTTTGGATTGCAACTGGGGAAATAGTTAGGGTGACGAGGAAGTGGTTTAACTGCATCTAAATATCACAGAGATTATGCAGTGAGCCACCGCAGGAGCGTGTGGCAGAATGTGTTAGTCCACTAACCGTAAATAAAAGGAGGGAGAAGTAAAAACGAAATTGGAAGAGGAAAATAAACAAAAGTGAAATGCACGGGAGGGGAGAATCTTGTACTTTTTTCAAGACATATGGGGCTAGCCAGTATTCAACGGGTCTCTAGCGTCTCCTAACCTAATCATTCCATCACCTGTACAGCACACACTGTCCGCTTGCAACAGTTTTTAACAGAGCGTGTGGCTTTTTATTTTATTGTAATTTATTTATTTCACATATTAGAGTGGCTAGAGCGATTTTCTTACTTGGACAGATTTGCATGAAACTTTGCATACGTATTGTAATTAGTAATATGTACAAGTGAAAAAACCTATGTACAAGTGAAAAAAAATGCATTTTAACGATTTGGCAATTTAATCCCACTTTAACACAGCCTTAAGACACATGAGGTATATTTGGAAATTATTCGAGTTTATGTGCACAGATTATCTTCTCAACACGGAATAATATATGTTGTATTATTATAATAACAGCTAACAAATATCAAGGTGTAACGCCTAGTAAAAGATTCGAAAACTCATATTTAAATGGAAAATGGTGCTTTTCAGAGGGTTACGTGGGGTTACTTCCCTGAGATGTGGAAAAAAGGTAATGTCTTCCCTTTATTTAAATCTGGAAAAAGATCTTCAGTTGATTCCTACCGACCTATTTCAATTTTACCTATACTTTCAAGTCTCTGCGAACGTGTTATCCATCAACGGCTCTTATCATTCACTCTTCCTTTCATTTCTTATGAGCAGCATGGTTTCCTTCCCGGTGCATCGACCCTCAGTAACCGTTCTACTATCCATAATCACTGCATTGAAGCTTTTGAGCGTCTGTTGGTTGTTGGAAGCAGTTGGACGTCTGTTACATTGATTTTGCAAAGGCTTTCGATAAACTTATTCACCAGTTATTGCTGTTAAAACCTGAAAACCGCTACAAAATACATGGAAAGTTCCTGAAAACCTTAAAGTTATTCTTATCTAACAGGCAACAACGTGTTCTAATTGATTGGATTCACTCAACTACTGTTCATATTGCTTCCGGCGTTCTCCAAGGTAGTGTTCTTGGTCCTTTATTGTTCGCACTGTACAGTGACGATTTGGTGGATACAGTTTCCTCCACGGGATGTAAAATCCTCCTATATGCAGATGATTGTAAAATTTTTAAACAAGTAAATTCTGTTAATGACAGCATTACCCTCCAAAATGCTCTCCATGCCCTGGCTAATTGGTTCAATAATTAGTCCCTAAAAATGAACCCATCCAAGTCTTTGGTTTTATCTTTCACACTCCTTAAATCTTCTCAAATAAATACTTATAATATTTCAGACCAAGTTATTCCTCCAGTCACTACTCAAAAAGACTTGGGGGTTATAGTTGACACCAAACTTCTCTTTCATGAGCACATAAAAAACATTTCCTCTCGTGCTATGTCTTTAGTTGGCTTAATTTTTCGCTATGGTGAGGAAGTCGATTCAAATGCTCCACGTACTTTTTACTTTGGCTGTGTTTCTCCAGTACTTGAATACTGCTCCCAAACTGCCACACCTTCTACCCTCAAACTCCTTGAAAGACCAATGAATTTCTCCCTCGCCATAATCAGGCACCGCCATATACAGTTTCGCAACTACTCCATCAATAAATTAAGATCATCTCTAGGCATATCCTCCCTGACTGACCCCCGTGCCCCTTTCGACAGCAAATGTTTCATGAAAATAGTCAATGGAAACTATAGGTCATCTGAACTTCTTTCTCTTTTCTCCTTACGTGTTCCTTCGCGAACTACAAGACTGAATGAGCTATTCATTTATTTATTGAGTTATTTATATGTATGGTATCTAATATGTTAAGATTGTAAGATTGTTGTTGTTCCTTGCAAGAAAATTATATGTATGTAAACTACTGCCTGATGATATGAACTACTTCCCCAAAGGATCTTTCGCTCCTAGGTCAATAAATGTTTTTTCTATTCTATTCTATTTCATTGCACCACACCACGTCTCTCTGTCTCCAAACGGACTTTTATCTACAGACTACTATCTACGAGTAATACTACGTTGAAAAGTGTCCCTGAATTCGATCTATTTCATTCATTCCGTTCATTCATTCATTCATATCTGTCGCGCTCCTCCCTCATCCTAGATCTCCTCTCGTCTTTCGCTCTCTGCCTGTTTGGTTCTAAGTTGTTCAGTGCTAAATGCTACTTTGTAATTAATTTAATTTTATGTTGTTATTTGTTATATGGTTCTTTGTTTATTTCTTGGATTAATGTTGTTATTTTTCCATTGTAATTGGCCTTGAGCTGTTTTTGGACGTGATTAATAAATACATATATAAATGTCGTCTAAATTTCAAATGCCATGCCGAAAAATCTAGTCATGGTATGCTTTAATTAAGGAAAATAATTTTAAACATAATCATTGTGTCATTCATCTTACTGCCTGTACGGTGAGTTATAAAGAGTGATGATACTCTTAAATAAATGTGGTCCTAGAATTTTTTTCGGCTCAGTTAAAACATTATTGAAATTTACACTCAATGACCTACGATTTCCGCTACAGCCACCTCAAGACTTTCTGATCATAGTCCTAAATGTTTATGGAGTACATGGAGATGTGGTCTAACTACATTGAAATTACATCTCTCATTCGTTTTTTCAGCCGTGAACCTTCGTTATATTAGTTTGATATAACATAGCCGCCATAATGAAACGCTACAAATGCTGCGTCACGTGTTCGAAGAATAACTGAGAAGACGCGAAAAGATACTGTCCTTAACTCTCAACCCCAGATTGCCTTGTACCTCCAACGGGCATCCCCTCCATCCCCACCCCTACTTCCCACCCCTATTCTCATCCGCCCCTCCCAACGCCGCCAAGCTCCGCGCCGACTCGCTAACACCACCAGCACCGCCCGCTGCTCCACGCGGCCGAGTGAGCCGACCAGTCTGAGCCGAGACGTGCTCACGAAACGTTATCTCTGTGCGAATATTTCGACCCGTGAAGCCATCAACTCTTCGGTAGATCTCTACTTCCCAAATCATATTTATTTCTAGTGCTTCCCACACCGCTCTATCCTCATTGAAAATATCTCCAAAGACACCCTATATTGCGACACCATCGCTCCCACATCAAAGTTCTGCAATCATTGACTCCACACGAAGCATAACTAATCCTACTTCTTCCTCAGACGGTCTTGGGGATCGAGTTAGCGTGGTGGCATCGGGCTGGAATCCAGGTAGTAGAGGGAGGTTATTAAGTCGAAACGCGATTTCTTCAAAAGTGTGTTGTGGAGAGAACTTCATGTGTTTGACATAATGTGACGGATTCCGGATGGGATGTTAAATTGTGAACATCTTTGCACCTTTTTTATTGTAGGACCCTTCACACGTCCGAAAATTCACACATATTCCATTCCTTACCAGCGATTCTCCCCGTCATCAATTGCGCAAATGACAGAGGTTATTGATCATACTCACGAATAACTTATCAACCTGGAGGTCTTCCCTGAGTGATCGTCTTTCTATGAGGGATGCTCATGCCGCAGTGTGGGATAAGGAGAGAGGAGATCGTGCGACTTGACGGGAGAGTCTAGTGCTTCGCCCGGTGAGGCTGGCAGTCAGCTGGCAGTCAGTTTTCGCTTCCCGCGCGCGCCAAAATCCACGTGGTGGAAGTTCCAATACTGGCGTCCGTATTTCATTGGCCGCCAGTGACGCGAATAATCTACCAGCAATCCGTAGCTACTCAGCGGAAAATACGCGCGCTAATACAGCAGCGAGTGACATACGACACCACGTGGGCTTAGCCTCGTACTTGAAAGTTTTAAGCATCTAGTTCTGTTCCTTTGATATGTTAGATCCTCTCCCACTCCAAACATTTCCACTTCTATTCTTCATCGGCACTAAGACGAAAACATTGTCTTATTAAAGCTATAATTCCGAAGAACAGATTGCCCATACGAGAGGATCGATTCTCCAGCAAATCTCATCTCTAACCTTTCCGATTAATTCAAATTTTAATCAGTGGTGAATCGGGAAGGTATTGAAGCAACTAGATTTCTCTTTTTTTTCGCAAGTGTCTGGGTAAACTAATTTTGATAATTTTATTCGTCAAATTAAATTGAGTCACGCCGACTTGCTCCATATTGTATGCTCTTCAAAGTGCTACGGGAGCAATAGTTTGGATGCTACCAAGTAGGTTTGACTGGAGACGTTAACGGAAAATGACAATGATTTTTTCGGAAAAATGACATTTCTCTTCTATGCAAAGGGTGATATACTTTCGTGATTTCACAAATGTTTCTCACTCATTTGACGATACAACTGAGCTTCCATTAAATTTTTTGTGTGAACATTTAGACCGGAGTTTGCGCTGGGGCGTATTGGTTACTGTAATATCCTCGAAATCGATGCTGAAAATTCGATAGCATCTAAGGTAGCTAGAATATCCATTTACTGTCTTCATGAAATCCAAAAGAAAGAGGCGAAGTTGGAAATGTTTTATAGAAGTAAGAGAGGGCAATAAAAGGTAATGATGCTAGATTTCTAATAGAAAGCTAGGGCATTTTATTTCCATAAGAGAATATTTTGAAGAGATTTAATTTTTGGCCAACTTAGCTGAGTGCGTTTGATATGGTGTGATATCAAATTTTAAAGACTACTCTTTTTTCCAGCTCCTATAAGTTTACGGAAAATTTAGTCCAGTTTTCGTTTTACAGCCCGAAACTCATAATGTTGGCAGTGATGACATGTAAGCGTGGAGCGAGTTAAACTTAAACATTAGTTTCAAAGGCAAGTTCAACTATCGGGGAATGCAAAAATCAATGTGAACGGCTCAATACAGCTTTTACGTGAATAGAGGTGATTCCTTAAGTGCTAGAAAGCTTTGAAAACTCGAATTATTTTTCATTGTTAGTTGGAAATTATTCTGTAATTAGTGTGAAAGTGTTACAGTAAAATACGGAATAAAATTGATGCTAGAGTGGGATACTAAAACAATATTAAAAACTATTTTACTTCGAGAGATAAATAGAATAGAACAGGAAACACGTTGCTGTTGGGAAGCTAGAATGTGGTATGAGTAGTAAAAGACATTGGGTCAAAAAGAGAACCATTAAAAATGAAAATTGGCCAAAGTTCGAAGAAGCGGAATGGGGTTTAAGGGTCTGCGAGCATTCATTACCAGTCCCGCTAGATTGATCAGGTTAACTGGGGCGATCATAGTGCTCAGAATACGGCGTCTTTAAGGGTATTAAGGAAAAGAACAGAAAAGGTTGACAGGAAAGAAGTCTTATCTCACATGAAGTCATATCCACGAAAATTTTATATTCAGACAACGTGGAAAAGACAAAATATACTTGCCCTTCCTCCTCGTTCCTCCTTTTAGTAACCCACCACTTCTTACCATACTTTTGGGAAAAAAGTTTTTCAGCTATGCCCCGACCGAAGTAATTCAAATTTTCCTTTTCCACAACGTCTTGGCGTCTTTAGGTGAGGTGGAAACAAAGCCCCAATGTATATATTATCATAAACTTCCTCCTAGGCATTTATAGCGAAAAAAGGGCTTGGAAGATCTATGTCAAGCCCGTCTCCTAAAGTGAATCAAGAAAAACAAAATAAAACGCGAGCCTCGCACCCTTTCTTCCCACTGACTTTCCAGCTTTTAATCAACGCGTCTCCCTCCAGCACTGCCGAAGTGTAATGCGGTGATAGGTAACCGAATAGGCAGTCATTTGGATCCAGCGTCGTCGGCGAGAGGTGACAGTGATAGGTCATCTCTTCTGACGGCAATACCCCCAAAGTGCCCCTACATTGGAGTTCGTGAACACCGGCTAACACGGTGAAATAGTTTGCCATGAGGTACATCTCAGCAGTTCCTTAGGCACAGCTGATCTGCAATGATCGAGTAAAAATAGAATAACGAGGTAGAGAATGTTTCCAGGTCCGAGATGCGGAAACTAACAACCCAATACTCCAGATGTTCCGTGGACAAATATCTTATGTGTGAGTAGCTGAGTACATGAGTGACGTGTGAGTAACTTGATTCACGAATCTGTGTCATCCGTATGTATATAGGACATCGATGTGGCGTCTGAAGCCAAAGGCTTTTCCAAGGACCATCTCTGATCGTAATCTCACCCATTCAGACCTCTACCTAGTCTCTCATCGTGTTCTCCGAATTGATTGTTGTTTTGTGATATCCCCGTCAACGCTGCGATAGTTCGCGGAAAAAAGGAAGAAGAAACTGGTCAGAAAGGATCGTCTGGGATACCGCGAAGTGCCGAAGAAATCCGATAACCTACAATGGTTCAGTTACTTTGGAGACTAGTTGCCACCGTCCTCCTAGACATGATCATCCTGGAAAACCACGGTGAGTGAACTACGCATTTAACTACTTTTAATCATTGAATTTAATACCAAAGAGTACATTCTAAATTTATTGATCCGAAATACTAGACGTTTTCCAAAGAACAGTCAAGAATCTCTGGCGAGGATGAGACCAGGTTGAACTAGATTAAATCCCACAATCCCAAAATTTCTCATTGTCAGTACTTAACAACAAGCGCTGCAACGATAGATGATTGATTTCAACGAAGTGAAAAACCTTTAAGAATAAAAGGGATCGTCAGTTGTACCGCGTGTAGCAGGATGAACCGATTTTAACTTTTTTCGAATTTACAAGCGACTCAGGGACGGAAAATTGCCTTTTGGGGTGTTATTGAATCATGTTAAAGTTTAGCAAAATAAAAATATGCCTGATTTTTGGCAAATTTTCAGCATTTACTCGTATGCAGACAGAGCAGTGCCTATTTTGATTTATCTAAATTTTGACATGATGAACCAACATTAGAAAAGGCATTTTTCCACCCTGAGGCGTGGAGAACTTAAAAAAAGTGAAAATCGATCCATCCTGACGTGTAGGAATCGTGAACATTGTCTGATGAAGAAACACTAAAATAGCAATCACACAAAAACTAAGTGCACCATATGATTTTAGGCAGAGTAATAATTTCCTGGGCTGTAAGGTATTTCTAGCCAAGCATATAATGCTTTTTCGTTCTCCATGAAAAATGACGCCTATTTGAATTTCTTATCTAGTGCGTAAATGTACATTTTAGATTATTCAATCATTAGATAATATTATTCACTCCGTGTGACAAACACATTTAGTAATACAATAAGTAAGATATATTCAGGCCGTAGAGCACAAGGAATGACGCAAATTAATTTAATTATGATTAAGGGGGATACCGAAGTGATATTGATACCACAGTGCCCTCGCGGAACATAAATGTCTAGAGAAAACGCACACTATACGGTTGAACTACACTAAACATCTGTCAACAAAATGGCATACTTCCCACGACTAATCCGTGAAGCAATTTAGGTATATATAAACTGAAAATATCAACAGGGACAATGGTCACCAACAAATGTGTATGGAAAAGGGTAATCAAAAACTCAAATGGGAACAGTTAGCGATCTCTATTATTGCAACTGCCAAATATATCTACATAAATACATAGTCCAGCAGATTAAGACAGTCATTATTGCGAATGCTCGGAAATTGGCGAAAGCTCGCGCTTCATATAAAATTCACTCACTCAAATAAAAAAATACACAAAATCAATGCAGCTAGGGGCATGAATTATTTTTTGAAGTGTTAATAATTTTACAATGCATGCTACTAAATACAGAAGCAGAAGCTTCTGTTGTTTCATAAATTATCCATGTATGAGAAAACGTTTCCGGCGTAACTCTTTGGAAATTTTTAATATACATATTAAAAAATAACTTAAATTATTGGTTTAGATACGTGAATGATATTATTTGTATGTGGACGGGCACGAAACGACAGTTAAACGCTTTTTTGGTTGTATTGAATTCTTTACATAAAAATATTAATTTTACCATGGAATTTGGTGGTAGTGAGATCAACTTTTCAGACTTAACCATTAATGTTACAAAAGGCTACCACAAATTTTCTATCTATCGTAATCCCAGCTTTACAGACGTGATAATTCCAAGTGATTCTCATCATCACCATAGACACAAGCCAGCTTCTTTGAGGGAAATGACTTATAGACTGGTAAATATATCCATACCTCAGTGTAATTACAACAATAAAAACGGTCCATAATTAACATGATCACCACCAGAAACGGTTATACCCAGGCTTGTGCTGATAACGTGATAAAAAAGGTAGAAAAATCAAAATCTATACAATTGTTAACTGCCCATCCCCCTGATCACAGTTTAAAAAAGTGGTACCCATTGCCATTTTTCCAAGGTGCGGCATATATACTCGAGTCACTTATATCGGACGAAACGCATGGAGTATCTTTTTACAACTCAGGTAATGTGGAGAAATTTTTTTTTAACTCCAAAGACAAATATGTGAGAACAGACAAAAGTGGAGTGTATGAACTGAAGTGCGACGATTGTGACATCTGTTATATTGGTCAAACTGGACGCAAATTCAAAGAACGAGTGAAAGAACACAGAAACTGTTTTATAAATGGGAATGGTAATTCAAAATTTGCAGAAGATTTATGTTTAAACAACCATTTTAGCAATTTTGATTATTCAATTTTACATACAGTTGACAAAGGCTATAAGCTGGATTTTCTGAGCAATTTGAAATTGTTAACTGCCAAAGTATTTTATGTAATGATCATATGTTCTCCACCCATTCTGCTCTCCTAAAAATCAGTGTCTCCCCTTCCCACAACCTCCTGCCCTCGTAGTCACCAACAACCGTCCTTCACATTGTTGTTCTCACTCCTCCACAAAAAGAACCCCAGATTGACTCATTCCTCCCGCTTCTTTCTTTTCAATTTTCCAGGATTACCCTAACCCCCTCCCCCCAACTCTCGGCCTTTCAGCTCCATCCCCCTCCCACTTATTTTACCTCCCTCCCCCTCCACCCTACAACTTATATATACTCGGCCACCACACGATCAGATACCTGGAAAATGGCACTGAATTGCCGAAACCTGGGTTGGTTTTTTCGTAATTAAAGTGTGGAATTTTACCAAGTGATTATTCAATATGCTTATCCACGTTTGTTGCATCTTTTCCGAAATAGTACGAACACGCTGATAATTTATAAATAAAAGGTAAAAGAGCCCCAAGTTGTATAACTAAAATAATTATTTTAATTAAACAACTTATATATATATATATATATATATATATATATATATATATATATATATAAAATTGATGGTACCAGGAGCATTGTTCAATTGTTCTACAATTCAGAAGAATGATTAATATATTTGTAAATAAAATAATTTTTTAACAATATTTCACAATGATGCGTGTAAAAAATAACATATTTAGTGCCCAAAATCTCACCTACCAAGAGGCCTAAGAAGTATCATTTTTAAACGGCATGGTAACTAGGACGTCACACCATCTAACTTGTATGAATAAAATAAAAACTTCGGAAAAAAGACAAATATAAATAAAATATTCCGACAAAAGCTCGACGATCTGCAATAGTAAGTGAATATTAAGATAAATTTTCATAAAAATTAACATGTGTCAATCAACTGATCGTGGTACATGAATTTACGAGAAACTACACTAATTCATACCCGATAAACAAAGTATAGAGATCTTGTTTGTTGCCACAGCATTACTTACGGGTACTTACGGCTTGAAAATATATGACTCTGTAAGTAGAAGATGTAATTTTTCATTTAAAAGAGGAAGTAAATCAAACAATATATTTTTTAAATTAAATAACGAATAAAAAACAGTAGGTTTTAAACAATCCAGCGTTAAATGACAGAATCGTGGGGTCGCAGTCTTTATTGAGTTTTGACACACGCTCATTTCACTTCGATAAACCACAATTATATTTCTGACGACAGGTATAACCGTCAAAATTCGATTGACGATTACGTATATATTACATTTATTGAACATGTATATTTCAGATCTGTCACTGATGTGCACTCAAATTTTACCGTGACGTGAGATGGGAAAACATTCTGCCTCTCACATCTTGCCGCCTCATTGGACAATATTTTCAATATAGTGTATTTTCCATTGCCATTATTTTTTCCGCGTGGGTGCTAATGGAACATCACGCAAGACAGCCTCGATGAAAACTGCAATTTAACTTTAATGCAACATTTTCCTCAATGGAAATGATGTTGACATATGCAATAATCAAAAGGAATCGTTACTATCTCCTTAACAGTGGTTGAGGCTGTACAATCACCGTAAGACTAGCCCGTCACACAAACCCTAAACAAATTGATTTCTCTTTTAAATTAATGCTTAGGGCCTCACTGGAAAGCTCGTTTTGTTCGTCAGCCGTCGGAGCATGGAGGTGCGATGAATATCGATTGAGGCATATAATTGCACTTTAGGAAGTGGATGATAATTTCATAACACTCTCGAAAGTCTTTACGCTCAGAATGCTATTCAGGCTCATCCACATGCCAGCACGAGAAAATGAATTAGGTCTTCTCCAAAGGTAAAAGTAGGGAAATTTACTTTGTGGAAATGCGGCATTAGCATTAAAAAGAATAATACTTTGTGCATTCCACATTCTATTATGTACCTCAACCGGTTTTGAAGCCATCTCTGCTCTCGTCATTACAAAGAAGTTTTTATATTTGGCACACATTTCAACGAAATTACTCAAATTGCTGTTTTTAATCCTAAATTCATACATTCATGTGACCGTACATGATACCGAATTGGACAAGAAAACCTTTTAAATTGAACCATTATCCAAATTGTGTTAATCAGATTTGTTAAACGACCAAGTTCATTTTTAAACGCCTTAACCCTCTTACACCATTCCACTTCCACCCGATTCTCCCTCTTCTTCTCTTTCTCTGACCGTGACCTTGTTTCTGTTTGCCCTCTTAGGCACTTGCCTACCCTCACTCGCGAGTTATAATTTCATCCCCATAACCTCTAGAAAAGAAGAATATAAAAGAAATTAATCGATATTTTTTTTACTAAACATTTAGATAATGGCACATGGATACATAGCGTCGTAACCGGTAGAAATATTATATAAAGGATTATTATAAAGGTGGAAGTATTATATGCAAGTAATTATTCTTTTGATTTACTGGTCCGCTCTGTTGTCATTATTCACTCGTTTTCATTTTGGTAAAAAGCTTACTACTTTATAATAAGAACTATGACGATGCAATTTTCCATAGATAAAAATTTTTTAATTGACCCGGGTTTCGATGCACTGCATCATCATCACCTGATGATGATGCAGTGGATCGAAACCTATGGTCGATTAAAAAATTTTTATCTGTGGAAAATTGCATCGTCATAATTCTTATTATGTTCGTATTCCACAGCATCTCGCCTGATTCCTCCCTTTTTGTTACTACCTCATTAAATAAAATTATCGAGCGTACTTAAAGTTTGAAGGGAAACATTCTACGGTCACTACGTTATGCGCAAATGAGACTCTGCAGGCGCCGAAGACATCGAAACCAATGCGAGGGCATTAATATACCTTTTTCCGGTTGTCACAGTAGGAATCTGCGTTTCATTTTCCATTCCTCCTCTAATAAACAATACGGAGATGAGTGCTAGTTTCACATAAAAATGACATCTGCGGACTCACATAATAATAATATGCGGGAGTGAAAGTGACAGGAAAAAGATATAAAGGATATCACGACCACTGCTGAAAATGAAACAATAAAACGGTAAAAGACTTCGGCACTGCCATAATGGCAACTTAACTTGTAAATAAAAGGTAAAATAGTTCTACTGTTACAAAAATAAATAAATAAAAATCCTATATGTTTAATAAGAATTAGATAAGATCTCCTCAGATTCTGGGCAATATGTTTTAATTTAATCAAAATAAATCAATGAAGATCCAATACATTAATCAAACTTTGATTATATAATTCCATATTCCAAAATAAATGATACTGGCACAAATACACACTGAAAATAACTACACTGCAAAGATCATTATCCTGTAATTCAGTCTGGTTTGGCTACAATGGCTAAATAAATTCCGATTAAGTGGTTTTCTTGTGACGAGCCCAACAAATTGACCAATGGAAAATACTTTGGATCTTTTTAAGTACAAAAACTCACGCATGCCAAAAAAGAATATTATTCACTTCCGTAGCTAGTCTTAAACTCACTAATCTTGCGAAATAATTAATCTGATGTAGTTCGAAACGTTTGAGCCAATCCTAGCGGTGTTAAAAAGGCATCAAGGTGAACAAAACTTAGGATTCATATTTCATCTTCCTCATAAAACGGAAGATAAACCCGGGAGCGAAAAGGAACAAGAATGAAATCTTTTGAGTTCTGATGTAATAAAAGTGAATTTTATCAAAACTATTTATTCCTTGAGATGAAGCTGGAAATGGGTGGAGATTTGCTCATTCGTTGAATATGGTTGTTGGATATTCTGCGAGCTATAATACAAGGGAATATCTTTTTCATAAGCTTCATTAAAATTGGGCATACATATGTTACGACATCCGTTTTTCAATAACGTATTGATTCCCACATAAATGAGAACTAAAGCAGTTTAAAGGCGATATTTTGACAAGCTCCAAGTAACAACGCATTTTATGAACATTACGCTCGTTATATTTAAAAAGTTAAGAAATATCATCCGTCTTTCGTTCGCAATTAGAGATTAAAGTCCAATAAAAGGATTTTTAAGCGTTGCTCCAGCCAAATTCAATGGTAGTAAATAAGTACTTTAAGTTTCCTCATTCCGTAAGAACTAGTTTCATCCAATTGCACACGACCCATTAAACAGAGCGAGCAAAAACCCACCTGGGGTGTAATGAATAATTATTGCATCTGTCACCTTGCTCAAAGATACTGAAAAAAGTTACTTATTTCGTCAGTGACAGTCGATTTAGGCACGAAAAACTTTAGTGTGTAGTTACATGCATGTGTCTAAAAGTCAGTAATGGGGAGATAGCTGCTCGACTTCGCTTCAATACATTCCCAATGCTCAAATGCATTCCCAAAGTTCCACTTGCAGCTGATGGTGCGTGTACCGCTTTTCCAGACTCCATAAACTAGCTAAACGTTTGAATATTGGCCCATCAAGCGGAATTCACGATCAAAGGGCTTAGTATGTCGAGCGAATGCTCATTCTGTGGGCTTGTTTTACGTTTTGTGCTATCGTCTACGGGCAGTTCGTTACCGCGGCATAATTTCATCATGCACTACATACGGACTTGGGGATGTTTGCAGACTCGCAAAGCGCAGTTTCCAACTGTTTTGATGACCGTTGGAGAGGAAGCTGCCCGCAGCACGTGCCTGTCATTTAAACGCTTAGCCCTTTCATCATGAATGGTACATGATTCTTGAGTGTTTCCTATTAAACCCTGCTGGGCAAACTCCGCTTGTTTCTATATCCTGTATTGGAAACAGCTTGGTGAATTTCCATGAATTCAGCGTTCATTTTTCGATCTCGTATTTGCCTGGTGGCTATTGATATTTCTCGCTTTTTGCCAACGAAGCTTGAAAGAATGTTTGATCTTCTATTAGTATCAACGAAATATTACCAATATTTACGGACATAATGGTACCTAAAGAACTCGTAAACGTGTTTAAAAGCCCGCGAATTTAATCGTAAACTAAATAAAGAATAGATTAAGTCAAGAAAGTATTCATTGCGACTAAACAACTGATTTTTTCATAGAAAATAGGATTAACGATAAGGTAGATGTACAGTCAACAGAAAAAGTAAATGTGGGAAGCGCTGCCAGCACTACTCGGACCGAGCTCGAACCACGTTAAGAAAACGTGAAAAAATATTTTTGTATTTTGGAGGTAAATTTGAAAATAGACGCGGTGAGAAGAGTCTACGGCAGGAGGTAATACGGTTGGGGGGCAGGGTGGGGTGTGGATTGGTGGGTGTGTGGGGGGTTGGGGGAGGGGGAGTGGATTGGGGGAGTGAACGACACGCGAAGAGAATGAATATGGTTTGCGCATCCTATAGTGCGAGTTTAATGAAATTAAGACCTACCGAATGCTCTGAACTCTACTGCCCTGCGATGAATATTCTATAGTGATTGGTGGCAGAGTGAGGAGCGCGCTTCGTTATCGCTACTATCGCAATTACTGTAGTCTGGGAGTAGAAAGAAGTAAAGAAAGGAATTGCGTGGTTTTCTGCTTTCTCATGTGACAATGTGCCGGAGGTTTACGGTTGAATTTCGATTCATAATTGTATGCTTTAAGGAGAGCAAGTGAGTACAGTACATCGCCCTTCGGTTGAATTTCGATCCATAATTGTATGCTTTAAGGAGAGCAAGTGAGTACAGTACATCGCCCTTCGGATGGGACGTCAATTTGTGAACTCGTAGCGTCTATAGCATAGAATAAGAAAATTCCAGCTTCGGGTTTTTCTCAACTCACCATACTTTTTACGAGCTTGTTCTTATTGTTGTATTTGACTTTAGTTTCCAGTCTCTTCCCTGAACAGTGAAACAAAAATCTACATAAATAGTCGAACTTATAACAAAATCTGGTTAGGAAAAGGTACGGTTTTATTCTTGTTTAAATCACAAAATTTTTGCTATAATGTTTCGGTTCATAACAAACACAGCCTCGAACACGCCTTCTAGATGTCATAAAAGGTGGCCATGAAATCCATTCTACTGGGTAAAATTTTGTTTGTTTGGTGGGTATGGAAAATTAATTTTATCTCGCATCGGATGCCTGCGGTTGTTCTCAATGTTACGTCAACTGAGTAGCTACAACAAAACTGCTGGGTGTCTTTAGCGACTCGTCCGGAGAAGTTTGAAATGCATTCCATTGCCTGAGGTTCTCGCTTAATCCTTTCTGACGCGTCGTAATCATATGAGAGCGGCAAAAAAATGAAATCCCAAATTTGAGGCCACTGCCGTGGTCGAGCGGAAGGCTGCTACCGTTGCAGAGACCTGGGATTTTCGTCTCTTTCCACTTGGCTAAGAAATTGAAAAACGCTACATTTTCGAAGGACTGGCTGTTCGTAATGCATAAAAGGTTGTTATTTCTTCCCAGGCTTAACGAAAATCCGCACCAAATTAAAGAAAATATTTCTAAAATAGCAATTTTTAGGATTTCTATGGGATGTCAGTTTTCCAAATGGTTCAAATCCTTTTAGGATAGCCCCATTCCCTCAAATTATAGGAAAAAATAATTTGAAGTCAGAAACTTGTGCACCTTTATTCTTAAATAGTTGTTCAAAAAATAATTATTTCAAGATTTTGCAATTTTCAAGGTCGTTCAAATGTTTCAGTTGTTTAAAAAATTGCAAATAATTTCATTTTAATAGCTATAACGATAGGACTAGTATACTCTTAGATTAGAAAAAGATTAAAGTTGTGAATTAGCCTTGAGATCAGTCTTGAATTTTCGAAAGTAAAAATGTGGCTTTGCTGATGTTGTACTCTTTCCAAAATTCGCGAACTAAACCCTCACAAGTTTTTTACTAATTTATTTATCAGTAGACGACCGTAATATACCATACCATACCAGACGACCATAGCGATGCTATGACGTCTTGGTCCGTTTGTTGGATCAGCGAAGTAGGATTTGGTGGAATGAATACCGTTTCAATATTGTCCGCGAAATAATCAACATTCACTGGATGAACCGGGGAATTTTCTAAATTTAATAAAGCCTTGACCATTTATTATAATATAAATAAAATATAAATTTCTTACGAGTCATGCGGCGAGTTGATTCCTACATGACTAATGGAATTCCTCACTCTCGTGCGCGTGCATCGATCGGCGAGAAAATCGATTTATCGTAATTCGATGCATAATATTACAATACAATGTTTGCTGTAAAAAAGCCAGAAATATTTTTTTATTATTATGAATACAAGCTGCCGCACAACCCACGTACGCAAGGAATGGCAAACCCAAAATAAGAAATCATTTCTACCGGGGTGTCTAATTTCACTCTTTCCTTATGTAAATTTATGTTTATTTCTTAGAGTGAAAACATGCTCTTATAGTATTATTATTATTTGCGCATAAGGCACGGTCCTTAACGTACTGGTAGGTAGCATTCCCGTAGGTACCTATAGCAAGGAGTTTAGAAGCATAAAGAGTCGACGGGAGCGCCTGAGTACTCAGAGCAACGGGTGGCAGAAAACGTAGTTGATGGAGAGGATTAACCATGCCCATTATAATCAAAACAATGTTAAGGGGAGCAAGACATTATTCAGTAAGGACCTGACATGGTAGAACCTCGGAAATAATAATAACATATTTATTCCACTCTAACAATTGTACAGAGAATACTAAAAAAAGAGTGAAATTAGCCGCACCAGAAAAAAACTTCTCATGATGGGGTTGCCGTTCCTTGGGTATGGCAGTGATCGGCAGTTGCGAGAAAATATGATATATTTTTTCCAAACTTTTTGAAAATACCGGGAGTAGAGAGATAGGTCGATATTGATTAATATCTTTTCAGTTACCTTTCTTGAAAATTGGCTTTACTTTACCCTTTTCCAAGCTTAAATTGGCAATATATGCGAATATATGAGCCACATTTTCATTAATGGGTTTAACAGTATTCAGTCTTCTTGTTATCGACCGCTCCCTTAATAAACTTTTTTTTACACTTTCTTGATTCCATCACACAAGAAATACACCATTTGAAGAAGGAATTAAACAATACTGGGTTTAGTAACCAATTAATTGAAAGAGTGACATCAAAAAAACCTACAGAGAAGGAGACTCCTAAACCTCTGGGGTATGTTATGCTGCCTTACATTGCGGGTACGACCGATCGCATAGGTATAATAATGAAAAAATATAACATAATCACAAGATACAGCACTACCTCCAGAGTACGAGATCATCTACGAGGGACTAAAGATCCATTACCACCCACAATGTATGAGGGTGTGTACGAACTTCTCTGCAGTTGTGGTAGATCATATGTGGGGCAAACCAAGAGAGCAATTGGATATCGATTAAAGGAACATGAACGTGCAATCCGGAAGAAATACTGGTATCACTCTGCCGTGGCTGAGCACACTACGTTAGAGGAAGGTCACGCCATTGACATCGAGACGGCAAGAGTACTACACAAAGAAAGCAGTTACTTTCCACGGCTCATAAGGGAGGCGATTGAAATAGAAAAAAGACCAAATAACATCAATAGAGAGGATAGTTATAAACTCCCTTATACCTGGAAGAGACTTATTCGAAATTAAGTTTTTTACATCTCAAAATCATCAACTGCTGGAATTGTTTATTTACTTTTTGAAAGAAGACCATTGTTGTTCTTAAAAGCCCGACAAAGCCTGCAGCATAGTACGGCGAAACTGTCGCATAATATAAAAAAAATTAATCGCAGAACTAGAAACCTGAATAATACGCTCCCTTAATAATTCATTCAGGATCGTGAGTATCGGTCCGTATAAAGAAAAAATACTCTTCCTAGCCAATGTTTCGGACTATACTGTACTCCATCCTCAGGGCTACATGCATAGAATATTTGAGGCTACAACAACTTTCATTAAACATTCAACAACACACAAAAAAAATATATATAAAAACCAAGTACAGTTTCCTTACTATTACCTTAGAATTTACGATTGGATATTTTATCCATCTGCTCATACATTAAAAACAAAGTTGCTGTCATCATTATTTTGAATACAAGAATCATAAAACATACATATTATGATGATCAGCATTTTCAAGTAAAAGTGACATCTGGTAAGGATATATTTGGTATATTTTAAAAACGACATTCCATTGTTTCTAGACAACAGAGCATTTAGGTTTTCAGTATTTACAAATTATCACAGAAATATAAATCTTAAAAACCAGTGAGCATTAAGTATAGTAAAATAAGTAATGCATTATCATATGGATTTATAAATATCTGACAACATAACCATTACACAATTAACATCATAATACAAAGTTGTAATGTTATCAAACATAAATACTGTTGCCACAAAAAGTTTTAATATCGTACCAAACCATTTGGTCAAAACAATTAACAATAAAACACAGGAAAAGAAAAAGAAAATACCCATAATATCTTTAACATTGTTAAATTTTTACTCTTATATGTATTGCACAGACCTAGCATGAGAAGTATTGGAGGGTTTTATAAATGTGCTATTGTACTGGTATAAGGTTCAAAACATTACTGTCTAAGTTTATCTATATCAGTTTTCTTGTTGCAGGTATTTGTATGACTAGAAAAAAGAATCATTTCTTTAATCTGGCGTTTCTTCTTATTAGATTCATAGTCGAGAATGGAGGCACTATCAAAATTAAAATTATGAATGTTATCTATTGAATGTTGAGCCAGGGCACAACTTGCTCTGTTTTAATCTTCAAGCCCTTTGAGCCCTTATTACCACATTTCGAAGACATTCTATTTATCTTGCTCCTTAATTCTACAACATTCTACATGCACATGTAAATATGGAGAATTGTTTTGTAAGAAAGTGGAAAAATATTTATTATTTGATTTTGTTGATGTGAAGGGTATATTTACTATTTATTTGTGAACATTTTCTTTTTCATTAACTTTGACTTAATGTTCCATTTTAAATCTATTGAATCAGTAATAATACACGAATGTCGGCTATGCTATATGCAATAACATATAGCTTTATGGTTAACTCAGCACAGGTAATTATTCTTCATTGGTAACCTAAAGATTCTACAACGTATGTAAAAGAATTTTAATGATGAATGATGCTATGAAGAGTAGGGTGGCTCTTATTTTTTTATTGAGAAAAGTTGTTTTCTACCCCTCAAAATGATCGAAGTGCGGTGTGATTTCATGTGTTAAAATTCTGTCTCCCTTAGTTATCGGGAACCCGTGCCCCAAGGGTCCTATATACTTCGATACTAAATATTAATATTTTTGGTCAGAAAAAACGTATATCCTTAGTAAATGCATAAGTAAAGTTCTTTAGGGCCGAAATTTCGTTAGTTTCTGCGTATCTTCATGCGTTTCTGAGATATGGGCCCTTGCATTCCGAGCGGCCCCCCAGGGCGCCACCAAGCGCCGCTGCACCACCGACCCTAAGCCCTAACCATTCACTTCCCCTCCAAGATTCTATCCTTACACCCCCTCCACGTTCCGGAGCATCGTGGGACCCTCCCTCCCATCTTGCGTCCAGTGGCATTATTTCACTTCTTCCTCCTCAGTAAGGGGGAATAGTACGCTACAAGTATGAGTCCTTGGGGAATTGCGATTACCCGTGTGAGAATGGGATATCCATTCTGATTACATAAACGGCTTGCAAGTTGCTGCACATCTTGAAGTAGTAAGTGATTAAGCAGAGAGAGGAGTGAAACTACTCCAATATTTTAACAAATCAGTTACCAAGAAGGGAGAAAGCTATCAAAATGTGTTATTAAATGTTAATTTTCATCGGAAAACAACTCCTAACGTGCGC
Source organism: Pyrrhosoma nymphula (assembly GCA_963573305.1). Classification (NCBI taxonomy): domain Eukaryota; kingdom Metazoa; phylum Arthropoda; class Insecta; order Odonata; family Coenagrionidae; genus Pyrrhosoma; species Pyrrhosoma nymphula. The sequence continues at coordinate 104,287,657 of OY754334.1, read as the reverse complement.
AAGGGGACTTAATTGCAAATATAAATTTCCAGAGGGAGACTAGTGTAACAAGGGACTGTTTTTTATTTATAATTGCCTTTTTACTACATAATTTGCTTTCTGTCATATTTATAGAAGTTTGTCCATGTGTGAAGTAAAATATTTGTACGCTTAACTTAAAAACAATTAACATTAATAACATTAAAAAATAAGTTCTTGGGTCTCCAATATTATGACTATATTTCCTGAATGCTTCTTAAAACAGCTTCTACCTTTTCATAATATTCGAATGTACTTTTTAATATGACCAGAGGAAAAGTGTTATTCAAGCTACCTTCATGAATTTGTTCCAACTAGCAAGTGCAGCTTCTTAAAATAATTAGCATTTAACCTAACATAAGATTTTCCACTACCTAGTATTTTCTACTCCACCAATTCTTCTTCGGATTCGAAGTTACTAGCCCGAGTTTATTATTTAATCCCTTGTACCTCTTTCTGCCGTGTTTGGTGTTTACATTTTTCCACTTTCTTCTATTTTCTATTTTCCTAATCCATTCTTCTGTGACCCATGCCTTCTTAATGTTTATCGTTTCGATCAATGTTATCGTTTTCTCTACCATTCCTATTTTTACATTCCCCCATCTTTTCTTAATTGTCCTAGTTTCCCTTGCTTTACCCGGGCTTCAATGCACTAGCTGCTTGTAGAAATAGAATGAATAGCAGGTAGGTGTGATTTGAATGAATAAACCAGGCTAAAATGCTAATGAATACAAGAATACCTTAAAAGCATCCGCTGTTGAGCTGTTCTTCGGCTTAGAAATGCGTGACGCATGTAACAATGTACTACATGCCCACACTTCTACCAGGGTGAAGCAATGGCTAAAATAATATAGGATTTCACTGAACTCCACAAGACATAGATTGGAGAAATGTTAGGAGTCAGTTAGTTACCATAAGAGAAAACTCTAATAGAATACTAAAATCCTTCGCAAGCTCAGGAGAATCTCTAGCATAAAAAGACTTGTATTATCTCTATAATGAGAACAAAATTTTAGATATCACCTGGTACTGGTGTAACGGGAAGAAAAGAGTGCTAAGAGTAATTAAATAACTATAAGTTGGTTGATTTATTTTTTAAATCATTGGAGTGAATTTAGATATACAGCTATAGACTTCAGGATCCAAGTTTCTTTCCTTGAGTATTGCAGAAGCAGAGGAGGCGCCTCTTAATTTAATTGCGCCACCAGCAAAGTTCCGTCGTTGTGGTTTGAGGTTAACATTTTACCACCTTTAAGTTAATTATCGTGGTTGATCTTTCGAGCATGAGTTGATGAGAGCAGGTAAATAGTGACATGATAGGAATTCGACGAATGGCACGTATTTAATTGCTGCCATTTTCGATTATCTACTGGTTATTTTTATAAGCATAATCCAATATTTCAGCCTTTGATCAGTTTTCAATCAGCAGTACAAGGACGCATTGGCTCTGAATAACCGGAGAAAATACATGCCACTTTGGAGCGAATAGCTACATCACGACTGTTTTGGATTCATTATTTAATTCCGAGTCCAAACTCATGAAATGTTGCTTTCTGTTCATTTTGCGCCATATCATCATGTTTTCATTCCCAGGAGCTAAGGTCATACGAAACTCGTTACCGCAAACTCATCTGAGCCATTACGATCATGAGAATACGAAGCTGGAATAAACATGTGGTGAAAATATCCTCTGAACACTTTAGCTCATCAAATGGGAAAGTTACGATAGCAGAGTAATCTTATTTTCAGCTTAGCATAATTTGAACTAAATACTTTCCTGCTCTGCACTACATTTTTTCAATCATTACGTTTCAATTTTCCTTGATGGACTTCTCAGAAATACTCTATTAAAATGATAATCTATTACTTTCAAATTTAATTATTTTGTGGAAAGGGAATATTTTGCAAGATGACTTTCTTGCTTGGCATATGCTTGACAGTATTTCCAGTTTGCATTGGGATTCTGCGCCTCTTACTATCGTGCGGTTATCAGTCAAGCTGCATCACGATTCGTAACGCTGCATTTACATGTACCTGCAATTTAGGTTTAGGGTCATAATTCACTTTGACTAAACATATTGATGCTACGTCACAAACACTTTCTGAATATAAGCAGCGGTATCTTAATATTTTAAAGAGACAATTAATATCTAATTAGCGGTATATTTCACACTAGATTTATATATTCCTCATCTTTAAGGCATTTTCCACCACATTCACCCATGACTTTCGAGGTCTACCCCGTCCTCTCTTATCATTCATTCCTATCATATATCTGTTCCATTATTCTACTTTCTATCATTTTCTCAAAATTGCCAAACCAACGAAGAACAGCACCTTTATATTTTATATATCCAATAGACATTGTCCATTACTTAAAGGAGTTTGCTTAGTTCTCGTAGTGAAGGCGTAGTAAGAAAAGTACGCTTTTCATTAGTGAAGCGAAAGTCTCGTTGGTTCTGACAGAGAATGCCTGTTGTACATATAGTGCCGCAGAGACTTTTAAGGGGACACCACCGCATGGCATAACAAGAGCGACTGACGGAGGGGCGGAGCGACTGACGTAGAGGGGGGGCGGATACAAGGCCATGGGTAGGGTTAGCGCCAGGGCCGGCCGTCTTTTACGACCTCTAACGCCCCTTCATCACGCGGGGAGACGTGAGTGGGACAGGGCACCACTGCAGGGGTGGCTGGCCACCGAGAGAGGCAGTTCTGCTCACTGCTTCTCCTTAGCGAGGGAAACTCACTCTCAGAGGCCCATGGGACTATCTTACACTCTCTCTACGAGGCATAACCCGTTGAAGTAACAAGTCTCATTTTTCACACGGGCGTGGCAGTCTCTTGTGAAAAATTGAGACTGATAACTGGAGTGTCTTAGGTTCGAATCCAGTGGGAGACCCTTGACGGGCCCCCTCGGTGATCACCAAGATCAGTAAGCTTTATTTTTGCAGGCTATAATTCGTAGAATGTTTGAACTTTCGTATTAATTTGTAAATAAAATACTTGATACTTTTCAAAAATCATCTTTGATTTTAGCAGTACTATTATCTTTAATTTCAGGAAAGTACCAAGAATTTAATTTAGTTATGAATAAGAATGAAGATCAGTGTTTTCTTTAAGATTTTGCATTTTCGCGGTATACTATCATAATAAACTACACTCAGGCAGGAATAGTAAACTACACCGTGCTAAGCTCCTCATTCTGCACGACGCTAAGTTTCGACATTAGACTGTCGTATCGTCGTATGTCCCTGAATTATGGCGCAATTTTAACAATAGGTATCAAGGGGTATTGCACTTGATGTTCCCACATTCATCGTTACCACAGTATATTAATACCAGAACCAAGACAAAGTTCTCGAGCCGATGTCAATTGAAGTATGAAATGAGGTAGAAAAGGAATTGGTATCACTCGACAGTAAAAGTTGGTTCCACCGCACCATAACTACAATATAATATTATTCATATCCTGGATGCTCAAATAAAAACGTGTCCTTTATTTTATGTGAACAACTAAATTTTACCTTTCCACGCTATTTATTTCGCAAATTGTAACACCTCCAAGAAATAGAGAAACCTTAGAAAAAACAACAGAATATGATAAATGATAAATCAAAAGCCGAACTTACCTTTAGCTGCTATCCTAACAAACTAAAAATAAAATTAATTATCATTACCTTCGCCGTATTTCCTATAATTTTAATTAAAAATCTATTATGGCTTGAAAATTTCTGGGATTGAATCATATTATCCCCATAGCTGTCAAGGGACATAAAAATGAATCGCTTATTCACTATAATACATTAATTCTGAGAGCACTCCGTATTAATTATTTCCTTGCATGAATCCTGGTAAGAAGCACTAGATCAAGGATGTCTGTACTTCATCTATTTCAGAACAACGTGTTAAAAAGACTGAGTAACTAACGATCTAATCGTTGTAGAGGTGAGAAATTGAATTCCAGAATCCCTACACGACTCTTAATGTGACTTTGATTTTCACTAGTCTTATTTCAAGAGGCAAAAATACGCGCAATAATAATACATTTTCGAATCCACAGTCACAAAAGCTGCAAATGTAATTGACCTAGAAATATTGAACGTAACGTAATTTTACTGAATACGTTTGGAATAAAACTTGATGAAATCGCAAAGGGAAGATGTCGGATTGCCTGATAATTATTATAGGGAGGAAAAGGATTAACTAATGAAAAATAATGATTTTCAAATACAGTCGTTCACGGTTCTCAGGTTTTTCACTTCACGCATTTTCCATAATATTCATAAGTTATCGAAACACTGCTGCATGCACCTTCTTCCCGCTCACAGCACCCCTTCACTTCCTATGAACTTCCCTCACTATGATGTACTCCTTAGTCTCCCGAGTTCAAATCACTGCAAAAACCTACGCTCCATGTTTCCTTAGAGTCTGCCTACGTCTGTTTCTTCACCCTCTGCACATTTTACTACAGTATAAGGATCTAAGAGAAGTATCTATGGCCTTACGATACATCAAGAACGAAAATGCTTAGAATTCACTAAGGAATAGACGGTTTCCAAGAAGCCGTCTATTCCTTAACGATCCCTACCGCGAGGTAAATCCTATAACAGCATTTAATCCATCATTAGTGAATGCATAATCTTTATGTACTTTTCACTCCGCCGAAAATACGTCAAGGATTTTTTTGCGTGGTGATTCCTAAGTGTTTTGCAGCAATTTTCATATGAAGACGTTTTCACTATTCAAGACTCCAGAATAAGTTTTTAAAAAAAATTTCAGATTAACTAAGTATACGTATTCCATTTTAATTCTGTGCATTCAATGCTTGTTGTAATTTTAGATCGCTGAACCAATTTTAATCGTCCTCTCACGAGTCATTTCTTCTGAGAAGAGTTTGAGCGTGATAGCAATACTTTGATGACCGGGGAATTCCCGAGCGCTGTTGACCAGTAGTCTGAAAAATTTAAATTGTAGGCGGTGCCAGGCACCTCTATGTATATTATGTTATTTAAAATATCGGTTCCACCTCCGCGATAGATGCCAAAACTCATGTAAATAAGTTAAAATCATTTATATGCAGATATAAAAACAAAAACTATGAACTCCCAAGTAATACGGAAATGTAAATGGAAAATATAAAAAAATTATAAACGAATCAATAATGTTATTGTTACTTACATATTGCCGCTGGAAAGTGCAAGATGTTAGTTTGAATGATCTAACACTGCTATTCTACCATTATTTCCGGAGGAGCTATATTTAAAAAAATCTTATTAAAACGAAATAAGCTTCCATCTCTCGCATTTTGCAAGAACATTTATTGATAAAATATGATTTCGCAACAAAAATATCAATTTATTTATAAGCAATTCTTATCCATAAGTTATCACTCACCATGGCTTGGGGTGAAGTAAACCTTACGCCAGCAAGTGATTAGCATTACAAACACTATTAACTACTTTAAATTCCAATTTTAGTGCTGATATATTTTATGTAGTGTTTTTTTGATAGTGTTTTTAAAAATATATGTATTATTTATCGAGAACCACTCTGGATGTAAATGAAACTAGTTATGCAAATCACGTTGGCAGGGTTTATTCAACATAAATGAATCTGTACAATATCGGACTTGGGCGGAGAGTTGGAAAATGAGACTTGAGTGATGGAAAGGGCAAATATTATTACTAGTGGTCGTTCCCTATTATTGTTAATTCCACGTCGTAGAACCCCAATCTCTTCCACCGCTATGACAACGCGAATTCCTTCACTTTCTCCCAGCCTCTAACTACTTTTTGGCCCTTTTCCTTAACCTTTCATTACCATCTGCCTACGCAATCTGCCTTCTTCCACTGAACCTCCTGCTCCTCTGAGATTTCTCGTTTCCGGAATCCTATCTCCTTTATAAATATTTCTAGAATTTCACTTCAAATAATAGCTCTGATCTTTTTAGTCACGAGACAACTTGTAGCACAGGGCTACATCATGGTGGGTAAGTAAGTGGAAACTGCTGGAAGAGATTAGGAGGACAGAATAGTAGGAGGTTGGAAGATGTGATGAGAAGTGAGTGGATGCTGAAGGACGTTAAAGAGGAGAGGATGTTGGGTAAACGAAAAGGGGAAAATTTGACTTAATGGATGGAATGAAGAAGGCTACGACGTATGCCGAGCTGAAGAATGAAATATCGCCTGGCGAAAAAAACCACCAGCAGTGAAATATTCGCATAGGTAATCCTAGGTTTATGTAAACCTACCTTTGCCAATAGATCACTTATTATAGCGTTGATAACCTTCTCTCACTCATGAAGAAGATTACGACGTACATGCCGAGCTAAAGAATTAACACATACAAGGACCCAACGGACTGCAGCTGTAAAATATAGTCTGCATATGTTTTATTCTATTAAACTTAACTTATCTAGTAGATCTCCTCTGGTAAAAAATATAGTTTTATTTATTCAAAATTAGAAAAATTGAATCGAAATTTTTCCTATTGTATTTTAACGGAGTTAATATTCAAATAAAAGTTGTCTAATTAAGTGATTCTGGAATATTTTTCTGTGAAGAGAATTTTGCATGCAAGAAAAAACGATGATTTAAAAAAGGAGCTATTGTCAGCCCACTCATTCGCGGAAAAATGTCATATTAAACTACTCTAAGTGAGACATAGTGAGACATACCGTGCGTACTTACTCATTCCGGACGACGACGACGTTGTCGGCCCAAATTCCTTTCTAGTCACGCGATTTACATTCTATTCCCACTTTAGAAAAAACGCTTCTGTTTACTCCCTCTTCCCACCCACGTTGTCTTCACACCCATCGCCTGAACTCTTCACCATTTGATACAGCGTGGGCCTGGGAATTTTAATCACTGCGAAAACCCACGCTAAAAACGTTTCCCCACCGTTTCTGCGCCTACGTCTCTTAACTTCCTCCTCCGAAACTCCACGTGTTTGTTTCTCCGAGAGCCACCCACATACTCATCTTCCCTTCCTCCCTGGCCGAAGACCCTTTGTGACATTTCTACTGTAGGCAGTCGGTCAAGAGCCCTCTTTATAGAGTTTTCCAGCATGTCGCAAGTGGGGAGAGGCTGGGCGTGCTCTTCAATTCCCCGGGGGGCTTTCCCCTATGACATTACGAATTAATTCAGATCTCCGTTTCCGTCTCCGCACCTTTCCTTCTATCCCTCTTGCCCTTTGTTTCTTTAAGTTTAAATGCTAAGGGTTAAATGATGGTTCTAAATGTCGACAAAGAAGAATATTCCTCAAGAATATTCCTCTTCTCTCGGTTAGCCTTAGGCAATGCGGGATCTTGTGTTTCCGATTTCCTCACTGAGGTTTAAGTCATCTTCTCCAGAGAAGGAGGGCACCTCACCTCACTAATCACGAGAATCGAATCAGAAATGTCGCTGAAAAATGGAGGATTCCTTTGGCAGTATCAGATAAAATGAATAGGAATGAAATTGCTGCCTTAAAATGTTCGCGAAATTAACTAAGCAAAGTAACTATGATCCCAGGGTAGCAAAAACCTCTGCATAATAACTTGCGAGCCACCGAAAGTGCGTCTGGCAGGGGATGTTGGGGCAACAGTAATAGAGGGTATGGGAAGAAAAAAGGGAGAGAAGTCAAAGGTAAATTGTAAGTTAACGGAGTGTCTTAGTCCTCATTCTGCTATTGTTATAGTCATATATGGTGCGTGGAAAGAAGGAATTTTTGTACTTATCAGTTTCGCAGTATTTATCACTAACCTTGAAGTGAGGAAGCACTTTATTAAAACATATATTTGGAGTATGATGCTATATGACAGTGAAGCCTGAAAAATAGCTTCAGAGCCAAATAGATTCGAAGCAATGGAGATGTGGTGCTATATAATAAAGATGAAGATTCAGGACGGATAGAATAACCAACATATACGTCCTACGAAGTGTTGGGGAGCAAACAAAAGAAGTGTAAAGAGGAAGAAGAAAATGAGACTAAATTATGCGACACAATAGCCTATTGATTATAATAATACCATTTCCTCTATCTTCGAAAATGCTTCCTCGGCTACAGCGATTCACTTGAAGATTCTAAAAGGCTGCGGTCTGAACTAAAAGCCCAGCCATTAACAAAATCAACCATTACCTTTCCAAATTGTCCTATTGTTTTTCTTTTGAATTTCCATCAACTAAGTACTTTATTTCAACTCAAAGCAAAGGCTGAAAAATATTCTACTTTCTTTTTGCATGTTTATCTTCATTTCCTTCTGGCAAGAGATGGAAATGGGGAACGCGAACTGGAAATGTTGTGCACACCAGAGCTCGTCCATCGTAATTGTGTACCCGTCCAAATAAATCTATGTAACGAGTTTGGCAGTGGCCCGGGTGATAGGACAAAGAGTTCTGATATCATAGATGAGGTAGTTCGGTCGACCTACTGCCATGTTCATATTTTTTTAAATATCTTACATTTGAATGAAGCCAGTCTAATTCACTGTAAATATTTTGATCTACTTTTAACTAACCACTCAATAAAGTGAAAATTGCGGCAAACATTTTCACAATGATTGGAAAACGGGTGATGAACCATTTGCTGAATTGGACCAAAGCCAGTACACTACACCGACTTCTAAACTCTCGAGTTCAGTAGGACTTAAGGACACTCGATGTTCTGCGGCTCAACCAGGATGGCAACGTAAGGAAATATGGGCTTCAAAGAAGGCATAGCCAACGAGAATTAATCTCATGCCATCCCTAAGGCCGGGATAGGATGCGTATAGAGATTTTATGCTTTGGCCCTATAAGTCAATGATCCGTGATTAGATTCCCAGAGAATGTAATTTTTTCTCATAATAGAAGGCAGGTAAAACTCAGGTGAAACTATAAATGTAGGGGTTTAAGGACAAAATTTTATGTTAAATAAATCATATTGGTGAAAAAATCATGCCAATCGCTGCCATACGCAATATTTTGAGCGTGAATGACATTTAAGCCCCTTCGAATGGGAAGGTTTTTGTCGGGAAATCTAGATCTGGCGGCTCGGACGTCATATACATCGACTGCAGGAGGGCAATACAACGCAAACTAGGTTCGAGCTTCGTCAAACCTCGCGAATTCATCGCGATAATTTGAGGCAGAAACTAACAACGTCATAAACACAGACAATTTTTCATAGATATTCTGGAGATAGAAATATATAAGGTAGGAAATAGTAGTAGTTGCCATCTAGTCGTCTAATGGTAGTAGCATTTTTGTTTAACGTGCTTCGACGTGCTTCGACGGCGGGTCATTTTGCACTTACTCTCTGCCACGTGCAGACAGGGGCAACACCATTCGAACGAATCGGAGGATCACCCCTCCAAACTCAAGTCGAACCCAACGGTTTTTAACTTCGGTGACTGATCCGTAACCAGTGTTTCCATCGTGGCAGGCCGTTGCCCATTAGTCGTCGAATCGTTGAACAAAAAGCACCGTATACTCCCCTACCACCCACTCTACAGAACGGTACATGTAAGTCCTATATGCATGGGCAACTTCATTGAAATGTGACTAAACTGTTTGTGAATTAAATTAATTTGTGAAAAAATGGGTGGTTTATTTATTAATTGGCTATAAATTTTCACAAAGTTGAGCCGGAAACAGTAAAGTCAAAAAACTGTCTTCTTTCCACGAACCATGAGTGACTAATACAAAAATAGGCCTTGACACCTAGACATTCTGTTAACATACAACTCACCTTTGCCCTCAGCCTGGTCCTATCCCTTATCCCTATTTCCTCACTTTTCATGGCTGTTGTCCTAACGCATTCTGCCGTACTAACCTGCAGAGGCTCGCTGGGTTGTGTTTCGATTTAGAGATGCACGACTCACACACCACTCACAAGCTTTCTCATAATTCCCTGAACGCCTGCATTTCCCATTCCCATTCCTTTGCTCATTTCACGGAGCTAAGTTCCGTATCCGAAGCAGAACCAGCTGAAACACATTTCTCTCGTACACGAACACCGCACTGTGCGTTATTACAGCAAATAAATTAACAAGGCCGGGTTTTAAACTCTGAGGCCCTTAAGAAATATATTTAGGAACGCGTTTTTCTTATAAAAACTGTAATTTGTCTATTATTTAGATAAAGGTATCTTAGCAATTTAAAATATTTTTTATTTCAAGCATTGTATTTGGCAATGGCAAATTTAAAAGCAGGAGGACTTAAATATAAGTGTTAATATGGGTTAAACATTTTCCAGCGTGAATTTGGTGATCCACTACAGATTAACGGAGTAATTACTCTAGTACTTTTGTAAATTCCACACACTATTTGAAACGCAAACAGCTGAGTTCTGCCGGCTATGGTTCAATCAGATAAATTTAAGTACCACGTAGAGACATGATGATAACAAAGTCGGTGAAACCTGTTGAAGATTATTTTAAATAAATAGTGTTAAATGCATTATGTGACAAGCATGTACTCCTTATGAGAAATTTGAATTAAAATGTAAATTTTAAATGATTATATTTTTAAGACGAAACTATAACTCTACACATATGGGCTGCATAAGTATTGATGACGTCGTCGCCGTTTAGGGACTCTGACATATCGTTACCTATTCCACCTAAATCTATTTATATATTTTTTAATTTCTAAATTTATCACAAACTGTTTCGTTCATTCAAAAACCCTGATCAATAGCACCTCACACAACCCATCATTATGAGGATATAAAAACATTAAAACAATTAATTTAATATGAGATAACGTTTCCGGCGGAACTTTTTGGAAATGTTTAATATGCATATTGAGTAAAGTATGCATATAAAGTAATTTAATATTAAATATTTAAAAAATCTGTGTCTAAGGAAGCAAAAATAGTAACCCACAAAAGTGTATCCTCCTCACTAAATTGTGTGACAGTGAACTCGGGTATACCAGGATAAAAATAAGTGTAGGCTAACTACTGTGGTTAAAAGTTATCCGAGAAGTGCTTACGGTAGATGCTGGAGGGAGAGGGTTGGGAATTAATAGGCAATGGAAGAAAGTGGAATGGATAAACCCATGTAACGCTGAAATTTAGTAGGAAAGGAGTGTGCCTCCCTGGTTTGGTCATGTTTGGAGAATGGATGTAAGTCGAATTGTTTATTATATATAAGCATTCTACCAGTTAAGGTAGGTTTAAGTGGAAGTAAGTAAAAATCATCCAGATTTTAAAATGTGAAGGGCTCTGTCGACTAATATTTCTTTCTTCATCTCAGCATATGTCCTACGCTTCTTCATCTTGTGTAAAAAATATTTTCTCTATCTTCCCCTTCACCGCTGACCCAACATCCTCCCCTCTTTCACATCCATAAGTAACCCTTCCCTCTTCCAACAGCCTACTTTACCTCCTTCTAATCTCCTCCAGACGTTTCCTCTCCTCACCCACCATACCAAGCACTTCCTCACTTGTCTTCCTTTCCATCCATTGCACTTTCTCAATTCTCCGCCACACTCTTCTGCCACATCTCAAGTGCCCATAGCACGAAAAAACGTTCTTTCCAACATACATTCAGTGTTGGATTAAAATGACTGATTAGGATTGAGCCTGGCTAAGGCTTCCTGTTTCATCACCAAGAATGGTCTCGGTATATTTTCTCTGATGTAAGCATGTATTAATGTCTTATAGCATTCCCAGGTATCCGTCACACTCGATAAGAAGGTGTCTGATACGGAGCGGGGATTTACAGGCGTCGTATAGCGGTGTGTAACATATTGGAATCCCAGCCATGCTGAATATTTTGACGTTAAATATTTTAATAAGCAACCACGTACGTGCAGTGAGTTCTCTTTTTAGACTCCGCACTGTTACAGTAGTGAGATAGACACAATTACGCTACAGCGACCACGACCTGAAGGCGTGATCAAACTGAAACAAAACAATAGTCGATAGCAGCAAAACACTATTGTTTAAAGTTATGAACACCTGCACACGAAGGGAAACGAGAGGAAATTCCTTCGAGAACATTCGAATAGAAGGAGGAAGAAAATGAATATATACAGGCGAGCTACTCTATAGGGGGCTGGCAGTTTAAACAATCAACCAAGATAAATGTCGAATCCACGCCACTCGCTGCGGTGAAATTACGTCATAGAGACCATAGAAAACTGAAGACGTGTTTATAAAGTAGTGGTTTCCGGTACGAGGGAAGTATTAGCCGTACTGTAAAAGGAAGTAAGCCGAGGTCAGCTGGAAATTACCCGAGATATAACCAGGGAGCAGTCAACCTTGCGGCCGAGTACCTGTAGCGAGACTGCGGTGGACGTTAACTGCGTGATTTCCGTAGCCAGTCGAGGGATCAGCACAAAGCATGTGTGTCATGCGAAAGGCATGAAAGAAGTCACTATATATGTATCTATGAAATTATAATTAATTGGTAAAGGGTATTTATTTGTGCAAGTGAATACATTTGAGTGCGAAAAGTGAAGTGAGCCGCAAAGGAAAACAGAATTCCCAAAGGGAATTATCGCTGTGGCCCAAAGGGCGAAGAAACAAATGTGATACACTGACAAAGGTAACAAATACTCCTGATATTGTGATTTATGTATGATATGTTTTTATTGAGTGACGTGTTGTATTTTATATAAGTTAGTACGGGCAAATATCTAACGTTTTATGTGGAGGGAAACAAAACTGTGAATAAATAGAGTTCGTGGTGGCTTAGTGGGTAGAGCGCTTGGCTACTGATCGAAGGGTCCCTAGTTCAAATCTGGGTGAAGCCTTTGAACGCCCCCGAACAAAAATCCTCGGAGTGCGAGGTGGCCCAGGGAAAGGAACTGGCCCCCCTACCCTGAATGTGTGAAATTAACATGCCTGTGGCTTAGTCCGGGTTGAGCTCTACCATCAACTATCCAAACCAACCTTCGGGTTGAATCACTGAGTGAGTGATAAGTTATAAAGAAAGGAAAGTGTTATTTATTATATTGGTAGAATAGAATCGTTGCATCATTATATACGGTATATGAAATTGATTAAAATGTTACCGGTGGGATCATCCCTTCCGTTAACAAAGGTATGAGTGGGTCAAGGCACTGTAAACAACAGCTCATCCTCAGCTACGCGACAATGACTACCTCTCTCCGACTCCCTCAGCTGGAAGATGGCCACGCCAACATTTCTGGTTTTCCGGAGCTCGACTTTGTTGCTTCGTGGTTTCCTTCAAGTGTATTTCCGTTTTCCCTCCTCTTCCTTGGTCCATTTAGATGCAAGGATCTGATAGAAAAGTGTAATCTAAATGCTTTTTCTCTCTGGTTGGTCCACATCTCGAATACGCCACAATCATTGGGAAGAGATAATCTTCGGAATAGAGGAAGGTGTTGAGCATGAAAGCACAAAGGGGACGAAATGGAACAAAATAAATATAAAGGCAACTGGAATATCAAAGTAATTAAATACACGAAATTAATGCCATTTTTAACACTGAGCTGTTAACATCTTTCCACATCCAACTATAGTAATTTGATGAAAAGGTATCCCGTTAAAATTGAGGGTATGAAAGCCTTGAGACTAAAGAAGAGCTGTTCAGAAAAACCATTCTAAATAGTGGCGGCTAAATACAAAGTTTAAAAACTCACCATTTTTGAGGTAAGCAGGGCTACGATAAAGTCAGACAAAGCTGAATAATGGTTCAACGAAGATGAATATTGTAGAAAAGAGGTAGAAGAATGAATCATGATAAGTTGTCGGATGAAAAGTTGAATAAGATGCTATTTTTCTGTGATTATGCCACATCTACAATACGACGTATGTATTTAGAACCCTACAAAGAAATATCTCATATGTGAAATACATAAAACACTGCAAATCTGCTGGGTACTTCAAAAATGCTATGAGCCAACGGAGGGTATAAAACAGATGATTGAAGCACAAAGTTGGGACTCGCTATAGTCACAGAGGCTACACGCAATACTTATATAACTAGAAAATCTCAGATTCGTTTCCGTTGGACACGGAGTATATTACTTTGACCCCGCCCTCTATCACTAGAACTCATTGAGGTGGCAAATTAAGAGAGAGACACTGCTCAACTGATTTATATAAAATTTCCTCCCTTCCACGCACCATTAATGACTAGAACAAAAACAAAGCAAGGCACTTAGGGCCGATTTAATAATCCCTGATGAAATATTTTCTTGGTATGAAAATTAGTGCTTATACTTATTCCTATCGATAACAATCACACCAACTAACCGACAGTCTGATGTTTAAAACATGAACTAAACTCTCGGATAACATCAAGTGAATGCAAAATCTATGTCATATTGCGGCTAACGTTGACCATATACTATAAAACCGAGCCTAAGACACTGCCTTAACATACAGTTCACTATCGTCCTCTCCCATTTCCAAATCCTTTTCCCTATTCTTTACCCTTTTCATTACTGATACCCTAACATACTCAGGCACGCAGATTGGCTCCTTGCTGAGTAAGGTGCAGATCCAAATGCATGTAGTTCACCAGAAAACTGCGAGAAACAATTGACCAGAGAGTAGAGCAGGTTAGTAAAAACCGTACTACCATGGTCACAAGTAATGGCCAGGGCTAAACCGTATGCAGAAATCTATGGCTTATGGAATGGTATCGCTTAATAAACCCTGGAAAAAAGTGAATGAATGAAGGCTGCAAACAAAAGAAGTAGTAAAAGCATCTTCGACCTGAAAACGCCTCCAGGAGAAACGTTGTCAAGAAAAACGACGACGAGGCAGATATCCCGGAAGAAGAATGGAATATTCAGCTAATCGCCGCGGAAAACTCCGAGAGAAAAATAATTAGTACTTATTAGCGCGCAATAGTCAACAATACTTTACAAAATAACCATGTTTTCATCTTGATTTTTCCGTGTAATAAATATTCGGGAAATGACTTCACTTCCTACTTTTTAATTTATCCAAATCAAAACGAAAGCTAATTCTATTATTCTTAAATTTTAAGACACTTTTTAATCCTCATTCTCTTGAAAATTACCAATGAGCAACATAGCATAATGGCGCGATATACTTTTGGGATTTTTTTCATATTCAATTGCGGTATTTTCAAACTGCAAGGAAATATAAGACGAAATGCATTGACGTATTTTGTTGTAACATTGAGCTTAAAATAATGTCGAAACGTGGCATGACGAACTTTTATTTTTCCATGGGTAACTGCGAATAATAAGATTTGTTCGGAGGCAATAGAAATAATCCGGAATCTTGTTTGCAATTAAGATTTTCAAGCAGTCTCTTGAGCATTCAGCACAATTCTGCCACCGTGAAAAGCACGATTTTTAACTACCGTCGATTGGTGAAAATAATTAGAAAACGTTCCTCATCATTTGAGCACTGCAAACCTGTAATTTCCTTACTCAAGGCCTTTTTTCATCCCTCAAACGCAGAAAAGACCAATAAAAACTAATTAAAACGATTAACAAAGGAAACTCGAGCGATAGGAGATACAAGGCTGTTCACCTAAATGCTACGCCGAATCGCAAGCTTAGGCTAGCCCAATGTCCCTTTTCGGGTACTCCTGGGAAAGCTTGAATAGGAAATGCCTTCTCTCCACATCCCTTGTTTCCAATTCATCCCAACCCTTCTGTATCCTTTGTATGTACTTCAATTCGAAACATTCACCACCCCCTTAATTGGAATATTTCCTAGTATATTATCCCCATTACTTTTTATCGTTGTTTTTTTATAGTTTTTTTCACATTAATATGTTCTAAACGGCTTTAAACCCGGTGAAAAAAGAGAGTATCTATGGCTGTCGGTGATAAAAAATGTTTATTAGTAAGAAATTATATCTAATAAGACACTTTGTCACAGTCAATTTAAAATGTGACACACGGGCCTGCAATTGTTTTACGTAAGAGAGATAAAAAGAAGTTCTAGTACGAACAAGGACGGAAGGAAACAATAAATCTTTCATTGATAAACAACCACATATACTTATGCTTTCAACTAGTCATCTGATTATAATGTTGATGTTTTATATATTAAAAACAAAAGTACAAAGCTGAATTTCCTAGAAACATTAAAATTATGCCCTATGTCGAGGTTTTAGGGAAGAAATTGTCAAATGATTGCATAACAAACAATTGAATTTCCTCTTTAACACGTTTCTGTCCCATCTCTAAGACATAATTTCAGTTCATTTGACCGTTAGTCTGTTTTTATCCTCTTAAACTATTTAACCTACTACATCCTAGTTACTAATTCTCTAACCTCCCATCTTTCTTATGTTCGATTTAGTAAATAAGAGAACTAGGCACGTGGAAAGATGATATCTCGCTTGAAATTGACGTCGATCGTCCGAGTGGCGATGCTAAAAGTGTGGAATATTCAAAGTTAGTTTTATCAAGCATGTCAACATAATTCCAAAAATTAAACTAATAAACCTTTCAAGCATATCGACTTCCATCCAGACATGAGGATCTCAACATTTGTTTAGCTTAATTCCACCATATCACATAAGTTAGAAAAATCATTCTTCCATCTCAATAAAAAATTATTAAATAACAATTTTATTCAATCCAATGAAAATATTACGCATTTTTGAGAATCGATTTTAATATTTGGCATTCAATGACCTTTATTGATCGGTATATAATAAACTAAAATGAACTGTACTTATACAGATTTCATGTAATTGACTGAAAATAAATTTTAGCTGAATTGTGGTCTCAATTCCCCCTTAATCCTCTCCTAAATCCTCCTTCTCTCTAATATCCTAAATTCTCTCCTCCACTAGTTGAGAACGCATCATAAAAAAACCTACTTTTACATGACTAAATGACATGACCTAACACCCACTGCCACACCCTTCCTATACACCTCCGTATAACGGATTGATAAGACCAATAAGGTCCTAGGATGTACACAACACGTTTGCCGAGGTGGGGTTTGTTTCTGGAAACTTATGGATCCCCACGGCCTAGGGTACGGTCTAGGGAGGGCATGCCGACCCCGCGATCATAAATATTTCCATTGTAATATTTTTATCGGCGTCAGATCGTTTGTTAGCTCACAGTGCAATCCAATATACTATCGCCATGAATTACTAACGTAAAACATTAGTCTGTGCAACCTAATGGTTACTGATTAAGATAAAACACTTAGAAATGAGCCTGAAGAATCGCGA
The DNA here is from genome assembly GCA_963573305.1 of Pyrrhosoma nymphula. Classification (NCBI taxonomy): domain Eukaryota; kingdom Metazoa; phylum Arthropoda; class Insecta; order Odonata; family Coenagrionidae; genus Pyrrhosoma; species Pyrrhosoma nymphula. The sequence continues at coordinate 104,270,520 of OY754334.1, read as the reverse complement.
GTAAGTCGAAGGACTTGCATAATGCGTAGCAATTAAATAAAAAGCCCATTGATCTCTTAATTTAATCGTTTCAACAGTGAAATAAAATTCCTCTTGACCTCAGTTACCAATCAAACGCTAGTTTTCGTGGGCATTTAGGGACATCCTAAAGCTTTGAATCATATTGAAATCCCGGTCGTCATCTTCATCCAGAAAATAACTATGTCTAGCAATTTTAAAACGTCGCGTTTACTGAAATGATCTCATCCTATCGTGACATAAGGAATGCCCCGTCATAGTTTGCCGCCAGGACCCAGAAGAGCCATTGATCCTCAACCCGACCGTCAGTACTTCAACCAAATGACAGGAAGGGCCCTCGGGGTGACAGGCTTGGATAACTGGCCTCTAATCCCCCTCGAGCCACATTCACAACGAGGACGACAAAACCGGAGGTGGAAGTTATTCTCTGGGAGACAAGAGTACTTGCGGCTATTCTGCGCTCGGATACATGTCTCCAGGGAGAGGCACACCCGAATGAACTAAGTAATTGCCCGCACAAACATTGACATTCCTCCGAAGTCCTGGAGAATATCTGAAGTCCAAAATAAACGCATGTTAAACAAACCTAAATAAGAACTTCACGAAATTCCTAGTGCCATGGGAAACTTTTGCTCATTGAGGGGATACTTTGAAACGAATTAAAAAAGTATCACCGCAACTTAAGTTAAATACGGAATTTAATGTATTATTATTTTTTTGTTTCTATAGATGAAGCATCATACTGTATGTTATGCAGGGACGATATATTCAGTTTGGTGCTCAATTGATATCGAAGGAGAAGACGATCGAGATATTGAATTACCTTGTATCTTCTGAGAATAGCTCCACCATGTGGCTGATTTTTTCCCCTACAACTCCGCATGAGTCCCCCATAATAAAACTATGATGACTTCGGAGGCTATTTTGCTATCACACTATACTTCAACAATAACGCATGAAAACGTGATTCAGTCTCTTCGCGTCCCCGTGGAACGGGATATAACCACATATTGGGAAACCACCAAAGTTACAATTTAATAAAATTTATGACGATATTTTAGCCGAAACCTGGATAATTATATTACTATATTGTATTTGAATAACGCATTTATTTAGTTTTTATTGAAAATAGTGGAACGAGCATTTTATAATTTAGAAAAACTCAGCAAAAGCTAAATGTTCTCTCTCTACGGCACAAGCATGAGTTATAAAACTGGACTATGAAATACGGAACGAAGGAAAATCATTCTAAAAATATGTGAACAGGCTCCTAAATCTCTTGTTTTAGTCATTCGCTTTTTTTATTTTCGACTTTTCTCTTTCAAATAGTGCTGCCACCTCTAACTTAAACTTAGTCCACACATTAGCGTGTCACATTTCGTAAGATACCAAGAACGTCTGGGTTTCTTGGACCAAACGGTAACGAAACCGATATTCTTTAAAAATTATCTTATATGCAGCAATACAGACGAGTGCAGACGATTCGCTGTGAATACAGACAAATCGCTGGTATTGGGGAAAAGAGCTTTTTTTTACTATCAATGTCTCGCCAACTCAAGAAAAACATTGATACATTGAGTGCGTTTCTGCGGAAATTGTTAAAGGAGGACACTTGGTAAATATTTCCAAAATAAATAAATGAGAAATTCAAGTTGTCCCGGAAAATTACGTTTTGTTAAGGAGGATATTATTCAATGAGTTGTTGGAGTATCTAAAATGTCACTGTTTACTTAATCGGGAAAAAAACATGGGCAACGTGTTCTATTTTAATTAGCCTGAATATGCTGTAAAGATATTTCAGCTAATGAAAAGAAGTCCGACGTAGTATCTCAACTTCAGTTAATCGGAAGGAGTTTGCGCAGTACCCTTTGAGCTAAATAAAAACAAACTTTTGACAAACGGCGCTGTCTCTGCCAAGGGCGGATTAAATTCACTGTTTTGGGGGAGGAGCGGATTGCTGCTCTCCTGGTGTCTAGGAGGTACGAAATACTTTAATGATTACCATTTCATATATTTTTACAGGAATTACGGAGGAGCGGCTTGAATCACTCATTTATCCACCCCTGGTCTCTGCAGTGAAAATAGTGTAAAGAAATTCTGTCGACGAAACAAGTGATATTGCTAAAATACATGGATCAGCAAAAGTAAATGAAATCAGAGTATAAAAGAAATACAATTGCCAGTGTTGAAGGAACGGGTCATTAAATTAACGGAAAACGTAATGATTGATGAAATAAATGAAGAGAGACGATGTTCTCTAACTAATGACCTCAATGGAAATTAGAGATTCAACAAAATTATCCTGATATTATTTTGTGCCGAATGGATATCCGAAAAGATCCAGGAGAAACTCTCTCATTTGGTAAACATCAACATTTTCCTAGTTTTCATAGAGGAGGAATTTTCAATGGTGCCAAAGTTCTAAGATTTCAAATTACAATTGAATCTCGATTACTCGTGTCCCGATTTATCGAATTAGCGCATTACCCGCGGTACCGATACTTATTTTGTGTATGTACCAATACAAGCCAGTCCAGCTCAGGCAAACAGTGTTAGGATTTGGCAATGCATTTTCTTTAACTGCATCGAGAATCACTAAACAAATTAATCCTTATAAGTCTTAAAATTTAAATACGACAAAGCATTATTTACACGCTACCTTAGCATTAAATTATATTTGCTCAAAGACCTTCTGTATTATCCGAGGCCTCCTCAGTCCACATTAACACGGATAATCGATGCTCCATTGTGTGTCGATACTAATAATGCCCTGAGAGTATTTAGCGAAGTTTTTTATTTTACTATTTTCTTTAACGGAATCGTCAGTTCTTATCTATTTAATAAGATATTCAGGACATATAAAAAAAGATATTGCAAATTGATTTCTCAAGATGTACATAGCGTGTGGAACAATGGTTTCAAAATATTTTACTTCTATGAAAGTAGGAATAATTGGGCCCTTGATATATAATAAATTCAGGATTCACGCTAAAGGTCATCCTTTCTCAGATCTCAGAATCTCAGAAAAATATCTCAGAATGAGTTCACTGTTTCCCCACTTCCGCCATTGAGTTGGCCGAGCTTTGCTCCCACAAGTAAGGATCTGAATGCATTCATGAATAAGGCATCAGACGGAGACCTAGTTTACATTTGATACCCCAATAAGGAAGTGCTCCGCAATAAATATCCGGAAATGATTATCCTCAACGTGAAGTGTCTTCTCATATTAACAGAGAAAATACCTAACAAGATTTCGTAGAAACTAATTTTCTTTCATTTAAAAGTGCGATTGATTACTTTACCCAATTTAGACATTCTTGAAATTGCTTTCGGAGTAAAAGAAGTTAAGACAAGGGACCCTTTTCTGTGTTGGGAACACTTTTTTCTCCTAGCTTCCGCGAATAGCTGCCCTATGAATCTCTAGCAACAAATACTATTATGGTTCGAAGGGCCAAATGAAAGAAAATATACAGTATTTTAATGAATTCGGTATGTTGATCAATAAATATGAAAGATTATTATCTGAAATTGCATTATTTCTGAGAAAACAATCGAGAATTATACCAATTTAAAAAAATATGATTTCGCGTTATAATTTTATATGCCAGTAGCAATAAAAGCTTTGAGAAAATTACTTTCATAATTTTTTTTCATCAATATTCTCTGAGACCTATATAGTTTATTTTGTACTGATTTAACAATTTTCTAGTCGTACTAACAACGCCTAGCTGAGAACAATTCAATCAAAATAATAATATATTGCAATAAAGATTGGTAACAATACAAATACAGCTACCACAGTCATCGGCATGCAAAACCATAGAGCAGAAATATTTTGAAAACTTTTATCTTCTGCCACGTTCATGTAAAAAAACGCAATTTACAGATGAACGACGATGAACTTCAAGATCAGTGTTACAGATTTATTAGGATAAAGTGACTTTTCTTTCATTTAGTGCATCGTACCATCGCATAGTGTCCATTGCAAGTGAAATGATGAAGAGATGACTAAGGGGCCTTTTCAAGTTTTACGAGAGTCAATTTAGGCCACTTTTTAGCCTCACCTACGCACAAATCTGTCGTCATGTGGCACCCTTTAAAAGCCCGTATCAGACGATACTTGACCTAGAAGTTTGAGGGTACTTGCTAGCAAAATGACTTCAGGCGGTGATGCACCTGAAATAAAACAACCTACCAACTGAAAACGGCAATATATAGGTACGTTCGTTTTTGTTTTACAGGAAAAAATGCAAAGGTTTTTAAGGCCTTTCGCTCATTTCTGCGAGTTTATATGAAGCAATTCTTCCTCTTCTCTCGACTTTAGCCTTTTAAGGACCACGTAAAACAACCCAATGCATTGACTTGTTCTACTAGTCCCGTATGAATATGTAGATCGACCACATCCGAGTAGGAGTTTCCGAACGAGTTAGCGCGATCGTTTCTTCGACGTCATCCATTTTCTGATGACTTATATGACAGTATTCGAAATTTGAATTTATGTTTTGCAATAGCTTCATTCACCGTAGATGACAATCGAACAGTCAACGGTCGAGGAGTTTATAGTTACATTGCTAGCGGTCAAGTTTTTCACAAACAATGTAGCAGCTCACTCTACACAAAATGATGATGGAAAATTTAAACGGCCTCAATATGGACAGATATACAATTAGATAATCAGGATGCTCGTAGTGCACGCATAAACAATTTTATTAATCATGGTATCAGCGAGAATCTTATTAGTCTCTTAGAACATATTTTGAGATCTGAAAATCCATTTCTTCTTGGATTCATGATAATGCGGGGAGTAGAAGAAGAAACTAATAGACGCGCTGCTGCAGAAGGTGTAGAGCCGCCTTATGTTAAGCTGCTTTTTCCATTATCTGATGCCGTTGATCACAGAAGGATTAACATCCCCCTTCAGAATGAAGTTTGTGCCATTGTTACCCTCAACGCTGACCAAAGCTTTCCAGATAAAGAGTTAATTATTCGTAAACGTGGGAAATCTTTAGTTACCATGTACAATATTGACAGTCGTATTGAACCCTTTAGTTATCCGCCATTTTACCCAAATTTTGCAATTTTGGATTCTCTGTATTAATATTCCTTTAAGAACACCTAATACCAGTCATCAAAATTTGACTAGATTTGAACTAGCTCAGTACCGATTAGCATTTAGACCAAAACCTCCCAAATATTTTCCTTCAGACATCAACCTAAGAAATCCTGATCTCTGCCTTTTGAAGTTCAAAGCTTTGCATTTCGGTAATCGGCATTTTCAGCAATATCTGGTTGATACCTATATAAGAGTGGAACATGACAGTATCCAATTGATTAAAGCAAATAAAAAAATACTTGCAGAAAACTGTACAAGAGCGATTCAATTTTGGAGTGAATTGGCTGAAAAAAAGGAATGCTGTTTTTGGTGAAAGGATTATTTTGCCTTCTTCGTTTCCTGGATCTACACGTCTTTACACTGAACATTTTGAAGAAGCTATGGCCTTTGTCTGTCAACTTGAATGATCAGACTACTTTATCACAATGACGTGCAATCCAGAATTTGCTGAAGCAGCTCGTACAACTTTTGAAGATGGATCAACCTTGCAACAATTTGCCCAAGAGCGTCCTGACTCAACAACATCGGCACACGAGAAACGTTTTATGGAAAGAAATACTGAATAATTAATAATCTAATAATAACAATAATCTGACAATGAACATTGGAAATAATGAAAACAATATAAATATTGAATTTATAGACGATTTCAGAATTTAGTTAGAAGAACATTTTTGTGGTAGTGGTGTTTTTGAGTTTGCTTTATGCATCATCAATACTTTATTAAAAAAAATAAATATCCGGAATGCTTTATAAAATTTGTTTTATTAAAATATTTAATTGCACGATGTGAATGCCCAATATAATTAAAATACACAATAAGTAGCAGAATATGAGCATATAAGAGTTCTTAGTACACCAAATAAACATCGAGCACGCTCGGTAACCAGGTACTGTAACTTAAATGGAGATGCATCGACGTTCTTGCACTTATATTATGTATGAAAAGACGCAACATTTCCTCAAATGTTATGAATCTGGAGTCTTTTTTATTTTCGAAACAAAGGAAATAAAAGAGGCAACACTATCGACGCTCAGCCATATTTATGATAGAAAAGAAGTATCTATTTAAAAGCTGCTCTTATGAGGAAGCCAGCAGAGGGGATTATTTGTTTTATTGAGGAACTAGTTTAAAAATGACCATCAGCACTACACATAATTCCAAAGAAATAATGCAATTAGAAATGAAATCAAGATTTCTTTCTTTCTTCTGCGAATGTATTTATATTCTTCCAACAAACATATCCATCAATAAATCTATTTGCATGGATATCGAATGTAGTCCACGAAGAATTCCATAGATTGTTTACCATCCCATTAGTTGGATAGTACGTTGACATGCGCTTGCCTTCCAGCCTATTCTATGTTGGCTAATATCGTCCCTTTGCTTTCCGGCAATGGCTTGCAAGCAATCCAGTAATTGACGCAAGCTCAATGTACGTAGAGCTGATTAACAGAAACGTGATTGAGTCCAGTGTGACCAGGTATGTCATAGATTTCCCACATGAATCAACGTCCCAGCGCAATAGATCCCTCTGAGTACAGGTAAGTAATGAGCTCTAAATGCATAATATCCAAAATTCAGAACTTTGACATAACTTTATTTTTTTGGTCCAATTTTTGGTTTACTTCAAACCAAAATTGCATAGGGTTATTACAATAGTAGACGCAGTATGAATGCAGCTATCTTTGTTCATTTACTAAGTCATCCCTCATGCAGCAGAAATAATAATCATCCATTAGCTATGAACCATACATTCCCATCATGCCATTACCTCTCGGGGTACGCGAAGTCAGAGAACTTGTTTAGTCCTACCAGGCCCTGGAAACTGCCTCTCTTTTAATAATTTCCTCCACATTCCCTTATCCTTACATACTTCTTTCGCTTTTGCTACATTTATGCATGGCTTCATATACGCTCTTCTACAGACTTCAAATATTCCTCCTCTTAAGAATCTCTTCCACCACATTCACCTAAGATTTTCCCAGTGTACCTCTTCCTCTTACACCATTCACTTCACTACCATATATCTATTGTAATGTTATACGACTATTATCCTAGCTCTCAAAATGATAATAATAAAATAAGGGTAGATATTCAAAGAGTTCTAGCCGCAATTATATATTAATGCGAATGCATATCAACAAAATGACTGCTTTTTAAATGAGAGTTCCTGGAGTTTTCCTTTGGATGTTAACTACCATAAAAATTCACCCAAAAAAAGGAACTGGAGCGGAAAGCGATTCACGAGCTTTTTCCTTCGATGAGACCACCAAACTGGCAACCTGGGTATTCATTCTCGGAAATTACATTGGTAAAGTTTGCAGGACTTAAAGGGACTGACTATATTATTAGTGCTCACATTATACGTTCGGAAACTTTATAGATAGAAAATTGAACATATTACCTTGAAACCTTTAACAATAACCTCTTTTCGAGGGTAACAACCCCCTAAAAATACATTTAATCTGGGAGAAAAAAGGTATGCGGAAGTACGCTTATCTTTTATCTGTCAAATGATGGTTAAATTTTGAAAATTGGCGCCTCGCGTGGCTCGTGAGAAACTTTCTCCCAAATCTTCGTCAAACTCATATTTACCAAATTGTTAAATTTGTTGAATTTGAAATATTTCACTTAAAGTTAATGAAATGAATAAACTACTGAAATGAATACGTTGTGCCTGCGAAAATCGCGCCATTTCATTGCAGAGGAATTCGCAGAAAAACAGTTATTGATTTCTAGTACTACTGATTTTATCAAAATCGTGAAAAAACCTTTTTTATCGAAAATATTGGTTCTCAAAACTGAAAATTGTGGTCAATCCTGGCATAAATGCTATATTTCACCATCAAAAATTAATGTTGCTTGTGTTCACTTTGTGCCTTCCTTCAGGCATAAAAAAAATGTTACTGTAAAACTGAAACAGCTACCAAATTTTATTTGAATTTGAAAGAAACCTAGTAACTTGTATGTTTTGACAATTTGCAAAAAAATGAATTTTAATTTGTTTTACATTTGTACATATTTACGCAATTGGTAGTATTTCATTAAAGCGATTGGGATTCATAATTTGGTGAAAACAGGATACGGATTCGATACATTTTAGATTACATGCATCACTAGTTTTTGATTTCAGTTTCGCATTAATCATCGTTTGTAATTGTAACCCTTGTATACATTTAAGAGCCAGAGCTTTTAATTTATCTTTATGCTGGCATCAAATATGGATTTGCGCTCCCAGCATTACTATGTTATTTCCATATTGATTGTTGACACCCAGGGCCTGTGTGGATTAAGAATACAGGACCTGTAAAATATTAAAACCCGAAAATTGTCTACAGAAAAAAATTCCTTTGGATCGCGAATTTAATATAATGAGCCAATGCGCAGTACAGAAAGGTTCTGCGTAGAATTTTCAGGAACGATTTGGCGCCATTATAATGTCCTCACTTATATTAGAAGAAGTGAAATTCTTTATCATCATCAAAGAATAAGAATTGTAATAATTATGCATTTAACATGCAATTTAATAATTTTGGTAAATAATGTCGACTTGTAAAAATCGACTTTTGCTGACGTGACAAAAATGGGTGGTGGCGTCGATCTTCTGTCAAGTAGGAGTTTAAAATGATTGAAGGTATTAGCGCTAATCGCTCGCCGTTTTTTACAACAGAGGAAAAAACGGTTACTAGTCAGCTGTTTATTTCCATATTTTATAGGGAAAATATAAGTAATAGGAAAAATACGGGCAAATATTGCTTCTAGAAAGATAACCATTTTTCAATGTTAAGTTGAAAATTGAGATTAAATCTAAAAATTATCTAGAAGGATTTGGAAAATTTTTAGAAATTAAATTTTGTATATAGTGAAAAAAACTCTCTACTCTGAATGGCTGCCGTTGTTTTGGCGTCACGCAAAAGCTAGATTATTATATTTAGGAAGGAATCACGATCGACGTTTTCTGAATTAACGTTAACGGACGGAGGCGTTCCGTTTACCTTCGTCTTTCCTTCAAGGATGAGTGTATTTACGATTTTCGGGAGTATCAACGCTATTTTTTCACCTTTTTTGAAACGCAGTAATAAATATTTGCGAAGTGTTTGTTTATTTTCATATTAAAAAATAAAGAATCCGCTAACATTACTGACAAATCATGATAAAAGAAGATGTTTAATTGTAAAGTAAAAAATTAATATAGGCAATTTGGAATAAAAAAGAGTAAATATTGATAAAAAGCTCTCCACTGATTGGCTGTCGGTAACGTAGCGTGATGGAAAAGTTAGACTTTGACAAGGTTGGCTCACTGTCCGTTGTAGTTACCGTCAACGTTCGGCCATCGTAATAGGTTCTACAACATTACAATCACCAAGCCCCGGGAACACCACCGTCCTTTTCAGTCACGTCAGGAAATGCCGATCGTAATCCCATACTAAGTTAAGCACCATCAACGTTCGGCCATCGTGGTAGGTTCCACACAATAGCAATCAGCAAGCATAGCGAACGCCACCTGCAGTTCTCGTTGACGTAAGGAGACGTCAATAGTAATTCCTCCCTAAAGGAGGGAACCGAGACGACTCGACAAGACACCGAAGTAAGGATCGGGATTCCACTGAAAAATCTCTGCCACCGCCTGGATTCGAACCTGACGCCAAGCGTCTTTAGCGGTCATTTTTGTGTCCCACTTCATATTCAACAAACTATTTAAAGCAAAGAAATCCAAGCGATATATTTAATTTGAATTCTTTGCGTTGAATAAATCAGATAATGTGGTTATAAAATACTATTTTTGCGATTTATTGTGATAAATTAGAAATTACGATGCATAGTTTTTTCAAGACCCAATTCGTATTCCTGTTGGTAGTTTGAGCGAGGCGTTGTTCTTGTCGGCGTCTTGCCACAATTGAAACCATTTTCGAGAATTATGTTTTGAAAATGCAATGATGCATTAGGTGCTTATTAAATAATATCGACGCAACACTACAATTAATCGACCGAAATTCTCAGTATATAACTCATCATAAATATTTGAGGCTATCTCAGTTTTTATCTTTGTTAATTGTGTGTGTGTTACCTACTGAAATCGTCATCATAGCTGAAGCTGTCTTTTTTTGATTCTACAAATAGTATTGCTGTGAACATAAATTTATTTTTTAATATTAATTTGAGAAAACATACTTTCCACACACTTATATTTGTGACGCGCTCTGTGCCTCAAAGATTCCTCATTTTTTAATAACATCTCTTTGGGGCGCGCAGCCATGTCATGGAAAACGGCTTCTAATTCCTGGAAAATATACAGAAAATTAGTGCAATGAGTGGCTGATATTTTGATATTATTAGGAATATGAGGCCTTTTCCTTTTTAATGAAGACACAAATTTTATGCACATTTATATATCGCTCAAACTTCCATAATATATTGGAATATATATAGCATATTGTCAACAACCAGTGTCGTCAGAGACGATTTTGTGTAAACAATCCATTGGAAATCTAATGAGCGCATTACTGGTATTATGTGTACTCAAGTTTGAACGTCAAAAGTCTACAGAGAGTAAGGCCAATTTGAATGGCCAGATTGTTCAGCCATACGCACTCCAAACCCTGAATAGTCTCACTGTCCCAATTTCTTTCAATCACAAGTGCAACGGAAGTACGACTACCCCATTGAGATAGCCACGCACTTAGACCGGGAGAGGAAACAAAGCCATTGTAGGTTGTTTCTGCTCTCGTTTCCCATTTTCAGCCAAAAAAAAGCATTTCTATTTCCCTCCTGTCATGGATTCGTCGTACCCCGCGGGCCGCACTCCATGGAAGAGTACCACTGGTGCTAATGACGGACGTCGACGCGTCCCACAGGTCCACATTTTCGAACTTCTTTTTTGTTACACTCTCCCATCAAAGGAACTGCCAGTCCCCTCCTGGTCCCTTTCATTACGTGTTCCTCCAGAGTCCATTTGATCTGATTGAGTTTGGGGAAGAGGAACGGAACAAAAGGAATGAGAAAGAACAGGTAATGACTTTTCTTTTTTCTATTTTCATTCAGAGTCACGCCATTTCGTCCACGGGATATCAGATCAGTCAGTGGGGCCAGTCAGATATAGAACAATATGGAATTGTTCTATATCTCTAGGTTGATACAGCGTTCCTTTTTCTCTAAGTCTCCCCCTCATACTGATGCTCCTGTAATAGGTTCATTTACAAGAAATCAAAGCTGCTTATTGAAATTTACGTGAAATTACTCACTTTAGCGTAATTTAAAATGCATGACACATTTCTTACACCAGTAAAAAATAGCCAAACTTTCCGAAAATATTGCGCTCAAAAATGTATTACTACATTTGGTGACGTTGGCAGTACCACGCATATGTGCTCGTTAACCATACTTAACAACGCCGCTGCTGGGATCTGCACACACGCTCGGAAAGCTAATGATTTCACAAGACTTTAAAGTAGTGGCTTCAAAGTAAAAATTGTTGGGAACAGGCCAATTGTTGTAATAGTCCAAAATTGAATACATGTAAAGGAGCTATTAAAAAGAGTCGAAAGATTACACGTTTCCGAGATTATAGGAGTGTAGGCAAACTCAAAAGTAATAAATTGTTAACATGTTCTAATCGTATAACAGTATGTAAAGGTTTCATGTGTATTTGAAGTGATACGGTTCGGTGTTTACTGCTTTGTAGCGTCAAAATCACAGCCAGTGGCTTGCCTTTCTCAGCGCAGCGTCTCACCATGTCCTTCATATACGATTAATAGCTAACAGGTTTTTAATATTACCGCTGACTATCATGAACATATCTTATTTCACATGAACGTTTTATTACAGAAATAAAATAAAATTAACACACAGCCCTATTGACCTAATATATCATACCTAAAACCACGATGCTATGGAAGTTCTATGCAAGGAGTGTACATGCTTGCATTGAAAACTAAAATTATCCCTCGTATGAAGAAGTATCATCACCAAACCCTTTTCCATGCATTATAACTGGTGTATTGTCAAATCATACAAACACGAGCTACATCATTATATCATAATACAAACGCTTGATGAAATCACGTTTAAGTACTCAGGTTTCGTTTCAATTAATTCAGACAACAAATTTTGGTTTTAATTACATTCTCTTTCAAATAAGAAATTGAAGACTCACCTTGGTGCAAAACTCTCGGAGACAAATCACAGACAAGAGAAGTTCACAGCAAATGGAAAAAAGTATTGTCTCGTGTAACTTTTATGGTACAACGCGTCCCAACTTCTCGACGTCATCATCACGAACCACCAATTTTTGTCCAAAGCAATTATTGTACGAAAATTGTTTGTACGTGATGATGATGCTTAGGTGTTGAAAGGATTGTATCGCCAGATAGGTTTCATTAACCGAGCCAAAGCAGCATCAATCTCCAAAAATATTGCAAACTGTGCGTCCTCCACAATATTGAAGTCGACTAAATTTTATTAAAGTCATTTACTACTTGTATTAACTAGCAAATAGTAGGCAGCGGTAATTTCCTTTTAAAATTAAGAAAAATACAATGATATGACTGAACGATAAGCATATGATAGCAAGATCGGGTACTATTAATATTTATTTTCAAGCTAATTACAGATACAGGCAATACACAATGCAATATTACAATGTCTTTGATCTATTTTGCAGACAAGGAATATTTATCAGAAAAATAAAAGTTAAAAGAAAAGAAGTTATCCCGATTCTGATGCATTTCCCATAAATTAATAATTTACTGTACCCCAGAGTATCCCAAATGCCTAATATGATAAAAAATGTGCTACCTCTCACTTTAAGATTTGCTTTATTATACAACTCTTTGATTCACCGTAGGTAGAGAGAAATTTTTTTGCGCTCCTCAATCTCGGAATTAAAACCGAATCGTACTACACGTAACGGTCACGTGTTTGCTTCATATTTACCATGAACTCTATATCACGGCTTGAAAGCAATCCAATTAGTTCTTCAATACATTTGCGTCTACAAGACTGTATTTGCTTCTTCTCGTGCAAAGGCCTTTTCAAACGATATGATTTGCGCCACCAGGACTAAATATATCCCAGCGGCAAAGAAAGCATGTTTTTTAGCGCTAGCAAGGGCTAAGAACGACTAATCCCTTGTGGATAAGCTCATCAAATTAGGAAGTACTTTGATAGTCATTCGTTTAATTGAAGGTGTTCACCCAGCTCAGAGATACTCGAGTAAAGAATGAAATTCCAATATTCAATGACACAGAATCACGAAAAATTGAATTTCATTTTTGCAAAACTAAATTAATGGAAAACATGCTTTTTTTAAATAATAACTCGACTGAATCACTAAAACCACTTGGTACTTTCAGCAAATGATTTTATAGCTGCCAACAAATTTTATGGTCGTTAACTCTACGTGGAAAAAGGATATTATATAAACCTTTTCGCCTTGAAATCAATCTCTTTAATTTTAGGCATACGATCAAATCTAACATAGTAGCATGGAGTGTTTTCTTAACGTCTTCTGAGAAGTAATTAGATTCAAATTTATCCGAAATACCACTTCGTCTATCCGCAATTAAAATGTGAATCCCATTTGATGCTCTCCTCCGTCTCATTATCGTAGCTCTGAAATACAGGAAGAGCCATCACTGTAACCAAATCCTTACCTTTTCCGGTTGATGCCCACCCACTCGCGAACTTGAAACCAACCATCTGCACTCATTTCAATATTCATCTCTTCAACCCGACGAGACACCACACCTCCCGGTCAGCGGTCGAAGCGGGCGAGGTAAGCCCATACCCCTCATGTGGTGTCAACCCTACGCACCGCACAGATCCTACTTCACACACAGAGACGGACCACATCGCTAGTTTACCGACTCGTGATTGTTAGTTACCGTGGTCTCAATGCGTTGAGACGAGTAAAATAAACTCAGCTATATTTCAGTGAAACATTGCGACAGTTGCATAGAAGACCGTTTGAAAATGAAAAACCGAAAAAGTGAAATTGAAACACTGAAAAAAGTGGAAGGGTATACTGTATACGAACTGGCTCCGGACTTGGTCGCGATGTTTTCTCCGCATTCGACTGCCGGGGCTTCAAAGTTTGCAAACCTTCATTTTCCAAATTCAAAATGCTCTATCTGATACTCTATGCCAGGGGTTCTCAAACTTTTTTCGTTCGCGGCACACTATATCGTCTATACTGAAATATTTTGTACGCAAGCCTGTTTTTATGCGTCCATACTTTTTTTCCGCGGCACAGTCCAGCAATTCCGCGGGACAGTAGTGTGTCGAGGCACACCTTTTGAGAACCCCTCCTCTATGCTGTTATTTACATAAACTAAACCGTGCTCTGTGGTTATTTATCCAGCAATTTACATCGGATCCTCCATTGGTCGTCGAACTGGAGGCAATGATGTGCGGTTTATGGAACCAAAAGTGCTTTACAATACTATGCTGTAGCACAAAAGGTATACGTCAGGGTGTGGTTTTGGGACCGGTTAATATTTCTCTTCATCGGGACGGGGAATCATTTTTCCAGTGGATTCAGGGGTAGAATTTCATTGGAATGTGATTTAGGGAGAAGTTGACAGTGGGGAACACCGGCATAAACTTTCCTAGAATAAAATTGCATTTTGCGGGTTAATTCGAACAATTGATGTCGCCGATGCTGTAAAATCATGTGGGTATGTATATAAATCGGACCTTTGCCAAACATGGTGTTGCCCGGGGTAGCATCAAGAAGCAACTTCTCCGTATCAATGTGGGTGTGTAAACGAAAATTTATGTATCCGAGAAGAAGATGTTAACATGTTATACATGGGAAATCGCAGATGAATATGAAGAGTTATTTAAAATAAGTATTTTTTCCAATATATTTTGTTTTATAATTAATATTAGTGAATGTGGCACTGCCATGAGGAAACGTCTGGAATACACTGTCACAAATAAAGAGGAAGAAATAATATCCCTCTCAGTTACCAGAAGAACTAGAGAGTGAAATATACGTTCTTTCGAAAAATAAATAATACCAATTGCGGCCCAGCTAGTGATGACATGGTCTTGAAACCAAAGAACGCGCATTAAACAAGTCGGGGTTTTTGAAAGCAATTATGAAATGACAACATGTTTATGGCAATTATGGGGAGAACAAAGGCAGTAAAATTTAGTGACGAAAGATACCTCAGGGAGTGGTTTTAGGGCCAGTTGATATTTATCACGCTGACAATGAGTACGGAGGCGGGTGCGAAATGCTGTCGCCGCCCATGGTGTGGCAGTTCCTGTGTGTATATGGGGGGAGAGGAGATCGACCGATAAAAGGCCTTGTACCCACTACCATAAAAGATGCGCGGGTGGTCGAAACGATTGGTTTGAGCGGTAGAGATGTCGGGAGTGAAGGAGGTGAGTAACAGAAGGTTAAAACGAAGAGTGTTCAAGGTGGTTTAACCGTTGAACACTTAGATGCCATTTAATTCATATTATGGTAACCTAGGGAAAACGTGCCCTCTAATTGATATTTTTAAAAAAATTCCTACCTTTCCATGAAATTTCATTCTTACATTAAACTTTAAATTAAATTGTGTTAAAAGCGAGAATGGGGAAAATACGGGAAAATACAATGTTTGGAACATATATCGGTCGATGTTATTTTCTTGAAAAACAGTTTGTTAGCAGCAAATACTATTAACGAATTGAATTAAAAACGGCAAATATAAAAAGTAAGATAGGAAAGAACTAATGGAATTGAAGTGCTGTTCCTTAATTTTCTGAGTCAAATTAAAAAAAATATTTGGCTCCTTAAAATATTAATGTTATCAGTAAGAAATTGCAGAAATTGAAGTGAAAATGTAGTGATTCAATAAAAATGGCGGAGGAGTGGGCTCTTCTGGCTGTAAAGTTGTGTTTATTACTAATATGTGAGTATAATAATCTGCATACTTTGTGCCTTAAAATTTTTAATAGCTTATACATGACATCAGTGAAAACAACACTTTCCGTAAAAAAGCAAAAAAAGGGTTGAATTGAGTATTGGGTTGACTTACAACCTCTTGGTGGAATATCCTTTAGGGCGAATAATTTTATCGAGGGTATCCCACTTCTACACTTAATCCCCATCTTTCTGCTTACGGTTAGAGATTTTTTAAAACTTGGACGAGACATTGACAATACGTATTGAGGTAGCTGTTGCTATTTCAATGTTCACTAGGGAAGGCGACCGACATCTCCGTTCATTTGTGCCATGAAGGTGGGTAGGTTGACTTGGGAAGAGTTTTATTGGGAATCAAGGAGAGGAGCATGGCATCGGCTATATCATACTTTTGACGAATGACATTAAGGGGCGTGTAAATTAAATATTTTAACATCCCATCCGCCGGACAGTGTGGTACACTGTCCGGCGGATGAGATGTTAAAACTCTCTCTCTCTCCATAAACTCCACCAGGAGGTACTGAAATGCTACTAAAGATCCCTACCATTAACGAGGTAAAAGCCCTGTCCCTTAGGATCTGAAGACTTTTTAGAGACATAACAACACCCGTCCCCGAAAACAGTACCTAAATACTTTTTTCACATTAGTGATATAAAAATGGAAAAGAGCAATCGATAATTGACATCGAAAGAATACGAAAGCTAAGCTATCGATGTCGAGAACATATCGAACTAGAAATATCAATGATGTATTTAAGTTCTTTTACCGTTTTAAAAAGTGCACAACGTTGTGGCCACATGCGAACAGCATTATATTGAAAGAATTTTGTTGCTTGCGATTCTAGCGATGACATTTTAGGAACTACCCAAAATTACGGCATTATACCGAGCACATATTGTGAATGTGATTCCGAAGTAAATTGGAAAATGTTAACAAAACAATTAATATAGTTTAGCAGCTAATGAAGGTTAAGATTATCAACTCATGTGTATTTACACTCTACGAACGTAGCGTAAAATGCATTTCTAAAAGTAAAAATGTTTAAGTCAATCTTATAAGGAATACCGGAGGGAAACAGAACGAAGTCATTGAATAAAAACTTCGATAGCGTGAAAATACCATTCGAAAACCATCGATAGGAAACATATCGAACATCGGAAACTGACGATCATATTCCTAAACTATTGACAATTGACGATCATCCCATCGACGATGTCTCCACAGCAAAATACGAGAATGTTTTTATTAAATTTCGATGATTATTAAAATATTACGATCTGTTCTCTATAGGAAGATAGGTCACTGACTATATGGTTGATGACAATGCATGATGCATGTACCATGTGGCGTATCATAGGAACAAGGACATACAAGTAAGTAATGCATCACACAAAATAATAGAGAAGAGTATCAACTTTTATGATTTCGCGAATTTTGTAAAAAAAATTAGCAAAATTGATTCATTATCAGCTTAAAAAAACCAGGGATGAAAATATGACCATTCATTTTCAGTCCATTTCCGTCCTTTCAACTCTCTCCATTGTTTTACGTTTTCCCCGTTTATTTAATTCTTACTCCCTCTACGGTGACTATTTGCGTGCCGAGCATTTCATTCACAATTTATTCGGGACCTTGGATTCCCTTGGGGAATGATAAACACGACCAGCTATATAGTGGAATAGGAGAACGCTTTAACCCACGAACCCCGGCACCTTAGGCCATACCTACAAACCCGTAACCGGTCATTTTGACCGGTAGTATTTTTTCCTCTATTTTCGAGGATATTTTTTTTATTCTTCTTACATGTCTTGATTTAGGTAAAAACTTGGTTACGTATTAATATGTGGAATTTTGGTACGGAGGCTTCCGCGGTGATTAATTGGAAAAGTATTTTCCGGGTTAAGGCCGCGTTGGTCCATTTGGGCGGACGACAGTTTCGGGCGCATTCGCTGATAAGGGAGGCAATAGAAATAGTGAACCACGGAAAGAACTTCAACAGGGAAGACGGTTAAGGCCGCCACACACCGAATGCTATGCTAAGCGTGAGAACTGTTCTCGCAACGGACGTCCGCTATGTGCGCGCACACACCAGAAGCTAACCATGCCGTGCTATGTAGCAAGATGGTGGACGGCGTAAAACGCACTTCTTAGGGCCGGTTTCACCAACACGGATAATATAATTAACTCGGATAATTTTCCGAAAAACCGAGATAATACAATGTTCCTGTTTCACCAGTAGCATTATCTCGGTTAAAAATTTTACTGGCGATATTCCTCGGTTAAAAGCTTATTATCCGAGATAATACACACCCGATAATAACAGTACACCCGAGCACATCGTAAGTTATGATATTATTTTATAAATTTACAATTGTTTATTGTTGCAATTTAACCTCTCAGGGTATTAGTACCATTTTGCATTAAATTGATAAATGCGTTTGTAGGCTGTACGAGGCATATTATGGTCGAAATTAACTATAAAAAATTTCTAGCGACGAAAGGTAAACAAGGGAAATCCCTCACTTCGTACATTATGAATAACTTTCAATAGTGTATTTAAGCGTACATTGATAATAAAAGCATTCTATTAAATCATTGATACCATGCTTTATATTAATCTAACGTCATTTATTCGCGTAGTAAGAACTTAATGTACAAATTTCCCTCACAAACGTCCCAGGCGAAGAGGACACTGAATCACGTTACAAATATGTATCATAATTTACGATTTTTGTGCCAGTTTCCCCCAAAATTATTAAGTGCGACTTGATATATGTAAACAGTGATAGTTATTGTGCGTAAATAAGACCCTTGGGAATATTATGAAGAACCATATGCGCCTAAAATAACTGAAATCGGAGGCAAACATGTAATGCCATGCCGTGATGACGCATTTTTGAGGTTATAAAATGACATATTTCTCGATTGTTTACATGTGGCGTCGTGGGCTAGTGGTTAGTGTTCTCGACTCCGGGTACGAAGTATACCAGTTCGCGCACGACAGAAGTAATTTTTTTTTCAAGACATTTTTTTACGCTCCTCAGTTGGAATACATTCGTCTGGAATTTCTGAATTTTCAAAAACAGTGTCGGAGAGTAGGGCCAAGACTTTAATTATATCTCTTGCTTAGAATGTTTTTAAGGTGAAAATTGTCTCGGCGATTCTAAGCGAATGATACGGGATCCCTCGTCTCCAGTTCGAGAAATGAAATTTATGTTCCTGATGCACGCCTTCGTCATTGCCATTTCCAGTTTCAAATCCTAATAAGATTTCTTTGGAAGCTTTTGAATGCAATTCCACCGCTTCAGTTACAATGAAAATGCAACTATAGCAATGTGCGCTTCATCAATACCTTTTTTTATTCAAAACAAGAATGTCAAGAACAAGTCTTCGCTTTCTTATTTACCACGTTCAGCAGATTACTGGGATAATTATTTTATCCGAGATTTCGTTAACTCCGGTAACAGTGAATATTATCCGAGTTGGTGAAACTGGCCCTTTTTTGTGACACTTGACTATTCCGTTAATATTGACTTAATTGCAATGATGAATGGTTTTATACAATGCACATAGTGTGCAGAACTAATGTACGTAATTTAGTTGAAATAGATCTGTTGTAAGTAGGTTAAAAATTAATATGGGCTGGCGGGACGAAAGTTCTCATTAACCGCAATAGATACTGCGCATGCGCCACGGAAGCTAAGCGAAGAGGAAATCGCCGGCCGAGCGATCCCCTGCGATATAGCGCTAGGGAAGTTCGCATCGGTTCGCGTGGCTCGCATTTGGTGTGTGCGGACAGTGGGGAATCGCTTTACGGGATCTTAACACACGTCGCGAAATCTGGTAGCGCGCTTAGCATAGCATTCGGTGTGTGGCGGCCTTTATCCTCTCCCTGCATCTTTCAAACGGCTTTTCCAACAATGGGATTCAAACCGAACGTATCAGCGCGCACCTGACTAGATATATATAGAAGAAAATGATGCTCTGCAGATCAGTTGGACCTGAAGACGGGAGCTGGAATGCGCCCGAAACTGTCGTCCGCCCAAATGGACCAACCCGGAAATATTTTTCCCGGGAACTTTCCCTTAACCCGGAAAATACTTTTCCTATGTGGAATTTTATTTATTATTCTAGCGATGATGAGTACATTAGGAGCTAGGAAGCGTTAACAAAAGTGCTAAGTAATGGATGGCTATTTAGGTAGCTAATGGAATATTTTATCAAAGCTCTATTTTGGGTGAAGTTACGAAAACGTCAATTATTATAAATTATCCTCATTGATTTTTATTCCTCTTGTCAATAAAAATACTATGCATATAATGATGGGCACTTTGCAGAAACAAGTTAAACTGAAATGTATTTACTACAAGGAAAAAGGAAACACTTCAATTATTTAAATTCAGGAGTACAGCAACTAGTCCAATATTGTTTCTAATATTAGGATATGTGTATAGCACCTCCTCCAACGCACACCTTACAGGTAAGGATCTTATTTTCTAACCCCGTGCATGATCCACACAGCCGCTTTTGGCAGGTGTTGCAAACATCACCTTGCTAAAATTTGCTAGTTTTTTTTTCTCTACAATATCCGATCTGGCATGTCCGCCTCTTCTTACCGGATATTTTCTGGCTATCGCCAACAACGTTATGTGATCTATATGCCGTAGAGGCTGCCCTCAAAGCGTCTGCTAGCTGCAGGGTGAAGTTTCGCCTACTTATTTTTTCCCTTATGACTTCTCGAAACACAATTTACGAATTGATTGCCGCTAAATCGAGGATATTGAATAGCACGTGAATTGGCGATCTTCGCGTTCCACTGCGTATGGAATATTTTCTGCACATTTGGTCTAATACATCAACAGCGTGTTTTGTTTTTTTGTAAAATGAAATGGATTCTGGTAACTTCTTCTGATTGTCCCCAATTAATATGTATATGTGCATGGTGCTTAGTATTAGCACATTCTTCTTTACTTTTCCTTGGTCAAATTTGAGAGTTGCATCATTTGTAGTAAAAAGCGTTGTTTCGTACAATGGTGCACGTATCTCTTAGACCGCTATAGGTACTTCCTTCATAACTCGGTTCATAGTTCCATCGAGAGAGGTATTACAACTCTTACGTTTTCTAACAAGCTAAAAATATTATCATAAAATAAATAATATCAATCAGGAAAACGCAGTTGGATTATGTTCTAGTGCACCTTTCATTAAAACCTATTCTAAGGAGTGATAACTGCACAAACTCAATTTCTGTATCTAGAAAATATTTTAAATGGATACGAAAATGAGTTATTATTATTTGAGATGAGGATGATTTATTGATGACGGTCCCTATTGCTCCTTTAAGGATAGAGGGAGTAATAAATTAGTATTTTAATACCCAAGAAGGACCAAAAGTTCGTAATCATTCATCATAAATCAAATTATTTTCACGCAATTGTTGTATCTCACATCATTAGAATTTAAAAGCTAAAAACGTACTTACTCTTTGGTAGGAAATTTGCCTAAAATAAAATTCCAAAAATAAGAAAAATGAAACTATTAAGTATAATCCAAATCATATTAAATAATTTTCAAGTGATATAGGTAGTCTTCTCGTGTACCAGTTGAATAAGAGTCTGAGTTGCATATCTCAACTGGGAAACCGCCAAGAATTTTCACTGAAGCTCGTATTTCGCAAGAGACGAATCTGGGTTCACAGCTCCTTAGGATGCCGTACCAAAGGAAGAATATTCTAGCTTAGACAGGGATAAGAGGATAAGAGACAAATGACGAGTAAAAATAAAACAATTCCACGCGATATTTTTAGAGTGAAATGCGAGGGTTCCTGTAGACACTTTGAAGTGACAGAAGGCATGATCGCTCCCTCCCTGATTATGCTCCGGCCTCCTCTGACCCAAGGGGCTGAAACTTTGACCTCCGAGTCCTTTACCTCCCTCCTTCTCGTTCTTGACCAATTGATCTAGCTATCTCAACCGACGGGAGATACATTTCCTCTCAATACTCAGCAGCTTTTTTTTCTTTGCTCGAAACAAGCCCATGGGCGAGCCACTAGTTGTAATTACAAACGTAAGGGATTAGCAGCGAAATAAATCATTGGATACTTCATATGGATTATATAATAGCATGGATGAAAAGTAATAAAAATATAAACTAATGGCGCAAAGCTCATATAATTGACCTTTGTCCGAGCCAACGCAAAATTACAGCAGATAAGTTTCCGCGAACATTTTTCAAACGAGCCTAAAAACACGCAAAATAACGTAAGCTATGCATAGTCAAATGTTTTTGTAACGTAATGTACCAATGATGCGCCGGCCACTAGATATAATAGATTAGATTAACGTAGTCCTCTTTGTGTACAAATGACATAAAATATTGATTGGTAGTGTAACAAGTTATAACAAGTTATTTAAAAATAAACCTAAAACAGATGCTATGAAGAGACGTCTCTGTTTCCTCACAGCAACTGGGTCTTTTGGGAAGTTCTTTAACAAAAAAGAAACCCTTTAAGTCAATCGGCAATAATTCCTATTCATGCTTTCCTGGACAGGAATACTCACAGCCCTACAAGGGACATACAACGACGTAATATGTTCGATATTCCTTGTCGGCCGGGAAGAGTTTTATGTTGTAAAAGGATTTAAGCAGTAAGTCTAACATCAATGCATCAAAAGAGGCTTAAATGTTACAAAAACATTGAGTAATACATGAATTTAATCAAATAATTGAAATGCGTGGCTGTAAAGTTTAGAAAAATTGTAATTTTGACAACGAAAGTTATACTAAAAATCAAGCCACATAATTAAATGTAAGGTCAGTTAAAAACTTGGGCGTGACGCTAATCCGGAACCATTAAAACAAGAATGGAAATGTAAAGAGAAGCTAATCGCAAATTGAGTTTTTTTTAGGAAAGTCGGAAAATGTGAAAAGGTAAAAGAGCGATTTTATTTTTCCCTCGATAGACTACAGTCGGAGAAGGTTACTTGCGTGTGGGATCCTTACAAAGTAAGGTATATCTCGGAAACAGTTCGACAACATCGGAAATCAGCTAGATTTGTAAAAATAGTCATTCAGACAAACTTAGCAGTGAAACAGAATCGTTAAATATATTAGACTGGGTCACCCTAAAAGGTCGAAAGGAAAATATTTAGTTGAATGTTTTTGTATGTTCGAAGCAAACCATTTTGCGGTTGGTTCTGTGTTTTTCTGAAGCCTACTTATTAGATCAATGGCTCGCGAACTCACTTCGTGGAATGAAGACATAATATTTTCAAAAATAAACTTTGTTATATTCCACAACATTTTATTGAAACTCAACCGGTTTCAACCTTTTCAGGCCATTCTCAAGAATTAACTCTTGAAAATTAACCTAAAAGGTTGAAACCGGTTGAGTTTTAATAAAACGGTGTGTAATATAACAAAGTTTATTTTTGAAAATACCTAAGTACGTATTAGGCTGAAAAAATTTAAAATTAATAGATACTGTCTAGTAATGAATATTTTTTTGATAATATCACCCATACAGCCAATGTCAATGTTGACCAAACCAACCACATCTGTGTAGGCTGCATCGTATTCATAATATCATCAGTCCTTGAAATCGGTCATATCGTTTCATTAATGAAATAGGGAATAAGAGAAATTGGTGTGTGGTAATGATTACATATTAATTCTGCGACATATTAGATGTGATAATATGAAATATATTTTGTCGCCATCCTGACCATAATCATCGATCGCTATAGTTGTCGCTGAGAAAATACTGCCACATTGATGATAATGGTGACGACTTATGCATCAGTACTTTTCGTCTTTATTTCAACACTTTTGTCATTTCACACAAATATCGATTTGTGGTCAATGCATCATCCAGTCACTCTCAGCTTCCCTAGTCCTTTCTTTCCCCTTCACTTTTTTACGAGCCCACTCTTTTATGCATGCGCCCTGGCAATGAGCATTGCCACTTTAGGGCCCATGAACAAGAGCGAAGAGGTCCCCATGTCCTTAACAAGGGCTCCTTTTCCACTCACTACCTACCTTATCCCCCTTTCTCCTGGACCCTCCCATTACCGGTTGTTACAGCCTCCCACTGTCTCAACTTCCCCCTCCTCGCCATTCTCGTCGTTATCTCGTCATCCTGCCTTTTTTCTCAAGCCACATCCTCCTAACGCACCCCTCGCCAATTCTTTCCCATGCCCTTAACGACGCAAACCCCCCAAATGTATTCGATCATCCTTCCGGTCCATTCTGATACCCTTTCCGACTTCTCCTTGTCTTTAGATGTCCCTTTTCAAGAGAGCCTAGGTTCCGCTGTTTTCTTTAACACTGATACATTCTAAAATGGAATATGAACGACTCTTTGATCAGAACTATAATCACTACTGAAATATGTGCCCAAAACTTGGAACCATATCCGGAACTTAAAATGGAATTCGACGCCACGGAGGCTGGGTTAACAAGATGCTAATTTCAGTCAGGGCATTTTCTGAAATATGCAGCCCAAGTAAACTGTGCCACTGCGTTAGCATGTGTACTATATGCCTTACAAAATAGTGTACTCTCTGGTGTTACCTTTTGGAAATCTTTATAAGTATAAGTACAAGGTTCTGGAAAATGCCATTATATGCCGAAACCTGGGTTGGTTAGAGCAGTTCATGGTGAAATCATAACGAGTTACTAATTTCAATATGAATAATAATTTTATTCTCAAATCAAGTGCAATAGTTTCTATATAACGATAATAATCTATTAAATTTAACCTTTCACGTCCTTTTTGACGACTTCAGCATTTCCCTTTTGCTCCCATACTATTTGGTACTATGTATTTACACCAATTATCTATGCTTCCAAAATTCCTCAAACATTTCTTATCATCGTCATACCCAACTACTGTCACCCTAACTTCCCTTCTTAGTTTCAACTCAATAGGAACCCGTTCAGTACCTTATGGTCGGGAAGTCCCACCACTGACTCTTCATACGAACCAACTTTTACTCAACATGAAGAGCCCCAATTCTTGGCTCCCGCACGTCGTTCCTTTGCTGAACTTCCTTAGTGAGCCCTCTTTATGCTTTCACTACCGCCATCACTCCGCGTATCCTCTTCCCTTTAAGGGGGCCGGAGCGGTAATGGTGAGCCATTGAGTGGATAATTTAATAACTTTTTAAGTAAGTCGAAGAAAAATTCTTGGACAACCCGTCACGTGTACGGTGGAAATCACCATACTTGCAGTAATGTAAATGATGCAAAAATTATATTTTAAAAATTTCGTCTCAATTAAAGCATTGTTATGACGGGTTTTCGGCGCGAAAATCGATATTTAAGCAAATACTTTTCACAATACGTTTCTTTACACGGCATGATACCTTGATATACGTTAGTAGCCATTATACTAGTATGAAACGCATTATATTTCCACGTTTAGGAGAAATCTTATACATATGTATTCGAATTATTTCGAAATATATGTCAGGTGGCAAAGGGCTACATGTTAAAATAGCATTGAATCATCAAGAAAGCATATCGGTAACATGCAGTATTTTTCACTTGATCTATAGACATTACTAACAAGGACGCGTATGCAATGTTTCACGAACATCTGTACTTAAGCAAAAATCGCTCCAACCACCTGAAGCCCAGTGAACGCAACGCTCGATAATGAGAGTTATTCTCAGATAAATGAAGAAAAATCGCTTTAGTTACATTTGCTCTAATAGCAACAATGAAGAGCTATCTTAAAAACTTATATATAGAATCCAATAAATATTTAAAGATTAAATACATAATTAATATTAAGGATAAGATGATGAGCTGGGTAATTCTGCCCTACGAACATGAACGTTCTTGCTCCACGCTTTAAGTTTGGGAAATATATTTAAGATAAAATGGAACCATATGGCAAGACTGTTCATATTAGTAAATAACAAAGGCCTTGAAAATGCTCTGTAGGCCGTATACGCAAGGTGATACGCTGGGAACATAGGTGCTTGCTGAAAGATTGTGGTAGTACTGCTTATTTAACTTAAAGAATTTACACATACTATGTATCGTTTGTAGATAAATTTTGAGCAATAGCAATGTTGGGTTTATTGTAAATATTTTGTTTAGCTAGCCTTCACTTTAGTGTGTCAGCTAATAAAATCTTCTTTAAGCAAGAGTTTAAGACTTAAGTTCTGCGTTGCATTTAAGCTCTCGTAGTTCCTGCAATGAGAAAAAAGTCCAGTGGCTTATATAATATAGAAACTGATCTAGATCGGAAGAGGCATAGGAAACTTAGCTATTCAAATACCTAGTGTAAAAATAATTACATGAAGTTAATTAACTGCTTTCATTGTATCATTTTTAAAGGATAGTCGGTCATTAAATGTTATTTGGTTCTGTAGAGTACGTATTGACGGGCAATGAATGAATATTTACAATCTAATCCATTAATATTTCTCTACCTGATATGTAAACCAAATATTTTGAATATACACCATACACATACATAAATCCATGGTGACAGCTGGCCAGGAATTTTCAATCGATCAGGGATATGTGAGAATGATAATGCCTGTAATAAGATTGTGAAACATTTCACCACGGGGGAGGAAGATTATTTGGAACGGTTTAATTGTTTTTTTTTGCATATTCTCGTAACAGAATATAATCGGATGGTTGATTTTTAAAGCTTCTTTTATGGTTTTTTAATGATGAGAGATGATCACAATTGAGTCATGATGAAATGGCGATTTAGGCTCAAGAAATTAAACAGAGAAATGAAGAATCATGGGGAGGTGGTAAAATTAAAGGAAATAGAAAAATCGTTGGCAAACCAATGAAGAAAGATTGCAGGAATCAACAAAGGAATATTTAAAGCAGTAGACCAGTACATGAGAAAGTTGGAAGAAAGCAACAGAAAAAAGGAATAACTCTGGAATAACCTTCTAACTGAAAACGCTGGCTTAAGATCCGACTAAACTGTTGTCGGCCAAGCCGGATCATGCAGAACGAAAGATAAGAAAACGAGAATAGGTATCAGGCGTTATATTGCGCCTCTGTCCGCAAGTATCATTTGAAATAATTACAATATAGAAAATAATTACAATTTCAACTTTAAGGAAGCTAAACCTATAGATTTTGAATCGAACCTTCAGAATAGGCTATTCAAAGAAATGGTCCGCATCATAAAAACTCCTTCAGTTTGTAACCATAGATCGGATATACAGAATTTAAGCAAAATCTATTAGAATTTGATATTCTATAACTAAATTTTTTTTTCTATGTATTATGTCGTGTTCTCCAGAATTTAAATACGAATATGTTTTTTATATTCGTAAAATATGTAATATACATTCGAAATTTGAAGTTACGATATATGTAATTGTTAGTTTCATGCTTTATACTATTCATTTTAAATATTTTTATTTACACATATTACATTAAAAAAAATTTTAGCTTGGTTCACATTTCGGTTTTGTTTTTTATGTTGATTTTGTTACTAAGAGGAAGAGTTTTATTTGTGTTACCATTGTCGCAGTAAGAAAGTTAATCCTTTGAGGTACTAAATTTATGATTGAACACTTTTTTTATCTTTGTAGTATTATAATCATTATTAACAGTATTCCTTGCATTGTATTGTAGCCCTGAAGAAGCCTTAATAAAAAGGCGAAACGTCGGCGGAAAAAGGAATTTGGGTTTCTTAAAAAAGACATGACCAAACCTCCATAAATTAACCAATGTATTATTAAAGTATTCAATAAACATTCAAAGAAGTGCACAATATATTCATATATTAAAGTATAATATACGAAATATTGTGTCACAGTTACATAGGTGATGTAAAAACAGATATAAAATGATAATGCCTAATACTGTAGGTAGAACGGGATGTAGTAAAAAGGGTGTGGCTTAAACTCGCGTATTAACTTTTTTCCCTGTTTGAGACCCCAAAAGTGGGGTGCGGCTTATATTCGGAGAAATACGGTAGTTAGTAATTAATTAATTAATTAACAAAAATTTTCTTCATTCCCAAATTACGCTTTCCGTATCAACCTACTAATACAACTGCGCCAATCACTTCAATTATAGAGTCACTGGTCTCCCCCCCGGTAAAACAAAAAAAAACACTGAAAAATGGACGATTTTACAAATGACGTCACGCAACGCTTGCGCGCGGAAGAAGTTGGTACTATCGGGACAAACAAATCATATCCAACCATTGAAGTCTTGAGGGAATCAAGTTAAATAATAGTGAATTTCTCTTTTGATTAATTTTGGTTTCAGTTAAACCTGGAGCCTTTGAAATAATCTTTTAATCGTTCAAAACCAGTGAAGGTGGCTCAAAATTTAACTCCAAAAATAAACTCCACTCCCTCCACATTGGGCTTATTCCTATATCTCGTGTCGCTTTTGCACAACCCATAAGCACACCTTTTCACCATTTTAACGCAACTAACAAATCAGCGAGATTGACCTTTCCCAATGGTAAACATACCAAAACACGATTTGTTTGTCCCGATAGTTACAGCTACTACCGACGGCACTACTATCGACCTTCAACTGTGGAATCGTCCATTGAAAGACAAGCCTACATAACTTTAATTGGACCACAATACGCTAGGACATTTGCTCAAACAAAAAGTAAGATTTAACAGGTGAAAGAAATAAAATACGCAGGCTAGGCGCATGATTTGTTCAAAGCTTTTACGGGAGAGCATCGCGTATACCATAGCAAATGAAAAATCCAATTCCTTGAAAGCTTGAACGAAATTCAAATTAGAAGCGGAGGACTTGGTAGATGAATTGGTTCAAGCACTCGGGGCGAATCCGGGGGGCCTGGGTTTGTATCCCAGTCTATGTTATTGTTTTTTTTTAGCTGAGAGTTTCTCGCAAAATGGTATCAATATGCATGTTCCTTTCACTTCTCTTCCTTTAATAAAACTAATCATCCATTAAAAACATTAAATTATTAAAACGAAAGATTCTTGTTCTTAAAGTCCTTTATTTTCATTTGCAGTGGCCAGTGCAGTGAGCTGGGAGGAATGGTGGACTTACGATGGCATATCAGGTGAGTTAAACTCCTCACTTTGGGACATTTTATAAACTGTAAATCAACATTCATCTAGAAATGAACTTGAGGATCCATTTATTGCTTACTGACAAAAAGAATAGGTGTATGCTGATGAATACCAGGTGTATTCCTTGACGTAAATAATATTACATGAACTTAAATTAAGGATATAATACAGCTAATTGAACTGACAGGCACTCTAGAAGCTTATAATACAATACATTTAAGCGAGGCAATGTTGAGCATATATTTCAAAACACAGATATAGTAATGGGAACAGTTAGTTGGCGAAAAGGCTAGTAAGCTAAAACTGCTGTTGTGCATGCTGAATATAGCGATTTCCGCAAACATTTATGACTTGTTAAACTGTTTTACACAAAATGACCACCTTCATTAGACTATCAATTACAAGCGATGTATCTATAGGCACATCTTAGATACCGATATTCTATCAACAAGATGTTCACCAGTTAGAGAATAGGACTACAGGGGGCCGTGTGAGATTGAACTTTGAACTGGCACTAGAGTCACACATATCTGGTGCGGAATCATGCATTGCCAAACACTCTTTAAGTGAATAGCAATGCACTAAGAGCATACACTTGAAAAAGTGCATGGCTCCTTGTGATGACCTTCGTTACACGACGAAGAGAATGTCAAAATCTAGAAAACCAATCTATCTCTCAGGACCAAGCTACTAGGTGAACGCCAGTGTCAAATTCAAAGGTCAATTTAATTCAAACTTTTACATTCACGGCTGCCATAAGAGCATGCGCAGTACGCTTCTCGGGTACCGCTTTAAATATTTGAGCATCCATTGTCTTCGGACTTGTTTCCTTGAAGCAGCAAGAGCGTCTTCCAGACATTTTTAGTGCTAATGCATGTAACAGCGTGACTTTTAGCAAATTAAAAGAAAAATAATCAATGTGATATTACCGTACACGTGGACACGGAGCATGACTGCAACTGAATGTTTTCACAATGAATCGTCTTTCTTTCATTAACCCAGGAGGCTAATTCAGAAAAAAACTTGACGCAGAGGAAGTGACGTCACAGCATAGACAAATATTGTTTATTAAGGTGGTTGGAGCGATTTTGTGCATGTTCAGATTTGCGTGAAACTTTGCATACATGTTCTCACTGGTGACATATAAAGATAAAAGAAAAAAATGCATCATACCGGCTTGGTTTTTCACTACTCAATGCTAATTTAACACGTAGTAATAGGGCATGTAGCATATATTTCGTAATAATAATATTACATGTGTATAGATTTTCCACTAAAAGCGAAATAATATATTCCCCTATAATTAAAATTGATGCAATGTTTTGCAAAATTTATTTTAATGTATAACACCGAGTCCAATATTCGAAAAAAAAATTCAAAATAATTTCGTCCAAATTTTGAATACCGCGCCGAAAAAACCATAGTCATAACACGCTTTAATTATGGACGAAATTTTTAAATATTTTTCTTGTACCGCTTCCATCACTGCCAGTGTGGTGAGTTCCAACGTATAAACAGATGTACATAAGTGAAATGAGGCTTAAGAATTTTTGTCGACTTACGTTAAAAATTATTGAAATGTGCACTCAATGATCCACGATTATCATTCCAGCCATTTAAAATGGTGGCATTATTTGATATTTTCGAGCTCGTAACGCCAAAATTGCATCACTGTCGAGGCAAGAAAATTCAGAGACATTCCTGAAGAGGTAACCAGGAAGGTCTAGGTTTTGATGAACCTCGAAAGTGTCCTGGAAGTGACGTCACAGCCTCGGAAAATACCTACCTTAAAATTGCATTTTCTGAAATGTTCGAGACTATGACGTCAATAGTTGACGATTGTCGAGTCTCGAATATTCCGAGTCCTAACTGGACAGGTGTTCCTTTTATGTCCGCTTTAAATTCTTAGTCTTGTTTCCTTCCTCCCTAAAGAACGGGATTCCACGCTCAATTTTCCGCTCGAACACGCCCCCGGTGTTCCGCTTCCACTGCTTCCGGGAAATGAATTTTCCTCCTCCTTTCCCGCAGTTAGAATATACGCCTCCACACCTCTTTGTACCTCCACACGACGAAATAATTGAGACCCGATTTCTTTAAAAGAGAGAGAGAGAAACAGCGTGCAAAATAAAAACTGCCGAAAAAAGAAGTGCATACCTACCGCTTGTATTTCTAGTCCAAAATGAAACACAAGGTGCGTGAGAATTTGGATTGAATTCTGCTCTCTCCTCCTGAGGAACATTGAAATTCTAATGACTCCTCTTTACCAAGACTGAAGTACGTATCCACTTTTAAAAATGTCAATTTGGTTCCGCAAAAGTTCAAATGAAGGGGCGACCCTCTCATTAGAATTTGAACAGTCGAAGTTTATGCAAGGCCAAATTTCACAAATACATAAAAGGGCTGTTCAGGGGCCATTAGAGTACTACGTAAGACAATTGTTGACAATTTGTTACCCTTCCTTTTTCTACTTAAGGCAACGTAATGTTTCATCGACCTGACCTCACCTCTCATAGTAATACATGTGCTTCGGTTGGATTTGCACCGTGTAACATTTTGATGAACGTTGCGTTGCACAATTCAGTGCAATTAGGCACAACCAGGAGATCCTGAAATTAGGGCAGGTATAGGTGTAGCAAAACTTGATGGCACTCGCTTGTGAAGATTATGACGCAAAGGAGAGAAAAGCTTACATGAGATTTGGGTTGAAGCGGCCGAGCCTTTTTCCAGAGGACCCTGCGGGAGTTCTTCGATAACTTGGCCCGCACATCAACGCTTAGTTTACGGTCCGTGTCCTCTAATCCTCTGCTGGTGAGTACCACCAAGGTTCGCTTTACCTATAATATTGTGAGATATTGTTGGTACTCACCACGTAAAATATATGATTGGAATTTTTTGGCCTTGCGGGAATGAACACTCAAATCCTCCGTCTATAGAGATATAGGAAATATTTATGATGAGTTTGAACCTAACCTGTAACCCCTAATTTTTTATTTAATATTAGGTTTTTTAACTGGATATATACTTACGCTTTCATTAACCTTTGCTTAAGGTAACCTTTGCGATGCTTGCCGTACTTAATACTGCCACGTTTTTTTTTTCTTCGACCAGTTTCAAAACAATGGTAGAAGTATCATCTCATGAATAACTAAAAGCTTACGCAAAATGACCTCGGACACCCAAACAGTCCAAACTAAGACAATGTAAAACCCGCCACCCCCACAAAATACCTTACGTCATACTAGAATGGCCCCTCAAGAAAGGCTGAGATTGATTTTTCCTCAAGAGCCTATATATGGATGCTACATTCTTTAAGCAGCCATATGAGAATAATTTTAAAATAAGGATTAAGTTATCAACAAAATAATTAATTTGATTGTAAAAAAGCGTGGGGTGCTTAACATCAAATGCCACAAATAGTTCATTGGTAGCAGTTTATAAGAGTTATTATTATGATGATGATTATGATTATTATTATCATTATTATTAGTATCAAATTATAGTAAAAAGCACCCCACGCTTTTTTACAATAAAAATAATAATTATTTGTTTATAACATAATTATTATTTTTTAAATATTATAAATTTTTAATTATAATAAGCCAGTGAACTTTACATCGATATAGAACGAACTCTCCATATTTAAAAATTATTTGCTACTTCTTAGTTCGGCTAGATGTAAAAGCGTGTTTTTTAGTTTTTTAAAACTATAATTTATTTTCTACTTTTTAGTTCGGCTAGCTATAAAAGCGTGTTTTTTAGTTTTTTAAAACTATTATTTATTTCAAGTGAAACTTGAGTGCTCTGCAAGAGACAAAAAAAATACATTAGTGACTGAGAGTAGACAATGTGATGCGAGTTGCGTCATGTTAGGATAAAGAAATATAAAATGAAAACTGTTTAATTTGAGTAGATTAACTTGGTAATTTAATGACTGATTAATGTATTGTCATCAAGATTAAGTAAGTGTACCCAATTTCAGCTCGATTGGACGTTGGAAAGTGGGTTGGACTTCGATTACAAGATTCCGTTACATACATAGAGACCAAGCTAATAAAAGCGTGTTAAAAGAGAGGTCTTTCACACGTACGCAACCTAAACAACAGCAGCGTACGTGCATTCAATTATAGGTGGTGTTCATTTGTCTTCCACGTTGTTTTTGGGTGTTCATTTGTTTTAAGCATTGTTTTTGTTTTGCCTGACAAGAATCTGCGGCCCGGCTGGACGACGCGAGGGGTGGCGTCTCTGATTCTTTCTTATTGATAGAATGAATCGTAGCCAACGCAAAAGAAAAAAATGGTTGTTTCGCGTTTCGGTTTAAGCCTCGTTGCTTATTCATGGCACTGGGGTCGAAAGCTGGCCATTCCCATACCCCTCTTCCCTTTCCTTCTTTCCTACCTATAACCCGCAGCCCTTCCGTATCCTTGGTCACAAGCGCGATCTTGCATACATGCTTGAAGGGTAGTGCCCGGCGCGGAAGACCCGTGAATCCACTGCATGACAATAACGGAGGTGACTCAAGACGAGCGGTATAGGTATAGCAAAACTTGGTGGCATTTTTCAGCGGAGAATCAGAGGCCACTGAGGGTGAATCACGCGTTGATGAGTGAGCAAAAGAGCGAAGGTGTCGAAGGACTCACGGTGGAAGCTCTGGAGGGACACATGGCTACTTTATACCACCTCTCTTGCAAGATTTTCATTTCCTTGCGTCATGCTCTCCAATAACGAGTGCCACCAAGTTTCGATATCTCGGTAAACAGCAATAAAATTCTGTTCCTGTTTGACGTATACAGCCCCAGAAACTTATTACTACGTGGTTACATCATCATGAGCCTTCGGATTGAAAAATGATTCATGAAAAGCTTC
The DNA here is from genome assembly GCA_963573305.1 of Pyrrhosoma nymphula. Lineage (NCBI taxonomy): Eukaryota > Metazoa > Arthropoda > Insecta > Odonata > Coenagrionidae > Pyrrhosoma > Pyrrhosoma nymphula. The sequence continues at coordinate 104,236,548 of OY754334.1, read as the reverse complement.
TCCACCATCAGCAAACAGATGTAGAATCTTATGACCTGGGCCCATTTGAACAGTCTCCTGCGTTGGAGTCGATAGACTTGGCACCTATCGGCCACAAACCAGAGTCATATACAGATAATAACGGAGAATTTTGAGTGTACAACCTGTTGAAATTATCAGGGCTCGACTACATTGCCGCACCGTTATATATTTTCGTGGATATATCAGCCACATCAATACAGAATCAGCTGTTGCCACAGTTAATGAAACACCGAATGAACACCTTGCTAAACTTTAAAAATCTACTTTCTTTGAACGCTTAAAAATTCTCAGAAGACATTAGAACGAGCATGTTCACCATTGGATTGAGTATGTTTAAATTAGAAACTGAACACTCGCCTAGTACGGGGTTTAGAATTTCGAAAGAATAGTGTATGTGAGGTGACTTTGCTCGAAGGGCTTTAGAAAAAATAAAGTCTCTTAAGAGGCGCTAGTGGCGAAATATCAAGTTCCCAAGGAGAGCGTTTTCTGTGAATGTGGATTTTGTATTTTATTTTAAAGATCTCCCATAAGATGGGCGATTCCCTTCCCATTCGACCTTTTGACTCCTAGTCAACGAGAGGCGAAATATGTTTTGTCAACTGACGTCGTAGTATTGCGCTGTTTTCTTAATTTTTTTAGAGTGTTTGAGGATCCCTTTCAAAAAGTTCCCTAACCACTCCTTACCCTCAGTGCCTACACTTAAACCCCTTCTTCCTCAGCCCGCTCCCTTTCTACTAGCCTCTCTAGGAAACAAGGAAAATAGACAAAGGAGCCTAAAATGCGGCTGCATTTGGCACCGTGTTTTTATTGCTGTCGCAGATCTTGGGCTCGGGAGAGCAGGAATATTTGTATCACCTGAATATCATCCACCTTCCCTATCTGAGAATTCTCCTGAGTGCTTCAAGTCGTAGATATAAAGTTTTTTTTAAATAAATAAATAAATAAAAAATATAAAAAAATCACCAAAGTGAAAATGGAGATGTTCCATTAAATTATAAAATAATTAATCACGAGTAACTTGCATGATGTGATGTCATCAAACAACGATTAAGATCAAATGGATGGAAATAGTCACCAACGAAGATGGCCCTACGAAGAGTTGGAGAGAAAATGATTGTAGTGAAAACTCTAGGAAGTAGAAGAAGAGGCAACCGTCTACCGGAATTTTTGCGACACAATATCATTTTTTTAAATATGGAAGAAGAAATAAATGGGAAGAATTGCAGAGGAAGACAAAGAATAAAATGCATCAGGCAAATTACGAAGGTCAAAGTAAAAAATTCTGTTCGAATGTAGCGGTTGGCGGAGGGGAAAAATGAGAGCAGGAAATCAATCTTTGGATTGAAGACTACTGGTGATGATCAACGTTACCATTTTTTCCACTGATAATTCATCAAATTCCCTTTTTCGGACGAGTGTAACTTTTCCTTAAGTTTCTGCTTCTTTAGTTCTTACTCGGCAAATATTCAGGTTAAAACAAAGCATCACTAGTAAACGCCTCTTGTTTTCCAATTTCACTCTTTATCACCCACAAGTGAGCACAATGCTAGTGTCACTTCACTCTAACACAACTTTAAAAGTTTAAAATTTTGAGATCAAGTTTTTTAAAGTCTCCGGTTCTCACATCTTAATCGATTTTAATAAGTTGTTTTGGGCTTTATGAACCTTGTGTCGAAGTCAATAATTACCAACGAGAAAATTAAAAACTATTTATATTTCTATAAATATTTGTGCAACTGAGAATATTACAGGTTCCACTATTAGAAGATATTTAGGCAGATCACAAATAAAAGCCAAAAACAGCACAATTCCAATAATTGAGCCTTGTACTACTCTATAATTAGGAAGAAGAGGATCTAAAGAAACAATATTTATCCCTACCGATTGGTTTTTATCTTTTAGGTTGGAGTTAGTTTTAAGTTTAGCCTGTTATTCCTACGTGCCTCTCCACAAACACAACACAATGATGTGACTGGAGTTCGTGGGGCGTTACATACCAGTTTTTAAAAGAGTCTCCCATTCTCATATCCAAGTTTCTATTACAACACGGCTGACGCCCGTGCAGTTATTAAGGCAGCACACATTCAGATTCCCAGATAGCCCTTACATGGAGCCAGGGGCAGAGGGAAATGAAAGGAGTGAGGAGGAGCTGGTGTGGACAGAATAAGCCTGGAGGAAGGAACTGGAGGTCAATTTGAACCATGTGGAGTGGAATGAAGGGGTAAAGGAAAGCAAACGGGAGAATTACATACAACAGAGGTAAGAAGAAAGTGAGGCAAAAAGAACAGGAAAGAGTTTCAACTGATGCCGGCTCGTAAACAACCCTTAGTTTTCAAGGGAAATACAAGCATTGTAATAAGTTTGTGAACTAATTTCGTTTTTATTTGGTGAACGAGAGTTCATGTCGAAAAATAAATACTGAAGATATTCAGTAATAATATATTTAAAACGCTTAGTTATACTTATTACATGAAATTACGGATATTCTCATCCCTAATCAAAACTCGAAAATAACAAGTGACTGCTACTCAAGAGTAATGAATACACCACCAAAGGTCCTTACGTGATAAGCTACATTTGCTCATTATATGCTACCGCTGACGCAAACATTTTGCTAATTTTTGCTTGATTTGCACGACGCAGGTATAACTTACATTTCATTATAAAATATGTATGGCGAGAATTCCTATGAATAAATAGAGCGTGGATTACTAAAATAACCAAAGAATATTAATTCTCGGTTGCCTTCAATGATAACTGCATCTGATGGTTTTATAAGAATGGAGCAAATGGGTCATTCAACGCGAACGATTCTCGCTTAAATAGGCCCCAAGAAAGCCTCTATAATGCATTTTTAAACCACGTTGCTAACCACGAAAAAGATTTTTTACTGCATAATAATTAAAATTAGATATAATATTTAACACTGGTATTTTCATACTGGAATAATAGAAAGGCCTTCCCAAAGGAATAATGATGGTCATTCTCGAGCAAACGAAATTATCAGACACTCCAGTAACCTAGGAAACGAACAATTATTCAGGGCCTCCCCCCCACTCCTTTCCAACATAATTAACTTGCAAAATAATAACCTTTCCCACCTCACCACCCCTTGATCTACGTTCCTACTGGTCCCATCGTTTCTCAATCTTCTCGGAACATATGTATTTTATCTTACTCTCCGTAACTACTAAAGCCATAAACGGAAACTTTAACAAACATATTCTGCAAATGACGATTCCGTAAATCAGTGCCTCACGTCCTGATTTGTAAAGGCTGTAGAAAGTACTTAGTATTTTATTATTTCTGTATGAGCGTTCAGAACTTCTACTAATTGAATCCTGAAACATTAAAGTTTACTCCCTTCCGCCCACCGCATTTTCCTCATCCTTATTCTCACCCACATCTATAACACCCGAAGTTTATTCTTGTCTTCTTTTCTCAGTCCACTTGCGTACCCCATACAACGCTAGACTCCATATCAAACTCTTCGCCTGCCTCTTTCCTATATACTTGCACAAGGTCCCCATCATCAGTACCTATTGCTCAACGCTTCTTTCGATTGCTAATTTTGTCTCCTAACGTCATAGCTACTGCGTCTATTTTCTTCCAAAACATAACCCAATTAATTAAATTTATCCATTTTTTGCCCCATTACCTAGTCCAGTCTCAATTTCTTTGCCCTATAAAATCTTATTACTTTTGTTTACTTATGATTTCCTTCATTTCGTGCTCTCACACTAATTTTCTGGTGCATCCACCAAAGCTTGCAATGAATTCGATGATCAACTTACCAACAACTGGTCGTCCGCGAATCTAAACGACTTTATAGCTGGCTTCCTAAATTGATTCGCACGTCTAGCTCATTAATCTACGTCCATGTCATATTACGCACGGTGTTATCGCAGTTAGCAGAATAAGAATTGAAATTCAGGAATACACATGATATCCGAAGTACAAAACATTTAGACTGCTTTAAGCATGCATGCAGTTCGTCGTTAGAATATATTTCTAGATAGTCAAAAAAATATATTTATATTAATGGAATTCGGAAAATAAAATCGTACAACTGTTATCAAGAGACTTGGCATCGAATCCGAGCCCAGGCATTTTTTCCTTCCGCAAAGTAACTGTAGATAATAATTAAGCTGAGGACATTTAGGCACTAAAAATTTCAAAATAGGCACTTAAAATAGGTGCTTAAAATATTTTTTAATCGAAGATATGAAAAAAAAAATTAAAGAAACAGATAAATCGACGAAAGTTCAATTATTAACTTTGACCCCAAAGAGTTGGTCGATACCAGTAACAGCTGTCACTATTCTGGAAGCACCTCTAAAGAAATAACAGATTCATTAAGATGAAATTTGAAGGATCCAAGAAATGAATTAATGGCATCACTCACAAGTTAAAAAACTCGAATTCACTCAATACAGAACGGCCACGACTTTACCCAAGGCTCTAGTATAGTCTCCTTACCCAAGTCTAAAAAAAAGCATACGAGCTTCGGCTTGGAAACTTTAGGCTTGGGAACCTAGTATAAATGAAAAACTTAAACTTTGTGGTTCCACAATGATAATTTTATTTGCACGACCCGGGTTTCGACGTATGTACTATAATGTTATCTTCAGGTGGCTTTACCTTTGGCACCAGACAGATACCCACACAAGGATTTGGAACCTTGTCGAAGAAACCAAATTGCAGGCTTGGGATCCTCAACTAAGAAACCCACCCGTGGGTGGTATTGCACGGCAATTGGGGGTAACCCCTACGGCGATGTTGTTACGGGTTCAAATGCCTGAACTGGTAGTGACAATGTCACCATGGCCCAACGCAATATACTAAAAATGTCTACGTAAAACAAACAGGACGACAAACAACAGTATGCATTTGGCGCCACCATAGCAACGTTCTCAACGTTGTTCATATTTTTAGGGCCGGATGTGCTCGCGATGAAAAACCAGATATACTTTTTTAGAGGGTTGAAATCATTCTATTTATAGTAAAAATGATCCAAAAGAAATTACAGCGGGTCTTTTCTTGTAAAAGCAGGGAGAAAATACCCCATTTTTGGCGTTTTTACAAAAAGTCATATTTTGACTCGATTTTTAAAATAATGGAAATCACTAGGAAGATGAAATATTATATTCATAAACCATGTAATATGTTATCATGCTCAAAGTTTCACAATGGTTATACCTTTACTTCATGAAATATAAAAAGCCAAAATTTTAATTTCTTTTCGATCCGCAATTTTTCGGGCCAGTTTCGCCCTGAATTTTCTAGAAGGAGGTCGCTTTTACAGTTATTTTTATTGTTTTTAATAGAGCTCAAAACTTTGTACAAGATAGCCAATTTTTGTTTCTCTTATCAAAATATCTCCTGAGATACTATGCCTCAAAGTTACCGAAATCTCATAATCATACTGAAGAAGGCTGTATGCCTGAAGTCGATCTGCCTTTAAACTCAGCAAATTACCATAGTTGTTTTTCTATTCTTTATATAATAATACTTTGGATGATTTTTCTTTATGCATGTTTAATGACATTATTTCAACCTTGATAGATTAAAAAAGGAAAATGAAATAACAGACAAGCTCTGCACTAAAGAGAAGTTTGACGACGTGGGAAAGAATATTGCTTTTTTACGCCAATAAATAGGCGATAACAGCAGAAAAAGGCATAAACAGGTAAAATAGGCATTTTTAGGCAGTAACAAATCGCTTTAATTTTGCCATAAATGATCCTAAATGAACTTATAACTTCATAAAATTGGTTTCCTGAGTAAAAGAAAAAATAGGCATTTTAGGCAATGTCCTCAGCTTAATAATAATACAATGCTTTCCGCAGGAACCTTGTCGGTGAGCCGAGGTCAAATGTATCCTGGAAGTATGCATACTGCTCAACCTTCGGCACATTATGTTGCATAACTTTCAGGATGAATTGCACATTTTGAGGATACCGGGACTAGCCACGGTAGTTACCTTTACGGAGTCATCCGCAAGTGCACATAAGTGCGATATTCCACAGAGGAAAAATCATTCGCCTTGACCGGGATTCGAACCCGGATCCCTCGATTTCGCGCCGAGAATTATCCTCTAAACTTAGCTTAACTGGTTAAAGCACTCGGAGCGAAATCGAGGGATCCGGGTTCGAATCCCGGTCAAGGCGAATGATTTTTCCTCTGTGGAATATCGCACTGAATTGCACATGCTTCGTGTTAAAATGAATTATTCTAGGTCCCTTAACTTTAACTCCATTAGATGCATTAGAGGGTTAAATCTTGGAGAGGAAAGACCAATCACCGGGTTTGATATTTTTGAACTTATTCCTTCGATTTGAAAAATCAGTATGATTTCATATCTACACACGCCAATATGCATTTATCTAATAGAGGAAACTCCTTTAGAGAAGAAGATATAGGAAGAAGTGTATTAAACTTTAGCAACTTCCAAGTTTTGGGAAACACTGGAAATATAAAAAAGCAACATTCTAGACACTTTTTATACGTACTATAATCTGAAATTTTGAAAAATGTGGTTAAATGTGCATGGAGGAAAATATAAATAACTTAAAAACAATTTAAGGCGTTTATAGTAGTAAGGGATCAATTGCCACCAAAAATTTAGGAAACGTAAAATAATTGTGTTCCGAATAGGTATACAAAAATGCTCTCGGAATGGATTCCGGGGGCATTCTAGGCTACCTCAATCATATAGGGCGTTTCCACGAAGGTTCAATAGTTTTTTTGATGATGATTTTTGAAAACTGGAAGTAAAAGAACCAACCAGCTAGCGGATGTAGAGCTACTGTGGCAGGCAGCCACTAATACAGCGTAAAATATGAAGGGTATGAGGGGAAGAGAGTTATACGGGTAACATGAACGTTTGCCCACTTTCTCACTTCTGCGTCGAATATCCAGCCATTCTTTGATCGCTTTTTTCAGTTTTCAAAGCTCAATTGCAAAACATATACCTCACCTTCGTAAGTATTTCTATAAAAAATCATCTTAGATTCTCACGCTCTTATAAATTGCATAATGTATTGCTTTTTTTAACACCCTCTGTAAAGTTAGATGCATCTTCTCCAGTAGGTTTTTGAATATCAGAGAGATATTTATCCCCCCAACAAGTGTACCTTAGGGGCTACCACACTGCTTCATTTTAAAATATGTTATACTTTGTCTTAACTTGGAAGCAATTTAATTTATTCATTATTGATTTAATATTTTATATATTATTATTTATAATAATGGTTTAGGGAAATTTTGGGAATAGGTGTTAACATAGCAGTATCATACTATTTTTCTCAAACACTAACAAAATATCTTATGATTATGCCTGTATCGCAAGGCTAATCAATGACGCAAAAAGGTCCGGCCGAGAAGAAAGAAAAGGGGAGAAACTAAACGGTAAATTACATTTTTAGCAACAATGATGCTTCAAAAATGAATATTTATTTTAAGATATGAGTACTTTGGGATTTAAGGATACACCATCGATAATCTCATTCTATGGGATTTCCCACCGGGCCAAAGTACCATCATATACATACTCATCATATATTTCATATCCCTGTGACAATAGGCGTGAGCTGAACAGCTGCGAAAATTAAGAAATTCAAACAAACCCCAGGTTACACCATTGAATGAATGTACGGTTCCTTGCCTCCCCCATACCCTTAGAGTAATTAAGAACCATATCTCCTCTGCTATACCCCAAATAAACCTTCAGCAGGAGCAGCTTAGAACTCATCTGCAATATGGGGTGATTAAAATTCGAGATAAGTGTTCCATAAATTTGCTTCGCTCTGCTAAATTTTGAATTTTTAAGTCCGCTCATTGAGTTTGACAGCAAGTTTTCTCTGTTCTAAATCCTTCCAATTCTCACATTCTCTTTATGTCTTCTCTTTCTTTCAGCTCCCTTTTGTTCTTCTATTCCGTTCATTTCTGAATCTTTCTTTTCATCTCGAATCCAACTTGTTTTTATCTTATTTTGCCAAAGGTATTTGGAGATCCGTTTTGTCAACCTATTTTCATTAGATTTATATGAATGCCCAAAAATCTGAACCTTATTTTTTATTATTTCCGTCATATTTTTTTGTACTTCGATATATTTTACTATTTCTTCACAATGTACATACTTGTAAATTTTATAATGGGCTTGGTATTATCCTAATGAACCGTCTTTCTAGTGAATTTAACTTTTCTAACTGGAGTTCGGGATTCGGAGTTTCAATCTTTTGTTCACCTGCTTCATCCTCTTTAATTTTTAGGAATACCATAGTCGATAGAACCTTTTCGCAAACGGTCCTTGCCCCCTATGGGTTTGTGTTGGAGGGAACAGCAGATTGAGAGAGCTGGAATACAAAATAAAACAGAAATAAAGGAACAACCGCTTTTAAAATATTAAAACTTATTGATTTTCACGAGGAAAATCTCATTCATTTCAAACAATCACTTTTCTGTTTCGGCGTTTCCATGCTCGGGAAACACTCAAGTGGACGCGGTAAATTGTGAGACATCCAACATGGCGTGAGGCGAAGTAGTGTGCTCGTGAATTTTACACGCGTCCCTCTGCTGCCGACTCTCTTTGTTTCCAAGTACTCTTGGGACACTTGCGGTCTCGCCACACCACCTTCATCCGTGTCCTTAAGCCAGCAAAGTGAGTATTCGTCGTCGGCAGCGTTGGGAGAAGAGGAGAAATGCAAAACATTTTCATGAATTAATCTTTTTTCTTTTTTTTTTCGTTCCGTTCCATTCCCTTCACGAACGGCGCCACGCAAAGGCGCCTCGGCGACGTTTTCATAGCCGCCTGAGATTTTTCCTGCCGTCGCCCCTTTTCGCAAAACGTTGGGCCCGAGAGCAAAAGAGAACCAGAGAGAGGATGAATGTTTTAAAAGAAATACTTCAAATTGCGATCGCGCAAATGTTTGTGGACATCTCCCGTAACATTACACGTTGCCTCTCATGCATTCTTTCTCCTTTAATATTGTTTATTAATACACCGCAATGAGCGATACGCATTAATTTTGAAAAGTATGTTCATTTAAATTTAGCATTTTTGAAAATATTCGACAGTAATTTCGTTGAAAGACGAAAATTCATCCAGTTTAAAATTTTTCATACCTGACGGCATCACATAACGGGAGCCCGGCGAATGACGTCACGGATATTACAGAAACAACGAGTTTAAATGTGAAGTTTCTTTATAAAAATACCAAAAACTGATACCAAGCCCTTAATATTGGGCTAACTTACCAGAGACATTCTATGTTCAAAACTAACAAAGAAAACAGGAACTAAAATATTAGCAGTCTCTATTTAATATATTTTCTTAGAAAATACACTCGGCAAATGTAATACACAATAGTGAATAGAGTCTTAGAAACACAGGCGTACGAAAATCAATTGAAAGCACACTCATAAAAAAATTTAAGGATATTTCGGCGGTACGTTCTTATATTTTTTGTGACTGTCATTTCAATTTATTTTCGTGCACCTGTGTTTTTATAACGTACTCCCATATCTCTTGTCGGATTGGAAAAAAATTTGGCTTATGTATTTTTTAGAACCTCGACGGATAAATGGGCTATGGTAGACGGGCCCAAGGACTCCATGAGCCTGTGTGACCCCTTTTTAGCAAACCTTTACTTCCATTAGAAAAGCATTGGATTCGGTTCGGAGGTTTCCTTTTTTAAATTATTTGCAAAAATGATATCGGCTTTGATACGGTTTTGCATCGGATGAGTGAAATAATATAATATTTAGTTCTTGCAATCTATTTTCTTATTCGCTTTGTTTTTGCCTAAAGTTTCAGTTTTCGTCTTAAAAACTGTCAATTATGGCACTATTTTAACAACAGAAATGTTTATTTATGTGCTTGGCACCGCAGCATAAACTTCAAATGGGATATTATTCCCTAGGCACATTTAACGGGTTAAACCATTAATATAACATAATTACAGCAATATTTAAATTAGGGTATATTCCATCCCAACCTCTCCATGGGTGGTTATTGCATGCTACAACGTATATGCTTTTTCACGTGATTTTGCGATGATTTATTTAATACTGAGCATAAATAGTTTTTTTTCTTCTCCCCATTGAAATCATCCAGGGTATTATTTTCTGGTATAACTAATAAAGGAAGTAAGCAACTGTGAGGCGGAAGAAAAAGTATGTTACTCAGCGGGATTCAGTTGGGAGATGAAGATGTTGCTTGAGAAGGAAAGGTCAAGGGTAGGGCTACTGTGAGTAATGATATTGAAAAATAAAGGTAGGCGTTAGAATAGAGATCGTTGGGAAATGGAGAGGCGGAATTTGGATATAAGTAAGAGGACTCACATGACGATTGGTGCGGACTGGAATGTGGAGTAAAAAGCAGCAGAGGAGATGTCAGAGCGGATAGACCCGTTCTTGATGGAGTGTAGGAAACTAAGGTCCGCAGTCAGCCAGCGATGCGGGAAGCGTGAGAGGCCTAGAGATATTAGGATTTCCTCATGTGAGCTATGTCTAAAGCATTGTTCACAACAACTTTACTCGGCGTAAATTGATTTAACTCTGCACAACTCCGGAGATAAGACCTTGAGAAAACCGTCTGCCAGTTCACAACGACTTAAAGAGGCGTAACTTGGAGTTGAGCTCAGTTCAACTTTCTCTTAATTCCAGCCAAAAACATGGCCTGCTGAACTATTGTTTGTCGGGAAGCAAAAGATTGCTACACTCGAAATATTCTTTTTCCTCCTGCAGCCTTATTGAAAACGTGGTTTTGTTCAAAATCGCCTGTGATTACATTTTAGCGAAAATGGATACGGAGAGCATCTCCGTATCCATTTTCGCTAAAATGATATTATCAGCATGGTCGAGGTAGTGTAAAATAACCCTCATAGATACAACAAATCTTCCATTTTAATACATCTATAGTTCATTGTACTGTTTACTATTTATAGTAAACCTCTGCTTGGTGAAGGCATGTTGGTGACGTATCCCGGGTTGCCTGACTGAATTCGGATGAATGAGATTCATGGTGCCAATTGCCACTCTTTTAATTAGAAGATTTCCCTCAAACTTGCTCCGCACGGGAGAGTAAGGTAGACTCCGTGTTTGAAGATCAGGGTTTTCAAAGTTACAAATCGTCGTTGCCATAGTGAAAAATACTAAGTTTTCTAAGAAGATAAACATTCTAGCTCCCTGTGGCTCTTCATCCAAGGCTTCTCGTACGCGTTGAGTACACTACAATAGTATTTTGATCAAGCGATGTTAGGATCACACACAATTTCATGTAAAGCCACGCTTTCATGCAGTCATTTTTGTGTCGTTTTGCCACTGTCGTTGCGCGTCACTCACCCCGTTTTCATGTAAGCAGCACGACCGGATGAAAACCGAATACGTTGAAAAATCTCAACACGTTCTCTTTTCCTCGTTTTTCCTGTTCGTTGAGGAGAGTTGAAGAAAAATGAATGTTCACGAGGAGTATTGACGATGAATTGCACCACCTAAGCCTTTGTTTTGTCAAGAATTGGAAGATCACCCACAAATCCTTAGGAAACAATCACGTGACCAACATATGGCAGGTAGAAAGCGTCAGTCTTCACTCCCTGCCGCAGTTACGGTGACGCAGGCTGCGTAAAATATTGAAATATAGGAAACTTTGTCAGAAACATGTCCTGGGTAGACTTCTCGTTTCATATGGACTACGTAGTGTCCGGTAGCGCAAGAATGACTGCATGATAACGTAGCTTTAAGAGCTGCAGGCATATTACACTGTCTATTGTCAAGTGCAATTATGTTGGTTACGCTGTATGCCATGTTGTCTTCTCTCCTCCAGTCCTTTGCCAAACCCTTTCACGCATACCTTCCCGTTTGATGTCAAACTTCGCGGAGGTGACTGCCACCACGTTTCTGTCGTAATAACGTAAGTGAATCACTAAAATGTACTGGCGCTGTGGTGATATTTTCAGAGCCGTGGAGATTTTGGCCAGAAGGGAGAGAGATGGGAATACTCAGAGACTATGTTCAAAAAATAATCCCGAAGCAAAAGCACCAGACTCTCTTGTCTGTCTCCGGGATTTTTCTCCGCACCTTACCTTTCCACTCTCTCGTCTTAGGTTCCTTCCTACCACGGAGAGAATATGTGTCTCGGAGGTACCGAGAATTCAAGGAGCCCGTGGAGAAATACAATACACTCACTTCGTCTCTGCAGAGTAGATGGCGACTCGACTCGTGAAATTGAAGCATGTTTTTTCGTTAAAAATCATCCACCATCCATGGCTCTCACGTGCAATATGTCCATAAATTAGAAAAAAATACAGTTCTTTTTATTACTGGTCTTGTATTAACTTGCTTCGTGAGTTTAATCGCATATCTATTACCCAATTTTTGAACCCCTTCCCGTAGTTCAATATTTCCCAAAATTTACATACCTGTTTTATCTCGATAACAGTACATGAATCAATCATTATATTAACTAATTACCAAGTTAATTTACTAATTACTGGTTTAACATTAACTTTCTTCGTGAGTTTAATCGCATATCTATTACCCAATTTTTGAACCCCTTCTCATTGTTCAATATTTACCAAATGTTGCATAAATGTTAAATCTCGTTGACAGTACTTGAATCAATCATTATATTTACTAAAGTCCAAGTTAATCTACTAAAACTAAATGGTTTCAATTTTATATTTCTTTAACCTCTTACATTACGCAACCCGCATTACATTGTCTACTCGCAGTCAGCGCTGTAGCAATTCATTTCAATCATCATTTTATCATTTATATAAAGAAGAAATGCCAGCAATTTAATAGTCAAAGAACCGTTGCACAATTAATATAAAGACGAATTTTCAAATTGCTTCGTTAGCTAAATCATATATATATATATATATATATATATGCATAAATAAAACAGTGATACACTAAACAAACACAGAAACACGCAAAAAGGACACTCACAAAAGAAAACTTGTACGTTTCGGCGTCAGGACGCCATCGTCAGCGGTAGAGGAATGATGAGTCCGCTCTGTTCCCTTGGGAAGGAAAGGGCGCCCTTTCCTTCCCAAGGGAACAGAGCGGACTCATCATTCCTCTACCGCTGACGATGGCGTCCTGACGCCGAAACGTACAAGTTTTCTTTTGTGAGTGTCCTTTTTGCGTGTTTCTGTGTTTGTTTAGTGTATCACTGTTTTATTTATGCATGTGCATCGTCGCCGAGAGCGATTTTCTACCAAGACATTATATATATATATATATAATCGTATGATTGAGTATATATATACATATATATAAATTGAGTATATATATATATATTTCTCGCGATATATATATACTCAATCATACGAATATATATATATATATATACTCAATCATACGAAAATGACGCTCAAAGGCGCGAATAAATTCAAATATTCATAGGAAAATGGAAATGGATAGGTACACATAAAAGGACGAACACAGGGTTTGGTGGGGAAGATGAAAATGAGTCTAATCCAGACAGAAAAAATTTCACCTTAGCCGGGATTCGAACCCGGATCTCCCAATTGCCGGTCAGGTGTGCTCCCAGTTACACCACCAAGGCTACTCAATTAACTGCTGAATTTGAAGGGGTTTTATGTCACACCCCATGCCCAAGTTGAACGGCCCAGAGATGGCGCGCAAGGGCGATTTCACCCACCATATTGGGGACAACCACAATTGGAAGGTTGAAAGGAAAGAGGAATACAGTCATACAACATATAAAGAGGTGAACAGTACGTTTAAAGGCACGCATAGCCATAGAAGAAGAAAAGAGCCAACATGGCCAAATAATATTTGTGTTTTTATTCGCCGAGTGCGGTTTCTCAGAAGATATATATATATATATATATATATATATATATATATATATATATATATATATATATATATATATATATTACCCAATTTTTGAACCCCTTCCCTTTGAACCGTTAGAAATTTTACTAAATTTGTTAAATTAATAAAAGAGTGAAGAATAAAAAGTAAAAAATAAAAATATATAAAAACACTGTTTAAAAACTTGTCTTATTTCAAAATGCACTAAAAAGTTAAAAAAAAATGTACTAAAAAGTAGAAAATAAATTTTCGATTGAAATTTACAAAGTTAAGAGACCTTCTACTCCAAATTTATAAATATATTAAAGTTGAAAGTGAAAATGAATATCTGTTTACTAAATCTGTGCAATTCGTCGATTATTATGAGGCAAGAACGTATAATCGTACGTCTAATTGATCATCATGATTATAAGACCAGGGTGCAAAGTAATTTACTGAGTTGAATGAACCCCCTGGTCTTATCATCGCGCGCTCTGTGCAGAGCTAGGATCTAAGTTTTTTCTTCCGACGATAATTCCAAAAGTGATACGAAAAATCATAAAATTCATATATAAAATAATCTCGAATCCCCAAACCTACCTATGTAAAGCTTCATTTACATCGGCAAGTTTATTATACAAGTTAATTTCAGCAAGCGACTTAAATTACACGTGTAAAAGGTTTTGCAAGTCGGTTTGCAGAACTTTTGATAGTTAAAGCAAGTCGCTTGAAGAAGCGTATTGTTATCAATGTAAACAGCAACCAATCTGTCACTAAACTAATTTGTGAATTCTGAAATATCTGAGTTAAATTCTCCACAAGCTCTGGCAGAAAATAACTTGTGGCAGTATCTTACGGCAATAACATACCTCAAATAAGAAAAACAAGGATTTTTTTACTGAGATTTCCAGGCCAATAAATCAATTTTTTCGCCAATAATGTTGCTATATTGTCTTCATGCTCCTTACACCTGATGAAATAAAAAAATACATTTAGAGTATGGTGCCAATTCTGACTCGAGAAATATATTGCTCGAACTATCTTCAGGAGGTAATGGGAAGGGTGAAAGGATGGCTTACTATGGAGAAAACGCAAGAGATGTCTCGGGCGACTGTCGATAACGTGACGCCGCGTGACGAGCGCCAAGGGAGGATTATTTAAGTTGCCTTTGTGAACAGCTATGAAGTCGGTCGTCGAGGGAGAAGGTCGGTTTCAATTAGTGGGTGGAACCGTGAGATCTTTTGAGCTTCGTGCAACGTCACGTCCAACGCCTCTGATTAATCGATTTTCACACCCCACATAAAAAATAGATAGACCTTGGCATTTGATGATTAATGCGCATGAAAGTCTCCTTCCCAACCATTTGGAGGTGTTCCATTGAAATATTCGGACAAACTGTGAATCCCTCCAGTTCTCAGAGAGAAAGCCTCATTATCTAAAGGTCATCAAAATGTTGAGATTGCCATTGATCCACATTTCTGTCAGCGATTTACACCCTTCGTCCTCGTTTAAACACATTCAATATTGAATTGGGTTTTAACATCGCCGCGCTGACATCGGAAGACTCCTAACTAAATTTACCTTTTATAAAATTGGCTTGAGCAATTTTTGACTATTTGCAGATTTGCGTTGAACTTTGCATACATATGGTCATTAGTAAGATCTTTAGATAAAGTGAAAAAATTTAATTTTACCGATTCGATTTCTCTTGGCAAATCAATGCTGTTTTTACACGTAGCCTTATGGTGAATGAACCTTATTTCGTAATAATTAGATTACATATTAATAGACTTGCTTCTAAATGAGAAATAGTACATTACCATAACGGTTGCTAACATATACTCGTATAATGGTGTTGCCATGTATCAAATATTCGAAAAAATATTTTAACTATATTTTAATAAATATTAACACACAATTTATATTTAATTTTTGCCTAAATTCAGATACCTCACACCCACTGTCCTATTAGTTATTCTATTGATTAAGAAACGGACAGCGGAACGGGAAACATCGGTTCCCGACCAGTAGGTGAAATTAAGCATCGTTGGGCTCGACTCAAATTTGGAGGGGTGATCCTCCGATTCGTCCGAGTGCTGTTACCACTGTCTGCATGTGGCAGACAGAAAACGTGAAATTAACTTAGCTGTCGAAGCACGTTAAACAAAAATACTACGCTAAAATACGATTAAGACACATCAGAGAACGCATCTGGAACATTTGTTTGAACAAACAACGGAATCATCGAGGTACATTAAAATATGACACCTGGGGTCAATTTGAGTAGCATTGCTAATTGCACGAATGCATTTTTAATGGGACAAACGTCTACACGGTGTACTTAGGAGTATATCGCATATATATGTGCTTATGAATGATTAATGTTAAACACGGAATTAAGGACAGAGATCTGGACCATCTGAAGCGTTTGCTATAGTATAATAAAATTCTTCGAGATGTGGTATTATAAATGAATGCTGAAGATCAAATGGTCAGATAAAACCATCATTGAAGACTAATGCAGAAGAGCAGAAAAGTAAAGGTCCATTTGGGATATTAAACAGCAAGGATTTGACTCTGAATAATGCCTAAAAGTTTCATTAGAAATTTGCTTGAAAAAATAATCTGATGAGAAAGACCTTTTTAGTAGAAAAGAACGTAACATTAAAGTATTACCAGAATATAAATTTATTATAAATGTTAAATGTCTTTTTTTGTCATGACGACGCACCTTTTTCCAGTTTTTTAAATTAAAAACAGAGCAATACTTAAAATATTGTCTCCCTACCAAGTAACTCTTCCAAATCTAAAATAAAGACGTTACATTTTATTTTTAATGATAGTTGGATATAAAATACAAAACAAACTCTCAGTTAATATGAAGTTTAGTAAAAGGTCACGTTATCCTGTGGTTAACTTTAACCAGAGATTATAGAACCGGACTATACATCATGTTGCAACAATCAGATATTATTATAAGTAACTTGACGTTTTCATGTAACTTCAGAGGTGCTTTAAGCCGTAAATCTCTGACCGTTGATCGTCGATCATCAAATGACGCACATCGGATGTCGGAGCTGACAAAGATTTAGCTTTCATTTAGCCTCATTTTCACCATCGAATCGAGCGCATTGATTGAACTTGCCCTTGTTATGAGGGTACGTACAAAAATGTTCGCACCTCTATTCAACGACCTTTAGCCCTTAAAGTGAGTGACTTCGCTTTGTCACCCGACGAGACGTTGCCGCTACGCTGATTGTATTTACCGGCTTTTAGCTTCAGAGGTGTTCACTCACTGGAGCTGCTGACACGACGAGAAATCACGTGACTGCGTGTGTTTCCCCCGCTCGGGCGTGTCGAATTCGGTCACGTCCCTGACCGAGAGACCCTCCCCGTCTCGCACGCAGATGCTCTTTTGTTCCTGCCCATGGACCGAATAAATGCAGTGATAGGGGTGCGATTCAAACGACACGAATCGAAATTATATTATAACGTAAAATATCGGAGTACCGCTCAGTTTCCGGACTACGATGATCACTTCCATTACGGCTATAAACTGGAATGTTTACGGCATGATTTATGTTCTCATTTTTGTTACACTTTTTAACGCTTTGTCAACTATGATTCGAGATACTTTGAGTAACTGACTTAGATATGGACATTTTTCTGTTTTATAATGCCCATAAGAGTTTCAGTGTAATTTTATTCTTACACTGCGTCCTGCAAATTTATTTTGCTGGTCCACTTATAAAAATAGCTATCCCAATGTTTCCCGAACAACGATATAACATAAAATTTTGTTTAGTAATAATACCGTATATGGTTCACTGGATGTTTACAATGTACTGCAGGTTGTATTAATTTGACGAAAAAAGATTAAAATTTAAATTGAATATACATAATTTTTAATCACACAGTATTATAAAAAGACATCATATTACCAAAATAAACACGAAATAAATACGAACGCGTTCGTTATCTCGGTCTCACCTAGAGTAAAAAATTTAGTTGCTCTCGTACCTGGACGACACAGTCGCAGTTCGTGATGATCTTTTGTCAGTTTTCCCTATTTTAATGCAGTTTCTTCGGAATGAATAATTTTGAATAATTAATTTGCATGTCAATTAATTTAGTTGGGGTAAAAATATTTTTTGTTTTATTCCGTAAGAAATACAACAATAAAGACGCATATTTCTCTATACAAGACAACGCAACAATCGCATATTTCGATAAACAGCGTGGTGTTGCTACACTTTCTAATTTAAAAAAATAAATTTCCTGTAGACCACATTACACGCCCGGGAAATCTGTGGACAGGCTAGTCGCAAATTGGGATTTATCAAAAGAGCATTAGGAAAATGAGACGAGAAGGTTAAAGAGCGATGTTATTTTTCACTCGTGAGACCTAACTTGGAGCTTGCCGCTAGCATATGGGACCCTTACGAAGAAGGACTAATCTCTGAAATAGATCGAATACAGCGGAGAGCAGCAAGATTTGTGAAAAGTTGCTACGATAAACTTAGCAGTGTTACCGAATTTTTGAAGGAATTGGGGTGGGAATCTCTAACTGATCGAAGGGAAAAATCAGGATTAAATCTTTTGCGCAAGTTTGGAGCAGACAGTTTTTTGCCGGACGTTCAACATATACTGCTAGAGTCAACGTACTACGGTAGAAGCGCTCATAGGAATAAAATAAAGGAAATTGACTGCAGAACCGTTAGATTTAAAATGTCATTTTTCCCACGCACAATCAGGGATCATATTAGTTGTGATGGATCAATCATATGAAACTCCCACCCTCAATAGGTAGAGGAGAATTTTTACTTGTGCTTAATAACACAACATCATTACTAACACTTCACACCGGTCGATTTGTTCGGCATTATTTTATGTTGTTCTCCGCATGAAGTAGCATCTCGTAGCATTCATAAATAACACTATTAGTAATATTAAACTCTAGCTGTGTGTATTATAGCATTGTTCTGCATGTTTGTATGTTCATTTACGTATCACTCTCCCAGTTTCCGGTTGGACTGCGCACTGTTCTCCTGACTGCTTTTTGGCCTGCGCCTAGCAGCAGGAGGAGCGTGCGACGTTCTGATTTGTGCTGGGAAGAGTGCTGCATGCCTGGTGTGGAATCACCCCGTGCCACACACCCTAGTGGTGGCTTGCACGGTACTTCGTAGATGTAGATTCAGCAGCTAAATTTCGGCTGTGCACAGCATGAGGCATAATACCTTTTCTTTTTGTAATGCATGTTTTTAGAAGTAGTTTTTTTTAACAGTTTCGCTATTGTTTGCAGTAAAATGTTTTGATATTTGTAGTTATATTCGGTTGAATATGTAAACACCGCCACAAGGATGGACTCTAGCAGCTGGCGTGGGTACTTTCGTGCATCGGTAATCGTCAAGAGAAGCGAAATCGCGTATTCTCGTTATCATTGGCTATCGTCGAAAACTCTCCATTCGATGGTCCAGCACTAAAGGGCTACGGCGCAAAGCACACCTCACCTCCCTTCAGTCACTTATTCTCCCCCTCCTACGCTCACACACTCTCTCATTGCTTAACATCATTTACTCTCCAAATAAAAAAACGATCCTTCCATCGTTCTACCGTTAAATGACTTGTATATTACGTTTTCAATGGCCCATCCCTCATGGCCCATTCAGAGACTGACTTGAACAAGATGAAGTTGTCGCGGTGGTCAAGGTTTACAACGACGTTTACCCCACAGCTGACGTAGGATACGTAGGAATTGCGTTTTTCACTGTTAAAAGGTTAACCCATGAAGATAGCACTGATGCTTTTTATTGATATTCAAAATTATGCTGCCAGGAAAAGTTTTGTTATCATATAAGCCAAACTGATACTAAACTTCATTTGCGCCATTTAAGAATTTTCAAGGTGTTCAGACTGACCTTAGATATCGATAAACAAGAAGAACTTAAAAGGAAATCACTGACATAAGATTTCAAGACCTACACATAAACCTAGTATGAAAAAAATATATATCGAGTATCAAATGGGTAGGGTGTCATTTTTCCCGCAGTATATCTCGTAAATGAATAAAAATGTACCTCTAAAACTTGCACTGATAATGATGGTTGATTTAATCTATTGTGTGTGATTAAGGACGTACCTTTTTTTTGAGTTCCAGCTTCCTAGATCACATGCCACAAAATTGACTGCTTCCTCATAATTTCTTCTTCAGGGCCGGCCTTCTGGGGGCTTATCAACCCGGAGTGGTCGCTGTGCAACAAGGGCCGGCGCCAGTCTCCAGTGAACTTGGAGCCCAGCAAACTGCTGTACGATCCAAATCTCCGTCTCTTACACATGGACAAAAACCGGGTAAGTAGAGCACCTGGAATGAATTCACATGTTTAGAAATTAATGTCACAAAACATGTGTTATAATAATAATACTATTTATTTTATTGGAGATATAGTACTACGTGCAAAATTGAGGAAAAGAATAATAAACATTTAACCGGTGAGCAACAGGATACTAGTCGTAGAAATATAAGCACACCCGATGAATTTCTTACAGGACCAGGTGTTCACGCCTACAAGTAACCAAACGGAGGTAGATGGGGTGTATGAGTTACTAGAGGAGATAATTAGAGAGGTCACAGGAAAGAAAAGCCTGACAGCGATGGGTGACTGGAATGGAGGAATGGGGAGATGAGGGATGGATATGAAATGGGAGGGTACTAGGAACGGGAAATGACCGCGGGGAGTCGGAAGTTGAATTTTGTAGGAGAAATAAATTAATAGTAAAAAACACATGGTTTAAACATCACCTCCGGCTTGGGTGTACATGGAAAATGACGGAGGAAAGAGGCACATATCAAATTGATTACATCATGGTAAGGTAGAAATTTAGGAACAGTGTCCAATACTTGTGAAGCTATTGAGGAGCGGATGCCGACTAACATAATAATTTAGTAATGATGAAATCTGAAGGTAGATGAAAACGGCTTTACAAAAGCAGCAGGATAAAGAAGTGGCACGTGAAAGCATTGAAAGTGATAAAGTAGGGAATATCAGGAGGAGTGGAAAGGAGCAAAGGTTAAGCGAAGGAATAGGGGCAATCCAGGAAAATATAACTAAGAATAATCTGCATAGTAAGAGTGACAGAGAAAAAATAGAATCAGAGGAAACGAGAAGAAATGAATTAGGTAAGAGGAGGATTAACGAGTTTAATAATAAACTCCGGCAAGTAGCCAACCATTCTAAGAATAACTAGTGGAATGGGAGTTATGAGGAAATGGAAAGGGTACAAGAAGGGGTAATGGATGTACTACACGCAAGAGTGAAAATGTGATCGGGCGTTAAGAGGATGCACAAATACACATGATAGAATAGGTTAAGGAAAAAACAGGTAAGATATTAATCGAACTGGAAGACATTCAAGACAGGTGAAGGGAATACATAGACGAGCGACATGACAGCGGTAATAAACCTTTGAACTTTGATATAGACGAGGAGAGAGCAGTAGAGAAGGATAACCTCTGCCTCGAGATACTTGACATCAAAATAGAGAAAGAATTGCGAGAGATGCAGTCAAGAAAACTGCCGAGTATATAAAATCACATCAGAGCTACTCATGAGTTTGGTAATAAGGAGAGACGACCCTATATCCAACTTGTTCATTGGATCTACGAAGATATAGTATAGTCAGAAAATTTTGATTGTGTATAGCCAGAGTGTTGATATCTATCCCAAGGAAGTGGAAAGCGTCAGAATGCGGAGTATAGAACAATTAATCTTATTTCACAGGCAGTATAAATATAACTTAGAATAACTAATATAAAATGGGGAGAAGAGAAAATTACTACTTGAGCGAAGATCAGTTTGGGTGGAGGAAGGAACTCAACAATCAGGGCAACTCGAGATACGATTGCTGTGATAAGAGCATTTCCATTAAACTCCTTGGCTCTAGTCAGTCTGTTTGATATACATCAAGGTTCAATGTGTGAATAATATATTTATTCGTCTCTTCTCCTTTGTTTGTGTCTTTGTGATGATATAATTTTAAGAATAATCTACCGTTTAATGTAGGTTTTACATTCGAGGGCCTTTATATACCAAAATCAATTTTTCTCTTTTACTCAGAAGACCTCTTTAAACCCTTCCATAAAACCTATTCTCTACTTGCCTCTTTCCCACTTACCCAACATCCTTCCCTCTATCACGGTCTTCAGCAGCCCTTCGTACTTAATTACGCATCCCAGAAAACTACTCTGCCTTCTCTAAGTTTCCTCAAACAGTTTCCTCTTCTCACTCACCATACAATGCGCTTCCTCTTTTGTCTTCCTTTCCGTCCGCCGCCCTTTCTTCGCCCTCCTCCAGACTAAAATGTGTAATAATTTTAGGGCATAGGTAATCCGCCATCTGACCTCGTGTGTAGTGCAATTGATTTGTGAATAAGGTAATATTTGTAAATTCTCGTGAGCGCGCTCACAAGAGCTGAAGCGACCGGCAGGGATTGAGCCGCCGTGGAAGTTAACGTAACTGAGCCAGACCCTTTCAGACGAGTCTATATGATCCGCGGTCGGAAGCTTTCAACCCGACATGCGGATCAACCCGCTGGTAGCCGGCGACTGGTGGGGAGCTTTGCGACGTCCCATTGCATACACGCCTTTCACGCAAGGCTCAGGAGAGCTGCAATCGCAAGAAGACCAGCTTCCTCTTCCAAATCTAGCATCCTGTGTGCTCGCAACAGACTATAACAAAGGGTTCCGAAGAGTTTTGCCGGAGCAAGTGGAGTTCTGGTGAATTGGAGCCTGTTCACCCGGCTCACGTGAGCTTGTGCATTTCCTTCCGGCTCTATCAATCCACTCTCGTGAGCGTGCTCACGAGAGCTCTCGTGAAAGGGGTCTTAACCCAATGCTTACAATAAGCAGGCTGGGAGATTCGGCAAAGTCTATTGTGTTGTGAACGAGTCACCAGGTTCCCCTCAATCTCCGATACCAAACTCATTTTTTTCTACTCTACTTTTTCTCCTCGCATCGCATGTACTCCGAAGATCCACGGCTCAATCGTCAACACGGGTCACAGCGTCGTGTTCACGGTTGATAGCAACACGACGGTGACGAGACAAGTAAACATCACGGGTGGGCCGCTCTCCTACCGATACCAGTTCCACGAGATCCACATCCACTTCGGCTTGAGGGACGACGCGGGATCCGAACACACGGTCAACGGGTACGCCTTCCCCGCTGAGGTGAGTTTGTATTGTGTGCCCGCAGCAGGGGTCTTCAGGGCAAAATTGCCGAAAATGTGCTTCCGAGGGATACTTTTAAAGAGGCAAAGATTCCCAATGTTCAATAGGAATAATAAACTCATAATTATAATTATGAGAGGAGGTATGCCGATAAAGGTAGATAAAGATGGGAGTAGGAATTCCTGTACTTGACCTTTAAATCTGAAGGTCCTTGTCTCAAAGCTCTATGAAAGTATCCTTCAGCTCTGTATACGTCCTACACCTTTTCATCATATTCATAAAGCCTATCCATAAAGCCTCTTCCTGCCCCTACCCCGCTAAACCAGCATCATCCCCTCCAGCATGGCCTTCAGCATCCCATCACCTTTCATTACCTGCTCCAACAAACCTACTTTGCCCTCTCCTAATCACCTCAGTCACATTCTTCTCCACACTCCCCACCCCAAGCACGTCCTTGGTCGTCTTCCTTTCTATGCACTACACCATCTCCATTGTCCTCCACACCCACGTCTCAAACGCCTGCAGCCTATTCTTACGATTTTCCGTTGGAGTCCACGGTTCTACACGACACAGCGCTATACTCTACATTGTGATATTTACGAGTCTTTAATATGCATTATTACTTTATTTCCCCGTCATCAGCTAGCTCCTCCAATTAGAGAATGCTCCTTTAGTTAGCGCATTTTTCCTTCTAATGTTCTTCCTGTCATGCCCATTCTCCAGACGTTTCCTCTCATCACCCACGATACCAAGCACTTCCTCACCGGTGGAAAAATTGGCAGGACCACAAAGAGGCGTTTACGTAAGTAATGTAGTATTTAATAGAAGAAAAGATCGTCATGAGACGAAAAAGGCTGAAATGATCTTGATATTTAGCGGAGGAACAACGAGAAAAAATGCACCAGGGCACCAGAAGTGAGAATCGGCGCAAGGTGGCGTTTCTGTAAGCTGTTAAAGATGACAGATCGAGCGGGGAAATTTACATTAAGCAAGGTCGGAGAAGGAAGCCTCATAGACAGTCATTATTCCATTTGAATGGCCTCCGAGGCAAGTTAAGTGGGGCACTGTGTTACTGGATTGCTTGCTCGGGGTTTGGAGGTGGGAGAATAGTGGAAAGTGACACGGATGTCCGGTGTGACAAGAAAAGATTTCTGGCTAAGGGAAGAAGAGTGAGTTCGGCGTGAAAATTCAAGGTAGCTTGAGTAATTTTTCTCTATGTGCAGATTTTTGTATAACATTTTTCGTACGTGATTTTATAAGTGTAAGATAAAAGTGAAAAAACTGCATTTTGCCGATTTGGCTTTTTGGCAACTCAATGCTACGATAGTATTTTAACACGTAGCCTCATGGCACATGCTATATTTTTCGTAATATGTATTTCGATTATACATGTACAGATCCTATTATAAATGCGAATGAGTACATTTTTTATTATTTTATTCACGTTAACATATTTTAAGGAGTCACGCCGAGTAAAAGGCTTCATAAATATTTACAATTTTTGTTAAAATTTCTAATTCTATGCCGAAAACTTAGGATAAATTGCTCGTCATAACATACATTATTAGAGGTCAAAATGTAAAACATAATTCTTCTATCATTTCCATTTATGCATGTTTGGTAAGTTCCAGCGCATAAAAAGATGAACGGTAGTCCTAGTATTTTCTATATTTACTTGAAAAAATGTGTAAATGTGCAGTCAATGACTGAAAATTACCGCTTCAGCCTTCAGCCTAAGTTTCTTCAGAAAGAGACTGAAGATGAGGGCATGCATGAAAAGGAGCGAATTGGCTGAATAAATCACAGATGATGGAAGGTCTCTGATTCTTTGGCTGCTCTAGACTACTCGCAAGGATAAGATGTCTTGAAAGTTCAGATCAAGTGAGTTTCTTTGTGACATGGAAGATATTATTTTGACCCCGCACTAAATCTCACCAGGATGATAACAATGAATTATTTTGATCCGATTTTGATGAAGTTTCACGACTGGGAAAACATTATTTTTACTCCACCAAGAATTTCTCGAACCAATTGAAGGGACTAAATAATGGAAACTGCTAAAATGAAAAGGTTACGCTCAATTAGTGACCATAGCAAAACCCCTTTCCACGATACTAAGACACTTCGTTAACATATAGTTCACTTAATCTTTCCCCTCTCCCAATTCCTGTTTTCTTAATCCCTCTTTTTCCATGGGTGATGTCCTAACACCTCTTATCACGCGCCCCTTACACGGCTCACGGGCAAATTTGTACATGTGGGTGAATCAAGAGATATCCTCTGCCGCTCTTTATCGATTTCCCCCAAAAATACGTGAAAAAACTTAGGTTTGGGAATACAGGTGACTTTTATAGTCAAAATATTCACTTAAAAATCATGCCTAGCTTCCAAACTCCCTCAGTAGTTTTTCTCAATCATATAATTTGACGCAGACCATTCAATGCTTTCTAAGCCTCAGTAAAACCAGAATTTAGCCCTTACATAGGCGCGCTCAGTTATTGTCACCCAAATAGGTACTAGGGGTCTACCAGACTCACAAAATTTAGAATAAATAATTACCATAGAATTAATAACATGAGCTGAAATGAAATAATAATGATGAATATTAATTAATATTAATAATATAAGAGCTTATTTCGACCGAGTATTCTAGTTACATATCATTTTTCAACATCAGTATCATTTATACAGCAATATTGAATAATTTTACCTTAAAGTATAATCATTATCGTAACATTCCAAATTTTTTGGCTTAATTTCATGGAGTTCTAATTACTTGCCTGCAATAATGTGTGTATGTTAAATATTTTTTTTTATTTTCTCCCTAAAAAGCTTCTAGATACATTGGATGAGAGCACTTTTTAATTTGCTTCACATTAATATTAATTTGTTAATTATAGCATATGGACAGCACGGGCCGAAAGTGCAACGTTAGTAAGTGCGCGGGGTCACTGTGACCCCCATGACTTAAAAATTGTCAGTAATATCGAAATCATATAGTATTTAAAAATAATTTAATTAGTTGTGGGTAAATACAAAATTCCTTGAAGATGCTGGAGATATCAACAACTTTTATTAATTTCTTAATTATTATCAACTATATTATTAACAACTTAATTAACAACAACTAACAACGTACATTCAAAAAATTAGAAGCAATGATAAATGAATGGGGATCTGACAGACCCCCGCTCGCCTACTTAAGAGTTAAAGTAATGCGAGACTAGTCGCGACAGTAACTTCAGCTAAATACACCCACTCAGAGACGAATAGGTAGAAATTGCTGCAAGTAAAAGTCCACGTGGCCATGAGATTCAAACCGCGGACCTTTTGTCTTGCCGGGCCAATGCGCAAACCAACATACTACCAAAGCATCGTAATTATCGTAGCAACTTTGGAAGATTCGAGGGAACAAGAGTAAGGGAACTAGGGTTATTCCCCCTTTTCCCTTTCATTGCCGTATTTTACGGATTGCAAGGGCATACCATCTAAATAAGAGAAACTTCAGATAATGTTTTAAAATAGTTTCGCTACACTGTAGCATATTCAGGAAACAACTAATCCCTAAGGGGTGTCCCTACAAAATCTTTTATTCCCATTTAATGCCCTATCCTGGTGGATTATTTCATGGAAATTTGTAAGTATTTCATGGCATTTTTTTATTGTTTTCAATTATTTAGAGCAGTGATTGAGATCATCAAATACACAAGTGAGTAAAACTTACAATTACTTTATCTGAATCTTGAAAGATGTCTCACATTATAACAAAACAAAACACATTATAACAAAAAGGTTTTTACAATCATAAAAAATCTACTAAATTAGAAATATCGGGTGAATTATGAAATGCGTAACCTAATTTCTCTCTCTTCGTAACGTCTTTACCGTACTACTAAGAGATCCAGTTGGTGGTTCCCGGCGTAACTTTATGGAACTTTCTATTCGTTTTGAATATTAAGGTTAAGCTTTGTTTTTTTCATATGAAATTTGAAATCTCACGACCATTTTTAACTTCAACGAATAACGTCATCGTCATGTAAAAAATACAAATCGTAGGAAACTTAACAACATAGTTTAGAGTGGAGGGGGGGAGGGAAAATGGGCTATACAGGTGGGGAGGGGGAGGCAGGATGGGAGGGAGGGGAGGGCGAGAGCAGGGTGTTTAGAGTTGGGGGGATTAACATTCATACCCTCCCTGTTCTTCACTATCTTCCAGCCATTCAACCGACGTACCCTCCCGTCCCTCCCCCACCCGCAGCCACCGCAGTTAGTCAGTACTGAAGGCTCTACTAACCTACCACACCCCCCCTTCTCCCACATTCCAGACCCATGACGGAAAACCTCCCCAACCCTAAACACCCTACTCTCCCCCTCCCCTCCCTCCAGTCATTCCTCCCCCTCCCCACCTTTACAGCCCATTTCCCCCCCTACACTCTCAAATATGTATATAAGTGTCATACAATTTGGGTTTTTTCACCTGATGATGACGTAAACCGTCAAAAAATGGCAGGGAAAATTAAAATTTAATGTGGAAAAACAAAGTTAAAGCTTATTATTCAAAATAAGACATCCAGCATAGTTTTTCATTCCATAATAATCCCTGTTGCAATGCCATGTTGACAAATCTGTCAATCGATATACGGCTAATTAAAGCGAATTCTTTCTTTTTCAGATACAAATATATGGGTTCAACTCTCAACTATACCGAAACTTCTCCGAATCCCTCCATAAAGCCCAAGGAATCGTCGGGGTGTCGTTATTACTTCAGGTAAGGGCATTTTTTACTGTATATGTATGTATACTTTACAACCACAGAGGCATATATAAAATATTGTTTTCCCTGAATACCTCCTCTTTAACTAATAAATGCTAATTTGAGTAGATGCTCATACCTGTAACATTATGAGTAAAATTAGTGAGCGATCGATACTCACAATTTTGAATTCACTATAGCAATGTACACAATATCAGAAATAAAAATTACTCTTCGTAATGGTCCACTAAATTGATTTATTTCTTACGACCCGGGTTTCACCCATAGTGACATCTGTGATGAAACCCGGGTCGTAAGAAATAAATCAATTTAGTGGACCACTACGAAGTGTAATTTTTACTTCCGATATGGAGAGGTTCCACATAGTGAAGCCTGAAGTTATTACTACTGTACTCAATGTTAGCAAACCGTAAAGGGAGTAAGTTTTTTTTGCATTTTTAAGTATCCAAGTATTGTATCAAATGTGAAATACCATTTTTGTGAATGCCATTATATTCATTCTAGCCCTAAAGAAAAAACTATAATTCGAGTAATGTTGGCAATAAAGTAATTATGACCTAGGTACTCCTTCCCAAGATCTATCTTATTTTGAATAAAATAATATTTACTGCTAAAATAACGAAGAGGTCGAGAATTATAAAATCTCGATGTAAAACTGAAAGTCGTTCGTAGAATATACAAAGTGTATTCGTTTAAGTATATCTACACAAGGTCATAAAGTCAACTCGCAAACCGTTCGACTTACACCAGAAATGGATTTGACTCACCTTAGGCCTAAAAAAGATTTGTTGGATGGGAGCTATTCCAAATCGAGTATGGGGATAGAGGTTATCGCACGTCCGAACCGGCCTATTTACGGTCCAGGGGGGAAGAACGAGGCAACACCGGGAGTCGCGTGCTGTTAGCCCGCCACCGGAACGCAAGATTGTCCGATGGTCACTCCGCGCGGACACCCGACTCCCAAAGTATCGACGTCAAAAACAAGGCTTTTGATCTACGGAAGTCAGGCACTGGTGAGCGTACACAACTGGAAGTCAAATGGGGCAAGAAACGGATTCGATAAGGGGGATCGAATTGTAAGGATCGAACGGACACTCCGTCATAAACACACACGAACTTTCAAAGGTTCTGTCACCACCCACGCTCAGGTTTCCTGTCACCTTTTGGAATTCAAATGCACGTGTTTGTCGCAAAAGCACGACTGGCATGAGACACGAACAGATGCATTCGACATAATAAGAATATTTCCACGTTTTCCTTTTATCCGCCTCCTACAAATTTTCCAAATCTTCATTGCAGGTCTACAGTTTTACTTTCACAGAAGATTCTTCATTCATCCAAGATTAAGAATAGGAGCATTGACAAATTCATATTATAGCGGTATTATAACATGGTGGCAGCAGCGCGAAAGACCATTTTCAATGGGAAAGCTCCCTGCAAAGTGGCGTTCGTTTCCAGCTTCAAAATGTGGTAAAACTTCTGTTCACATCTACATAATAGATCTCTATGGATCTTCATTCAAGTTTTTATATGCTTTTTGATGGGCAGCGAACACTACCACCATATTTTGATCCAGCAATGTCTGTATTGCACACATCGTTATGTATACCATTGTTGACACTTTCCCGCCTACTCAGGTTAATAGAATTCTTGTTGGTAGAATCACCTGCTATGTGCTCTCTTCTCCTACTTTTGCCATTGAGCAATTTTTTCACACGTGACTTTCTTTCTCGACGTCACATTTCGCGCAGACGACTGTCACTAACTTTCTCTACTACTGGAATTACAGAACCTCCCTTTATGTCTCACTGTTCTAAAATGTGACCAAAGGAGGAAAAGATAGAGTTGTAGTGGATAAATGCGCAGGTCATTTAGTACATAAACGTATAAATTGCCACCGTGGAGCACCTAACGAAGATTTAAAGTGTAAAACCATCGCTCGTGACCTAGGTTTTACCTTTTTTCATTTTAAATGTTCGTGGGAACTCCCATAAACAATATATATTTTTTCAGTTCAACCTCCTCCCCTATTATAACCTCATTTTCGTGTTTGAGAAGTATACGATTAGTCATTTAAAAGGTACAATAGATAATCCGATAATACCACTATCTCAGTCTCTTTTTCGGATACATTTTTATCCTGAATTTAACAAACGCATTTGAGCAGGAAAATTATACGGCATCTCCGTTTTTCTCTGTTGCAATAAAAAAATATTTTAAAAGTTTACTTATCGCTACGGTCAGATTGTCTCTTTGTTTAAAAGATACTATCAACATACTATTTCGATGGTATCAGACAAAATTAGGATAATGACCATTCTGTACAGTATTAATTCGTAAGTAATCCATAAATAACGGATCGGTCACAGTTACCCTAGCTAGGTGTTTGCTATTGGCAACATTCTATGCATCTTAATTCAATACCGAAAATATACCGTACAAATTTTCTGAAGAAAATAAACAAGCTCCAACATTGCAATTGATGAGAATTTAATAACGGGATTTGTGACAAGAGATAATTAAATAAGGTCTTTCTTCTTCTAATACTTACTTTTTAATTAAGCATGCATATTTCTAGAAAATCGAAATTAATGACATATATTGAGGCCAGGGAAAAAATCAATTCTGTCCTCGCTAATAAAAAAAACAGGATAATATCTTGTAGCAGAGTTATTGAATTGCACTGATGACAAGATATGAACTATCAGTCGTCAGTATTATCTCTCATTTAATATTACCGCTTGTCGATCCGCACGAATGTTGCGCATCTTGCTCCTCGATTGCCGATTCCATTCAAATCAAACCTCATTAAGAAAAAGATCGAGTATTTTAAAAAAAATATCTTCAAGATGAAATATAGGGATCCTTCCTATAATTAGGTACCTTCTTCCATTTCCCATTCAAAATTCAAACCTCCTAGATAAGACCCAAGCACTAGCCTCAGGAACCAACAAAAGGAAAAACAAATCATGACGCTGAATTCTTCGCACTCGCATCCATGCATAATAAACTGGCAGTCTTTTAATATTGACGTTAGGAATACGTAAAAAATTCTTAACGAAAGAAACCTCTCTTTTAAGATAGCAACCTATTACAAAATAGTTCAATAAGGAGCGTCAACCTTTTTCAATTAGAGAACTCAGGAAATGCAGTGTAGAATTTGAAAATTATGGCTTGATAAAAAAATCCGTGATATTTTTGGAATTATATACTACTTAATTTATTACTAGGTACTCAGCTTTTGATGCATTTTATCATCATCAGGTGGGTGACCTAGTTTTTAAATTTTAGTTTTAATTATTACCTTGGTTTTGATGTATTACACCATTATCAGGAGGTTCACCTATCCGATGATGATGTAATACACTGTAACCTTGGCCGCAATGAAATGTGTGTTTATTTGCGGAAAATTACACGTCATTTTATCCATCCTGAAAGTTTTCATGTCCAAACAAGGAGTTACCTTTTTAAGAGGCAGTCAAAGAGTTCATTAAAAAATATCCTCGATAGAAATCCGCGGTAAGAAACTCTCATCTCCAACTCAACGGCGCTAGGTAACAGGGCATCGTGTCTAAGATGAAAAAATCTGAAAAATAATTTGACTATGGGAATGAGCTTCTTTTCTGGCGGAAAATGTTTTCGATTTCGTAAATTTACATCACAGATGCCGGTTATTAGTATGTAAATATGTCCCATTTCTCGGGAAATGGACCTAACCCTCGGCTGTCCTTACTCTTATGAATTTGAATGATACATTTACTGAATATATTGCGCGTGGCAGAATTCTGTAGTTTTTCTAATACATTTTTCTCTCGAACCAGGGCGAATGGAGCCAGAACCCATCAACCGTATTCCTATCTAATAGTCTACTATTACATAAAAAAGGTCTCATCTTGGTTCTTGACATCATTTTGGCGAAGTCTCCTTGTAAGTGGAATTCCATCATGTTTAGGGTAAAGAAAACCCTATAATTCCACAAAATTCTACATTTTAACGACCATGGATTCAATGCATTGCACCAGGTGAATTTACATTAAATATAAGTCCTCATGTAAATAATTTAATAATTATTATCAAGTGGAGAGGAAGAAGAATTGGAAGGTTGGTCGGGGAGGGGGGGTTTCTGTACCCCCCTCCACCAACATACCTACCTATCCCACCCCCCTTCACCAACCTTACAACCCTTTCCTCCCATCCACTTTTTAATGAACATTTAAGGAATTATATTTTATTTAAATTTACCTGATGCAATGCATCGGAACCATGGTCGTTCAAATATGGAATTGCAGTTTTTTCTTTACCCTCATCACGTTTTTTTAACCAACGAAAATCAATGCTTGATCAAGGATTGGTCCTTGATTAAGCCGATGAAAGCGTTTCACCAAGGACAATATGCAGCGATCAAGGAGCTAAATCCTCGGTCTGGTGTAGTGTCTATTAATTCGCGATCAAATCGAGAATCAACCAATATCACCGGTTGCGTTTTACCTCGGATCACTTTAGTTAGCCTTTTTTCTGCCAGAAATATTTCATTATCACTTAATTTTGTATAAATTTTCTGCTATATTGAAAATTGGAAAAAAACTAAATTTTCACTGCTCAAAATAATTGAGAACTGTCAGGTGGATTATGCATTATCAGCTAGCTTGTACCTTTGCTATTAGCCGAACGAGCGCTGGAAAGTATGAAAAATGACGTCAAAATGCAATTCAATGACCAATTACATCGAGGTCACCTTCTTGAGGTCACCAATAGGATTGCATCTTAAAACGTATTGGAAACTTTACGTTACCCAATGGCAAATCAAGTCACATCTGTCCTTGATTGACGATTAACTGCTGGTGGATCAGAAGTGTGCTTGTATCTCATATAGACCGTACATTAATGCCCAACAGCTGATCATCGATAAACGAAAACCTGGTGAAGCCAACTTAAGTCTTTGTTGCTTTTTACCCGCGGTCCGTGGAGCCGACAGGGTTCATAGGAGATTTTCATTTTCATTTTCCCTGACTTTTCCAGGATTTCCAGACCATTATTAGTGATTTTCCCTGACTTTTGAGTGCCTGTAAACACCAAGATTTCGGTCATTTATATAGAGATAAAAGTGGTATTAAGGAAGCAAAGAAGTCGAAACTTACGAAAAATTGTAGGTTTATTTTCATATTAATCATATGAACTTCCTGTTACAAGAGATCAACAACTTAAAGTCAACAAAATAAAAATTATCGCTATTAGGAAGTAAAACTGGAAATTTTGCCAGTTTTCCATAACAATAGATATTGTTACAATCTTTGGGTACACAAAATAAAAAGGAAATTTGTTCAACTTTGATGTCAGATTTACGATTTCGTCGTCAATCGAAAGAATTTCAGTGACTTTCTCTGGCACTAATTTGGCTTGTTTCGCTTTCAATTCCGCAATCTGTTGAAGGAGACTCCTCTTGGTGACCAAATGAGATTTCTTTGCTTCTTCCTTTTGCCGCTTCTGATTCAGGGCATTTTGATAACGCGACCATGCATTTCTGAATGACAGTATCATCTTTTTGTCAATGGTCATATTCTGAAGCTCACCGACTGCCTTGATAGCATCGTAAATGCGTCTTTGAGCGATCAGGGAACGTCCCAATAGGTTCTCCACTATAAGCTCTTTGTTGACGGAGAAACCCCTGTCCCCAAACCCCTGCCCATGGCTCAAGATTAGCACCTTCTTGATTAGGGCGTACAAGTTATGGAAGCTCTCCATACCTTCAAGCAAAATGTGACACTCTCACATGACTTATACTTAACAGGTGACTTGGAGATTAAAGTTTGGCATAGTTTAAGCAACACATCTTTGCAATCAGTTTTGAATTTCTTCAACTTCCCTGCACTCAATTTAAGTTTCCGCAGCAAATTCTTGTCAGGTTAGAAGTTTTCTGTTTTCTTGAGATCGACATTAACTACTGACTAGCCTTATCTAAGATATCACCTTTGATGAAGAGAGACATAAGGTATCTAATCAGAGAAGACAAGTAAACAAGAATGGAATCATTGGTTCCTTACATTGATATACCTTCAGAAAGGGTTTTATTTGCTGAGAAACTGAGCCAGGCAATAGCTTTTCCTTCAAACCTGATGTAGGTAATGTTAAAGTAGCTCTTTGAATCAATCTTGATTTTTTCTTCCT
Organism: Pyrrhosoma nymphula; assembly: GCA_963573305.1. Classification (NCBI taxonomy): domain Eukaryota; kingdom Metazoa; phylum Arthropoda; class Insecta; order Odonata; family Coenagrionidae; genus Pyrrhosoma; species Pyrrhosoma nymphula. The sequence goes on along the minus strand of OY754334.1, from coordinate 104,202,533 downwards.
CACATCCTTCTACAAATTTGGCTAAGTTTGAAAGTGATTTAAGAGCAGTTACAGCCACTTCCTCATTTTCTTTGTTAAAGGGGAGGGGGCAAGCCTTGGGCGACGGACTCTGCTTCGCCGAGGCCAGGCCGTCGCTCGGGGGTGATAAACAAAGTCCAAGTCGGTCAATCCCGAGGTGGCCAAAGAAAGAGTAAAATTCAACGCGGCGGAAGTCTGGCAACGCGACGCAATAGGAAATGAGCGTGTAAAGTGAGGAGGGTTTGGCAATCTCGCGCCCCCACAGCACCAAAATGCGCTTATCAAACAAACGCTTCGCGGTTCATTCTAAATTCCAACACACTTCTATTCCCATTTATTCAACAACATAGCACGACAAGACGAGTAAAGCAGCATGCAGGTTTTATGCCAGACATTTTCACTAAAATTAAACTAAGTGGCATAAAAAATGTAACATTTTATAGATGTATAGCGATTATTAAATCGTGAGTCGGGGACTCGTCAATTCTTTCGCTAAGCCGCTAGAGCGACTTCATTATTGTCACAAGCAAAAGTCTCTCTTGGCGAATGTTTACATTTGCTAAATGTTCGCCAGACAGAACGAGAATAACTTTTTCGTTGCCAGAGGGACGAGGCGAAGCATTCTTGGCGAAATCGCTAGCGAATGAAAATGATAATATGAATGCGCACACCGTTCGTCAACCTTTTCGCCAAATCGCGCAGGCTATAGCCAGATTGGGCCCCTGGGCTGCCTCCGCAGCGAAGCCGGCCTGAGGCCAGTCGTCCCCTCCTTCGCTCCTATGTGCAGTTTGCAGGTGATAAATTCCGAAATATGACCGTTTTGCGATTTTCCCTGACCCCACGTAAACTTCCCTGACCTTTCCAGGATTTCCATGACCGTTTTCATTTTCCCTAACCTTTCCAGGTTTTCCAGGTTCCTATAAACCCTGCCGACATTCATAAAATCGTAGGTATACGTTCATTGATTTGTAATGAACCATTGTGAAATTATGGGTGTACCCATATGTATAACGTTTAATAGTGGAATTGCAGCATTTTGTTTGTCAGTGATCTGCGAAACACTCTTAATTCTTCTTCTTCCCTAGAGGATACTATTTTCAAATTGAGAAAATTAAATTTCTAATAATGTTGATTTGCTTCTCATTTCAGTTGGGAGACCTATCCAATCCAGAGCTCCGGCTCCTAACAGATGAACTAGAAAGGATAAGGTTTGGAGGTGAGGACCTGGTTATCAGAGAATTAATCAATTAATGTTTACCTTTCTTAAAGTAGATGTGATTTGAGATTTGCATTAGTTACATGCATCGTTATTTCATTAAATAAAGTTAAATTGATAATTCATTCTAATTTCCTATGAAATTATCTAGGAAAACAAATTCCCAAAAGTAATATTTAAACGCTGGTAAGTGAATTAATGTGTTGTCAAAACTACTCAAAAAGATTGATTAATGGTAAAAGTTATTGAATTTAGTGGGAAGTTAGTGCAAATGGACAAATATAATATGACGAATTTGAATACTTTAACGAAAATTGTTAGACTTATGGTTGTAATAATGGGCCTCGAGTTGATAAAATAAATGTCGTAAAATCAATTAGAATTATTAACCTTTGTGCTGGTCCAGTTTGGAATTAATTGCGGCGTAAAATAAATAAGGAAGGTTAGCAAATTAATTAGTTGACGTTGTTGAAATTGAGTTGCTGAATTATTTCTTGCTTGAATATGAAGTTTCTATCAGCAAAACGAAGTCCAAGTTATTAGAAGAATGAATTTGATTTTATACCATGCTTAGCAAATATTGGGAAGAGAAAGCGTTATCATGACGACCAGATGGACTAAAGCTGTGAGGTTTGTGAGGGCCCAATGTATAAATTGTGTAAAATTGTATAGGTTGCAGGTCAGAGATCAAATTTATCCCAGATCAAGTAATTAATTAAGAGGGACAATTAAGAATTACGATGTAGAACAGGGGCAGAAAATTTGTGGCTCATGGCTACCAGTATACTGGTAGCCAGTATACTTTCGAGAAGGATTAACACTCTCGAGATTGCTCTACATCCTGCCATTTCACTTACGTGATTAGACGAAGTTGGATATGCAAAAAGGCAACAATGACTAACCCTAAGGATGCCTCTGTCAAAGAAGAAGAAATAACAGAGTTTTTCATGGTACTACTAGTAACCTGATGATGACTCCATAGCGTTGAAACTAGTGGTGCCAGCAAAAACTCCATGGATTGGAACATAGCTGTTATTGTTATATTTATAATGGACTTCCACATTGTTACGTCTGAATGGATTCAATTCAACAAGAAAGGGTGTTTTTAAATGCAGACGCAGAGAATCTCAAATGAATAAACAGTTGTTCACGATCATGGAGCGTGAAAGTCGTAATACTTTGAAAATGGCACCATATTTTGCTAAGCTGAAACAACAACTTAATTTTCACAGTCAAAAAATCAATAGGAAAACAAATAGGTTAGCAAATAAAATAAAATATGAATCAAGAGCAAACAAGTATGCCAATATAGATTCTTACAAAACATAGAACTTCGACAAGCAAGCCAGGTGACGAAATATGATGGGAAAGAAAATTACAGAAAGGCGAAATCCTCTGCTGATTTTCGATGATTCCAAGTGTTTTTTCATAATTGAATATTTAAAATTGCCATCAAATATTTATAATATGGAATACCGCAATGATAGCAATGAAATTATGTTTATTTGTCATTTCATAAGCTAGAGTAAAATCAAACTTTTATCTCTATTTTTAAAATCTCAAATCAACTTTACGCAATTCTAATCAAGACTGATCGTAGGTCATCAACTGATCTTGCGTACAATTTCTTCTCCATTCAAAAATGTTGAAACTAACAGCCCTGGGAAACAGTAGCCGTCAAAATGACCTACAAACCTCATGTGCAAATTTCACTACCCTTTGGGCTTAGCACTGCCTAATCTCTACTTTCATGTTCAAACTCACAATTTAGGTCGGAGACAACATTTGCTGTCAACTGAAAATAATCCTTCATGTGTATACTCCATTAATATTAGTGAAGTATGCTTCCTCATGGGTTAAGTGGAGGGTAAATCTACCATTTTCTTGTTTTTTCCGCCGCGTCGCTCCATTTTCTGAACTATATTTCTCGGACTGTTAACTTACAAAAAAGTCTAATAGCTAAAAGTCTAAAAACTAAATATCTAAATCTAAAAAATAAATAAAAGTCTAAAAACTAAAATAGCAAGGAAAATGCAGGGTGTTTCATGAGGAGTCTGCGTGACTTCTGGAGGGAAAAGAGGAAAAATGTCACGCTTTATTATTTGAGGTGGTTTTTTTGCCATTATGTAAGTAAAATCGAATTCCTTTTTCCTTTTTTTATATGAAAAATCTGTTTTTAGAGATAACATGTGCTAGCTTTTAAAAAGAAAAATTGATATACAAAATATGCAGATTATTCGAGGAAATTATTTTTAGTGAATACTTTTTGTAATCATTAAAGTGAACATTATAGTCATTTCCATTTTAGTAAGACATAATGACTTGCATTGCAGTAATTTGATAATGACTAAAAAAATGGTCATTTGCTTACATTTTTCAACTCCCTGGGAGTTTTCACTTTTCATAAACAATTTTTAAGGAAAATGGCATTTATATTAGTAGGAATGGCAGTACTATTTTCTCATTTGTCCCTCATTTTTTAATTTTTAATTATTAAACTTCCTGTTCTAGAAGAAGAGAAAGAACAAGTTGTTTTGAGAACAAAATATTGTTAAAGGTTTTTATTTACATATAAATTAAGGCTACGTTGACAGCCACAAGATTGAAATGGAAAAATCATGATTGGATTCCAGAAGGAAATAAGCCCCGAGGACGACGTAGGTAACGACTGAGAGACGATGTCATGGAGGATTTACGAAAAATGAATATAACTTACTGGAAGGAGCTTGCAAAAGATAGGAAAATATGTGTGTTAGTTGTTTAAGAGACCCAAACTCATGGAGGGCTGTTGCCACCAAGGAAGAAGAAGTACTTAAGAATATGAACTTCGTATACTAATAATTGAAACATAGTATGCGTATCCCCCATTCTTAACATTTCAATTGCCACATTTGAATTTTCCGAAGTTATGGCATCAAATCCGTTATCAACGAGCCTGTAGAATTTCAAGGTCTTTCTGAGTAGGGCATCTGACCCGGTGTAAAAATCCGAGAAGAAGCAATGACCACTGTGATAAATTTTCATTCCCCACAATCAGGAGCTGAGTCGGAGGTGAGGAGGTTGTCCGTGCGCGGCCTTTTGCCGGAGACTGACTTCTACATGACGTATGACGGATCCTTAACTTCCCCAGCATGCCAAGAAACAGTCACGTGGGTCGTCTTAAACAAACCAATATACATCACCAAGCAACAGGTTAGTATTTTCAGTTTCATCCGGAGACTGACGATGCATCATCTCGTATTATAGTTCGTCTGCGTTTCTTTAAATTCATCATTTAACCATCGAGGATTTGGCCATAAATTAAATTAAGCCCTTAATAATGTGCCATTATTTCAATTAAATCTTTATAATCTTCGAGGCAACAAAAGGTGGACACCAGAAGGTACACCATACGACCTGCCATAACTTTCAGAATATCAACTACAAATATATCTCAAAAGTGTGACCAATTTTCAGACACAAATATTTTTATATATTGAAACATAAAAGGAATTTTTTTGGTATTCTAAATGCTCATTCAGTATAACGGAAAACTTTTTACCAATGGTACTTTGTAGTCCTGAAGAATTTTTGAAATTAAATTGATAATTTTGCTATTATGTAAAGAGTTGATTTCATTTATTGCCTAACTCTCGAATGTTAGAATGATGGAATCAACAGCAAAGATGATGTTTCTTTAGAAGCATGATGTAATTTTATTTTAATTTCCAATTTTATAAATTCTCAATTAATAATCCCCGGATACATTCTATTTACTGCATATTTCAATACCTTTTGTTATTATTAAAATGTATTTTTGGTATTCTAAATATCAATTTTTCAAGAGTTTCAATTTATTTATTTCCTCATCTCAAGTTACACACTTGTAACTGGGACCTATCAGGCAACTCTTACTTTTTGGCCTATTCACCTTTTTCATACCTCTTCAATCATTTAAGATGAGGAAGGTAAATTTACCAGATAAGTGAAGAAATAAATATTTAAAGAGTTGTTTTACTTGATCTCATTCATTACTGTAATAAATATTAATTTTATAGAGTTGCACTTTAAATACCTGGCTTCAACAAAAATGTCTTCTTTCGCTTTGAAAACGTTCTGCTGGATTAAGTGGGAATAAACTCAGCCAATAAAAATTGTGGCCCACTCGAGTGGAAATATATTTTAAACGAAAAAACACCTTGTCATCTGACAGGTTTTCACCTTGGCAAAATATTTTATGATTATCAACGAAATATTGATTTCATTGACCATTAGTGAGACATTTTCAAGCTGTATGAATCTGAGAAGTTTCGAGACGTTAAAACGTTAATAGTTTTAAAAAAAAGTTAAAAAAATACATATGACGTAATGGAGGCTTTAGAAATCGACTGGTTATTCAGCAGGCTGGGTCCAAAACTTGATAAATTCGAAGCACAATTAAGTTGATATCCATGACTTCTTAGAATCACAAAGTTATTTTTTAAAATGTTACCTTAGACCCACAGTTCACAGATTTATAGATCATAATAGCACTATATGGTGTAATTCATGAAAATATTTCCTACATACCGAATAGAGTAAACATCAATTTCATTCAAAAAGACAGATAGAGAATACGGTATAGAACACATATACAGGGTGTTTCAAAAAGGACTTTACAACTTTGAAAATTCATATAAATTTAATGAAACAAGGTACAGAGCTGGTTTTGGTGTTGTTTTTAAAGTAAAACACTTCAAGTTTTTTTTACTGTTCTATGTGGCTTCCGTTGGTTATCCTGCAGACATACCTCAAGCTCGGGTTCAGTGAAGGCAGCCATCTTTAACGTAACTGCCGCTAGCGCTTGTACGACTTATGCGGCGCGATTAGGCACTAGCAGACTACGCGAGTCAAAACTTGATGTGTTTCCTTTTAAAACAACACTTAAACGAGCTCTGTACCTTTTTGGAATAATTTTATATGAATTTTCAATGTTGTAAAGTAGAGTCCTTTTGGAAACACCCTGTACTTTACGATCAGAATAGTGATGTGAAAGATGGCACGTAGCTGACTTCAAATGGATTGGACCGGGAATCAAAACAGGACCATCCAATTTCACATCAATTGCTTACCATTGCATGCTTAGACAATTAATGATATCCAGCCGGCGCGGCGTTATTATCATTGAAATTGGCGATACGTTTATGCTGCCAAATACGTAGTCAGCGATAGCCCGTGGAGTAGGCCGAGAGATAAGGGCGCCTCGGCATAAGGGCGCTAATTAACGTGTCAGCATAACAGGAGAGACAAACAAAGAAGACAAATGTAAAGTTTTACTGATGCATAAAAACACTGGTTAAGATACTCAGAGTGAAATTTTTCGCTTCTCACAAATAACACAGTATTATAATTTTACTATAAAATTTAAGCAGTTGCAAGAAGCATGAAGTAAATATATTTATCTGAACCAAACAAGGGATGTTTTTAATGACTGACTAGTAATAATCAGCAATACACGTACATATTTTGATTTAATAAAAATTGCAAGTGATTAATACATTTAATTGAAAATATAACTAAATTGGGGATGCCACATCGGCCAATAACATCGAGTAGTCAGTATTTCGATATTTGAAAAAGTACTCACCACTGACTTGTGACATGATCTGTAACATAAATGTGTCAAATGTTTTACGTCTTCTTATTTGAGGTTGTCCACTTAGTATCAGACATTTTAAAGTCTAAAGTTGGTACTTGAAAATTTAAAAATTCCTCGGAAATCAGATTTAATATAAATGTTAATAAATAGTACGTGAATATTTTTACATTTAATTTATACTTGACTGGAAATACATAATTTTTTCTTTTATTCGTGTTTTTAGGTCTTAACTTTGAAATAAAGGTGAATAAACAAAACTGGCTCTACCTATTAGGTAAAATATTCAAAGCTTGGCACTGGCACACAAAAATCATGCATTCAGTGGAAAGTAGTGGGTTTAAACCTTTTAGTATACATAACTAGGGAGGTAGGGATCACTCTTTGCTTGATATGCAGCGATCCCAGCCTGCTCCTGTTCTCTTGCACTACGAAGTTGAGAGCTGATTCAATCCTCTCAGAAGGTATGGATGCTATAAGGATCTACAAGGGATGGCGGCAATTGGCTTCAGAGCTACGTTCGACATTAGAGGATTCATAGCGCTTGCTACGTGCAAGTACTAGATGGGGTCCTTATCAATTGGGATACAGGGTTTCTTCAAATATATATAGAGCTCTTCTAGTGTATCTCTGCAAGTGCCATGTAGGTGAGCCGTGAGTATTTGTACTCTCTGCTTATGTTTCATCCACAGAGAGGACCCGAACCCGCTTCCAAGTTCTTCCTTGGTGGTTATTGGCTGTGAGGAAGAGCCCGGATTTTTGTTTTCTGATCTTACCTTAGCTGATAGAGCATTCAGAGCATGATACTCTAGGATAGGATTGTGCTTGTTGATCGTCTTGAACCTGGGGTCAATTAATGCGGACATAAAGAAACAATTGTTGCCTTATAAAGATTTAAGTCTCTCAGAGAAGAAGCTGAGCAGGTGTACCTTCAACTCCCTCCTAACAAGTGACGCGACTATAACATCTTTTACTGATGCTGCAGTCAGGTGAGCCAATTAAAAAACTCTACAACTGATTGCATATTTATTACCTTAAATACCCATAGAAGCATCTTTGAACGCTTTCAGTGACTTCTCTGCACACCAGAATGTGCCAGCTATCAGCATCTGCGGGCCATTAGCTTGATCTTTGCGAGAAAGAATTGGGGAAAAACATTCACTCAATTCCGTAAAATCTTTCCAGCCTAACTAGCGTAGAATTACATCTGGTCTCAACATCTTTTATTAAATACTTCATTTGACCTTCCTTCGGTCCTTTACTTATTGTTAGTTGCAATTGTTGATTTGTAGGATACTTTGAGATAGGTAAAATGGTACTAACCTAATCAGTGATCTTTTTAAATCCTTTCTCCTTGCGACAGCATCTTTGCCACGTTATTTAAAATATGAGAAACATACCTGACCGTCTTCACCGCACCAATTAAGCCAGTCATTGCTCTCACAATATTGGCAGCAGTACCCACAGTATCTGCCAAAATCTTCTCCATGATGATTTTCAACTGTACACACATTTTCTCCATCTCATTACATTGACTTACGCAGGCTCTTTTTACTGTGAAATAGACCGTTTATTGGTCAATCAAATAATGTATTACACCTCACTCCTGTTCTAAAACATTAGTGCAATGTTGCTTATGAGTAAAACATCCAGTCATTATTTATTGAATTCTCTTGCAAATCCATATTTTGATCATTCGGCAAAAAACAACGAGTGATACATCGATGTGGATGTGACAACCCTAATACATACTAAATACATCGTTATATTTGTGACGCGATATGTGTGAGGCTTTCCTCATTAACAAATAATCTTTCTCTGGAGGGTTGGAACAGACAGAGAGTTGGTACAGAGGGTTGGTTGTTATCCCATGGAAAACGGTTTCTGTTTTTCGGCAAATATAGTGCTCTAATCGTCTGACATTTTGGCACTATTTCAAATATGAGTTATTTTTATTTATAATAAGGCTAATTTCATGAAATTTTATGCTAATGACATCTCGCTCATGGCACCGTAGGGGCAGAGCCAAAGATGAGACCAGCCATAACGGCCGCTAATATTCACAAATTGACCCAGCTGTAATTAGCACTCCTTCTAGCAAGTTTCCTTCATTTGATTCATTAATTATGTTTCTAACTCTATTACATCAAACAGCTTTACGGACTGCGGCGCCTGGTGCAGGGTGACGGAAAACATCCAAGGGCACCACTTGGAAGCAACTTCCGGCCGCCGCAGCCGCTGCACCACAGGCCCGTTCGGACGAACATTGATTTCAACACGCAGCAGGTGAGGAAAGCACGAGGAGCATGCACATAGTTGAGTATGCTGGCATTAAATTTTCTTCATTGGTGAAATATGTGACAGAATTTTAGAATCAGAAATAATCTGTTTTTACATTTATTTTTAATCGAAAAAATGGTAAAAGGGGTTGGACTCGTGTTAATAGTGCTAGCTTCTCATCCCGAGGACCCGGTTTCGAAACCAGGCTGTGACAGGTATTTTTAATTAGAATCCCAATCCCTTGTTTAGTGTCTTGTGGAGAGCACTCCAGGTATAGACCTCCGTTTGGCGGATGAGACTTAAAACGGCAGTCCTCTTGCTGGCTTTCATTAAGACCTTCGTTCAGATTTTCACTCCACACTTCCTCAGATCTCTGGATTACCCTTATTTTACCAACCCACCCAGTCTATCCTCCATGACGCATATGACCTCAGTTGTCAGTCATCTTCCCAAATAATTAACCGAAGAAAAAATTAGTGAAAATATTATAAAATAAAAATAACATTAAAAAATACCTCAGGTGTATCCGGATCAAGTGTGAACTCCATTGATTAAAGAAGGGAATATATGGATACATGTGGTGTAATAATAAAGAGAAATATTTAAAAAATATAAATGCGCAACCGCCCATATTGAATGGATGTGTTCCAGTTAATACGCCTAAAACATTGATTAAAGTCGAGGAATTATCGTGCATTTCTTATCGTATCGTATAATTAAACCCTTGTTGTATTTTTAATGATAATGGAAATAATAATTGAAAAGCATTCCGTTTCTGATGATATTCACGGAGACATTTCGCGCGATATCCATGTTATACATCTAAATAATTTTTCGCTTTAAAAACAGGCTTCACTCTCGTGTATCAGGATGCTTTATACTGTCACATTAAATGTATTTGCACACATTTTCGCAAGAAAAGAAAAATGTGAATAGAAGTGAAATTGTTTTTATGTGCAAATAAACTAGTGTGTTGACTCGAGGTGATTGAGATACACTACTTTAAAGCTCCTTCGTTGCCTCTGATTTTGAAACCTACGAGCTTCAACCTCCTTTGTGACATGGGGAGTCGATATTGGCCCGAGACCACTACTGCAGTTTAGTTTTTCTCTACCTTCCTCTACTCAACTTGCCATCTCTATCCGCAACCTTGTGTAGAAATGAGAATTGGCCCTTTTTCGTTAGAGGCCATTTTGATTAATTCGTCATTGATCATCCGTTGGCTCATTAATTTGTAAATATTTTCACCGTGAACGGAAGAGTAAGTGGTAATCCAAATTAGAGTCCGGGCTACACCTTACCCCACGCGTAATCCCATCAATTGGTTAGTCTCGCGAATATCCGCTCACGTATTGAGTGTGGTCCGAAATATTCCAATAAAGTACAAACTATTCGGTGCCACGTCAGCAAGAATGTTTTATTTCTTCGTTCAGTTCCCATTTGTACGCCCACGCCCTTTTCTATCCACGAATGTACGAACTTTTTTCTGCGGTTTTTTGATCTTGTCCTTTCACTCAAAACACCTGGATGAAATAAACCAACTGTGTGTACTAACGCGATACTTATGGTAAGAGAAGTAAAATTATTTACTCGGGATCTGTAAAGCAATAATTAATCTTGGAGAATTTCTGCAAAATAATGACACACAATCCACTGCACGGACGTTCGCCGATGAACAAATATCATAAAACTCTCTATGGCAGTCATTTGACTCGAGCGTAATCGTTAGCTGGGTCGCTCTTCTGCCCATCAAGTATGTTCACGAGTAAAATTAGACTAAAAATAATCGTCATGGGAGTTTAGCTCTTATGCGAAAAGAATGTATAGTAGTAAAAAATATTCTCAAACAGTAAGGTTATTATTTCCAATTATTTTAGGTGAATGTACATCCATCCTCCTTAACAGGAAGATAAATTACGAAAAGGGAAAGTAAGAATTTTCTGCGCCAGGAGTTTTGGAACACCTTGGGAGAGTGCTTCAAGTTGCAGTACTACTACGTCAGAGATTTGACGCCATTGAAGCATTTCGTATTTGAAAGACTTAACAGTACTCGCCCTTCTATAACTTTCCCTCAATGTATAGGGAAATATATTCTTATACACGGGCTTTTTGATGATGATTTCAAGCTATTTTATAAAACTATAACATAATAATAACTCTTCTACAGAAAGATGTTAGCAAAATAATGGAAGAAGCCAGCGATTCTGATACTCCAATTATCTGCTAAAATCTCTAGATTAACGAAGATTGCAAATGAAAAGAGTGAATTTTTAAATATATTACATATATTTATTACAAAGTCATGTAATAATTTTATGTGAAATAATAAAGTCACTCTTTTCATTTACAATGTAAATCAAATTCCACTAAGTCACGTCGGAGACAACGGAGTTTAATGAAGATTTCCTTTTTGCCAATTAGTTTATCTTGAAAACTCCCTTAGTTGGACGATGTTTTTTGTTACTAAGAAAGTTCAGTTCAATTCAGATCATTGTTGGGAGGAAGATGCTCTTCACTGAGATGGTCTCAAGGTATGACTTTAGACCTGACTACGAATATGGTCCTTAGAATGATTATTTATGGCAGATACTATTTCGGATGAAGTTTTGATTAACCATAGGAATGTAAGTCGCTTTTAAATGAGCAAGTGTTTGTAACCCATTTTCCTCTCCTCAAAATTCCCCTTCCCAAAAGAAACAGCCAAACTCCCACTCACCCTCCCCCCAACCGAATCACCCCTCCTAATGCATCCCCCCTCCTTACTCTGGGGTCTCCTCCTTACTCCTAACCGAATCCCCCCTCCTTTGATGGTTTTTCCCATCCACTCACCGAGGCCCTCCACCCTTAAACCGGGCGGTGCCCACCTTATTCCTTCTTATTCATACCCCCTTTCCTAATTACCCTCAGGTGCACTCTTCCCCCCTCCTTTCCCTAGCGCCGTTTCCCTACATTCTAATGACATGCCTATTCCCTGCCTTCTTCCCCCCCCACCTACATTTTTTCACCCTTTTGCTGTTTCTTGGCCTTTCTCTCACGGGTTAGTCCGTTCCCCCCCCCTTTCCTCCCTTGGATTTTCCTGATTTCTCCCAGCCACTACCTCCTCCTACCCCTCCTCCTCTGGTCTCCTCCCCCTCCTCGGAAAAGACATATATATGCGATGTACTCTCTTACAACTTTGTCTTTTACCTGATGATGGCTCTGTGAGCCGAAACGCGTTGTACGCAATAAAACAATTTGTGGAATAGTGCAATTGTTTCTCTTACATTATTTAAAAGAACTGCTGAAAATATACCCACATTCAAACAAACTTACATAAACACAATTGCATGAACCTTGCGTACAATTTGAACTGACGAGCGTATGTAGATTTTCTTTTGTGGAATTTTTTTCTTCCTAAATTTTAGACAGAGCAAGTATAGTCATAATATTAAGTGAATTTCTAATTCAAACTATATCACATTAATTTCATGAAATATGTGCATAATTTTAAAACAAATTCTTGATTCTTCATGTGTACACGAAAATTTGGAAAAAAGTCAAAAATCAAACAAAACTTAACTAATCCTTGTTATTCCTTTCAGGCCCCAGGTGAAGGAAGGTATTGCCCGAAAGTGCATGGCGAAGTATATTACAAAGGTTGGTATCTATCAAGATCAACAAACTATTCATGAAAATGCTAGGAAGACCTGTTCATAGGTCTATCTTAAAAATTATGTATTTCCATTTAAAGCTCTAGTCCCTATTCCCCCAGATTGTACTCCTATTTCACTGCCAATAATATGTCAAAAATCAACCTAACATTGTAATTTGTGTAATTCAACTTTTCAGCCAACAGCTGGAAACATCATTGAGGTCCAAAACATGCGCTGAAACGGAGAGGAAAAAACGACCCAGGTGTGATCTCAAGACGGAAACCAAAGGCGAAGGACGAATCTTCGGAATACACTTTTGTCTATACAGTACAGGTGGTACCACTGCGGAGTGGCTGGACAAGTCGAGGAGACCTAAGAATTTATCCGATACCCCGCAGTGAAATTATTTGCTGAAATATTTGGTCAATTTGCCATTTTTTGCAAACATTTTGAACACCCGTCACGCTTTTGCCAAGAATTTGACCAAACGACATGAGACAGTCGACTCTCTCAACAGCTGTTGCAATGATGAGCATTCACTTTTGCAAGAAATTTCTAACTTCAGGTAACTAACTTAACATTTCTAACATTTGATCACGGCAGAAGTTAGTGCTAGATTTCCATTTCCTCTTTCTTTTCACGTCCTCAACCAATCATGTCTGCCATCATATTTCTGCGACGTAACATCATATGAATTCCTATGGCCTCACTTATTTTCAACTAACAGAACTATAACCTCACTGATCAATCTTTAGCCGCATTTTTCGAGAATAATATTTAAAATTTTAATAAGAAAATTCAACTTTGCCCCAAAAATGCTCTAAGCAACTCAAAACCGCAATCATTTCAACTCAGAGTGGATAAACCAATATTAACATCGCCATATTGTTCTTAGGCCATACTGTCAAAGGGTCTATCCATCATGATCAATTATGATTCCCCTATTTTTTATCGAAGTTCGATAATAGTTCATATTATAGAAATCTTGCCTGTGACACCCTACTGAAACCACTTTGGTCAAATATTTCTTAAAAGCGTATGACTGCGGGACATCGGCTTTTCGACAACCAGACCACCTTTTTCCATATCTTCCAACATGGAGTGAGCTCGTGAAATCCTTAATCAAAAGGGGAGTGTTTTCTTCAAGCATAAAATACCAGGAACGTGTCATTTGGATCGTATATACGCCAGTTACCTCATCCCCCTAACCCCTTAACGTCAACCCCAATAGACCGTGAGCGACCCATCTTGAAAAAAATATAGCTGGGAAAACACCCTTGGATTTACTTTCCAAACATTTCATTTACATTTTCCAGCATAAAACTCACATTTTGTAGCACTGTTGCATGTTTATGCACGTACTAATTTAACAGAGCGTTTTTGTTAAATACCACATTTATGTTAAGTTATACATGTTTGTATAATGATTATTAAATACTGTCATCAAAGAAATTATTTCCTCTATAGGCTGATTTATGTTTGATAAAAAGAATGTGGACTTCTATAAATACTAATGAAATCGTCACATAAATTAAATAAGAGGCATAATATTGATGCCTAATCCTGATTGGGCCAGTAATTACGGTAACCCATTGGGAACGTCTCTGATGACCACATTATCCGATCGTGGCTATGCTGCAGATACATATTTTTCAGTTTAAAAATATTTTCGAAGACTTTTATCACATAAATTTATTATTTATTGAATGTAAATTAAAGACATAATTGAAAAGAGACAAGACCTAAGCGCTATTGGCTGTTAAAGGCAGCGAACCATAGTGAAGTGCTTCCGATGTGCATACTCGCATGTTCGCTGAAGAGCCAGCGCGTTCGTCTTTGGAGTCTGGAGAGAGAAAGACCCTCGCGGTGATGGAAGAAGTTTCTCCCCCTCCCTGCCTTCTGATTGGTTCCTTTCCTCTTCCACACCACGTGTTTCTCACATTGACTCCATCTTCACTCCTAGAGATAAATTCAGCAGACACGAATGGATGGGTCAGAAAACTAGGAGCCCACGCTGAAGAAAAAGGTTGATGGCGAAGGGGATGACGCTGGTTTTTGTATTTTTGGTGGTGACTCTTTTCATAAGCTGAAGTTGGAGTGAGATGTTATGTGAATATGTGCATGATAATTGACACTAAAGCGCCAAAGTATACGAGTCTGTCTCTTCACTTATTTCCCCAGAAGAATAAATGGGGACTTACCGCGACGAAAAAGGACGTATTATTTTCCAAGCAAGTGACAGCATATTCGGCAACAAAATACGATTACATCTTGATCAGTCTCCTTTCTAATAATGGAGGAAAATATTTTGTTGCATTTTTGTAACTTTGTGATGAATTGTTGACCTTATTGTTCGCGAAGCTAATCCATGTTCAATAAAAAACTTAAAATATTCTATTTGATTTTCTTAATGCCACGTGAGCGACAATTGTATAGAAGTGTGGAGTGATGAGAAGGTTAAATTTAGCCTCCTTGCTCAGATTTAGCAAAGTTGAATTGAGGGTGGAAACATTTATGGCCAGTGAATGGAGGTGTGCACAAACGATACACTCTCAGAAAATAGCACCTACTATGCTAGATGCTTCACAAGATATCTCAAGTTTAAAATAAACTTCAAACGCCATGAAATTTTTGTGCTACGTTGCAAAATTAAACATCTCAATGATTACATGGGCTCCTACATAGCTACACGGAAGCAAACAGAGAGGAAAGTAAGGGTGATAGTTCCTAAGACCAAAGTAATGGTTTGCGGCTAGGAGAATGGTATCAATTGATGTATGATAGTGAATGGTGAAATAAGCGAAAAAAATGTCGATTTTGACTTCCTTCGCCTAATGTTTATGGAATATAAAAGGATAGATGAGGAGATGAAAAGAGTGCATGCTGAAAGGAAAGGTTTTCTGAGAAGGTATACATCGTAGTACGTAATGTCCCATTTCACTGCATGGCAGTGAGCCTCGGGAATGTCAGGGTAAGTACGAGTGTAGGCTAAATACAGTGGAAATAAGGTAACGGAGAAATATTTGCGGTGTAAGTAAGAGGAATAGGGTAAGAAATGAGTGGATAATGAGAGGTGATCTTATGGGTCCTCCGGTAATGGACATGTATGAAAGGTGCGTGCTTCATTGGTTTGGCCATGTTGAGAAAATAAAAGAGCCAAATAGTGAAACATATTTATGATAGAGTAAATTTTTTGAGGTACAGATGAACAGGTGTATGCTAGAACTGTGGAAGGGGAAGTGGTAGACGGAGAAAATCTCATGCCAAGGTGGTGGAAGATGCTTTTAAGAAGGGTGATGTAAGGAGTATTAAGAACAAGAGAGCGAGAATGAAGCAATACATGTATATAATAGAAGCAACAGAGGTATGCATATAAACAGGGCGAAAGTAATGAGACAGTGTGGAAGAAATTATTTACTAAAAAAGAGCCAGTTTTGTAGGCCTATCAACGATAATAAAGCTCTTTCACCTGCGTCTACCCCGAGAAGGAACAACATGATGACTATGCATGTATGCATTTAATAATAGGCGACAAAATAATATATAAATGATCTAAAGAAGGATCTGAGTCTTTCCCGGCGAATGCTCAATATGAAGAGCTCTCTTTGCCAACACCAAAGTTCTGTGAATAACAAGGGATTACTGAGACCGGAAGATGATGAGATCAGGTTGGAAAAAATTAACCTCAACAGAGACCAAGGTACCCAACTTGGCAATTCTCGGAAACCAGCTCTGTGAATGCTGAAAAAAATTCGGGAAAAAGCTGACCAATCAAAACCATCTTAACCAAAAATTGCACATATAAATATTTGACAAATTCTGGCGAAAATATTTTACCCTAAAGACGATGGCAGACTACGCCATCGTAACGCCGGTGCAATTCAACACCATAATCCGGTTGGATACCCGAGAGCTCTTCAAATTGATGTAAAGGATTTTATACATGACGTGGGAAATTTCTGCCATTAGTGATCAAGATATGCTGCATAAAATACTTACTAATTACTGTGATAACTTTTCAAATATCAGATGCAGATTTCGCAGATGAGTGGATATTCTTATATCTTCCTCAAATGAAACGAAATACGCCTCATAGTCACCCGTGTTATCTTACGATCCCCTAAGCCAATTTTAACCGTCCGGTCCTCCCCTAATCACCCCTCTAATTCCCTACATTCCCTCCGCCCGGTCTACCTGTTGATTCAGTCGCATTTCATCGATAGCGGCGCGCCGAGATATTGGAGCAAGGTTGCTGGCCCTTCTCCGCCACTGCATCCTCTCCCTTGCCATTCAGCTTCTTCACCTCCCATACCGACGCTACACTAGGGGCCCAACGGATAACTGACGCCTCGTTGTCATTGGAAATCTAACAATTCTCGTAAAGACCATCTTCGGACAACGTAATAATTTCAATTCCTCACTAATTATTGTTTTATTTTCCTCCAATCTTATTTTACCTTTTCACTTTGACTCTCCTCTCTTTCTTCGGTTCCCTTTGAGGCTGAATTTCTATCTATCTTCCACCTTGGAGTCCTTTCACTTTTTTCACTTTCACACTTCTCCATTTTTATGTTGTTTCTTCCTCTTTTATGTTATTTATTTCTTTCTTGAGTTATTGAATCAAACCAGTTGTTAACTTCTTTTCCCAAAGGTATTAGAAAAGCTGCTTTTCTAACCTATTGTCATCCATTCTGTATAAATGTCCCAAATATATCAGTTATTACTCACTGTTTTTATACTCATTCAACATTTTATTAATATTATTCAGCAAAAAAAGCTTAGATGTCAAAAGAATATTCATTAAGACAAACATTTGATGCATGCTATAACATGGCAGAGACACTTCAGTTATAGGTAAAGCATAAAAAAGACGGTTGGCAGCATGGGCGTATTTACAGGGTGGGGGGGATGAACGGGACCGGACACCCCCCAGACGATACATTGTAAAGGGTACTAACATTATAAATTTAAAACATTAACCAACTAAATATCTTTAAATACTCAAAAAGGGCTAGAAATGCAGTTTTGTTGCTATGATTTACGAAATATTTCCAGGGTAAGGCTCCCCATCAGGCTGGGCCCAGACCTCCCAGTACTTCACGTATCAAAAATATTATGAACGCCCCCCACCCAAGCCAAATTCTAGATACGCCGCAGGAGGTTAACAGCAATATGAATGTGGTACCTACTATAAAAGAATGTTGAAGATGAAAAGGGTTGGGAGAGTCACCAATGAAGGAATACTCTAAGGAAAGGGGGACAAAAGTTGGTGAATAAGAATTTTACTCAGTGGGAGAGACAAACGTGTTGACACCATAATGAGACGGAGGAGAATCTTGAAAACAGCACTGGAGGGAAATGTGAATGGTAAGTATTATCGTTGAAGACCAAGGATGGAATACATAAGCAAAGTGTGATGGACGTTAAAATGAAGATTAATAATGGCATATAGCGTTTTACTGATTCGAGAGTGGAGTGAACAGCATTAATAAACGACTCCTCGGATTGATGACTGCTAATGGTGATGAAATATCTATTAAGGCATCCTCAGATGGAAAAAAATTACATCCACTGATTAAAACGTTTTTTTAGATTTTCGCAGCTCATTGTATATCGTGCTATTCAGGTTTTTGGTTCTGCGATTAATTGTTTAATATTTCGCAACAGTTTTTCCGTGCTATACTGCCGGCTTTGTCGGGCTTTTAAGAAAAATGTTTTTTTTAATAAATAAACAATGCTGGCTGTTGATGATTTTGAGGAATAAAAATTAACTCCGAAGAAGTCTCTTCCAGGTATAAAGGAGTTTATCACTATCCTCTCTATTACTATTTATATTGTTTTGTCTTTTTTCTATTTCAATCGCCTCCCTTATGAGCCGCGGAAAGTAAACTGTTGCAAAATATTAAATAATTAATCGCAAAACTAAAAGCCTGAATAGCTAGATATACCTCTACTGATTATTTACAACCCCAGGACCCAACCTCTTTACACTATTTCAATCTTCATTTCAGCTTACCTAGGCCTTACCTCCGTCTCTATTTCATCGAAGAGGCCTATTACATTTTTCTTCTTTCCCGCTCATCCAATATCCTCATCTCTCTTACGACCTTCGGAATACCATCGCCCCGAATTATCCCTTTCAATCATCTACACGGTCTCCTAATATTTTCCAACAACTCTCCTTACCCACCATGCCGTCTTCATTTATCTTCTTATCCGTTAACGCGACTTCTTCCATTCTCCTGCACTCCCACATCTCAAACATGTGCAGCCTATTCTCGTCCTCCCCCTTATCAGCGTCCACGCTTCCGCCCAAGCAAGGCTACACTACATATAAGACTCTGCGCCAGTCTTTTGCTCATCTCCTTACATAAATTTCCCATCATAAGTTCTCTCTCAAAAGTAAACACCTCTTTTTCTGGCGTGATTCTCCTTCGTGAATATTTACCACAACGCCAGTTTTCCTTATATGAAATAACAAAGTAAATTATTCTACCTGCAATAGTTTATTCCCCTAAATATCTAATCTTGCCAATCTTGCGTTCCTTTCGCTTACCCAGCATACTTCCCTTATATCTTGGCTTTCGAAATCATCTGGCCACTCATGCCAAAAACCTACTCTTTCTCCTCCTGCAGTTTACTTTACTCACTACTCCTCACTCACTCACTTACTCAAGCACTTCCTTCCTCGTGTTTTTTCTATTCAGCACATTTTCCTCATTCTCCTCAACGTTCAAACTTCTAACATCTCCAAAATAATCAAATCCTCTTTTTCCATTGTCTAGTTCAAAGAACGGTACCATGCCACACTCGTTATTAGACTCTTTTATAAATTTTAAACCCTCATATTAGACTCCATGTTATGCCAGTTCTTTCTTTCAGTTTCGTCATTTTCTTAATATCTGTTCTAACTATGGCAGTGCAATACATCAATCGGCCTCATCCCGATGAAAATACTTTTTAGGGGTATAACAAAGATTTACTCACACCTTGTTGTAGAATAAAGCATAATACAATACCCAACATGTGCGTCTGAATAGCCCAATAAGTATATTACCACGACTTGGGAAGGAGAGAAGCTCTGGATATGGCGCGGATGGATGGCGCTGCGACTACAAGTGCACGGGCCGCATGGCCCGCGCCGTAACTCCCGTTTCGGCTATATGACTGACCGACTGACTGATGAATGAAAGTTCGACGAATGACAATTGACTGACCAACAACTAATGAACCATTTGCGTATCTCTCCGTTCCATTATATAGGAGAAGCCGAGACAAGAATGCTTTCGGTGAGGTGGCAATAGATTTGGGGAGGAGGGAGAACAGAATGGTATTGACGTCAGGAAAAGTGAAAGGTCACACTCCCGAGAGACATAGTTTCACCTTGGATATTCTGAGCTTTTCTAACTGCAAAGAAATACACAAGGAAATACGAAGCTAATGCCTTCAAGAGAACATTGGAAAAAAACAGTCACATTTAAAATATATATAGAAACTCGCCTACCAATTTCCAGGTCACAACAACACCACTTCCCTTTAGAATCAAGTCTCTGGATCTTCCTACTCCCAGCGCCAGCCGGGTAGGGAATAGGTTGAAAACAGAAACTATTCCATGCTATGGACATCATTGTCGGAGTTTACCTCAGCGTTTTTCGTAAGGAGAAAAAATATTCAGACGGGTGGAGACACTGGCAAGTAAACGAAAAAAATGCACCACGGGTTTCGGACTAGATAAAGAAGAACGTTCATCATCCAATTTCTTTCCCATGGAGCACCGCTTGATCTTAATTCACTTCCGGAATGCTAAATTCAGGCTTAAACGGACGCTTTTCTTATGATTTACTACTGTTTGCGACTGGAAAACGAAGAAAAAATGGTTTCCTTGGTCGAAAAGTGAACAGAGCAAGATGAAGTTGCGGCTCTTTTGGGCAAGATAAATTTATATGTTCCCTCTTCAATGTAGGTCTTTAAATATCCGTCTCTTTCAGGGTTGGAGGAAGGAAAAAAGCTTGCAAATTTTGAGAATGGATCTAAAGAATTAGAAAGAAGAGTTGGGAAGAAATGAAGAATAGAAAGGAATGTGTTATTACTGGAACGCTTTCCTGGCACGATTCCACGTCTTTGAGATGTAATTCATGCCCCGAAGCTCAATGTAAATTTACTTTCTCGACACATCAGAGGTTGGTACTAAAACGAACCGCAACTACTGCAGGAAATAGTTCTATTTTACAATGGCAATCAAGGAATTAATAACTGTGTGATTTATAACTTTTATGAACAAAGTCTCGATTTCACTCCTGTTTTAGTCAATTCAAAGCTAGATATGTCCTGGTTTCGGGATATCCGAATATTGTAAAATTTATTATAAATGCTCTCCAAATGGAAGCCGCGTTCCAACAGTCGAAGTTTACCTCGGCAGGACTCGTTTTTCCTCTTCATTCAGCAGCATGTATCTCGTATTCTCCGATTTTAGAATAAAAACATTTTCCATTATTGCCAAAGATAATTTTTCCCTCTCGGATTGTGACTCAGAAGGTTAATGAGGGAGAATGAGCAAAGACTAGTTGAAGTGAAAAATGTTTATTTTTCATTGGAATAAGATAAAAGATAATGAAGGAAAAACTATGTCAGATTGGCTGAAGATGGCAAAGTCATACGAGCAGAGAAAGTAGGACTAAAATGTCACTCCATCCAGACGATAAATTTTTCGAATGGCAAAATTGTATTGCAGAAAATACTTCACCTAAATAAAGTGACTGGTTCTTGGTGGAAATAATGGTAGTCACCTTACATCGCACTAAACTAAATATTCTATAACATTAAACAAACAAATATCAAACACATATCAAAGCACAAACTACGCATAGGTGGTATCGATCAATATGGGTGGTAAGGAATTTATCCGTAACAATGACAAAAAAAAACCCATGATATAGGAACATTTCGCCAAGATCAAGATCACGCCTATCAAACGTATGTATGACTTGATCTCGTTGTATCGCCAAATTTTAAAAAATATCGCATATTATAAAAGTTAAACGGTTGCTGCGTTGTTGCTGTGTTGTGGTATTTATGAGAAATGCCATACTATGGGTGCCCAAATTTATAGCTGAAACGTCGGTCAAAATGGTGACTTTGAATCGGTGGATGGCCGGAAAGGAATTTTAGCATATTAATATCAGATTTCATATTCGATACATTTCAATATTGTACTTGAACTTCTCCATATCCATCACAGTTAAGTTTTAATGCAGATAAAGTACCGTTTAGGAAGAGCAGATGAAGAACTGAAGGAATGACAGCTGAGATTTGGGGAAAATATTTCCCCGGAATTTCGATTCAAAGGTGAAAAAAGCACACCACAAGAACACATTCACTAATATTGAAAGAGTTTTGCAAGAGAAAGAAATGAAGACAGAATTTTTTAGTCTGGGGTACGGGATGGATAGTGAGAAGACGGAAAGCAAGAATCAAAGCGAGAAAATTGGTTGTTCTAGGGTGCTTTAAACCATCGAAAGCATAGACTAAAGTACACGACAGATGGTGTCTTGGGACAGAAAAATAACATTTTTTTACTAAATGATGCATCCATAAAAGAAGATCCTGAGTTCGTATCGTAATAATCATAAAATTTTCAGTTTGTTAATTTGATTAAACCATGCCTAAGTGAATTATTTAGCCATGCAAACAAGTCTACAACAAATGACTCCGTTCTTAGCGTACATTTGCATTACTTACCGAAAAAATATGGCTGATTACGAAGCATAATTGGCGATGACTCAAATGCCCTAACCCGCGTAATTATGTTTTTAAATGAAACTGGTCTTTTTAATAATATTTTAAGAATGTAAAAGTATTTTACCTGTGACGCATTGATTCATGCCAATTAGTTTATTTAATTTCCTTTTTTTGGGACTCGTACGTTTTTGATTAATATGACGCGTAGTGGTACAAAATGACCATGCCGTCGACGCACCCTGCAATAATAAATCTATCTATCTACGAAGCAAAATGACCTTAAAAGTTCTTCTATTCTATCATGCAATATTTCATTTCACCTATTCTCCCCTTTAATACATGACCTCGGCAAAGCCCCTTCATATCATCCCCAGCAACTGCTAGCGAGGAAAAGACGAGATAAGGAGAGAGGTGGGGGGTTAGGAAGATGATAAGTTCAGGATTCGGGCAATAGATGGCAGCGGTTAGTGAGGAAGGGTTCGCGTGCGGCCGTCCCATCAACCATCTTCCAAGATGAAAGATGAAATCCCCCCCGCAGAGTAGGAAGGCGCGTGCAGCTAAGAAAACACAAGAGATATATTCCCACGGAGAGAAATCCACCTCACGCGATTTTATCGGCGAAGGAAATTTAATTCCTATAATATCATGAGAATTTTAGCAATTCTTCCGAGGATTCACATGATGCACCACCTATATCCACTGTGGATTCTTAACTTTATCTCTACCCCTCCCGTGTGTGAAGCGCATGTATCGATGGCGTGAAATTCTAGGGACGAATAAATTGATAAGGTAAAGCAGCTGCCCAAATGTCAAATCCGCGAAGGAATCGATTGTTTATTTTTGGGTGGTGACCGACCACTGAGATCATCTGCGCCGTTGAGGACATGTAGGAAGATTGATTTAAAAAAAACTAGATGCGTTGGTTCGTAAAAGCACGGCAGAAGTGGAACTCTCATTAATTTGTTTATAGAAACTGCAGAAATAAAAAACAAACAAATGTTTATGTATTTAAATAAAACGCTGCATCAGGCCAGAATATACGGTGCAAAAGAAATTCATTTTGGGTTTTCTACCAGCTGATTGGTGGGTTTTTGGACGGTCCCCATCTTGAATCCTAATTTCTGAAACATTGTCTCATTTTCCCTCCTAAGGATGTCCCACCATTAGATCCCTCTCTAATTCCTCACACCTTCTATCTCCTCTTAGTTCATCCAGAATTCCTATCCTTTTCCTTCCTCTTCCACGATTACCCAGTGTTCTCTCTTCTGTTACCCTATTCAACATGCCCTCCCCTCCCAAAACTTCCTCCATCCATCCTGTTACAGCTAAAAATAAACTATGAAACAATCTTATTTAAACTCTTGAAACCATTCTAATATCAGTTTCTTAGACAAATTAATATTATTGCTAGACTTACGTTATCTTATGTTATTTACAAATCTGGGTGTAAGAGGCCAATACTGATCGTTGCAATAGTTCTAATCATGGTAGAGAGGGGAAAAACGCTAAAATTATACGATTTAACTTATATTTCGATATTTAAAAATCACTAATTAACGTTCGGACGAAATTAAGTAAAAATGTAGTTTTTAGGCATATTTCAGTCCAAGTGTCGCCGTTGTAGGTGAATATTTTTCGCATTGTAAAGAGCGAAAGAAAATTGATCTGCAAGGAAATTTTTCATTTCTACCATTTAATGCCATGGAAAAACGTAATTATTCCTATGCTCAAAACAAAGAGGCTTTCTTCGAGTCTTTGAGTAACTTTTTCGAGTTCGTAGAAACATTCCCTGAAAATTTAGGCCTTCCAGCTCGATTAGAAATGCCAAGGAACATGAATAAACGAGATTTTACGTCATCTGACGTGTTTCCGTGTCGTTTCACGTTATGTATATGAGATGGCTTTACTCCTTATCAAGCGAGCGTGCTTACAGCGGGTGCAATAGCAGACGAAACGACAGTAAAGAAGTTTCACTTCATAAGATAAGGAAATAAGGATGGGTAGAAAGAAGAATGTTAGGCTGCACTTAGTGGTACGCGCCAAGGTGAACTTCAGTTTAAAACCCTATATAGCGGACAGATTACTATACGCTTGAAGTGGCATCCATACGACACTCAAGTAGGGATCGAGATTCCTTCACAAATTCCCTCTCACTACCAATATTCGAATTCAGGCCCTCGAGGTGGGAACTCAGTATTCTAGCCACGACACCAGCCCGATCACCATGAGCTTAGGAAGATACTCATCATTTTGTCCATATGATTAATTTCATTAAAGGATTATTTATCAATGTTAAGTGATGTTTAGAATTCATTTATATAGTCACTTCGCTATTGTTTCCTCTAATAGTTAACTCGAGAAATATCTCGAGACCTTGAGAAATTGTTTTACTATCGAACTTTTCAAAATATACCTATCAATCGAGGAGCTTTAACGTAACTCAGTTTTCAGCATGCATAAAAATTGGGAATGAATTCTTAGAGCATGGCAATGGAGTCCTAAACAGAAATTTTCAGTTTATATGTCATGTTCTCAACACAATATGCGTGTTATCTCCATCTTTGCTACTTTATTTTCATTGTAAGTTTTATGCGTAACGTATGAGCACAGTTAAGCTATGACGGCAGAATAAAATAGTTTTCCAAGAACTATTTTAAAGAGTTAGGCCAAGGATGGAATTCATGAAGCAAATTTTTGAGTTTATCAAAATAAGGAATAACGGAAGAATTAAGTGGTTAGATAAAAAAATTGGTGCGGAGGACCAAACGAAATTTTGAACTCAAGTAGGCTGATTAATAAATAAATACGTTTAAAATGGAATTAATAAAGATGATATTTCAAGCAAAAAAAATATTTGGGAAAGAGAAACTTTATTACTACAGAGGGAAGCTACTTGTAATGGTAGTACTTGTGAGTTAGAATGAACTGCGATGGATTCTTTCGTCTCCAAACTAAGGGATTCTACTCGTAGCGAATGAATACATTTTTACTTAGGGTGATGAGAGTACGTATTCCAACGTTGGATATTGTTTTGTGTTTGTGGGGGTGAACACAATTTCGTGCTAAACATGTTTATCTAGATCTTATCCTTAAAGCCCCCACAGGGCACACCACCCGGGCGAGCGCTAGCCATGAAAAATGGAGTGTAAGAGTGAAAGGACGACAATTAACAATATGTTAACGGAGTGAATGAAGGAAAGGGAGAGCAGATGATCGAATCGTCAGTAAGCAAACCTGATTTTGCTGATAAGTCTACTAAGTAAATGTTATTAACATAATGAGGGAATAGCAGGAGATTAGCAATAGAGCTTCCTTGGGGGACGCAATCCTTTATCATGTACCATTTCCCACAGATCAATGTTCCGTCACCTTGACCTGTATTCCACGTTTTATCTTCTTTCTCTATAATATTTCCTTATCTTCACATCTCTGGCCCTTCACCCTAACCACTACCTTCCTAACCTCCTTTTTGTCTTATATTCGGCAGGATATAAATAAAAACTCAACACGGGGTAAAAATGTTAACCCCCTTGAAAATAACGCAAGTGCGTTGAAATCTATCTGAGTTGTGCGTTACATAAGTGTGGAATATAAAAAGCCTACTTATTTTAAAATGTCTACAAAATTACACAAATTCAACACCCAAACCTTTCAAAGTTATTGCAATCTTATGGTGAAAATTTTCAGTGCACGCTTAGAACACTCAATGATTGAGTAAATTGTTAATGAGAAGGGAAGAAACCGAAAGAAGACCATGTACGCGTCAACCGTGAGCAAACCTGCTTCGAGTATTTTTCTTGGAAGTTCGCCGCACTAACAAAGTGTTCCGCTTCGAGGAACTCTCACAGGGTGAAGGCGTGAGATCTCTATAATCTCCGCATTCGCACTTGGGAGAACGTTCAGCTACTTTACCGCCAAACCTCCACCGCAACATACTTCAGGGGTCTCGGATTCGCGAAGTGAGTGGAAAGGTGGAAGTGGGGAGGAAAAGGAGTGGTAAGGGATGAAGAGTTTGGGGCAAGGGGCTGCAAGTACCCGTAAAACACTCCACACGGCTGATGACGCTAACCGCTCTCCAGGAAGATTCGTATCCCAGCCACTTCACTTCAAGAACCACCTCCCATCAACATCACGCCACTAAATTATACCTATCATGCCTCATTAGGCAGTTGGGGAATTTTAAGTCTATGTGCAGATTTGTGTGAATTTTGCATACAAGTTGCTATAAGTGATATCTGCAGGTAAAAGTGAAAATAAATGCATCATACCGATTTGGTTTTTCGGAAATTCGATGCTAATTTAACAGGTAGTCTTAAGGCACATGACATATTTGTAATAATTTCATTAAATTTGTACTGAGTTTCTTCTAAACGAGAAATTATATGTTTATTAATATTATTAATGTTTCTAAAACTGCAAGGTGTCGTGGCCAGTAAAAGATTTGAAAAACATATTTCAATATAATTTCGTCAAAAGTTTGAATACCGGGCCTAATCATAACATGCTTTCGTTGAGGAAAAAATTAAAATGAAAATATTTCATAATTTTCATTACTGCCTGTAAGGTGCGTTTTAACAAAAAACAGATGCACTAACATTAAATGTGGTACAACAATTATTATTCGACTTACATAAATAAATTATTTAAATCTGCATTCAAAGACCCACGATTACCGCTCCATCCACCTTAATTATCCCTACTCCTTAAAAGCAAGTAAATTTTAGCATTGCAATAATATATGCCCAGAGTATTATCACCTATCCCTATCCAATTCTCATGGCGCTTAATTATTAACTTCTTAGGGTGATTGAGACCTTGATAGCGGATCGCCAAATGGATCGAATAAAATGGGTTTTTATTCCAACCCATTTATTGTGCTAATATCTTTAATGGTGAGTGGTTTGCGACTCAGCGAGGTGAAACAGGGTTAGTACGGTAATAAGACCTCCATCACAGAAGTGAATCAAAGAATTTACTCAGATCCAAAAAAAATATTTTCCGAATCTCCCTTGAAAGATAAGATTCCGAGGGGATGGCGAAGAATAAAAGAGATGGGAATATTGAATGAGATGATAAGAGAGGTAGGAAGTACTTAGAGTTAAAAATATAAATGGTGAAAAGAGCGAGAAAGAGATATCAGAGCAGACATGTAGTCCTATTTTTATAGAAATTAAAATTTTCTCTAATCCTAAGAACTTTGCTTCGTTTTGGCAAGATTAAACTAGCTACAGAATTCGTTTTTCTATCACTTGGGCCAAGAAGACCAAAGATGATGAATGAGCTGATGTTGGGAAGCGACATCATTTGCGCTTACAAACAAGTACGAAACAACCATTAACGCATCGCCAACTTATTCGTCGATTTGTGAGATATTCGGTGCTCATTCGGAGCTGGTGTAAAACCAGCGAGCGATCAGAGCGCTAACTCCACAGGCAGCAATCAGAGCATATATCCGATGACGTTGAAAAGATTTTTTCGTGAGCAAATTAACTCGTCTCCCAGTCACTGATGCGCACAAGTGCAACTGACAAACTACGGCTTACGGGGCCGCTGCTATGACCTGAAACCTAATTCATGCACTTTGGTGAGTTTCGAACTCCGCATAAGTTGAGTCGACATTGTGTCATTTTTGTTTTTTGGAGCTGCAGGCCGGCAGAGTTTGAGGTCGGCAAGTGAGGTCCTAATCGACTCAACGAATTTTAGCAGATGGGCGGAGAAGCTGCATGAAACCGCCCGCTTCGGGAGAGAGAATTGGGAGTAAATACAAGTTCGAAACAATTCGTCCCGTGCTCTGTAACAACTGACTAGCGAAAAACAAGAACTGAATGCCATCAGTAAATTCAAACTGGAGATTTGTTCACTGCGCGCCAAAAACTATTCTAAATAGCTACGTTTTCACTGATGCTAATTAAATGGATTTGTAAGTAACGTTAAGCTATAATTCATTGCGAAGTTTTAGGTGCTCGCAGTCACTGCAAAGGTAACCAAATGAAGGTGGTTGGAGCGATTTATTTTGTGCACAGATTTGCGTGAATATTTGCAAAAATTCCTTACGGAACATGACATATATTTAGTAATTTTTTGATTACGTGTTCAGATTTTCTTCTAAACGCGAAATAATGCATTTTTTACTGTTGTAATTGTTGATAAGAAGTAATAATGTATCACGTCGAGACCAATATTAGGAAATAACATATCTCAATATAATTTCGTCAACCTTTAATGCTTTAATTGAGAAAAAAATTTAAAATATAATTCTTTAATCATTTAAATGACTGCCTCTTTGGTGATTTCCAACGCATATTCAATTGCAATTATATGATATGTGGTCCAATAAGTTTTCTTCAGCTGGCTACAAAAATGTAAAAATGTGCACCCAATGATCCAGCCACCAGGACAGCAAGCAAGCTCCCATTATTGCATCAAAAACGTGCATTGCAGGATTTAAGAGAAAGAATTTGTTACACTAGCAAATGGATTGTAACTTCTTAAATTATAATCAGGAATAGAAGAAAAATGAAGGGCAATTAGTAATTTAGACCATAGAAGCTTTTATAATAATTAAGATATATAAGGATGTTTTTTGCATTTTCTATCACCAATGAGATAAAAAAGCTAAAGTTTACAACAAAAACGTAAATGTGAGTGTAAAGTGAACCCAATCGTGAGACATGTTATCAAAAAAGCTGGTAATTATTTTGGTGGAATCTACATGCGAGAGGCTAAACTGAAAAAATAGTCTGCAGGAAGGTTTATGAACATGTTTTGTAGAGTTCTAACAGAATCCGATTAGACTAGAAGACCTAGGAGATTAAGTAGTCAATGGAATTCTTCTTTCGATGCATAGCACTTCGTGAACTCAAAGGCTGAGAATTCGGGAATATTTTTCAAAGAAGCCACGACTGTGAAGTCAACTTCATGGAGGAATTTTTCCTTGGAAGCACTCTCATTCTTAAGACTCTGGCTGATAATATTACACGCCTTTATCTGTGTTTCCAATCTACATATTCCTCAACCTTTATTTTTCACGTACTGTTTTCCCCCCATCACCACTGTTCATAGCGAGCACAAAAAGTAGAGTACGTATGCACTTGTTAAAACTCAATGATTATGCTTAAGCGTTGAAACCTGAGTCGTGAGTTTCAATTCTCCGTGGTTAATGCATATGTTATAGTAATAACTATATAATGAAAGGGTAAACCACGGAGTTACAGAAACAAACGCCAGGATTTATTTTGACACATATGGACTCAAGGGCGTAAAGGAACCAAAAAGATCTGACTGGTCACCGAATAAAAGGCGTGTGTTACTTTTTATAAACATTTCGAGAATATTAACTCACCCCATTCTTTCACTAAAAGCCATCAGCATAGAATGCGAGGTTAAGTGACCTTTTATTGATACTGATTTATACCATGTCCCAGTAATACACCATTATCCTCACCTCCTTTCTTTCGCCTACTCCCTCCCCTTAATATAACTGGTGTCCTGACACCCCCTGCACACGCCTCTGCGGCAGCTCGCAGAGTAACATGTAGATACATATTTTTTTCCTTAAAATTGAAGGTTTTACGTGAGGATTAACTGCAATTGAATATGGTTGTGATGCAGAGCAAAATAGAGTGCACGAAATGCATATTGGAGAGCTGTTTCATTGACATCAGTAAACAAAAGTCTCTCTCTTTGAGCCTTTTGCTTCAATGCATCATGCACCAAAGGAATCGCTTTGAACATGTGTGGGACTGAGGAAACAACGAAGGTTGTCACTATGTCATCCACTTCAGAGTCGCATTTTATCTCCTATTCTGTTTTCTACGTTTTTTGCCGAGTACCTCCTTCATAAATAAGCAATAAATTCTGTTAAACGCCTCTAAGGCTCCGACAGAGTTGGTGCCGCCACCTAGCAGGCACAAGCAATTAATGCATGAAGATCAAAAGAGAGGGTGTTGTTTAACTTGTGAAAATAGGACTATTTCATTGGTTCCCAAAGTGGTCACTGCCGCCCCCGAGGGGGCGGTGCTTAAATCTAAAGGGACGAAAATAAAAACGGTGGCGGCCGGGGGGCGCTGAATGCAGGGTTCTGACCGAGCAGTGACTATATGCGCCGGTCTTTGGCAATATTCCTTTCCCTCCGTTAAAATGTGCAAATAGAAACACTGCATTTAATGGTTTCCAGATGTAATGAATAATGAATACTTAATATTATTCTCTATTCTCTTTACTTAACATTGTAAAGCAAGGACAATTACTTTTGGGATTCCCCACGTCTTGTTAAGCTAAAAACCCTAAGTTTCTTCTCCGTTGGTGGAAAAATGGACCGCATAAGTTTTAAAAATCACAGTCCCTTTTAGTTTTATGTAAGCCCTTGTTTATTGTACAAATGTAACATTAGGGTGTCCCTTATTTAAGACCTAAATTATTTAATGCATGTCCTCTAAAACTACTCATATGATCTAAAACAGTTTTTCTGTTAATAGCTCGGTGACAAGATAGCTCTACTCGTGGTGACTTGACCCTGAAAGGCACCGGAAAATTATAATATGTACCCCATCCGGTAAATGCTTCTCTCGGCGGAATGTAGCGTTATAGTCTTCATTCGCTAACAACTCTCCAGTTTTTAACTAGAAGTTGAGTTAAGACAAATATTGTATCAAAGGATTTTATTGAACCAGTTGGTGATCTTATCCCACAACTACTGCAAAACAAAGTCCACGCATGCCACCGCAGGCAAGTTTTCTTGCTTTCTTTTTGGCCATTTTCCGCGTGTTTACTCCGAACAGCTGATCAATAGGTCATATTCATGTGTGTTTGCAAGCAAAGTTCATTTATTTAGGCTCGCTGTGGGTCGAAAAAATTGCATCGGTGTTCTTTTTGGTGGGGTGAACATAATTTTTCAAATATCCCCTTGGCTCTAATATGCCATCTATCCATTAAAAACTGTTATGATTTCGAATGTACCTGAAGTTTACTTGCTTACTAATTATGTAATCCATCTTATTTCGGAAACAAGTAAAATAAAGACTTCAAGAATTTGGTTCTAAATTTCGGTGAAAGTTCATTTTTTGTGGAGAGGATCTCGCAAAAGAACCTCTAGTAGCTTCAAGTATGGTTGGGAGGAATTAGTAAATAGTATGCTTAATATAATTTTCATTAGTTTCGGTATCCATCGCCTTTAGTTGCATATTTTACATCATTTCCCCTCTCCTTACGGAGGCGTCGTCAGGTAAAGTATTTTCGTTTGAATTTCGTATGGAAACTAGCAACTATATATAGCGGTTGAAATTCAAACGAAATTCTTTACCTGACGACGCCTCCATGAAGAGAGGGTAAATGTTGTAAAATAAGCAACCAAACGCGATGGATACCGAAAAAAGAAATAAAATCATAAAAAATCGCGGAAACCCGAAGAATACGTGTATGAAATCAGTTTGCCATGGCTTACTCAAATGGTAATTATCTATATATATTAATTTTGTATAGACTGAAGGCTTTTGAGATGTGGGTGTGGAGGAGGATGGAGAAGGTGCGTTGGACGGAAAGGAAGACAAATGAGGAAGTGCTTGACATGGTGGGCGAGGATAGGAAACTTATAGATGAGATTAGGGGAAGACAGGGTAGGTGGCTGGAAGGGGTAATGAGGGACGGTGGTTTGCTGAAGGCCGTAATAGAGGGTAGGATGTTGGGTAAGCGGGGAAGGGGAAGGAAGAGAATCGGTTTTATGGACGGGATGAAGAAAGGTAGGACTTATGCTGAGATGAAGAAAGAAATACAAGAGGTAGAAAGGGCACAGCACGTGTAAGAGTTCGTTGGATATTCTCTGACTTTCATCACAACCTACCTCTAACCGGTAGATTACTGTAATGAATGAATTAATTTTGTAGCGTGTAAGTCAGTCAGTCAGTCATTCTGTACCCATTTTCTTTATTTTTCTCTCAACTCTTGTGCTAGAGAAATCAAGTTTGGTGCATTAAATGTGGATTCTCTGTCTGTATGATTTGGTAGTAGTTTTGGATTTTTAGCAGTAGGTGGTGCAAAGAAAAATACAAAAAACCGTGGCTATTAAGCTAATAATCCGTAAAAACTGCTTAACAACGATGAATTTATTTAGGCTAGCAATTGTGAAGTAAAAAAACAGTAATCATTAAATTAAAATCAGTTAAAAACCGTATGGGCATATAAACGTTGTTAATTCATCTTTTTCAGGTTAATGTTGATTGCAATACGATATCTACATTACTTTATTTTCATTTCTTTTATTTCTCTTAATATATAGCTACTTTTACGCGAATGAAGTTCTTAAGTGAAGATATTTAGAAATCATCAGGCTGAATGTTTAAATGTATGCCACTCTAAAACAATAGGGTTTTTGTCAAATTTCTGTAAACTCAACGTTAATATAATCAATAAAGTGTTTTGATATTGCCGTTCCCTTGATTTGGTTTTATTGAATAAGATATACGATTAGCTAGCGTAAGTGAATTGAACCTCAAGAGTTTTCCATGCATTAAAGGGACTGGATAAATACCAAAGGTCGTAAACGTTTCAATATATTTGCATGTGCCGCTGTCTCAATATTCGTACAAACTTCACGTCGAAAGTTTAGAAGTATTACTTATACCATTACGAATGCTATATGAATGTGCGATAAATTGACCTCGGAGATCATTCATTACGAGTCTTTGTTAATATATGTCAAATATTGCTCCCGTGCTTGCTGTTTTGGGGAAGTAAAATTGCCAGTGGGGCACCTCAGGAGCACACCAGACAGAGACTGCCTGCAAAGCAGGTCTGCTAGTCTTAATATAAATAAAAGACATTCTGAATGGGGGCGAGGACAATCTATATTTATAGAACGACTAATCAGAATGCTTTCATGGAGAGTGAGAAGGAAGGATACGGAAGATGTATATACGAGTTAAGAGAAAGTAGATTCAATTTGAAAACGCAGCATCAACTTCTCCTGTTTCATTCCACCTGATGGTAATCTTTCAGAGTCTAATCAAATTCAAATCTTTGAATAATTCAATGCAGTGAGCGAATTCTCTTTCTTGCCTTAAGCAACACATCAATGCAGAATATTTATAGAAGAACAATTAAATATTTCACTGAAAGTTGCTGTCAATAAAGACAGAAGCCCGATAAATTTAAAAAATGTGTTTAAAATATGGAACCTGATTTTGATGCAAACGTACCTTTTTATATTAGAGATCCAAAGAAAGATTAAATATTGGCACCAATAGTTATAACGCTCAGAATAAAAGAACATTTGATTTATGCTCCATAATTATGCACCTGTAAGGGAGGGTCATAAGCAGTTGTAAAAGCTCCACGTTATAGTAAATTAAAAGATAAAGTCCTAACTCTACGTTGCACGGCATCTACTTTCAATACGGATAGCATCTTAAGTGCAGTGAATTTAGTAAAAGCTACATGGTCGTTTTACGGTACCTGATGCTTACCAATTAATCATATTGAACCTAAATATACCTAATTTTGCAATAAAAACTAATTAAGTTAGTTTAGTAAAACAATTTCTCGTCATAATCTAATGTTATTTCAAAATTTAAGAAGTTTTTTTTAACGAATCATAAAGTAAATATAGCAATATTACTGACACGAAACTTTGTTTCAATAGGGCTAAACCTATCAGTAGCGACCTAGATACACCTTTTTGACGCTCGGACTTGATTTATTTATTCCACCCCGATCACTGAAAATGCCTTCATCACCGTAATTTACGATTTTATTAAAAGTTACATTATATTCCTGACGCGATCTGTGCGTCAGTACTTAATTTTTTTATACTTCTCTTCGGTGGAAACAGCCGTACTATATCCCAAGGAAAATGGATTCTAACGTTTTACAAGTATCTTAAAAAGTAATAGAAAGAATGGCTGATACATTGATATTGTTAAATAAAGAGACATTCACATTTATAATCAGCAAAATTTATTGAATTTTATGAGTAGCGACATCTTGCTAAAAACAGCCCCAACGTTCACTCTCCCCTCTTCAGTCACTTCTCAATGATATTGTCTACTGGAACTTCGTTCATTAAAACATTTGAAAGTTATTGCAGTCGACGTAAATTTGTATCTTTCGTTCTCCAAGTACTAACAATAAATTCAACTTCACTTACACTGGCCTCGAAATTACCGGATCTTCGTTTGCAACGGATTTTTAACAACTCCCCTACGTTATTCCTATATTTTTTTTGGTGCAAGTATTAGTGCATAAAAGGTAGCATTTCTTGCGCGTAGGGAGGTACAAAAAGCCACGGGCTTTTAAAAGGGTGACCAAACTGCCAGTTGAATAAGGGTCAACAAAAGCATGCATGACTTCAACATTTTTTTGAAGAATGGTTAAAGGAATTTGACACATGAATGAAGTCTGAAAATCGGAAAGTGTCTCTAAATTTAGGTAATTTTTTTTGACACTTGGTTAACATAGGCTTGTTAAAAATACTTTAAATTTCTTCATATCGCCTAATACCACACTTAAAACTCAGCCAATGGTTGCAGGGGTAATTAAAAATTCAAATCAGCATTATCGTGCTCAACTTTTGCATCAGCAACTTGTCGCGAATGATGAATCAGTGCCATTTTCATTCGACATTTTTGATTCCTTGTGCATTTTGTGCCGTACTTGGAAAATAGTAGCAACAAAAATAATAACCAATTGTTTCATGTCCGTTGGAATTGTGAACAATGAAAAAGAAGAAGTTAGCGACAACCCTTCCGATATGGCTGTATTTGTTTTGGGTGATATTAACTGGACTGCGATTCGGCGATATCTCTAAATGCCGGAAGATATACACTTCAACGATGATGACTTGATTGATGAAGGAACGCCACTCATGATTTCCTAACTGACCTTGATGCCACTGCTATGGCATTGGGTCAATTGAACACCGCTGAAAGGGAAGAAGAAACCGGTAGCGACGGTTGTGATGAAGTCACTGAACAATCAAGCATTACCACAAGGGAGGCCATGAATGCTTTCTGGATTGTATCTCAATTTATAAGGAACAATTTATATTCTGATTGCAATTTAGTAATTAATCAATTTATAATTTAAAACGATCTTAAAAAAATAATTGTTAAAGCCAAGAATGAAATGAGCATCACAGACTATTTTAAAATATAAACAGTTTGATATGTGAATTTCTGAAATAATATTTAAATATGTATCACTTGCTTTTTAGTTTTCTTCAAAAGATATAAATCAATGTAATTTCATATTTTGGTGTAAATATACTCTAAGAAATGAAAATTGATGACTAAACTTTATTTCGGTAGACATCTCTTATTACGCTTTTCGGTAATAACGGATTTTCTCCCACGACTTTCCAGGAAAACTGTTTCATCCGAGGTTGACGTAGATCACGCAGTCAGTCCTTTAAGACTTTAAGCTTGAGACATGCACCAGGCAAGATGCGCATTCACGAATTTTGGATATCCATGCCGGCGAGAAACCGACCTGGCCTTACTAGGCATCTTAAATGTAAGAGACGAAAATAAAGAACTCACCTTTCTACCTCATATGTGGTGAATATTTCAAACATACGAATAAATCGTATACTAAACCACAACAAAATTATTTATATCCTCCTAAAGCAATCAGAAAAACACCCATGCTCGGTTTTATAACGTCTAGCCAACTTTAACCTTCAGAATACTTAGCCTTTTGTGAAATTTAACTTGGTCTCTGTCTTTTACAGCAGACTGTTGATTTGTTGAAGAGAGTGTCATCAATGACAGAATGTGTAAGCTCTAGTTTTCATACCGAATAAATGAATTGTTATACAGCGACTATAAAATATCGGGTCTGTGTGAATGTAATCCAGCGTTTAAAAGACGGTTTTCTGAAAGTAATGTACCCGATTCTCCTTATGGAATATGCTGATCCAGAAACCTGAGAGATACACCCACAAAAAGACGCTTTCAGGTCAAATAAATAACAACTGCCTCGTTTGATCTACCAAATGGTGCCAAAATGTAATAATTTTATATGCCAAGTACATGGTAAAATAAAAACGAAAAAATTCGTGCTAGCTTAATCACAAATGGCAAAATTTTATACGGTCACTGTATGGGAGTGAATTTATTCATAAGTATCAGATCAGAACAAAACCTCTCTATCAATACAAACAAAAATATTGACTGAGCTGAGAATTTCATGTTTCACACTAACTACCCAAAACGTGGAGTAATATCCATTGCAAGCAAGCTTAAACCAGCGCAACTCCATTTTCGTTAATACATTCCCCTAAAGTGGAGGAAGGAAAATTGGAAGTGCAATATTCGTTCAATGCTGATGCATTGTCTAAAATGGGACTGAAAAGGCTTATTGGATATAAAAAATTGGAATTACATAAATAACAGTGGCCTCCCCAACGCATCAATACACATGTTAACTCCAATCAAGAGTTTTAATTTCAATAAATATTTCATTTTCGTGATTGAAACCAAATTTCCATTCATCACGTGGACATTATTAATGAAATTCATGAATTGGCAGAAAGAAGATTATATAGAAATTCATTTTTTCCTCAATTTCATTAAACCTCAGAGTGTGTTTTCAATCACTGTCTACAAACCTTCATAGTGGTCGTAATTCATATAAATAAAAGTAAAATCAATTCACTTCTTTCACCGTGTTTGATTTAATAAAAAACGGCACTATGCTTGTTTTCTGGCGTATTTTTATTGCAGCTGTGTGTATTTTATCACTCAACAATTTTATTCCGTAAATTGGTGCCTTAGACAAAAAAAAAACATCATTCAAAAAAAGAATTCACTCATTTGAGTAAAATTAGAGACCCACTTCATATGATGTTGGCTACACCACGGAATATACGGAAACGGATTGTTTCACGGCTACACTGTAGGAGGAATATTAATAACATATGCAATTAAAAACTATGAATAGTAAAATTCATTAATAAACGAAAGCCAGATTTAAGATTCTTTAGTACCTAGGTTAGTATTAAACTGTGTCTCGACGGGAACAGTAGCGGAACGTGACTACACAAGAAATAGGTTTTCTGTCAGAGAATTTCCGAAAAAATGCCTTCCCTTAAGAGTTTTGGCGATGGAGGGAGGTAAAGAAATAAAACGTTTAAATAAACACCAGATACTAGAAATTTCGTGGAGAAATAAAAGAAATGTGCTGAAGGTAATCAGAATGAATAGAGGTCCATGACGAGTCACTGTTGTTTTCAGGTGAACAATATTCAACATGAGGAATTAATAGGTGATTAACGAGTTTTTGCGCAGCTCAAATGGAATCAGATGCTTAAATTGTTTCATCTACGCCAATGTCTTATAAAACTCGCTGGAAATAGAAGCAACATG
Source organism: Pyrrhosoma nymphula (assembly GCA_963573305.1). NCBI lineage: Eukaryota > Metazoa > Arthropoda > Insecta > Odonata > Coenagrionidae > Pyrrhosoma > Pyrrhosoma nymphula. The sequence continues at coordinate 104,164,679 of OY754334.1, read as the reverse complement.
TTCTGTTCAAGTTAGAGTGTTATTAATATTAACTCCTTAGTTCATAACTGAAGTTGCATAATCGATTTAGGCGCCGTTCAATATGACTTTAGGTAACATATCGTAGTTTAATTTATTCACAAATTTTGCTGTGCCAATAATAATACATTTAGTCTTGATGGGATTAATTTTCAAGAAATCGTCATTCGACCATTTGCATATGCTATTAGTATCTTCATTAATATTTTCAATGGCGCTCCGAATCTGTAATGGAATGCAATCCAGGTAAACTTGAAAATCGTCTGCATACAATTGGTAATTCGAATAATTGATCGAAACTGGTAAATCACGAATAAATATTGAAAAAAGGAGTGGCCTAAGGATAAAACCCTAAGGTACATCATATGGCATTGATAAAAATATATGTTACTGTTATGAGACCACACCTACAACCTTACAACATCTCTCGTCATTTGGTCACGAATATCTACTCCGTCTCAGTTAGAGTTGAAGAAAGTGGCACATTCTGCTATCCTTTTATTATTTCCTATTTAGATACACCCAGGGCATAGTACTCAGTACCAATACATTTTTGTTTTTTTCAGTATGATACACTGTCCTCGTTGTGCCTTCAAAATTCATTATATAGATAACGTATATAAGCGTACAGATTTTGACGTACGGACTATTTCAAAGCTTTTATATCAACTCAATATCTCTTGAATAACACGTACGGACTATTTCAAAGCTTTTATATCCACTCAATATCTCTGGAATAAAACGAAACTACATCAATATATTGGGAACGTTAAAAAAGAATCGACCCAAAGTATTTGAAATAGTCCGTACGTCAAAATCTGTATGCTTATATACATTATCAATATAATGAATTTTTAAGGGGCAACGAGGACAAACAAACATGTAACCAAAACAAAAATGTATTGATACTGAGTACTATGCCCTGGGTGTATCTAAATAGGAAATAAGAAAAGGATAGCAGAATGTTCCGCTTTCTTCAACTCTAACTGAGACGGAGTAGATATGCGTGACCAAATGACGAGAAATCCGCAGTGGACGCTGGGTATTTCAGGTGACCAGTGTAATTATATCAAAACGTATTCATTGGATTTCGCGCAGTAAAAGTTTCGAAATCGCACGAAGTGGTGACAGAAAAAAACACCAGTCGGCGTGTGATTAGCGTAAATGTACAAAGGTGCATAAGAAACATAGGGAAATGTTCTAGGGGGAGTTATTTCCACATTGAGTCTCAATTATTTATTCAATTTAATTTCAGACATAGCATATTTTTATCGATAAAGCTAAAATTTAAACCCGCATTTATATTCCTCTGGAATGGTATCTTTAATATCATGGGTCAATATCTGATGGTAAGCCGTAAAACTGAATGAATATTAGCGTATTTATATGTATGCAGTTAAAACAGTTGTTATGAATAAAAAAATACGTAATCTTACAGTTTGAATCCACTTAAAATGAAATATTGTCATTGCCATTGATTTCATTTGCAATTTATCGAGCATATCCAAAAAAGGGAGAAAACAAGAAGCGGTCAAAATGACCGCTACTGGAGCTTTTGGAGGTGTGCGGAAAATCCGGCGCTTCTGGTGTTAAGCCCCAATACACATTTCTAACTTTTTTAATAATATTTCATTGACGTTTTTGGCGGTAAACTAGAAATAACACGAAATATATGCCTCATATTTTTAAGTAGTGCAACTCTCATATATGTAATCTGATTATGGAGCTAACATTTCCGAGGCCAAGGATTTTTGTATTCTTTAACATTTTCCTAATAATTGTCTTGTTGGTCTAAGTTGTAACAGCCAATTGCCGTCATTTTTTCAGGTTGATTAGAAGAAATTTAAAACGTACAGATAGTCGATTCGGTCGGAATGTCCGCATCAATTGAAACTTTCAAAGTTGCATGCGTTTAGAAGCAGACCGATGATAATTCCTCCAAAAAAACAACTCATAGTTTCGTGTTTCAGGCACATGAAATATAAGTCACGCTTAACTTTATCTACCTAAAACCATGGTTCCTTTTTAGCTTACCTGGGAATGAATATTTTTATTTATCAACCACAAATGCAGAACAGACTACAAACAACAAATTTATTCAATTGAAGTTTAATTCCAGAGGAACGTATATTAGCTTCAGATCCGTTCCCAACAAAATAAAACACCTTAATTGGAAGTCATTTTTATTGCGACCTCGGGTAAATTTCAGGACCATCCCGCCACTGTTTAAATTTTAACTGAAAAAGCAATTGAAGTGCAAATTCTGGCAACGGAAGCTAAATTGCGTTCAGTTATTTGTACGGGATCGTCGAAATGAAGTTAATTTTTACGGCTTTAATCACTTCGGCAAATGTATGATTCATGGATTTAGGTGCGGGTTAAATTGTCACAAGACTCCAGTTGGGTTTTCCTGAACTCTCCCGCCCTCTCAGAGAAGACAATGATCACAACTGGGGGACGACAGCGGGCCATGAACCTAGGTAGTATTTGGTACCGGTGGTGCTAATAAATAAAGACATATATATTGAGCAGGATTGTTTTTTATCATGGTAAAAACAATGATTTTCAAGTTTTGTTTTAAAATATAAGTAGTTGATAGAATCACGTAGAACATATAGTGATGCTAAAACTTTGTTTTCATGACTTTACTTCTAAATGATACTTTCAATTAACATTCATAAATGCACAATAAACATAATTTGTTTCACGTCCTACGTTGAACACGCTATCACAACTGTGAGAATTTTCGCAATTTTATACATAGTATAACGGTGAGTATTATATTTGTTCTCAAAACTGATTGATATATCATGCGAAACACACACCGTTAACCAAATCCTTATTTTTTGAAATATCTTTATTGAGCCCACAGCCGCACCATGACCCACGGAAAACGGGTTGTGTTTGTTGGCAAGAGTTTAAAAAAGTAGCGCAATAAGTGGCTGGTATAAAATCAGAAAGATGTGATATTTTTTAACGTGGCCTAATTAAATGAACTATCAATGGAACGATATCTCGCCTCAAATCACTGGCATGAATGGAGTTCTGCGTTTCCATAAGATTTGTGTTTAGATGCGCTTATATGTTAAATCATTAGCTAAAAAGAAAAATCTTCCAACAATGAGCTAATGTCGAATTATAGTGTAACACATTCAAGTGGTGACATTTGGAAAACAAAATCAATGCAAAAGAATGATAAACGGGATTTATGGAAAATAATAAAAGGGTAGAGCATAGAGTGTGAAGAAAGTTCTTACACAGATTTAATTTCGTAACGCTCAAGATATCTGTATTACGGCACACTCAATCCATATTCCTCCGAAGCATAAATCTATCTAAATAAACATCCTGCCCTGCAGGCCGCCGTAGAGGCTTGTGGCAGGGGTTATTAGGATACCAGCACCGGAAAAGGAGGAATAGGGAATAGGAGGGGAGAGAAGACGGAGGTGAATTGTGGGTTAACGATGCGTTCTATGTTCGTTTTCCGCTGTATTTTGCTATAGTCACTAATACTGCGCGGAAAGGAATTTTTGTAGCTATCAGCGCAGTTTTTTATCTCGTATATTGTCGCTTCTATGATTTTAATGTAATTCATCATCAGGAATTATTACAACAAGTGTAGTTTCCTACGTCACAAAATTCATCTACATCTACATCTACATATTACCCCGCAAGCCGCCTCAATAGGCGTGTGGCGGGGGGTGTTAGGACACCAGCCGCTTAAAGATAAAAAGGAAACGCTCTAATGAAATTACGCCTAGCATTTATTGAAGTCCCTTATTGTTCGGGGGAAAAACGAATTCCCATACCTATCCGTTCGGCAAAATATCTCTCTTAATTTATCGTTTCTATCGGACCTGGAATTCTGGCCTCTTTTCTGAATGAATTCATTATCCTCAACTTTCACCGGACTGATATCATTAATTTATGATTTTTTGGGAAATATAAGACATTTTAATGTATACGCATACCTTATCTTTATAATAATTTACCCCAAAGTGCTCAATATTTGCATTTATATTGTTCCTCCTCAACCATTAAAATGTCTCCCGTTTTGGGCATCCCAATAGTGACCTAACCAAGCTCTCGTTATCGGTGTTTGAAATGTCGCCGTTCGGGAATGGTTCGGGGTCGGATGACAATCAATGACTGTCATGCTGATCCATGGGGTGAACTGAAACTTGATGAGTGGCCTGAGGGGTAAGAAGGGAGTATTCACGGTGTTGACACTGAAAATGTAGGTTGACGATTGAACTCATTCATAAGGTTGAATCGTTGCCCTCCGAAGAGACACAATGACATGTTTTGTCCCTTTAACTCGATACTGATGGCTCCACGCCGGCTCTGTTCCATAGCTTGGACCCTAAATATATCGAGCTCTGCGATCGGGCAGGGGACAGTGCATTTAGAAACTCGGGTTTAATATAGCCATTCCTACAGCTTCCCTTGCCCTAATTCCTCATGGTGCTTCAGGACCGAATTTAACCATATCTATGTTGCATTCTTCCTCCATATGACATAACGCAGGACGGCCGTTTCCGAAATACTAAAAAAATAAACGTGATTGGCAAGTCAATATACTGAAATTATTTGCTTGGTCATAATTAGTATGAGCATTAAAGTGTTGCTGCCAGAATGTTATAGCTTGCCATGATGTAAAGTTAGAGAGAATAGCAATGGAACACATACGAAATAAAATTCTTGCGGCGGTCTTCGCGGCGTTGTCCATTAATGTTACGTATTTTCGGGTTCTCCATCCGCACTCGATGACTTGGGCTGACAACGGTTTCGATAGCCATCCTGCTATCGTCTTCAGGTCGAAATTGGAAAGAGGCTGTTTGGCCGCCTCATATAGTGCAGCGCAGCACCAAGACGACAAGCACAATATGAGACGGCCAAAAGAGCCTCTTTCCACCTTCGACCTGAAGACGATAGCAGGATGGCTGTCGAAACCGTTGTCTGCCTAATCCAAGTCAACGAACGCGGAAAGAAAACCCGAAAATACGGAACACTAACATGCGAAATAAGTTCATCAGTGGGTCTAAGGAAATTTGCATATAAACCAATTGAAGGTAGTGTAACTTATGAGGATGAAAATGTTTTTTGGAAATCACCTTTCTTCTGTAGAATTACAACCATGGTGCCGCCATTAATATTTTTCATACCATTGTTTTGATCATTTTGGGCTCATTAATGGTGATTACGGAGAAGCATTGTTTTAAAACATTAAATTACAAACTATATTTAAAGAACAATCAAAATTGTAGTCCCTGTATATAAAAGCCGTGGTTACAAGGTATCTGACGGAATAAGATTAAAATACGTTGTAAGGTAATTCTGGTAATTACACATAGGATTTTGGAGCCTTCTGGTACCATTTAGCTACCAGATATTTATCTTTTTAATTTACCCATTAATCCATTGTAAAGGACAATTGGTTATACTGCCAGTAGTTTATACTCATGGTAGTCTATTACAAATAGTAAATGATATTGAAAATGAAAAAGCCTTTTTGATAAACAACATTCCCCAGCAGAAAATACTTTTCAATCAAACATTGCAATATTCAAGATATAATATTATCTAAAAATTATAAAAATTGATTAATGTTACAAAAGTTATTAATACATTTTAATTAAAATAATTCAACTACGTAGGTAACGCCAAAATTTAGGCTAATAGAGAAAAACTAATTCTTTAATTAAATAATTCACATACCACCGATAGTTTGCATTTATTTATTTTTCTCCTTAAAAAGTCAAGCAAATGAATGTTGAATTCGGTGGGTAAATACGTCTCTGAGGCATTTATTCAACGATCTTCGATCGCTGATCGAATGCATCTGAATTATGTCCTATGGCGTATCCACCGGTAGTTGACAACACATGACGCTTCACCAAACTAGCTAAACATTTCAATGCGGGACTCTCAAGCAGAATAAACGATCAAAGGAATAAGTATCGCGAGTAAATGCTGGAATGCAAGGCTTGTTTTGCGATTGCTGCAAGCTTTAATGGGATATCGGTAACCGTACCCTAACTTTATTTTCCCGCCGGGCCCTGGGGGATGTCAGTTTTTACAGCGGGCTGCTTATGTTTATATGGACCCATTACAAGTGAAACTAACCAAAAATACGATATTCTCAACCTGTGTATATTTCATTCCCGAAACAATTCACGAATAAATAATAAGTCTGACTATCAAAATAGCGCTCCTGTTAATTTAGTTCACATTTTGCTAACCAATGGGTAAATTCAACATAACAGAGTCAAATGAGTACTCATTGATAGTTAATATTTTGATGATATCATCTGGTACACATTAAATATACTCCGGTGACACACTGGATTGTAGATATTTGGTAGAAGTTTCTTGGTGGAAATGTGTATAATATTAATCGATGGATTTAATATAAGCTCTATGAAGTTTCAACTATCGTTTCCTCCTTCATCTTAGCACAAGCGTGAGGACCTCATAATTCATTTGTGGTTAACCACAAATGAATTATGGGGTTCTCACGCTTGCGCAAGTTTTGTAAGGGGGACTTATTTCATTTATAAATTGAACTCAGAACGCAGATAATATAAAATTTAGACGCAGTTTTGGTTCCACTGGGAAAAAGTATCTTAATTAATACAGCTTAAAAATACCCAACCTGAACATTTGCTTGAATTCCCTATCTCAAAGTAAACGATTCATTTGCTATGTCTTTTTCACTAAAGTTCATGCATGCAAACGAAATGTCTGTAAATAGCATTTGTTCCTGCAAATGTTGGAGGTAGGTACAGATCCATCACTCCGTGGATAGTTTTAAACCAGTTAAAATCAATATAAACCTATAATTTTTTTATGTAATCAATGAAAGCAATTGTCCGATATTAATATGTAACGTGGGTATCTATTCCTCTACGCAAAATACACAGAAAAGCATACGAGCTCCTGCTATAGCGATTAAAAATGTTCAATTATTAAATATAATTCATTGCCTTTTGCTGTTATTAGCATTTACAAGCAAATGAAAAATGAGAGAGCAAGTTGATAATGTACACATTACGATACCGTGAATTGGAAAGATTATCAGCTATGGAAAATGAAATACTATCCTTAAGAGAAATGTTATCATGTCCTAATGATCAATTAACTGTGGAATCAGCATTATTTCCATAGAATAACGAAATCCTTGCCTTGCCTTCCCAATTGCAAGATGATGACATGCACTTAAGGTCACAATAATGAAGTGCATAAGTTTAAACTAATAGGTTCAGCCCTCATCAAGTTATTGTGCCATTGTAACACTGTTTCCAATTTAACCATATTTGCTCCATATTATTTATTATTTAACCATATTATAAAATTTAACCTCATAAAATCTCTTTCTAGCATAATTCGATACGTAAACTACAAAAAACACACACTTCAACTTGGCTACGTGAAACATTTCATGTAAAACACGATGATGGTACTGCATACGCCAATTTCAAATGAGTGCAAGGGGACAATCAAGCCTCACGGTACTTATGGTATAGGATACTACTCAAATAGGATTGAGCAAAATCCGAAAGGGTATTCTATGCATTTGTAATGCTCCACAGACATGGATACACAAATCTGTGTTCAAAGACCTAATCCTCGTATTTCCCGAGGCCAACAGGGTGTAAAATGGATTGTATTATTACCTATGTTTTCCACTGGCGTCAGTCTGAGGCCGATGCGATGGAAGCGCTCACAGGTGCGTTGCTTTATGTCCTCAGGGATATATCTGCCTTTGTGGAATTCTTGTTTATTATCCAACGGCTACCTGAAATTTAAATAAAGTAATCGAGTGTAAATGTTTACACAAGCGTTCAAAGGTGGACGACGAAACGGCATCATAAATGTCTAGTTTAAAAATTCACACCATGCACTCTGTTAGGAGTCAAATTAACGTAAATTAATTAATTGGTGAGGTACATACTGGATGAAAATGTTTCATCATCTATGCATTAAAGCTTGGCTAAATTACAATTTCAAGTCATACTTAGAGGGATTTAACTCTCTTCCTAATAAACAAATTGTCTCAGGCTTAGCTTAGTGTAATTTTTTCATTTTGGCAACAACATAAAAATTTAATTAGTAGTTATCCATATTTTTCTTTGATTACACCATCCCAGATTTAAAAAGGTTAACCTTACTTTTCAAGGCCTTGAAAGTTACCCCCGTAAACCTGGGTCAATATACTAAAAAACGCGTGGATAGTTAATAATTCCATTTTTTTCTTAATGTTATTCCCACCTCATAGAAAGGATTGAAGAAAGCTTAGCAAGACGTATTAAATTCAGATAGATAAAGTACAGGAGCTTAAACACGATGGTCACGTGTTCGAGCCGGCAGACGTCCACCTTACGCTCCGACATGGAAACTGACTGCGTGATTTGACTTACAAGAAATCTTGCCGACAACCAAAAGATAATAAGGAATAACTCCAATGATCGAGTCAAGGAAGGAACCCGTTCCATTTGAAATATTTCAGTGTCAAGAGTAGATTGCTACTTGATTTTCCAAGCTCCTCATCCCAGTCCTCACATTGCGTCGTGGTTGTGTTTACGTGGTTGCTTGAGTGCTGTATTCCCATTTCGATGATCCTGATCCGTGAGATAATCAGTGTAATCTCGAAGACTCAGTCAAACTCAGGGTTTCTCTCAATTCTTTCTCAATTCCCGAAATAATTTTTCCCTAAAAAACCTGACCTAAATGCTTCAAATTACCTCAGTTATTACGTTATATTTATTTTCTTTATATATATAAAAGTCAATGTATGTATGTGGGTATGTTCCACATCAACTCATAAACCACTTTTTATGACTCATAAACTCATAAACCACGATTAAACAAACATAAACTCATAAACCACTCCACAACAACTCATAAACCACGATTATGATGAAATTTGGAACACAGGTTCGCTACTGGTAGACAACAAACACTGTAGGGTTTTCAATTAACCAAAACCCTTTTTTTTACAGGGTTAAGGGTGTCCTTAGTAATATATAAAAATGTAATGGTCTCTGTCTGTCTGTTGCTCCATCACACAAAGACTACTGGACCGATTGAGCTGAAATTTGGCATGTGGATAGAAAAAATGTCTGGTTGTAATATATGCTATATTAAAAAGCCCTCAGGCCCCCCAAAAGCCCCCGAGGGTCACCCCTGGTGGTCCATGCATTGGGTTCGGTGCAGTGGTTTCATTTTTTGCTTTTTAAAAGTACTTTCACTCAAGATATAGGCCTGGGATTTATTTATCGGATGGCTGAATAAATATTATTTATAATTTTATCAATCGATTTTCTTCTACGCTCCGTATTTGTCTGAAATTCATGTTTTCAGTTGAAAAATCTCACATTGTTCTCTGAAATCAACAATAACATATTTCCTTGACAACCATTGATTTGTTTTTCAAAGGATATTCACGCCTCTAGCATTTAAAGATCACGCTTTCCTGCAGGCCCATGATAGTACGTAGAAATAAAATCCGTATAAGAAGAGCCCAGAGTCCCAAGGGCCCCATGATAGATTGCTTCGGGGGTAATCGATAAATTCAATGCATATTTAACAAGTATACTCTTCAATGTCTATTCTCAAAGTAGCTCTCAAAGGGTCACAGCATGTATATGAGGGAACACTTTCGTAGTAAACGTTACACATAAAGGAATTAATAGAATACACGCTTAATTAAATGTGCAAGAATATTTACGTGCAGCAAATATCAATGGTATTAATGCCTCTGTTGCTACAACAAACACGGCGTTGTTAATTATCGTTTAATACTCAGATGTATTACACGTAGTGAAACCGTCTGCCTCTCATTACGATTGTGAACTGTTTTTTCCCACATGACTAACATCACGAGTTATTTATATGTTTAAAAGTGTTAAAGTGCAGTTAACTTAGGTACATTCAATCGATCATCAAGTTTCCTATTCTAGACTCTCACTTGCCGCTGAGTTTCCTTTCCTTGGACATATAAAAATATCCATCAACATGCCTAATAGAAAAAAAGAATAACCTTTCGAAAAAATCTTATTTAGCAAAATGAATGTTTTATTTGTGAGAAAATGAGCCCTTTAAAGAAAAACGACAAAGGTTAGACTTGGATGGTCAAAGACATGGTCATCAGCGATCTCATGAGAATCTCCCAGTGGTGTTTCTCGGGTTACGCTAAGATCTCCACAAATTTCATCCTTACCCAACATACGGACGGGTAACCAGCTCTAAACCTGGTTCAAATACAGAGCCATCTGTTTTGAACCTTCAATCTGTTTAAAGATGGCGGAAATTATAATGACGTCACTACATGCTTCTTACCCGAAAGAAGAACAGAAATTCTGCGAAAATAACGACATCCGTGAATGAAAATCGACAAGTGCACTAAAAATCACCATAGGTTTTTTATTTAGCAACCGAAACCAATGATTATGGTTATGCCGAAGGCGCAGGCCGGGTGATGGAGGATTCATAGGTCAAATAAATATGGCTTCTGATGCCAATACTCCTCTTGACGTTGTCAACCGCTGGATTGTACCCTTCTGTCCAATCCTGATTAAGATACTCAACGCACATATCAACGTTGAATAGTGCAACTGAATTAAGTCATTGAATGCAAATATATGTATGTACACATGGGAAGCGATCAAGCTGTTAATCACTCAGAAGACGGCTCAAGAGAACCGTAGGGACGAGGTGACCATCTATCAACCTTTGCTATTTACGTAGTAATGATTCTGTATGGCCGATTTTTGGGTTTCCCGTGCATGAAAGAGGACCAATAGTCACTCATCTCTCCGTGCACCTGGAAAACGGTCAGCGTGTCTACTACAACGAACACAACATACAAGATAGGTACGAACTCCTCGAATGACCACGCATACTGTTTTTCTTCAGGCTTTGCGGTTTTCTCATAAAATAAGATTCATGTTTTTTACACCCGTTGAATTTCAACGGGTACCTTCCTCTCGTTAGTCATGAAAATAAGAATGTAGTGTTTCATTTGAATAAGAAGACTCATACTAAACTTATACATGACCCACGGAGCACAGATTAGCTGTGTTAGAAGTCGCTCTGCCCCACGTTTGGATGTTGGGACAGAAATGTTAAAGAAGCCACTGAAAGAAAACACATTAGAACTGTGAAAGATAACATCAACCGATACCACGGCTTTACCTTATGTAACTATTGAAAACCAGTCATTAATAGCATTCAAACGACGCGAAATGACTCCATAAACAATGGAACTTAACCGTAGTGAGGATGACTGAGTTAGCTGTTGAAACGTTGGTTCCTAATAACCTAACCCGATGCTTGTGATTTAGGAGGGGCAGCTGGGGTTTACTAATAGACTGAGAGACACTCAAAATATGCATATGTTAAAGATTCTGCACTGCTCGTTAGAACGTCCCATACTAGATTATAAATCTGTTATCTGGAATCCTTACTATAACGTACACGAAAACACATTGAAAGGGTGGAATTATTTTTTTTTTAATTATTCAACTATTATACGGGTATTTGTACCGATATTATTCCACACAAAGAGGCCATGCAGATTCTTGGCCTATGTGCTTTAATTGTGAGAAGAGAAATGTGTTATTTCATTTACCTACATAACCTGTGCAATAACATTCATGACTGTCCACCATTATTTGAACTTTTCCATTTAAATTTTCTATTCACCACAACATGGAACAACAAATTGAATTATATTAAATGCTGCTGTAAAAACTGTATATAAAATAAATGTACATAATAATATGCAGCAAAATTCATGAAACCACACATTTGACTTAATTCGTAGTGTATAAATGTATATTTAGTTTGATTTTGTCAAATTGTATAATTTTATTTTTGTAATTATCCGTCTTATGTATCCATATTGCAAACGAATTCCGTCTTTTAAACGAAGTTAGTTGCATGAATGTAAGTTCCTACGTATATTGCTCTTAATTTATACGTATAACATTAAAAATTTCCAATTTCTTTTTTCAGAAAATTCTTTTAAAATTGTTGATTTGTGAATGCGAAACATAAAAAACCCTCAATAAAATTTAAAATATTGTTCCATAGTATTTTTCTCTCTTTTAATTATAACGTGATTGGGGCTAAAGTTTGCAGTCACATAGAATGAGAAAAAATACGATGCGTCCACAAAAGCCTTACCGTAAGGCTTTAAATGAGTTCAGCACATGAAGTATGATGCTATAAATGCTGTAACCTTTAGGAAAAACGCCTAATTCTCTTATCTGATAGGTCAAAAAAAGAGAATAAAAACAATCCATTAAAAAAAGAGTAATTCGTTGAGCTTTTTATTTACATGAAGTCAAAGCCATCATCAAAAACTAATAATAGGCTCAACGGATAACATATGAGATTAATTTTAAAGACATACGAGACCATAATAGAAGAAATATTAGCAATAATGACATACCGTATGAATTAGTCAAATGAGAAGCTACTTCAAAGTCATTTGAAACAAAATGTGATATTTGATGCCGGGGCTTGGCCCATCTTGAAAATTTTGAAATATGATACAGAATTTCTCTTTCTCTCACGTTATCTAAGTCAATCCTCTGAAATGGTAATGAATAAATTTTATTCTTGAGACACTTATTGTGTCACAGCTCGGTGTGTTTTCTTTGGTGGGCGAGGCTTATAATAATTTGAAAATACAGGAGTAAAACAACAAAAAAACTTCCACTTCCGAATATTATGCATGATTTTCAAGACTTTCTCGCAATAAACAGAACCAGTTAAAAATATCCTTATATGGGATAAATGATCAGTAAATTAATGAGGAGTCAACAGCTAACCTTCCAATATGTAAGTTTCCATATTATTATGGGTGTTCGCTTCATTTTTTGGAAAGAATCATTTCGTGAGCAATTATTGATGCAGTAACCTTGTAGGAATCAATTGTGAAATTAGAAAACGTCAAATACAAACATTTTTGCTACACAGAATTATATATTTAATTCTTTCAACTAGTTTCACTAAATTCATTTACATCTACGAAGTACCGTGCAAGCCACCACTAGGGTGTGTGGCACGGGGTGATTCCACACCAGGTATGCAGCACTCGTCCCAGCACAAATCGGTACCTCGCTTTCATTTATTTCACTAACGGGCATTTCATAATACTGGGTGTACAAAAGCCATTCTTTAAATTTATCTTATTAAATAATGAACTTTCTATCGTATCATGGCTTTAATGGTCTTTAAATAAGGTTAAATTACGTAAGCATTTAGCATTCCAGTCATTTCTCCACTGAAAACTGTTAAATACCACTGTGTACTAGCCCCCCCTTATCAATTTCCTTATCACAGGGGTTCTAATAATTATTCTTTCACGCGGTCCTAAACACGCGACGTTATATACTTGTATCAGCCCGACACACAAAAGGTACCCTTCACTTTATCACTTCTTACCTTGAGAGAGAGATCCTTTTGGTAGTCCTTGGCGGCAAAGGTTAATGGATTAATTCATGCACTAAAATGATACACTTGAACAGTACATATATTTATAATAACCCTTTTATTCTTCAATTATGAAACAAATTCACTTTAGTTACTCAATTAATCAATATATGTTCCCTTCTCAAATATATTCGTATTAATTTATAATGTTTGTTCTACTTCACCGGATATTGTACACAGTGAATTCCCGATACTCTATGCCCCAGTATCTGTTTATCGGATTCCTGGATCCTTCCTTAACACAGGACACTGGCGTTGGTAATTGCTGTCCAAAGCTGCTTACTCCCGGCAAATTATCACTGCAAAAACTCTCGTATGACTTTCACTCGATAAACGTCTCTTGTGACTCCCTTGTTAAGAAGAAGCAGAAGAAGAAGCCGCGTTCCTTGTTTGACAATCCCTTTTATACTATCTCATCTCCCCTCCTGTATGTTCTAGAACATTCCAGGTTTTCTCCCCTTCTCTCGTATCTGATAGGCTATTCCCCTTTCATTATTATAAGTTTGTTTACGTAAACAGAAAATGGTATTGTTTAAAGTTGTTTTCATAACATAGACGGCATTGTTATAGTTTGTTTACGTAAACAGAAAATGGTATTGTTTAAAGTTGTTTTCATAACATAGACGATATTGTTGCCTCGCGGTAGCACGTGTTCCTAAAATATACACAATGGCGTCCTTAATCGTATACTTATGCCAACACGGCCAAAATGGCGTGTTACATTAGCCCCATTAAAATAATGACTTGGAAATATTATAAAGGAATTATTTTAAAGCCTTCAAATGTAAACTAACGCGGCCCCAACGCCTTCAAACTTTAGCCTCCCTCTAAATAATGTCTGTGCCCAAGTATATTGTGTTACAGCAGAAATCACACATGAATACATTTATATCAATAAACACAATTACAAACAGCGTCTCCTCCTTTAACTCAAGACATATGATACACCATATAACAATATGGTCTCTTCCCTTTCTTCCTTGCTTGAAATAGGCAAATAACCAATGAAAATCTTATTCACGTAATTTAAAATCAAGAACATATTATATAAATCGACGTTATTAACTGATACATTGAACGTGAATATAACGTGCAAATAATAAAACTGTCCATCTTCTTCTCAACATTCATTCTCACTTTTAACCCCTTAAAAACACTGGGTTATCAAAAGGCCATAATTCACATTACACATATACACTTCACAGCACTTAAAATTCCTTCAGGTGATACACTCTCCATCCTTCCGGCTCAATCTACGTCCACGAGCCCATTCATACATAAGAAAACACGAATCAAATAATGGCAACATGACACTGAATATACACACATTGAGAAAAGATATCACGAAACATACATATTGTGCTAATCCACCTGCCGCCAAGTTCAACCTCTCTCTCTCGTTCGTAAGCTCCCCTCGCATGTCGGGCCCTGATACAATGTATATTATCGGTAAACAGTTCTCCCTTGCTTGAACGGATCAAATTATAATGTTGCGGCGCTGGTTTCCTCAGTTTAATGACTGCGTGCTATGGTCAGTTGGACTACGGTCTTCTTCTCGTGTGCTCGTGTGATGTGAGTGATACCAAGTGCTGTGCTATTGTTCCCTATATGGTTTAATATTGCTGAAGTGGAAAGTGCCTCGTATTTCGTTCTTTTGTGGATTAAATACTACACACGTGGCTGGCCCTCGGAATTCTGAAATCTCATATGGACCTTCGTATAATGCCAGGAAGCTGTGATAAATCCCCCTTTGCTCATCGGATACCGGATTGGTACGTACTAAAACCTTATCACCTATTTTAAATTTCGCTCTCTTCCTTCCGACGGCTCCTGCTATCCGGATTCCTTTGACTGGTACCTCCAAAGCGTTTCGTAGTGCATTCTGATTCTCCCGATAAAACTCCTCGCTAATGCACGTTAGCTCCGATCCCGTGTCTATCAGTGCATTCACAGCCACTCCTTCCATTTGAACCCTTATCTCCGGGCATTTAATTACTTCCGGCCTATCCGCTTCTTTCTCCGTCAAGAAATCTCGAGGTGACTCAAAAACATTGCATATCGTTTCCTCCTCCGTGTGGGGTTCTATCTTCTCCTCTTGTGGTGGTGTCCGTTTTATTCTCACTTTCCGTGTCTTCGCCCGTTGCTCCTTCGGTATGTCCCAGAATCCCTCTCCGTCTTCCGGCCTCGGCATGTTGGGACCTTCGTCATGCTTTGCCGCTAATAGTTTTCCTGCTCCGGCTTCCCTGCGGCGTTGCTTTCTTCCGCCATCATGGAATTGACAGGGCGCTCTCTCATCGGTGGGCGCGCCTCCGCCATATTGTTTTGTCCTCGGCGTCGATCAGCTGGTCTCTCGCCCGGCCGTTGAGAGTATCCCTCGCCGCGAAAGTTATCGTCTCTCCGTCCGTCTCTCTGCTGGCTCGACGCTTGCCACTCTCGTGGTTGTGACCTCTTCGAGTCCCATCTGTACTGCTGGTTGTGTTGGGATGTGTCTTCCGGTGTCCTCCACGTACGGTCTCCATGGGTCCTTGGGTATTGGTCTCCCCATCTTCGGTGTCCAGTCGCCTCGGAGTTTCCGTCCTCTCGCGGTATGTTATCATAGCGGGCCAATAACGTCAAGAATTGCGGGATTGTATTTACATTATTTGAAATCATGCCGACGCTTACTTCCATGCCAAAGTGTTTCTTGAGAATTAGAATGATCATTCCGTCCTCCATTGGCGGCGTCAACTCCCTCGCTACGCTAATTTTGGCCGTCGCATATTCTACTCGCGTGAGCCCTCCGTTCTCCTTGTATTTTCCCGTGTCGAAACTCCGTTTTATCAGCATTTGACGTTCATCTCCCCAAAACTGCTCCGTGAAAATAGCTTGGAAAGCGTTCACATCTTCATACAGGTGTCGGGTCGCAGAGAACCATTCCTCTGCTCTCCCAACCATTCCTTGTCTGATGACCTGGAGCATCATCTGGTCAGGTAACCGATATATCTCTTGGTATTCGCACAGCTCCTGTAGGTATTTCATGGGTCTTGATGTATGCCTCCCGTCGAACGTTGGGACCTTTAATTGTACTATTCCCGCGGGTGCCGTTGTGACGTTAGGTCTCCTGCCTTCCGCACGCACGATGCGTTGGACTGCCTCTTCATCTAGCCCAGCTGCTTTTGTGGTGGATTGTTGTCTCAGCTCGTCCGCCATCTTCTTGAACCTTTCCTCCACGTTCTCATGCAAATTCACGTAACTCGCTTCTAACTTTTGGACCTTGAGATCGCTCGCCTCCAGCCTCGCTCCTACTCCGTTAATTTCTTTCGCGACATCTTCGCATATCTCTGCTAACGCCCCGTCTGTTTTGGCAAACCTTTCATCACAGCCATGTTCGAATGATGCAATACGTTCCTGCGTCTGTCTATGTTCTCCTGCTATTTTTGCCATTTCTTCCAAAAGCTTTCTCTCTCTTTCGTCTGCTTCTTCCCTAATTTGCCCCAACAATTCTACATGTCTTCTCTCTTGCCTCTCAGCCATCTCCTCTAAGATCGTTCTATTTCTCTCTTGCCCTTCAGCCATCTCCTCTAAGATCGTTCTGCTTCTCTCTCGTTCTTCTTTTGCTTCTTCTGCCCTCTCTCTATCTCTTCTATCTTGTTCTTCTTTTAATTGCCTAAATAGCGCTTGCATCTCAGTTTCCACCGGTTCCTCACTATCGACCCTAAATTCATACGTGCTTATATCTATTCCCTCCTTTTCTAGCGTGTGTAATAATCGCTGCTGCAATTCTGGCTTGGTTCCCCCTACTAACAAGTCCCTCTCTCGTAATAATTGCCGTAGCTCTGCCGACTTCAGCTCCGGAAATTTCTTCATGTTGGCCGCCATCTTCTTTCTTCACTCCTTCGGGATGATCCTCCTTCTCTCCGGTTCTCGTGGTCTCACCTAATGAGTAGTCAGGCTCTACACGCTGGGCGCCATTGATGTACTAGCCCCCCCTTATCAATTTCCTTATCACAGGGGTTCTAATAATTATTCTTTCACGCGGTCCTAAACACGCGACGTTATATACTTGTATCAGCCCGACACACAAAAGGTACCCTTCACTTTATCACTTCTTACCTTGAGAGAGAGATCCTTTTGGTAGTCCTTGGCGGCAAAGGTTAATGGATTAATTCATGCACTAAAATGATACACTTGAACAGTACATATATTTATAATAACCCTTTTATTCTTCAATTATGAAACAAATTCACTTTAGTTACTCAATTAATCAATATATGTTCCCTTCTCAAATATATTCGTATTAATTTATAATGTTTGTTCTACTTCACCGGATATTGTACACAGTGAATTCCCGATACTCTATGCCCCAGTATCTGTTTATCGGATTCCTGGATCCTTCCTTAACACAGGACACTGGCGTTGGTAATTGCTGTCCAAAGCTGCTTACTCCCGGCAAATTATCACTGCAAAAACTCTCGTATGACTTTCACTCGATAAACGTCTCTTGTGACTCCCTTGTTAAGAAGAAGCAGAAGAAGAAGCCGCGTTCCTTGTTTGACAATCCCTTTTATACTATCTCATCTCCCCTCCTGTATGTTCTAGAACATTCCAGGTTTTCTCCCCTTCTCTCGTATCTGATAGGCTATTCCCCTTTCATTATTATAAGTTTGTTTACGTAAACAGAAAATGGTATTGTTTAAAGTTGTTTTCATAACATAGACGGCATTGTTATAGTTTGTTTACGTAAACAGAAAATGGTATTGTTTAAAGTTGTTTTCATAACATAGACGATATTGTTGCCTCACGGTAGCACGTGTTCCTAAAATATACACAATGGCGTCCTTAATCGTATACTTATGCCAACACGGCCAAAATGGCGTGTTACAACTGCAATGATGTTTTAAATGCAAAAATATGTATACGATGTTATGAACGCATTATAAGAGTATAAGTTAGCTCTGGCGGAGCTAACACCTGATGGAAATGAAAAGACATGCATACAATTTGATTGCCACAACGAGTCAATTTAGAGTCGTGACCTCCGGGTAATGCTGTATTTCACAACTATGTCATTACGGTGCTAGAACATTCTAATGCCAGTTTTCATTTGAAAAAATGCAATGATTTCAAGGATTTGCCATTTAGGTGGTAATCTATCACATAGCGACGCGTAAATGGACAATTTCAATGGAAAAAAACAATAACTGAGAGATATGGGAGGATAGTTTCAAAAATAAACTTTGTTATATGCCACACCGTATTTATATAAACTCAACCGGTTTCAACCTTTTCAGGTCAATCTCAAGAGTCATGTCTTCATTCCACGAAGTGAACTCGTTAACCATTGATTTGATATGAGAGGAATCTACTTTCTCTGTAGGCTGTGTTTCACAAATGGGGTGCCTTTTCCAAAATATTCGATAAACAATGAAAAACCATGTGAACGCTACCTTTTTTAATATCATGGAAATACTAAAGTGCATATTTATACGTCATTTATTCCCAAAGTAAGATGGACATAATTTTTAGATGTATTATAAATGTATTTCTGCCCTTTAAACTTATCTGTTCAGTTTTTTTATTAATTATATCGCATCTTACGCGAAGTTCTTTTCCTATTGCCAAATTTACAATTTTTTATAATTTTTCAAGCACTCGCCTTTTAATTTTATTGCCAAAGGGATCCTGAGTGGATTTTACACTCTCCCGCATAATATTACTGTCCTAATTCCATCAGTTCTTTTACCTACCCCCCTTGATTTCCCTATTATATATATCTTCTAACAATTTCAATCCATTCTTCCACTCTCTTAGGCTCCATCGCATGCCTCTACGGTTCATGGTGTTCACCTTCCGTTGTGGAACCAGCCGGAACTCTTTCCTCCTACCACCAACCGCAATGCCCTACACTGGAAACATGATACAATTTCCCGCCTTCAACTATCCACCCACCCTGAAATTATTCCTCAGATTTGTCGTCAGGTGTGCATTCACGTTTTCCATTGAAATGGATATTTTTAGAGTTGTTCATAAGATTAAAATATCTCTTGATAAATGTGTGTATAATACCTTCTGATATATCTCAACCGCAGGCTCCTACCTCTTTGTACGACCTCATTATCCAAGCGACCTTAGATAAACGTATTTTTTACTCCGTAAATTATAACAGTGTATGATCCTGGATTGGGGAACTTAAAAATGAACGCCAAACACAGCTTGTCCCAAAAAAATATTTAGGAGAGTTTTGAATCACATTTGGCGCCCCCCTGCGGATTCCATCAATGGTACAATGCAATGTATTTCATAAAATGCTAATTCCCAACAATCAAGTTCATTATTACGTATCATCAAGCCCTTTGAAATGTTTTAGGACAGATCAGTCTTCATTTTTCATTCTTTTAACTATCGCTAATTTCGTAATACCAGTGGTTACAGTCAACGTCCAACATCGCGGCTAGGAGTATGCAAACATTTACGTCAAATGAATTGCGACCTCACGAACAGACAAACACGCACTAATGGTTGGATACATTTTCCACTCAATTTCCATTTACATCTGTAATTAAAAGCCACCTGCAACTTCTCACACTCTAAGACTCTCACACGCTCCTCATATGAAATGCAAATTACTGGTGAATAAAGTGACAATAAGGGAATGCTATTGCGTTGCTGTTTATCCGTAATTTTAGTTGCTAGGTGGTAGTTGATATCAGGTTTTTATATTTTATATATATCCCAATATTTTGACAGCCTAAGTTGCCATTTCCCATTTATACGTATTCCCATTGAAATCTGAGTCAGAAGTGAAATGAAGGGGTAAAAAGCAGTAAAAGTTCATCCATGTTCGTTCTTTCTTTTTTGTCTCCATCCAGATGTCGATATCTAAGGATCTTCATAAATATTCACTATCAAAGTTTTTCTTTAAAATCGGACAGTTTGTTGTGGAAAAATTATTCAATTTAGTAGGGAACTTCACTCACTATAAAGCGGCAATTAAAGGGGAGCATTTTTGTAATACCCTCATTAACTCTCTATGCTAAGGTTGGTTTTTGACGAAAGTTTCACCAGCATTCAAGCTAGCATCTTCAAGTCATCAAATAACGATGGAGATTTTGTTGTCAACCTTAAATTAGCTTACCTTTCAGTCGGGCACACTCCGATTGGTTGGTCTTTCTGTGTAAACCCGCTTCCAAGCATTGGAGTGCGAGTAACTATCTTCTCCGCCTATGTTGTTTTTTAAAATATTTTGACTGCCTCTTTGATCAGCCTGAGGAAGTAACTTCTATGGCAATCTCTTCTGGCTATTTATTTGGCTTCTTAAAACTAGATGTAATGGGCTGTTACACTGCATGTCTGCTCCAAATCTAACAGTCTCTCAATACTCTCTCGCCCTAGATACTATCATAAAATTCGGACAGGAACGATCCTAAGGAAAAAGCTACATCAAAGAAAAAAGGCACATCTTCGATTCCAGGAGTAATAAATGAAATTTGCGCCATATTTAATAAATAGTCGATTCGTTTACAAATTTCGACATTTCTAAAAGAGATAGTTCGCAGAGGAGGTGTAGTACATCTTCAACTGACACGTACACTCATTCATTTAGTGTCATACCAATATATTCTGAGATCTTTGGAAAGGCATTTATTCAATCCGCAGTAGAATCATCTCTAAACTTAACAATAGTCGCATGATATAGGTATGTATCAGATAGAGTCAAATTTCTAAGAATCACCACGACTTAACGCGGTTAAAACAAAAAACATTTGTGGTGTGGACTTTTCAAGATTTAACGTCAGATTTATCAAGTGAATGTTTTTATTTAAGAACAAACACAGAAAACAGCTCTCATACGGCCTTTGTATCGGGATATTAACAAATGAACAAGGGACAATCACATACAACCATGCCCTGAAAGGTATAAAATCCTCCCCAGGCTGGACTCGTACCCGCGACTAATTTTTGGAACATACTCGGATGAAAATGTGAAATAGATGTGAATATTTGCTCTGTATTAGCCACATCTGTTAAAGGCGTACTAAAAAAGGTAATATATGTTTCTCTCCTGTGAGTCTTGAAATAATACCTATTCCCAGATATTTGACTTTGTCTGATACGTTTATATTTATACTTCGTTCTTCCAGTTATCTTTATAGGTGATTGTACAACGGCAGCAATTTAAATAAAATGTCCAATCAATTGATACGACACCAAAGGAGTAAACCATCTTCTGGGCAAGACCTACGACGCGGCTCGCAGTCTCGCTTACTAATCTCAGTCTCCGGCTACCATTCGTGAGTATTTAAGTGTTCAAGTCCGACTCAACAGCCTGATTCAGTTCGCTTCGATATCGTCATGATCTCTTCTCTCGGATCAACAAATGATTCTTATTGAAACGACGAACGAAGGAAGTAGGGCAGCGGATATATGCGGCCATTTACCTGAAGTTTCCCATATAACCCCCGTCTTAAGTTTGCAGAGCAACCCTTCACGGTGGATATCAGAACGATTTAAACGGAATTATATTCTCTGCATCACCCATTCTTGGTTCTTCTTCTTGTCCCATGAATTAATGTTATCACTTCATGTATAATTACCCTTAGGTTCCTTCTGAAAATTTTGAACCACTCAGTATCTCATCGTTCTACTTCCGCCAAAGGCGTCAGTACCATTTTCTTTTTGAACTGATCTTAATTTCCTTTTAAATAATAGAATGTTTGGGAATTTTTATTCTTCAAAAGAATTACAGTGTAAGGCGGTCAAAAAACAATGATCAAACGGATGGGGAGAATCATCGATTTATAGATCCAATGAAGATATGGAATTCAAAGACGCACAATGGAAAGTCTGAGAAGAAGTGACTGATTTGTTGGACACATTCTGAGAGAAAAATGCCTCCAGAAACTAAAGAAGGCAAAATAGTTGAAAATAAGAAAATCGAGGATGGTTTATATCCTGTGCATAAGGATGTGTGTCAGAATAATAAATCATAAGGAAAAGGAGCGGTAAGCTGAAGTGAGAATAAATTGGGATGAAATAGATAAACTAATCTTCGAAATTATGACAAAAAATGACGCCGATGAAGAGGTATTCTAAAAATAATAATAATTTAGTGACATGGCCTCCGGAATTGTCAAGCCTCAGGGTAAACATTTATGATTACACGTCAAACGTATTTAGGGAAGTGAGAACTCCGCGTATTAGATCAAATTATTAAAACGCCAAAGTGATCAAGGATCAACAGTGGTCCATGGAATAAAATAGTGCGTAATTATTATCATTGGAATTTGTGGCAACTGCTATCGATTATTTCCATTTCTTATATTGGCTATTTCGAAAATTTATTTAGTGGGAGAGATGTTGAAGGCAAAATAATTCTTTATAGGTTTAATTATAATCTGAATTCAGAAAAAATACAAGATAATTTAACAGAAAGAACTTATAATGAAATAATTATGAAACCACTGGAAAGTATTGATTAATTATTAATATTAAACAGTGTTTTCAACTATTTCATGATATTCCCTTACTTTCCCTGGAAAAAGTATATATATTCACTTAGAATTCTCTATCTCTCTCTTTGCCATCGCCACTGGGTTACTGAGGATTTCTGGATTCATGGGAAAATTGTTTTGTTTTAGTGCAGTTCTTGTTAGTTAGTTACTGAATAGTCAAATTTTAAATTACTTTCATGTCTTATTAATAGGTCTTAAAAATAGATATAAATTTATTTCCAAACACAGAAATCGATCAATTGACGTTAAGTGAGGGCATCACTTCATTAATATTCATTTTCATATAGGTATGCAAATTTTATGTACGTATCCATAAAAGAAAAGCAACTAAAATCTATGTCAGCACGTCATAACTTTTTCAACCCATGTAATTTGTAGCTGCAAAAGTAAAGTTTTGTGAAGCTCTTCATTTTACTTTTTCTCTATGCTTTAAAGCAGAATTATTACGTACCATACTTCACATTATCTTTGTGAAATAATCGATTCGAAAATGCTCTCTGAATCCTCTCTGAAAAAGCTCAGGATAACTCTTAGAATATCAATTGTTTTTTTGCCACGCTAATTGAATGTGTTTCCATAGTATCATATCTAATGCCTAGCAAATTATTGCTGCATAAATGTCTTTTCCGCTGTTATGCATGACTGCATAGGTTACTCAGTGGGAAAAGTGATATTTTCCCAAAACGTTTTTATGTGTATTGGCAGTCGAACATTCAGCCCCGGTCGATGCAATAAAAACGGCAGAGTAAACCCTTTTGTGATCGCTCATCCTACATTCCATGAATTCAGTTTCAAGTTGTTCCAAGTTTTTTACTGCCACGAATAAACGTTGAAATATGAAATACGTAAACGCCAACTTTTAAAGAGGAAGAGGGTACGAGCGAGTGGATATGGAAGTGAGTCGTCTTTGCAACAGATGGTCCCGAATGGTGTACCGAAACGGCAATAAAACTCTATGGGAAATAAATAAAACCTTCTGGATAAGAATGAATAAGTTAAAGAATAAGGAGGCTTATGAAGGCCTAGAATGCGTCTCAGCCGTCTAAGAACATTCATGCCTCCTGTGGCAATATAACAAAACAGCAGGGTAGATATTGGAAAAATACAGGTATTCGGTATTACCGGGTATTTTTGTAAATCCTGTGCTACTGCGTAGTAGGTAATTATAATCGGTAACACCGAAGTTACCGATAGCTTCCGTACTTTTATGTACATTTAGTTATAATTTGATCAAAGCTGCAATTCGAAAAATGATATAATATCACAGTTATGTGGCTAGCCACGAAAAGGTAGTGCATTTATGTATAATATAGTCCAAGATGGAAAGGATTTGAAATTATGACTGCCTATTTTAGGTAAAAAAATGTGCCTACATAGATTACACAACTTTATTTTCTATGCATTTTTGTGTGTACCTAATGAATACTCTTTTATCAAAATTTGCTAAGGTACGAGTTCGGGGGGACAAATTGGGGCTAGCTAGGTAGATGGGCAAAATCACGCGTACATATAAGCTCCTATTGCAAGGAAAAGCATAGAAGAAAATACTACAATGCTGCCAAAAAAATGAAAGAGTGCTGGCACAAGCTTTGTGAACACTCTTTATCTTTAAAATTAGAAAAAAGGAAAAAAAGATACAGAAAAAAACAATGGCACATATCCACATTTTTACTGACCAACCGACCATATTTCCCGACTTTATGCCATCATCAAGGTTATCATGGCATAACATGCCGAAAAAATAATCGGTTTAGAAAACAAACAAGAAGAAAAGAGAAGTAGAAGAGTCTTTTTGAGAAAATAATAGTCATGATACGAGGGAAAACTTAAAAATAAGGTCTCCATATTTTTATTTCATAGAAAATGACATTTATTTACATTGTTGGATACATCGTTGGAAAGGTCTTGGCTTCAGCTATTTTTCGATGTAGTCACCCTGGCGCTCGATGAGTTTCCTCATCCGCACGATGAACTTTTGAATCCCGTCGTCATACCAGCTTCCGTCTGCGTTCCGAAGATAGGCGTTGACCTCCTCTTGCACCTCGTCGTCCGTCGCGAACTTCATCCCTCCTAGGTGTTTCTTCAGGGCGAGGACCATGTGGAAATCACTGGGTGCGACGTCGGGGCTGTACGGAGTTTGCCCGATCACTTTCCACCCAAACTCCGAGATCAGTTCCTGCGTCTGATTAGCAGTATGCGGGCGCGCGTTGTCGTGATATTTCGGTGATTGTCGGTGCCTATATTCGCAACGCGGACGGAAGCTGGTATGACGACGGGATTCAAAAGTTCATCGTGCGTATGAGGAAAGTCGTCGAGCGCCAGGGTGACTACATCGAAAAATAGCTGAAGCCATGACCTTTCCAACAATGTATCCAACAATGTATCCAACAATGTATCCAACAATGTATCCAACAATGTATCCAACAATGTAAATAAATGTCATTTTCCATGAAAAAAAAATTGGAGACCTTTTTTTTAAGTTTGCCCTCGTATAATCTTCTACTAACATCCAAGTTCTAATATTTCCTGGCCAAGTTGAAAATCTGATTAATAATGCATCTCAAATTTTCTAAACAAATAAATTAATTAAATATGCATTCGTATTTTAATTCGATTGGTCATTTAATGGCTTATACTAATGAGTAGAACCTGTCAAACACGAGTAGAACCGGGTATTTAAGTCTGCCGCGTGGAATCGACCAAATTGGGTAAAATTCACCTTCATGGAAAATAGCCCTTTGGTCACTGGTGTAATTTAAAAAAATCACGAGTAAACTAGTATCGAAAAACTTGTAGTCTCGTGATTTTGTCTCCTACAAGTATATTTTTGACTATTTAAACTGATTTTTTAAAAATTTACTTTTATTCCTAGAGTTATGAAATAAAAATATCGATTTGGTTTTGTGCTAAGCTGTTCTATGCTTTTCTTGGCATAGATTTATACAGTAAATCATAAAAAAATGCAACGGAGAAGAAAAATCTAGCCTAACTTTGTGACTTGGCCCAAAAACCGTATTAATTCGAACGTGGAAGGGCATGAAGCGGGTGGACTCTGGTCATATGTCTAGTACTGCGCGGTCTAACCCGTAGGACTCCAATTCTTGTGGTTATGTTCGCATAGTTATGAAAGTTTGGATTCAATAGATATGCTCTGTTTACGAGATATGCTTACTTTTCTTTTATCTGTCGTGTAAAATTTAACGAAGTCTCTAATACTTTATATTTTCTCTTCATCAATTTAAAATCTCCTGCTCGTCCAGAGTGTAACTGCGTTGGCCGCTATATTTAAGCATGCTCTCTAAAGAAATATTTTTTAAGAAATCGCAAATTTATTTAAGTACACACATCTAGCCCATCTTTATATCGAATGCTATTGGGGGTTGTTGTAACATTCACCAAACGCCTCCCTTGAACAGGCAAGTAAATATTCCCAAGTAGCTATGTCGCACCCGCACAGCCCGCCAGGGAAATTTCGACCAAAACCGGCATGCTGTACTGACATACTTCACCGGAAGAGACCCAGATACGTGTCCCTCAGTGGAAAAAGGGTGATTTGCACTTCAGTCTCAAGGAGTGGCAGTTGCCTTCATGAACAACGGCCTACTACGATGAAAACACCTGTTCTCGCTCAGTCACCGATGTTTTTTGACAGAACGTAAGAAGAATCACAAGCTTAGCTAAAGGTAGAGAATTTGAACAGAGAGAATTATTTCTTCAATGGAAACAATAAGCCTATGTTCAAACTATTTTTAAAATATAAAAATTACAACAATTGAAACAATATTTTTTATGGTTTTTGAGTTTACTTTTACTCATAAACGTTGCACTTTTACTTGCTCAAATCTCTAATTCAAAATATCCCTGAAAGACTTGAGTTGCGGATGTATAAAACAAATATTTCCAAATTCCAAATCAACACTCTTGACTTAAAATGCATATTTCGGAATTTTCAACTTGAATTAATGCTACTTGTTTTCAACGCTACTTAAGATTGCATATATTAGTTACAACGGTTCCGTTAAACTTCTGAGTGAATGAATAATAAAAAATGACTTGCCCAAATCGATGATAAACAAGTTATAAAAATATATTATCAAATTTAATACATGAACTAATGAAAAAAAATATTATTCTGGAACACTGCTCCATAAGAATAAAAATACAAACAAAGATCTCTTAATTAAATGCAACAATTAGCATTATGACATTAACAATAATATTTTTATCAGAAAACAATCTATGTAAGGGAAATTAAAAAAAGAGTATTTCGCCAAACATTCATATCGGCAAGAGATATAATCCTCATCGTGATCATTTCAAGCAAGCCTAAAGAGACGCCCGTTTGTCACTGCGTAACTACCTTTAACGAAGTCAGTAGCTGGCCTTAGGTCGTACACGTTTCACCTAAACGGAACGCTCCGACAAGCGCTGTGCCGAATGCCCCTGCTCCATTCTCTTTATCTTCCATTCACTTCATCCCGCCACTCCGGCCTATTCCCGCCAAGCATCGCACACCAGGGGCGTGTCGTCCTCACAGCCACACAAAACTCCCTTCTCCTCAAACACACGGCCGTATACCTTAAAGTAATTTGAGCGAGATTTTTCTCTAGACATAATGGAGACAATAGTAAAATTTTATATCTAAATATATACTGTAGTAAGAAGCATGAAGTAAGTATTGCAACAATAACGACGTAAAAGCTTTATTTAAAAGTACCGAAATTCCAGCAATAACCTAAATATAGATCTATAAGTTTTTAACTTGACTCATTTTTGTCACGTCATCTGCTGAAAACGCCTTCGCCTGAAAACCGAAGATTTGTTTGCGATTCTTTAAGATTACTGCGGAGAGTAATTGGTTTACTATAAAAAGTAGTTGAGAAAGCATTCAAACAACTCGGTGTTAAATTTCTGTCGAGATCTTAGAAATTCCTCATATTTTAGATTATGTCTCTCTGGAGTAACATATCTCAGTAAGAATGATAGTAAGTGGATGGATATTTTGTTATCATACAAAATGAACTCTTTCTTTTTAAAATTAGGGCAAATTCATTTAATTTTATTAGAAGTGATATCTCGCTCAAACTAACATAAAGAAATGTCTAGTGGACAATATTTTTTTACAAAAAACTTCAGCAAATAGGCTTGAGTATCATGATACGATCATGACTCAAGGATAATGTAATTTTACCTCAGGCGCTTGCTTGATTGATTCGATGATGACTTGGAATCAAATTGCATGATACTCATACCCATTGGGTAAATTTTATAAATAAAAAGGTTTTTCATGGACCTCGAATTTGCCCATTCATGTTAAACTCCTAGATTTTCTCAAGTTTTTGCTACTCAAGTGTGACGGTGATTTCTTTTTCTCCATTTCTATTACCAACTTTTAATTATTTATTTACACCTATTTGTATTTTTTTACTGTTTTCCATGCGCATTAGAAGTCTCGCCTGTTCACCCTTCTCCTCCGTCAAAATTCTGATATTTTCAATGTAGCGAAGGACGCGTATTCCTTCTCCATGCATGCGAGAAACACTTTCTAATTTTCTTTTTATTCTACATTTTCTTTTTCGATGTAAATATTTAAGACAATGGGTAATAAAACGCATCCTTCTCGTGCTGTCACATGGGCTGGAGATTCATGTCTCGCCAACGGAAGTGGAACCATACCATGTATATAAAACGAATTTTGTTACTTCCGTTATTTATTTCCAACGCACAACTAGTTGTGGTAGTTCAGTCATCTTCAGGTACCTACATTGTGAACATTTTTACAGATTAAAGTATATATCTACGAACCTGAGTGGAATGGAACTGGTAGATAGGAGATGGGTAGGTGACGAATGAAAAATGGAGTTAGCGAATCTGATATTTCAGCTGATTGATAGTGGAGGTGTAGGTGGCAGTAAGGGAGAATTCACCGTCATAGCTTAGGGTAATTTGCGTGAGATATAATTTCACATAAATTCACTGAATTTGGTCTCAAAATTAAGAAAAAAATCTCACGGGTATACACCCCAGAGAGACTTCATTAAAAAATTGTGAAACTTATAACACATATATATCTCCTCAATAATCGAACCAAGTAGATTTGTATGTTTTTTTAACAATTTTTTAAAAATAAATCAACAACTCACCGCAATTATTTTTACGGAATTGGAAAAATATCTTCCGTCGTGAGGGCGATTCTATCATAATACGTGAAAAAATGAGTCAGCTTAAAGACAAGTGTATGCATATTTCGTTAAATACTAATAATTTCAGTCACATAATACATTATTTATGAGACATTAATATTGCAATTTTTCTTCAAGCATCTAACGGCTGCTGAAATTAAAAAATAAAAATCAAATATCGTCTCTATTATGACTAGGGAAAAACCTCGCTCGAATCGCATTAAGAAGCTAAGACAAACTTATGATTTGATTTCGAACGATTTCACCAGTAACCTAAATGTCTGTTCATCTCTCCCTTTAACGATATCTGTCGTGGGCTTTGCGTTCGAGCTTCCTCTTCTGGACCGCTTCGATGAACGCTACATCGAATTTCTTTATTCTTTTCTCTCTCTCTCTCTCTCTCTCCTTCTATCTCTCTCTCTTGCATTCGCTTCCACCCCTACCCTACCCAACCACTCCCCTCTTCCTCCACCGCGCTCCCAAGGGATACGGGACGAGCCGTCCTCACAGCTACCTTCTCCCAAAAACCCACTTCCTGCGTCTCTCGCACTGCGCTTTGAATGATGCCCGCTGATGATTAAACCACTTCACATATCTACCTGGCGAGGCGTGTTGGACGAAGGATTGAAGGAAGGAGAGAACATACTTGAGAATGTCAAGGGTATGGGAGGGTAACAGGCACAGGTGAGCAAGAAGGAGATATGAGTTGTCCAGTTTGTAGTGTGATGGAGTGAGGAGGCGACATCTCCTGTTTTTTAAGGTTCTGTTTTATTCTTTCTGGTTTACCATATCCACATGATGTCACAGCATTAATATTTACTTTACGCAAATTAAGAAATTTGGTTTTATAAACTACATGAGGTAGTGGTTTGAATGACGTGACCATTATCGAAGGGAGAACGCATTAGCTTCGGTTTAGATGCCAATAAATATATTGAAAGAGACTACAAAATTGAACCTGTGTCATGGTGGAGACTTATAGTGAATCAGATTTTAGATGATGGTTATTTTCCATTAGAGGGTAAACTGTTCCACGGATTAATTTTAATGTTGGAATGCGATAAAAATGAGGACAAAACTCACGAATTTAAGAATTCAATGAAAAGCAGTAGAAGAAGGCTTCATCCAGTATTATTTAGCAAACAATATTTTCCTGTATATTTCTCATTGGCATCGTATTTTTTTGTAAATGCTTTGATAATTAATTGTTAGTGATGTCGTTCTTAAATAAAATAGTATTTTTCCACCAAATTATTTTTATTATCACAAGTTTTTATTCAAATTACATTCACTATTATCATAGAAATTTTCCATTATATTCGCACTGTAATACTTTATCGTGGACAGAAAAAGTGTTCAAGAAAAAAAGTATTCGTAGTAAAATCTGTCATCGTACTTCTGCCTTAATTTCTAATAAATATTATAAAATAATTTTATTTACGATAAACAGTGTATACGTTTTTCCATTACTACCTGCATTGTAATCATTCGGAGATAACTTAAGGTGGTTTGAGCGAGATATTCCTAGTCATAATAGGGACCATATATGAATTTTATTTTTGAAAGTAAGTTACTGTAAGAGACATGAAATAAATATTGTAACAAAAATGACGCAAAAACTTCGTAATAAAATACTAATATTCTCAGTAACTTCTTAAATACACACATTCTTAAGGTTTTAACTTGACTAATTTTTTCTAGTTATTTATTTAGTTTAGAAAATTAGTTGAGAAACCATATAAAGAACAGAATTTTTAATGTCTGACGCGGTCTGCGCATAATTAATTCCTCATTTTTCAAATTAAGTCTCTCTGGAGGGCATACACGCATTACATTTCTCACGGAAAACGGCTTGTTCTTTTAGGCAGATATCTCGAAAAGTATGATGTTAAGCGGCTGATATTTTGTTATCATTGGAAAGATGAGATATTTTCCTTTAGAACGAGACTATTCCTATTGAATTTTACTTAAAGTGACATCTCGCTCAAAATACTTTAAGTCGATAGGGAAGGGAGACCATGAGAGTGAGAACCTGAAGGAAAGGTTAATAGGATACGGAGCATTGCAGGGGTTGCTCATTTTTAGGGGACGGTATATGGAGAAAAGGCCCACTGGTAGCGTGGTTAAAGTTCTATTGGGAAGTTGGAGAGAGCAGAAGGTCGGTATTTTACGGGGCCAGGATGGATACGTGAGGGGTATGGGTGAGGAGGGCAAAACACCACCCATCTCGTGGGAGTTTGGGACCTGTTGAAACTCATGAGAGGGGAAGGAATGGGAAGGTTGATGAAGATGGAATGCTCTTCGAATTAGTTATGACGTGTATTGATGGAGATGAGCGGGAAAAATGTTCTCATAGTAATAGCGAAACATGGTCGCAGTTATGAAGAAGACCCTTTACAAAGGAAGAGTCAATTTCCTAAAAATCTGACCCGAATCGGGGAGTAAGGTAACCTCTACGTTTGACTACCAGGGTCAAACGCAGAGGTTACCTTACTCCCCGGACATCCAAGGTTCCAAGGTGACACATCTTCGTTGTCAACTATGAAATGTTCAATATGTAATTCATATCAATATACTAGTTCACTACGACTATTTATTTAATTGTTTATATTGGCGTCCCTGAGGGTTGTGGGCATTCTCTGCGTATTTTGATACAGGTTCGATTGGGTCTTAGACTTGGTCGTGAAACGCGCTGATGACACTTTCCCACACTCTTAAGTTAATAGAAGTTATGTTAACATACAATGCCATCATCAACCTTAACGATGACATTAAATGTCAAACCCATGGCAAGAGAGAATAAAACAGTTAGGAATTAACCATGTGATTAATCATTTAGCGAGTTGTGAGCTCTAACTTTCAGCCCAAGTACAGGTATGTCGTCACTTTTTGCTGCGTGCAGACTGCGTTTTTTCAAATCTTGGATTGGTTTCATCACTGGCCAAAGCCTATAGTCCCAAAAATTTAGCTTATTTAGTGAAATGGGGCGTGACACGGGGAGGAGATGTACTAGTCAAAAAGCAGAAGTGGGCTTCTTTGAAATCTCTTGTGACACTATCTCTCTCTCTCTCAAGAATTCTAGGTGAACAAATCAGCTCCTTGAGTCCAAAATTGCCAAGAATATGAGGCAATTCCAGTGCCTGTTGACGGGACCTTGATGAGGTCACGTTTACGTTTACCGCCTCTCCCCGTGAGAAAGCTATGAAACGAAAATTGTGCTGAAGATCTCGCTTAATACGATCTTCGTCAAGCAAATGCTGAAGACGCAACTATGAGTACATGAGTGCAACAAACAACAAGTAGCAGTATTTTCAACATCATTGCATTCCGTAAACTCCGAAAACATATTCCTAATATATGGCGCGGAATACTTACTATAAGTTTAAAGTGGTTAAAATATTCTTTCTTACTTACTTTATCACCAAGTAAATAATTTTACTTGCTATATATCAATATTAACTATATTTTTTCTAGATAATGTTACGACAATGTGCCATTAAACTTCAAGCGGTAGAAAGATCTAATGAGTATCTAATGGTATATGTAGTCACGAACAGCATCTTCCGAAATTGAACCAGCAATGGCAGAAAATAATAATGAAAGTTGAACTAAGAATAGTTTATGACCAGAATAAGGTATGCACTATTACTATTGTATGTGAACGATGTGTATTATGTGTTACGCTGTTTTGTTATAATCACTAATGGTGCGAGGAAAGAATGAACTTTTGTACCTCTCAGTTCGGCAGTGTATCTCTCTTATTTTGTCACTCCTATCAGTTTTAGAGGTATAGAGCGGGGTTAAAATAATAGCCTCCGTGTCGAACTGAAACTCGTCTGAACGAAGTTTTTCAAGTAATCTAACAATAAGCCTATTGTGTATCTTCCGAGTCGGTATCGGTTTCCTTCCATAAACTGCGGAATAAGCGGAAAATCTGAGGAAGAGCATCTGTATGAGCCGCTTGAGGTTGGCGGTTGACTATAGGACAGCTCTCAGCAAGTAGTTGACTAGTCTTTAGTGCTAAGGTAAAATAAGGGTGAAAATAAGAATTGGAAGGAAAGAAGAGAAAGTTCGGAGGCTTAGGGAATGATGGATTTGAAGAAACATTATATTTTCACAAAACTGCGGGGCAATATATTTCTGGTAATGAAAGGGCACTTAATTGACACAGAGGTCAAAGTTTTGTACGATAATGAGTGAGTGGAATTTGAAACCCTTGAATAGTGAAAGTCCAAATTGGTTCATAAAAGTAAGAACGATATAGTTTTATGAGGACTGATGACTAAGAAAGGTTTTAGGATTGCGATAAAATATGTGGACTTCAGGAGAATATGGACAAGGAAGAGAAAGCGCTAGATACGACTAAGTGTTTATCATGAAACATTTCCGGTGAGGAACGGCAAATAGGAATGTTTTCCTCTGTCGTACGAGTAAGGAAGCATACTAGCTGGCGAAAATAAACACCGATAAATTTCGTATACATCCCAAGGGTCTCGAAGTAGGACGGATGTAAAGAGTGGGAATCATCTGAGGTTCCATCTCTGCAATTCGTGTACAGAAACTGGGGATTAATGTATAGAGGTCGATTTATATAGTCGTTTTCAGTCCCAACGCGATATTTCCTGCATGAATAAAACGAAATGAAGTAAAGTCCCTGGCATGAAGAAGCTCCGTAAAACGCCGATGATCCGATAATTAAAAATAAAGAGGAATTTTATTATTATTGCGTAGATTTACTTATCCCAAAAATAGAATTAATAGCATAACAAACTTCGGTTAAGCACACAAATACATCAGGCAACGCATATAAAACACAGGTCGGTCATCTGCAATGGATGTGCAAATTCTATTCTTGGTCGTCCTCTGCAGTTCTTCCCATTATTTTCTCCTTTTTAAATTATTTTCAACAGGATTTTGCCTCGCTAAATGTGTTCAATAATTTTGTCTTTCCTTCCTCGCAGATTTTCGTCTTTTCTCTGCAACTCTTCGTAGGACGTTTTTGGGAGTGATTCTCTCCGCCCATTTAATCTTCATCTTATTCGGTAACCCCAAAACTCCAATGATTACAATCTCTTTTGCTCTTCTGCTGTTATTGGATAGGCTTCACTATCATATATGAATATGCTCCAATTATATGTTTTAATAACATACTTCCTTACTCTCAGACTTCTGTTACTAGCTGTTATTAGAGTCCTCTTCTGGTAGTTAACTGTTTCTGGCGTTACTCGGTGGAACTTATTCATAATGAATGAAAAAAACAAGTACTTGGTTGGTACAAGTACCTGGTGATGGCATGATAAGCCGAAACCTAGGTCGTGTTGCTTCAAATAAAGTGTGGAATCATAACCAAGTACTTGTTGTTTCATTCATTACTCTTCTAGTAGATACTATTATTTCTACTCAAATTATCATTCTTGACTCTTCCATTGCTTTTCAATCAGAAAAGAAAAATAACTAATCTCAGCGCACTAGACTACCACAGATGATGTATGTTAGACGGGAAAAATATCAGCTCAATTACTTTACTGACCTGAAGAAGCCAACTGCAACGCCGGCGAAATGATCATCCCAGCATAATGGACAAACATGACCCGGAAGATCTCTATCTTCAAACCCGTCATGCCGCGGAAGCCCTCACAAGGATGTCGTGCAAGTCTTCAATATCACTGGGGAATATTATCAGACACTCGGTGTCGTATTGATTGTTTTCTGGGGCGTCCATTGAGTTTATACGAGTCTTTTCCTCCCTGGGGGCGTATTCGGTAAGTAGAAGAGTTACAAGTACTCCATCTACCGAGGCAATAAGTACACACTTCCACCTCCCATTCTCACGACCTCGTTGCGTATGTGACCCTAGGGACATTAGACGTCGGTTATCCTTGGCTTCCCCGCGGGGCCCATCCATGCACTTGGCCGAAGGACTGGCGCACGAGTCGAGAGCACGATGACCCTTCTGGGGACCGCAAGCGTGCTAGGACGAGACACGTCAATCGACCACGGTCACAGCTATAAGGGCATCTGTAACTCAGCATTGCAAGCGAACGAAATTCACTCACAGGACGAATTGAAGTAATGTGTGGATGATTCAAGGCTTGAATTTAACACGGGGCGCTCTTATTGGAGAATGGGAGTTAATACTGCGTTAAATTAATTAATTATTTTTCAATTATCCCGAAAACAGCACCTACATCAGATAGATAACAGTTAACAAAGAACGAGTACATACGCCAATGCCCTGAACGGTTAACGACCCACCCGGGGAGAATTCGAACCCGCGACCCCACGGTTAGCACAATCAACGAGTGTGTAATAAAAAAAAATAATTTCTCCCAAACGAAGCTAGTTTATTTTCTATTTAAATAATATCTATATAGCCAGCCGCCGCTCAGGAACGGTGGCCTCGTGGCTAATACCCCCACCACTGCCGTTCCAGAACGGCACCTGCGTTGAACGTGTTAGCAAGCAAGGACTTTAGCCCGTGGCCATCGACGCAGGCATAAAATACTTCCAGTGTCGGGGATCGAAAAAGGGTAACCCGGGAGAAAAAAACTGCTAATGGATAATTAAGGTTCTCGGCCACTTTCAACCAATCTATTACTTGTACTATTAAGACGTTGGTCATAAATAAAATCATTAGGCAAAAACTAATTTTTTACTGTATTAGCAGACATCTTCCGGTTTGCATATTAAAAGTTTAAGGAACATTCATTTTTCATTCAAGTATTCTACCAGCTGATTGGTAGGTTCTTGGACACTACCCATTCTGCATCCCAAATGCTATTAAAATACTAATACTGATAATTTGAACTGGAGGTACCGTAATATCACCAGCAGCTGATAAAAAGCAATGCATCAGCCCTGTTTCATGTCTAATAGTAATTCTCGTTTTTATGGCTTATAGGCCAGTTTACGTGGTTTTAGGCTCAGCAAAAAAATAATCTTAAAACAACGAACATGTTCTTTTATCTATTATTGGATATTAAATGGTTTCAATCCAGTCGTTTGTTTTAAAATAATTCAACTAACCCAAGATAATTTTCTGAATGCATCATCTGAAGTTGTTCCTCTTTTGTAACCATTATGAATGTTCCTCAAAAAAGGTTTCATCTTAGGTCTCCGGGTCATTGAAGCGAATGTTCCTATATTTCAGGGTGTCCACTGCGTACGCTGTTTATGTTGACAACAGTTTCAACCGCTCCACATCAGATTCGACCTGAAGACGCCCGTTGGAATACGGGTGAAACTGTTGTCAACATAAACAACTTTCGCGGTTCACACCTGAAAATGCGGGAACGTTCCTTAAACTACATTGTGTAACCCTATATACCTCTGCAAAAACAGACAAAACGTAAGACTTGGTGCAATACTATGATTAATGGACAACACCTCGAAAGCTCAAGGAAATGGTTAAATAATTTATGCAAATTGTGTTCTACTTATATTTTTTGTGTTGTAACATAAACTGCAACAGTCTTTAAATATCTAGAGAGAGATTTGGATAAGAACTGGATAAAGCTAAATTTTCATTCCTCAATGTTTACATCGATTGCCTGCAGAGTTTTGCGCCACTCACAGGCCTGATTTTTGGAGCAGCGGGAGCACCGAGCAAAAAAAGACACTAACGAACCGTAGTGTACCCGTTCTTTCGAATTACTTCTGCTCATCGTGGAGTAGCACTCGGAAAATAGATCATTGTAAAGAATGGTGATGATGGACTGCGCTGGTGGCATTTGTTTTAAGAAGACAAATAACGACAATGGGCGAAAAAGAGGAACCCTGAAATTCACATCCCTGATTTCATACAAATTGGACTGGTTTTTGTTTTAATAATTTCTGCCTTCATTGAAAACGGTGTCAAAAAGGTAAATGGCTGACTACGGTCATGAGATAATTCACTATTCCTTGGATCGCGAGATAAATAAATTAAGGGATGATAGCATTGGTTTTCCCTTCCTGCCACAGCTACCGCAACGCTAACTGCGTCGAGAGTTGATAGACGGGCGACTCCGATGGAAACATAACCTGCGTTGAAGTTCTTGCTTCTGATTGGCAACGCAGTTTACGGTGACGCAAAAACGGATCCACGAAAACGTAGCTGTAGAAGTAAAGTCGCAAAACGAAGTACGACGGCATGAGAAAATGAAACATTAATGAAAAATACTAGGATAGACTAAAACAACGACACAAACAAAATGTTGGGCCAAAGCACTCAATAGAATTTTGTGTTGCATGGTTCAGAAAATCTATTTAGGAGAATGGTTCGGCTAACGTGACGTCGAAGATGGGACTAGGCGAAGGGAGCAGCGATCATGTAAGAATCTTTAGACAGCCTAGACGTTAAGAAGGCCTAAGGGAACGATATTGAATAAGGTTGGCGGCGTCGGCAAATAAGGTTGACCAGTCACGTGGGCGGAAAGAGGGAAACACTGGAGTTGCAGGGAAAACAAAGATTAAAAAAAAATATTTTTTCCTATTTGAGGGATCGTCAAATTTATTGAGGTTGCAAATACAATGGTTCGGCTTTCCCGAAACTGGAAAACTCTGCACGGTGGACGGCTTAAGGCGTTCCGACGGTCTGTTGAGTTTTCGCCTTCTTTATCCCAGTGGAAAAGCAGGTAGGATGATTATTGGCCTCAATTGAATACATTTTTAATTTAAAGAATATTTGGGCTAGCAATATCATCAATATTACATCCCACATACATAATTCACAAACTGTGCTTATCACGCCAAACTATACGGTAGCCTGAGTTTCATTAATTTTAATTGTGGAATACTTGTTTATGTAAGACATTCCTTCATAATTTTCTTCTATGTACCTCGTAGTCATAGGCAATTAAATTTTATTTTTCCAACTGTGTTAAATGATTAGGCAGAAAAACTAATAAAAGTATTTAACGCTTTGTATGGACAATCCTTTACATATGCAACCATTTTATTTATCATAGTGGAATCAATAGTTTTCTCAGAACCATATATGTTTCTGCTAAACCATATGGTTTTAGGCTTAAATTCATGAAACACTTCATGGTAATAAATTTCAAGACTCTATTTTCCCTGTTCCAAATTTATTAAACAACCACAATGTCAGCGTGTGGCGTAGACACGAATATATTGAGGGGATCGATCAATATTTTATAACTTGTTATTGCTTGTTTCTCTGGAAAATTCAAATTTTGAGTCGAATTGATTTGAGACATGGCTGTAGCCAAGTCTATCGAATACAGCGACAAACGCTATTGATATCATTGGGATTCATGTACTTCAATTGTTCGTACATGTGGAGTCAATGAGATTAATTAAAAATAAGCCACAAAACCACTATTCTCGGTCACCCATGGCCCGCAGGCAAAGCAAATTCTGAGCAAAGTCTATCGAATACAGCGACAAACGCTATTGATATCATTGGGATTCAAGTACTTCAATTGTTCATACACGTAAGAGTCAATGAGATTAATTAAAAATAAGCCGGAAAACCACTATTCTCGGTAACTCATGGCCCGCAGGCAAAAAAACTCTAAGCAAAGGGGGAATGATACTCCTGTTCCCCACCGATTAAAAAATAAATCTTAAATCTGCATCAAAATAGTGAGGAAAAA
Source organism: Pyrrhosoma nymphula (assembly GCA_963573305.1). Taxonomy (NCBI): domain Eukaryota; kingdom Metazoa; phylum Arthropoda; class Insecta; order Odonata; family Coenagrionidae; genus Pyrrhosoma; species Pyrrhosoma nymphula. The sequence continues at coordinate 104,125,886 of OY754334.1, read as the reverse complement.
CTGGAATGCTTTCCTTTTTACCAATTATTGTAAACTAGCAAGTGAGGTTGAACGTCTCATTTAAACTAGAAAGCAAGATAAACGTGAAATCGTTTGAACGTGAACTTTTTTACTTTAAATTTGTTTTCCAATGGGGTGAAATATTAAAGAACACGTGGTTTCGTCTCTCCTTGGGCACAGAAGCAAACAATCTGCTGATGTGATAAGTCCCTGTGAAGGCCCGAGAGTACGGCATGTAGGAGGGAGTATTAAGAGGGAAAGATGGAATAAAGCCGGCTTCAACGGCAGGTTGGCCAGTGAGTGTCACCCGAAAAAGGGAGGGGGGATGGAGTGAAAGGATGACATTTATGGCTTTAGAGATGCCAGCAAGGCTTTGAGAGTTTACCTTTTCCTTCTTCTGCCATTTTCCGGTCGATGGTTAAGCTTCTTCAAGACATATTCGCAACTGCTTATATCACGTCGTCATCGTTTCTTCTACTGAGTCGCCAATCCCTGACTTGAGCTTTTCACTCTGTCACCGTATTTGTGGAGTGATTTTTATCGTGATAAAAAAAGCTCACTTTTGTATGCAGAGAAGTCTCAATTATCCGAGGTAATGTGGACTGAAGCTACCTTGGATTCTCAAGAAAACTCGGATAATGCGGGAAAGAAAAATTGAAAAGAAAAACCTTTGCTCTTCCATAAAGTTACACCTGAAACCATTAGCTTCATCAAGAGAGGGAGGCTAACATACGAGAATGAATTTCGACAAAATTAAAATATTTCTATACTTTGAAAAACTTCATATTCAAAATGGTTGGGATCAGGGGTGACGTGGGTGCTCAGGGGCCCGGGCCGCTGCACGTCCAGAGGGGCCCGCTTTTTGTGACCCTCCCTCCCCCTTTCTGAAAACAAATTGTGCGTTAAAAATGCGTTAAACTACAATTTAATACGTATTTGTGTACAGTATGACAAAAGTTGTGCTTTCACTCAGAGATGTTTGGTCTGCTGGCTGTTCAAAGTTCGGGGCCCGGGCCGCCGGGCCCTTCGGACCCAAACCTGGTACGTGGCCCGGGGTCCGGGGGCAAATCCCCGCTTTCCCGCCCTGGCCACGCTGCCCCTGGTTGGGATAATCTTTCAGTGAGTCACCTTTTATTCGGAGATCGAACTAGTTTTCCAATTCTGAAGTTCGTTGGTATGAGCTAAACTGGCTTGGTGTGGACAAAATATTTAGACGTTTACATCGGATAATACGGAATCTCGGTAAATTAGGACTCGGATAATCAAGACTGTTCTTATTATGTGAGCGCATGAACCATACTCGATTTCTTTTAAATCTCGGTTTTATAAAGACAGGTTAACATACACCATTTAATGACGCAGCCTTTAAGTTTTAACGAGGATAATGAAAGTGAGGGTTTTTTTTCCATGTATGTTTGACTGTCGGTTCGTTGGCGCGAACGCCATGGATAGGTCATCGTTACCTTTTGAGATATTTACTGTGAAAATACTTAGCAGACGTTACAATTTGGGCCTAAAAAGGAGTTTTCCTGGATATTAGGTAATGCATATTATTAAGCTATGGAAGTAGTTGTTAACAGGTGAAAAGGGATACATTTTTTATTTCGTAAAAATACATTATTTTGGAAGTGTTATGCAAAGAATATCATAGAAAATACCAGGACACAATAATTTTTTTCGATGCCAAAGGCAAAATCACCGGCAAAGCAAGTATTTTTTTCGTTTTTGGCCTTAGCAAAACTGATAACAACTTCAGTTCCAAAACGCGTTGTTTATAAAGACTTCAAGGTAAAGAGAGATGCAAGTATCGCACGGCAATCAAAAGGAATAAAGACTATATTAGGAAAAGACTCACATAATAAAATTACTTGTTTCACAAAGAGAGAAAGAATATTAATTAATTGATAAAATAGCAGATAACGAAAGTGTATAATAGACTCAGCCCCAGCATAAAGTAATATTGATACACATATGAGTTTCTCCCCCATAATACTTGCAAAATGAGAGTTATCCCCTCTCAGGTACAGAACTTCTTATAGGTACCAATTCTCCATTATATCTTTTACAGCATTCATTCTCTAAAGATAGTACGAAAAGCAAATGCGTCTGTCCACGTTCCATTATAAGTAACTGGGTTTTCTAAAGGCATAAAACATTTTAAAACATATAGATAGTGAATAATAACTGATGAAAATGCTTATTAATAGTTATCCTAGGTGACATAACTAAGGAAATATGTACCTATCACTGTTACTTAGATTTTGAATATCGTGTCCCGTAATAAGTACCTCATGGATTGAAAAGTTATACATGAACCTAACGGATATCCATGGAAGTTTTTTTAATGAAATGAACGCTCCTCATTCACTCTCACGTCTCAAATTAAAACTATTATCGAAGTCCTATCTATTACCGAAGTACTATTCTTATGAAGTCCCTCTCTCGGCTCTCCCACTAGTGCCCTCTGAGTGAACCCTTCACCAACACGCTCAAATCACCCTGTATCCTCTCCGAAGGTCCAGTTCACCTCCATCTCCGACCACACATAGGTATTTGACAAAAAAACTCGGTGTTCAGATCAGCGGGCAAATTCTTTTCTTCTTAACCCCTGCTTACCTCTTAAATAAACATGGCACCACATTTTTCAAAAAACGATCTCCCAAGAATATGCTCCTATTTTTTCATTCCGTTGAGTGATTTATTTTCACTTTTCTTTCCGTTCCGATATTCTCATAGCTCTGTGTGAATTCCAGAATTTTAATCTTAATTCTCAGGGGATGCGTTTTAGTTGAATTTATCAGTAATATAACGTCAATTTTCATATGCCATGACGTAAGTGGTAGGGAGTGATGGTGTAAGCAGAGAACCGAATGTTTAATGACTGATTAGATAGATACCTGGAGTTTTGTAAATAATTTCACCACTTCTGCGAGAAACTACTCAGAGAAATAATTAGGGTAAAGAATGGTGCATGCTGGTGAAAATCAACCCGTTGCCACATATTTGCAGGTATTTGTCAATGATTTAATACTCGTAGTTTGCATAAAATTTGTAGCATATGGTGCACTGAATACTGGTGAACATTCAACCCCCTGCCACACACCCTGCCAAATATGGAGACCGTTACTCACAATCAGTAAAATTAAACGGTCGCGGTTACAATTCAAATTCAAACCGTCTTGAACGAGCCGGTCAACAAAGGGTTTTCAACCGCCCTTGGCCAGCTATAAAGAGCCCAGATTGTGTAACTTTGGTGATTCCGTTCGGAACGGAATCGGGATTCCGAAGACGTTACGAATGGAATCAGCAACAATTCCGATTTGCGATTGTACCAATCATTCCGTTTACATTCTTACACTCGGTTTCCATTCGTATGAAATTCCGAGTGGAATTTTACACGTTGCCAAATCTCACCAAATATATGCTTCATATAAGCTTCTACGCATGCATTAATGAGTTTGCCCACCCAACCCCACCTCCCTCCAAGTTAAAAAACATTTTAAACTGTTGAGGCGCAAAATATGCTATTTTATCACCTTTACCAGGAAAAATGCATTAACACTCGTATGAAATGCAAAAAAAAATTGGAGTTGAAAGAGCAATGATATTGGTATGGAATAGACTCAGCGCTTAACGGTAATGATTAAATATTAAATAATGAGGGTGGAATTGCCTCTGAACGAAATACATTAATTAATTAAAGGACGATGCCTTTAAGATATTTAATTGAGGAGACATTTATGGACCAAAGATTAGACCAATGGATGATAAAGTACATTTTGTTCTTAATTCGCTGGCATTTCAACGGTGTGGATATATTTCTCCTATATTCTTAGAATATTTTAGAATTAGCAATGAATTTTGATATCACCTGTCACAAAGTGCCTCATGTTTTCATAAAACCGAGATTCACACTTAATTTTTACCTTTCATTACGTTTATGACTAATCCTTTTTGTGAAAAGAATTTTATCACGGTAATTTCACTCTTGAATAATGCGAAATATACTTACTCTTAAATGGACAGGAATGGCTGACCATCTAAGAGGCTGATGTAAATGAGGTCTCATCGCCTCAATTAATTCAACCACTCTTTCCTTTGGTAGACGATATAACTTAATAAATTCCCCCGCGGGTATTTCGAAAGGATTCATCATGTCCCTGATTCGCCTCGTCCATTTCCTCTGCAAAGAGTATCGTCACAGCGTAGCGGAACGCCATTTTGTCGCTCTTTAGTAGATAATTCCGATCCAATTCTTTAATTCCGGCACCTCATTGTTAAGTGGAATTATTCCGATCCACACGGAATTGAAAATTCCGTGTGGATCGGAATTGAGGCTTTTACAGTCGCATTTCGTAATTCCGCGCGGAATTAATCCAAAATGGCGGGAATTCCGCGACGGAAAATACGAACGGAATGATGGCCCCCTGATGACGATGAGGGAGTCACTCGTCGAACCGTTGGCCTTTAAAACCCTCACCCGGTGGCAAACCCGAGAAGAATTTACTAACCCTTGAATTGCCTTGCGGAGTATCATGTAGATATAGATGATGATATAGGTTATGAAATCGTGTCAACAAATCCTCTTTAAAGCTAAACAAATATCAAGAGCAAACAAGGAGCAAGATTATGAACTGCCAATAAGAAAATCGACATGAATGCTCTTGAAGAATAACGAGAAAGCACAAAAAATAGGCATACTTGGAACATAGAGCCAATTTTAAGTAGATGTATCTTAATTACTGAGCTTTCAAAACAAAACTATCGCAATTATTTTCTAGGGATCGGTTATCACCGCATCTTTAAGGGAGGGAAAGCCTTCGTGATGGGTGTTAGGGGAACGTAATCCCACCATTGTGGGAGAAAAGTATTCATTCGCCTGAGAAAACGTGGTTGAAAGCTGGGAAATAATAAAAATATATTCTTAAGCCTTTTGCAATATATGTAGAAATGAAAGGCTAGGCGAGTAAAGGTCAATGAAAGGAAAAATAAGTAAATTTTGGTAAAAAATGGTGAAAGTAAAGGAGTTGGAATATTAGGAGAAAGAAATGAGGTTGATAGAAGAATGGTAAGATAAAAAATTGATAACATGCAGAGAAATGATGGAAAACTCAGCCAAGGGTGTTAACCTAGAAAATGGATGTCTGAATGGAAATTATATCATAAATCTGACTCGTGATGCCTCTGATCAACCCATCCCACTATTGAAACAGTTCCTTTGCCTATATTTAAGTGCCCGAAACTGGAGCGTTCCCTCCTCATACCCAACGCCAACACATGTATGCAATGCTGTGCTTCATATTCCCTGGGTCCTTTCCCTCGTCTTCGTCGCATAACCTGTGTTTGCGATTTTACCATTCACTTTCGTCCTTGTCATGGAGTTAGAAGCAATATGCACTTGGTTTTGGTGCATTGCCATGCAAACTTCTACTCGCATACACGAACCGACGGTAAGAGTGAGAAGGTTTTGCTTACATGCTCAAAGCACTATAAGGCTAGTTACGATCGGTACATTAGTAGAGAAATAATCCTTTTTAATTTTCTGTGAAATACACAATGGATAAGAACGCCTGAATAGCTTGTATGGTTAAATTATTCTGGGCCCCCTTGACTGGGATTCGAGTTCGAATCCCAGTCAAGGAGGATGACCCTTTCACTATGAATATCTGAAATAGTAATCAAGAATGTTAGGGCTATTGCAATCCTTTTGGAAATTTCCCAAAAACGTTTCTCCAAGTCACTTGAAGGAGACTACTTCAGTTAAATCCATAATGATTAACATCTGCGTGTTCACAACGGCTTATGCCAGCGCCTTGAAGCAGCACTAAGTTAAATTCAGATGAAAATTCTTCCAAATCCAGTCAAATAATGAAGTAGTATCAATATCAATAAGAGAACAGCCTATTTTCAAAGCAAGCCAGTGCTAATGGATACAAAAAACCATGATAAATACTTCCTGGATTAAAATGTACTGTCACAGCGTCACAAGTATTTTAGGATCACGCAATTTTCATTGTAAAATAGAGTGTCGCTGGAAAAGTAATTATTGAAGGTTCGTTTGAATTATATCAGGATGTTTACTCCAAAACGAGCATCCTATAGAAATGCCAGATGGATTGATAAAAGAATAATTTTTATTGACAATGGGTCACAATTGGTTGAAAGGCTATCTTCATGGAATTCGTATGAAATGAGATTAAATCAAGTTACGCCGAGATTTGTATTTGTGGATAAGCATTTACGCCGCAATCAAAAGTACTTTCCAGCGTTGTATAAGCTCAAGCAAACCAATTTCCTCTAAAGCACCAGCGATGTGGTCCGATACGAAATTGTACTAAAAAGTAGGATATTTTTCGGTTTCCTGTCTCATTTACTTAATCATACAGGGTAAGAAACAGGTACGAAATACCAGGTACTACATAATATACGGCACGAAGAGACACTTTACTCTTACTGGCATGAAACTGCAAATTCCCATCAGTTTCGGACCGGAGCACTTTACTCCATTGTTTAGATTCGGACCAACATGGAGCATTGGCTATACACTTACCCACAACTTCTGTTTGGTCATTGAAATGAGACATATTATTAATGAGGGTAAGTGAACAAGTTAAATTTGAGTAACCTAACGTCTAAAACCTCATACTACTTGATCATAGGCAGGTGGTATCTCTTCTTGGAATTACTCTTCAACCCGGTGCATATGGAAATCTTGCCTTAGAATGGGTCCAAATGAATACATAGAGGTAGAATATATTTGTTTTGAACCTGGAAAAAATATGCATTCCATCAGTAACATAGTAATATGTGCATAGGAATTAATTATTCAAGTGAAAATCTCTTGTATTAAGTCGGAAGTTAATGATTTAAATATTTAATGAACATAAAATTCATAATTAATGGAATATGTATCCAGTAGAACCTAAAGGTTTCACATGCAGATCATTTCGCATGGCTGTGCGTTTACTATATAACTATATCATATATTCTGTATTAAGTGAAATAGTACTCCATACAGATGCAAAGCAAATCTGTGATATTGGGGGAGTGATTCGTAGGAATATCTTTCTTTAGAGAAATAGCTATGAAAAATATTAAAAATCCTCAAAATAAAGGTAATCTTGAGTATAAAATACATGAACGGCTTTCGCCATTTGCAATGAAGCTTTGTGGATTTCAGAAATCCTTTAAGAAACAGTAAAACACGCTAAATTTGGCTGTTACCGAAGTACATATGTTGAAAAAGATGCATTTTGATAAATACCATTTATTTTCTCTCAAATTATTTCGTGTTGACACTTGAAAACGTTTTTACGGAAGGTAAGATGTCTATTGTTGAAATGGATAAAAATTTTATGGATACATTACTTCAGATTCTCATTGTTCCCTGAAGCCTACCCGAAGGAATATATATGGATTCCAATCATGTAGATTGTTCCTTTGGAAATCGATTTACTGTCGGAAACTCTCAAATTACATCAAGTTTCTTATATGTATGCATAGAAGATAAGACGTTTACATATTCACTCATTCAAGAATAGGTACAGCTATTCAAAGTATAAAGAAAATGGATGGATGCATCCTTCTCTAAGATGTCAAATATTTGGAAAAGATCTGATATATAATCTCGATAGAAGAAACGAAACCAATACTTTATGATAGAAAAGTTCTAATTGCCGAGCCCCACTGTCGAAGCACCAATCATTAACAGCACTGTAAAGTAACTTTACCCGTCCAATCCGGAACCTTATTAAGTGACGCGCGGGTACGAAACGTTTTTGAAAGAGTTTTGTTTCGTACCGGTCCGAAACTTAATTGAGAACGTCAAGTATCGTGTCCACACGGTACGACACTTTACCTTTAGTTCCGTACAACCATACCTATGTCCAGCATTCATCCCTTTTCCTCAAGATCATCGATCATGCCAATTGTTTTCTACTATACTACGTGCGAAATCAAATTGGTCATTGTAGACTGGTTACCGATCGGTACTATCGGTATTTTACGTCAAAGTATAGCTTTGTTTCGTATCGCTCGAAACTGAAAACTATAGACTCAGGTAGTTGGGAGACAAAAAATGTTGTAGAATAGCAGCAACAAAAAGTTGAGGGAGTGGTGATAACTGGTGGGCATGGTCGTTGAGATACTCTCTGCGGTAGAGCGAGGGGGGTGATCAGAAGAGGGGTGGGTAACGAAGGTGGCGGCTTGGCTGTGGAAGTAAAGGACGTTTTGGCTGAGTGCTGAAATAGGGTTGAAGGATGGCTCCCCTGTGGCGGACGGTGAAGATGTGACGAGGGTAGAGCGAAGGTATTGCGAACGAAGAGGCATGGAGAGAGTCAACAGGAACTTATATACGACTGGCTTCGATTGCGACCGTGAGAAGGAAACGAAACAGAGGAAAAGGTTTGAAGGAAAAGGCGGATAGAGAGGCTAGGGGCAATAAAGAGCAACTCTCAAAAGCAATAGGAGAAATGAACTTGAGTATTGGAGGAGAAACTTGTGTGCATCAGGATAACCCCGAAGATAGAAATCTTATATTATCTAACGTTCATTGGTCTATAGCAAGCGATCTAACAACCAATACTGATTATATTCAAAAGCAGGTCACAGTTGTCAGTAAGGAAAAAAAACAATAATTATTTTAGGATCAAAAACAAATTTGTAGACCTCGAATCAAGTGGAAATTTTATATAATAAACTCCATTATTTAGATTTAACATTAGAAAAGTTTAAAGAGAGAGTTTTAGCCAGTTTATATAGCAATATATTTTAAACAAAATATATTATAATTCTTGTATTAATATCTGGGACTTTAACAAGATGAAATGACTTCATTCTGAAATTAAAGGTGATTACTGAAATTGGTAGAAGTACCGCTGTGAAATTCTAAAATATTCTTTTGGACATTGCAAAAGTGAAAGAAGGGGAGCTCGTTTTAATTAAATCGACTACATTTCAAATATTACAGAAAAAATTACTCTATTACAGATTAAAAAATAATTCAGAACTGTCTAGAGGATAGGTCACCAAATTAAAAATAAATAACTACTTTCTTTCTTTCTTCCCTCGTGGAAATTCCTTAAGTTGTCAAAAAGCCTTCATATTAATAAAGTAACACTTTTATGTTACTTTATTAATAATGTTGTTGTACCTGCGATTATAGCCCTGAAGATGGTGTCAATTACACACCGAAACGTTGGCAAGGTGTCATAATTATTTATTTTTAATTTGGTGACCTATCCTCGAGATTCAAATATGACATTCCATGAAGAGGTCGATAATACAGTACTTCATTTAATTCAGAACTATAATTAGTAAATGAATAAGTTAATACTTCCTACACCGATCTATTCTTTAAAGGATCCAGGCATGGTTTCAACAGATAGCTGCAATCATCAGGTCGAAATTGACTTCTATCCGCGAAAACCGTGGGCGGATTCTTTTAGATAAACGAGGAATTGACTAAATTATTCCTTTGCTTATTAATGAGCGTTTCCGCAAATCAACTTTAAGAAACAAAACTGAATAATGAATCATTTATTTCATGGGAAATATGTATATCATACTTACATTTACACAATTTCCATATCGATATTTAAAAAAATAATTTATGATTTACGGCAGGAATGTGTATTAACATAGAGGATCCGTATGACTAGATGGCGCATCGAGGGCCCAAAACTGCTACGTGCTACGTGAATGTACTACGCGAAGGAAAACGTAGATGGCGAGGGAAGACTTTTTGACAACTTAAGGAATTTTCACGAGTGAAGAAAGTTTCGCATCAGAGACCATACTTACATCGCTTCAATGGAACGGAGGTGATTACTAATGACTTAGATTTCGCGTTGTATGCCCCGTGCTTCGGGCAATAATGCTCTAATTTAACAGTACTCTTAAAAGAAATCACTACTCTAATTATTTGAAAAGATAAGTTTACTTAAAAATTGAGTTTTAAAATCTGTAAAAATATCCTAGTCCATCGAGTTTAAGAAGATATATCTTCAAGATGAATAAACTGATTTTAATTTAATAAATTCCACCTGATAAAGCAATTGTTTCACGTTCATTTATATGAGTTTGAAAGTTTTTCCCACGGAAGTTGTACTATGACTATATTTTGTTTGAAAAAAGTCCCCGTTTTTTGGGACTTTAATTTTGGGGTCATTGGGGAGTGAACTTCAATTTTAGCGATTTGACATGTTTACGAGACAAAAATATTTATAAGGTTTTATTGTAAAATAATAGTTAACATCTTGGAATTTGCACTGGCTACGGACAAAGTTTTAAACAACCTATGAACCTTTAAATTCGAAGCAAACGACTCTATTGAAATTTGAGTCGAACATTTGTAACTTAAGGATAGCAGCAATTAGCATAAATTTTGCATAAAAACATTGCTTAAACATAATAGTCTCATCGTTATTCACTATTACGCATTAAAATTCGTATGGCAACTTAAATCAATAGCAACTTAAAATTGATTATATAGGCATTTATCTAACAACAGTAGTTCCATTAACACCCTATTCGAAGGAAAACTAATAATGTTCTCTTTAACCCCCCTCACAATCCAACAAAAATTAATTGCAATCGCAATGATTAAATTATGCTAAAAACGTTCTTCAGCCTTGAAAACATCGCTGTTCACAAAGCTCAGAAGCATCCATCTTCGAGAGTAAAATATCCCCAGCAACTGAATCTCCTTCAGGTGGTCAAGGCTCTGCTAAAGCAGACTTTTTCTGTTGAAAAAGCCTAATACTTCTTTCATGCTCTTTGATTCTTTTCTCGATGGTCCTTCCTGTTCCGCCAATATACGCCCTGCCACACTCGCATGGTATGCGGTATATCCCTGTTGTTTTCAGGCCGAGGTTGTCCTTACAGGTGACCAGGAAATTTTTGAGGTTAGCAGACGGTTTATGAATCATTTCCACTCTGTGTCCTTTTAATATCCTCGATATCTAGTTAGATGTAGATGATATATAAGGAAGGCAAGCCTTAGCGATTGGTTTTTTTTTCTTCCAACATCTCCCCTCCATTGGCGCTGAACGTTCTTTTTAAGGCCAAATTTATTTCCGGTAGGCTATAGCCATTCGCGTGGAAGGTGTCTTTTAGGTGTATTAACTCCGTCTGAAGGCTGTTGGAGTCCGCAATGGTTTTCGCTCGATGGAAAAGCGTAGTGAGAACACTCCTTTTCTGCGCCGGATGATGATGGCTCCTCCCGTTGAGGTTATAGGTCCGTGTGTGTTGGTTTTCGGTATACAGCATGACCGAACCTTCCATCTCGTTTTCTTTCAACCAGAATATCCAAGAAAGGTAAACGTTTATTGGCCTCCAACTCCATGGTAAATTGAATACTGGGATGTATGCTATTCATGTGACTGAGGAATCCATCAAGGCTGTCACGTCCATGTGGCCACACGATGAATGTGTCGTCCACATACTTGAAGAAATATTTTGGCTTCAATGGGCCGAAGTCAGGACTCGATCCTCAAAATCTTCCATGTAAAAATTGGCAATAGCTGGTGATAACGGAGTACCCTTAGGGACTCCTTCCGTCTGTTCGTAGAATTTCCCACTGTATAGGAAATAGGTCGACGTGAGAACGAGGTGAAATAACTTAATGGTGTTTTGGTCGAATCTCGTTCGAATAAGTTGAATTGAATCCCCGATTGGTATTCTGGTGAATAACGACACGACGTCAAAACTCGCCAGCAAGTCTCCCTCGTCAAGGCGGATTTCATCCAAAATTTGGAAAAATGTGCTGAATTTTTGTTTTGACCAAACTAGATAGATAATCGTTTTTATCATCGTAGACCTCCAAGGTCAATGAGATAATACATACACTTCATACAGATAATATAATATATAAAACAGAAAAAGAAAAAATAAGAAAGAAAAATAAACAAGTCAAATACAAAAAAGACTGTAGTATAATACGATATGGTGTAACAGCACACATAAATAAAACATTTGCAAATAATATTTTACAATTTTTCCCACAATAACTATTTCAAGAGATGAAAATCATTGCATATAATTTAGTCGATAACTTTTTCCTTTAGTAGGTACAAATAGAGTTTCTTTTGAAATGATTCCATTGATTTTACATTTTTTATTTCGTTTGGGAGCATATTCCAGCAACGTGAGGCGGTGACGATGGACGATTTATTTAATGCTGTGGTGCGATGTTGGGGGATTTGGAGATCAGATGAATGAGATCGAATGCAGCGGTTGTGCACTTCTGTTTTTAGGGTGAAAAGTTCGAATAAGTATTGTGGATATCCAGTAGTGATTATTTTGAAAGTGGAAATCAGGAGAAAAAATTGCCGTCGCTCTTTGACTTTAAGCCACTTAAGTTTTTTAAAACATTCGCTGATATGGTCCCATTTACGGAGGTCATATATGAATCTTATTGCGCCGTTCATACCAGCCTGAAGTTTCGAGTTATTTCCATCGTCAATGTTAATAAACACTGGACAGCAATAATCGAGATGAGGAAATATTAGGGTTTTTACTAGTGTAGTTCGTGTATTGATAGATAACATTTTTTTAACTTTTATTAACTGATGGAGTACACTATAACATTTCCTCTTGATTTGTAAACACTGAGCTTTCCAGTTTAAATTGTTATCCAATATTACACCGAGATCTTTTACCGTTTCTTCGAAAGGGACTTGATGCCCTCGCACCCGTATTTTCGGGATGGATAAAATGTTTACCTGTGTAAGTAGTTGATTATTACCGATTATTATCGCCTTAGTTTTGCTTTAATTAATTTTCAATATATTATTATCCGTCCACTCTGTTATTCTTTCAATATCCTCATTTATAAGTGCTATTGCAGATTCTAGATCACCAGTTGATGTGTGACAATAAATCTGGAAGTCATCTGCGTATAGATGATATTTACAATGGTGGACACTGTTCGGTAGGTCATTGAGAAACAAAGAAAATAGCAAAGGACTTAACACAGAGCCTTGAACTACGCCAGTTCGATTATAGACCCAGTTGGATAATGTGTTATTTTTTCCTACCACAGCCTGGGTACGATTGTTCAAGTAGGATCTAAACCAGTTCACCGCACTCTGGGAGAGCTTATAAGCTCTTAATTTTTTAAAAAGAAGTTCATGGTTGATTGAATCGAAGGCTTTCGAGAGATCAAGAAGGACTAGGATCGTAAGCTGACGCTTTTCCATAGCGACTCTAATATCTTCGGTGATTTTCAGGAGAGCTGTCTGGGTACTATGGTTGGCCCGAAAACCAGATTGCCATTTATTGAGTAAATTATATTCAACAACATGATTATTCAGTTGTTGATGGACAATATGTTCGAATATTTTTGCAATAGCACATTGAATACCAATTGGTCTGTAGTGGTTAGGATCGGTGGGCTCGGCGCATTTGGGTATAGGGTGTATCAGCGAGTGTTTCCATATTTCCGGATAGCGAGCAGTTTGGAGGGAAGAGTCGAATATATTCATCAGTGTGGGGAGTATAATAGGAAGGGCATTTTTAACACATGATATAGAAATGCCATCATGACCTTTAGCAGTTGAGGTAATCTTTTTGCAGGCGTTTATTATGCATTGCGGAGTAACATACGAAAAAAAGAACTGATTAATAATTAATGTAACGGGAGGGTTAAAAGTTGAAGAAATGAGGTTGTTATGTGTTACATTCAGGAAAAAATTGTTCAAGATATCCGGATGGACATTTAGATTTTCAAGTTTGTTTTTTGTTTTTAGTATGCCCAAATCTCGCATTGATTTCCACATTGATGAGGAATTGGTATTTTTAGAGAGGGTATTTTTGAAGTATGCACACTTCTCGTTTTTAACTATTTTTTCACCAATTTACGTACTAGCATACCATTAAGTAGCTTCCATTACCTTTAATGGCATCCAAGAAAATAACAATATCGTGAAATTTCATAAATGCTTGAGGTTTATCTATTGCTAAAATTTCAGCTTTCCCGGTGTTACTCTTTCGTAACTATGGACTGGTAAATCTAAATTGAAAAACATTTTCAGAGACTGTATCCGTGAATGGTCTATTTTTGCTCCGTATGCCTACCTACAAGCGGTTGTGAGTAGGTTTTGACAAGGGCGACGTTATTAGTTTATTTCCATTCAGGGCTGTCATCATGATACACCGAGTTTTTTCTTGTTATTTGCGTAATTGTATGTAGTAGTCATGGGTATAACTTTAAGCCACTACCACACGCGGAAACGTTTCGCCAAATATTTGAGCAAATTATAAGCAGTTGTGGAATCTGAATTGGGAATCTATTTAACATCCAAAAATAGAATTTCCCCCCTTTTTCATTACCATGGTGACGCCTTGTGACCGTAAACACAAAAACGTTTTGAGGGTTCTTTTTTTAATATATCCAACAAAATTATTAGAATTTTAAGATTTAGGTAGATATTGCAAGCTTTCCCCATGAGATCCGAGTCAGTTAAGAGGACGCAGTACATAATTTTTTTTCCTCCTCCGAGGGTGAGGTTAGTTTTCTTATTGACCAGTAGAGCTACCGAAGTCAGTGCCTACCTAGTCGCCGCATTTGTCGCGAGTGTAGCCTCTACGCACATTTACTTTGCGTGTAGGGGAGGTGAAAACCACGAGCCCTCCCTTCCTTCGGAGATGTTTTTGTACTACGTTCTTTGGGACGTCTAAACGGACACGCTGTTGTGACTTCAGCGCGGGTGAGTTTGACTTGGCTCATGGATACTATAACTTGGCCGATGGCCGCATGGCAACAGCGGACCAGTCACTTTTGCAGCTCGGTAGTAGTACGATGCCGAAATGATGGCATGGCGAATGACGCGCTTCCCTGCGGATAAGGGATAGCGCGGTTCAATAGCAGATAGGTATAATTACGGTAATCTAACGTTTAAGGTATGCTTAAATGGAAGAGAGAAGTCCTCTAGATTTTTCATGGTGCACACCTCCATATACCTTCATTTTTGAACATATCTGAATGCGTATTACGTTTTTTATTTCATCCAACCCAGGAAACAGTATCGCGCGCTCATCCCTTTCCTAAACAAATTTGGCCCTCTTACTGATCCTCACTTTATCAATACTTCGCCCTATACACTAGCCTTCGGTTAACTAATAATAGGAATGTCTTTATAGCATTAGGAATTCGATTTCGTGTCATGAAAGTCTAGTTTTTTAGAGGAATAGGACAAGAAAATAATGTATTTTCACGAGGGGACTTTCCCAACTCGACTCAATGATCATGGCCATAGACAATTAGTTGCGATGAAATAAACCCAATGAACATAAAATATTGCTGCATACAATAGCTAGGGAGAATACTACAGAAGGAGTTGACCACACTAACTATTATAGTGTAAGTCAGCGCAGTTATAAGGAAAATGTTGCCCCACGGCATTAACCTCACAGAATAAAAAGCTACTTACGAAACATAATATTCTGTATTATGAAATTTTGACTTGTCTTACGTTTATGGTTAATTAAATTCGTAATAAGCGCTAAATAGTCGATATAAAAATTATTCCGGAACCACAACCGTCCGTGCATTGATGTCAGCAAGCTTCCGAGCGAGAACTTAGAACCAACTCGGCTCTAACATCTGTGGTGCAATCTAATCAGGGCTCTACTCCATGATGGGATACAGAAAGAGAGCTATTGAAAGAACACATCATTCTGGTTATAATTGTTTTATTTCTTTTGCTTTTTGCATTTCAAATTTTCTTTCTGATCCCTCTCCCCATCCTTACGTTTGAAAGATTCACAACGTCTCTTCTCTTGGGCTGCCAAAACACCAGGGGAATTCCGAATCGGCATTGGCCGGGAAAATATCGCATCGCCTAACTCCGGAATCATGCATTCAAAATAGAATTGTCATAATTTGTCCACCATGAATATCTCCCAGAACCCATTGTCCCTGAGGATCCTCTCCACCTTCAACCCCTTCTTCGTCCACACAGCAAAGATGCAGAAGTCTCGCTGAGAAATATGGAGCTGGCCTTGTATCTGATAGTAGTAATGGTGCTTCCGGTTTATTCTCATTACGAGATTCTTCATCCAAAAATCCACTTTTCCGTTTACGATCGCCTCATCTACACTCATCTCTGCAGCCGATGATGGGCATTTTATTTCCACAATGCTCCGATCCCCCACTATTCCATCGGGAGTTGCTCCTTGGAAAGGGTAAAAACTTCTCTACTATGCTGTTTCCAATGCCACGCGAGCTTTGTCCTCATTTACCCTTCCGTACTCTAGGTGAGGAGAATCGAAATAACGGTACATGATTGATTTTTCGCAGCCTGTGTGTGGACGAATTTTACAGACCTGGCCAAAATTCGAGGCAGTGGGCATCTTCTGACGCATCGCAACCAATTCCACGCTTTCCCTCTGTCGTATCGTTTTCCTCTCTATTTCTTTAATTTCTTCCTCATTCATTTTTAGAGATTCCTTAAATAGTTGACAATCAATGTTAAATTCCTCAATAGGCATATGAGGCCTTTAAGAATTGGGACCGTAATCGAAATCAGGCTTTGTCCCCAGTTGATTAAAGTAATTATTGACCTGCGGCCTGAAGTACTGTATTCAGAAGAAGAATTAAATATTACCTGGTGGGGGAATTTAGGATTAATATATCATTTTATATATTTCTCTTCGATCTCGGTGTTTTTTCCTTCGGTTGGAAGTAGCAATTGCCTTCAGCTGTCTTCTTTGGAGTGACCTTTTGTAGTAGTAGGTACACGGGACTCACATTACAAATTTTTTTTAAAGGGAATGCAAAGGATTTTCCGAGTCAATGCTGACCACAGCTCTGTCACATCTTCCTCTATATGACCGGGTAAGAGCAAAATTAACTCATTTCCCGCCGATAAATTTTCCTATGATAGCGTTATAATGCTCTACAGGGCTGTTATCCTGAATAAGCCTTCGGCTGTGGTGACTATTGATTTGTGCTAGGTTTTCAACTTTTCATACACCCGACATTCTTTTAGTGCTAGTACATATGTTGTTTTATCTTCCCGGGGCGTTTTTTCCAGGACATAAATATCCTATATCTACACACCGCTCATTTTCTCCAAAAACATGGCTGGGCCTATTGAGGATATCCTATTGGAGTAGTTACATTTTTTTCGCTAGTGCCATATTTTGGAATTTCCTAAACTTGACAGCTTTTGTGACCACCATTCTTAAGCGTAAAATGTTGTCGGCGAATAATTTTATGTACGGCGGTATTTTTTGTATGCATGGTTATATGTTTTTGAAAAGTATGACGGATGTGCTTTTACCTTTGCTCCTCTCTCCATCGCGCTAAGTTTCCTCCCTTCCATATTTTACTCGCGGCAGACAAATTCAATTGAATGCTACTATGCCTCTTATTTATACGCTGCTTATCAGGAGGCATTTAAATGATAGAAGATACAAGTGTAGTAAGCTGACAATGCTGTAGGAGGCAATGAAATCCTCAATGTAGAAAAGTTTCTCCTAAAGCGGCCAATGTGCGCGTTAGGGAAAACTGAATGCGAGAGCAAATAGCCCGATAGCTGCTGCTCTTGAGCGACAACCATGTTCCCCTCACGCTTATTTCCCCTCTCGTCCCGCAAGCGAGCAGAGGAAACACCATATCTGAGATAGTGTGTTCAATTTCTGAGGGAGCGCTCGCGGCGAGAAAATGGAGAACTGCGACGGCAGTGGGAGCTAACATAGACGCTCATACCGCGCTGGAATTCATCAAAACTCACGTTCGCTTTTCCTAAATTATACATTTATTTGATAAAATTTCGCATCGGCAGTTGGCGTATCAACTACACACAGGCAACTGTTGGGGGCTACCTAGCCATATATGGCGGTCCTTGAATCGGCATTCAGCAGCATTTCGTGCAAATAGGATATATTTGTTATAAAACCCTCCTTCCAATAATGGATTTATAAATAAATTAAAAAGATTCCTCCCAAATATCCCTCATTGGCTTAAATAACACAAAAATCTTGAGTTGAAATAAGCAAAATTGACTGAATGAGAACGGAACACAGGAGAGTCTGCAAAATAGGGGTGTACTGCGTCCTCTTAAATTTCCAATGTGTCCGGTAACTTTGCCGTGGATTATGTTTTTACTATTTTTTCTATAAATTCCATCCCAGAATAGTTGCCTCCATTATATACGAGGGGGTACCCAAAAGAAACCGAACTTTTTTTTTAATTTTTAAAATTTAATTTTTTAACCAAAATACTTTCAATCCCCTTCAAAGTACTCTCCACTGGCACTAATACATTTGTCCAATCTTTTATTCCATTGTTCAAAACAATTTTTAAATTCATTTTCTGGGATGCCCGACATCGCCTCCGTCGTTTTTTTCTTCACCTCAGCAACGTCGGTAAAACGCTTTCCTTTCATGCCTCTTTTCAATCGGGAAATTAAAAAAAAGTCACAGGGGGCAAGATCGGGTGAATAAAGGGGGGGGGGGCACAGGGGTCATGCCATTTTTACTCAAAAATTGGCGCACAGTTAGGGCTGTGTGAGCAGGGGCGTTATCGTGGTGGAAAAACCAATCGTCCGACCACCACAAATCAGGCCTCTTCCGCCGCAAACTGTTTCGCAATCTTTTAAAAACTTCCAGGTAGAAAGCCTGGTTAACTGTCTGGCCCTGCGGAACATACTCTGAATGGACGACTTCTCTCACATCGAAAAAACAAATCAGCATTGTTTTGACATTTGATTTCACTTGTCGAGCTTTTTTGGGGCGAGGTGAACTTGAAGACTTCCACTGGCTTGATTGCTGTTTCGTTTCAGGATCGTAGCAGTAGCACCATGATTCATCACCTGTGATAACCTTGGAAAAAAAGTGTGGGTCATTTCGAAACTCTTCTTTCAAAGCACAGCATGCTTCCACACGACCTTGTTTTTGTTCAGCAGTCAGCAGTCAGCAGTCGAGGCACGAATTTGGTAGCCACCCTTTTCATCTTCAATTCTTCCGTTAAAATTCGCTGTGCTGAACTCCAAGTCACTCCAGACAGCGCCACAATTTCTTCAATTGTCCTTCGTCGATCTTCCAGGACGATTTCGCGAATTTTTTCCAAATTTTCATCAATTCGGGCCGTGGAAGGACGACCCGAGCGAGGTTTGTCATCAATTGACATTTCACCTCTTTTGAAACGGGAAAACCACTCAAACACTTGAGTTTTCCCAATTTCTTCATCCTTGTAGGCAGTGTTTAGCACTTCAAGTGTTTCTGTGCCAGTTTTTCCGAGCAAGAAGCAAATCTTTACGGCCGCCCGCTGTTCATGATAATAAGGCATTGTAAAAACGACGAGCACACAAAACAATTGTTGCTAACAAATGCCTATAAACAAAACAGAACCTTCCTTAGCAACGACGCTTGCCTTGCTGACTCAGGCAGGGCTTAACAGGGTACTTCAAAAGCTCCGCCCACCACAACATCAGTTCGGTTTCTTTTGGGTACCCCCTCGTATTTACCATTTCCGTATTTAAATGTGACTTGTAACCAGGAATCTTTATAGATTTTTCGAAGCAGTGGTAGAAGTTCAGCAATACCAAAAACCTTTGATAAGCCTTCAAAAAACTGATCACATTGAGTCCCATATTTTCTGCTTTTTCTTGGCACAAAAACCGATTAACGAATTTTTATATTTCCATTAAATGAGTCTTAAACAACTGCATTGAACACCATGGTAATAACATTGCAGCATCATCTAAAGGAAGCGCAGTGTTATTTTGACGTAATCACATATTTCGTTAAACATTTCGGTCGCGGGATATCGGCTCAAAGGTGAAGGGCGAGGCAGGTAAAGTAGAGTGAAGAATGGAGGAAGAGAAGGTGATGGTTGATAAAAGGGAGGGAATATAAGAGAGAGGCAGAAGTAAGGAGGAAGGTTTAAAAGGAAGGGCAACTTCATTACGGGACGGGGCCGTGACGTGTGGACGCTGGGGAGTCATAACTTTTCCAAGGAGAGAAAATCGAAGACGGGGAAGGAAATGGAACGGCAGCAGTGCGGGGCTCACTCACTCAAGCTGGAAGAGTCAGGTGGGGCTTAGAGGGAGGTAGGATAGAGAAGAATTGAGTGTAACGCGAGATTCCGTGAAAGAATACAGACAAAAGAGGATAGGAAAAGAAGTAAAAATGAGTGAAAAATTCAGATCAAGTGAGTGAGTTTCAGCATCACACGGAGAGTATTTTTTTAACCCGCACCATACCTCCAGAACTGATAATAGTCACCAAAAAAAGAGAGAATGCTGAACTGATAGTTATAAAAAATTCCTTTTCCCACGCACGTTTTGCGACTAGAATAAAACCAGATTGAAACAGATAAGATACAACGTTGACATACAATTCATTTTCGTCCTCTTCCCAGTCCGACCCTGTTTCCGTATTCCATACCCTATTCTAATCAAGTGTCCTAACTCCTCCAGCCACAAGCCCCCGCGGCATCCTGCAGGGTAAGAAGTAGATGTAGTAAAGCTTTGAATGACTTGAATTTAATTTGGAGGAGACATCAGGCAAGATATGCATAGAAAGAAATGAAGCACCATGAGTAGGGAATCTTCCATTCTCGAAAGGGGTGAAATTCGTCTTGAAAAAATCATCCTACCTGGCTGGGATACGAACTCGAATCCAATATATGCCGATCAGAAGTGTTAGTCAGGTAAACTACTACGCTACATTATTGCAAATTATGGCGGGGTATTAATGAGAATTTTATGTTGCTGTCTCCAGTGTACCCTGTAAGACAGCAGACGAGCGTTATTGTGCTTGATAAGCCACTATCACGAGCCAACATTGCCACTTTGTAACAACTAATATTGATACGAATATCACTACGAAGATTTAGTTCGCACCCGGATGAAAAAACTTACAACACAGGGAAAACACATTCCTAACACCAAAAGTCAGATATTTTCTGACGTTATCTCTAACGCCATTTAACAGGATGTACCTACATACAGTCTACACGCTTTTGTTTATTTTTTTAACTACGACTCATTATTTTATTTATATTATTCAATGATAGAAAACCTTATTCGATTACATCAAATGTAAGATTAAGGTAATAGTTTATCGGAGACGAATATTTAATGTAGAAGTGGAACGGGAAGCGCGTCTAGGATCTAGCTGGAAAGTATATGCGTCTGCAAGGCACATGGAAGAGAAGGAAGCAGGGGTTCCACACGGAAGTAGTTGTAGGCATCCCTGATGTGCTCTTTACTTCGATAAGAGGGTCAGGGGTGGAACAATCTGAAAGGATGTGGGTGTGGAAAAGAGCACACCACCTTGCTGAGACTCCGTCTCGGAGGAAGGACTGAGGAAATGTGAGTTAAGTGGTTCCTTGCGAAGGGAGGAAGGGGCCATGAGAGCTGAAATGGGACCATATCTCATTCACACCGGCTCTACGTTCGATTTCCCAACAGCGGATGGGTCTAGAATTGCGCTCTTGACAGATGTATTCACAGTTTTATGCTGCATTTCGGTTTTCCCATAGCAAAAATAGATATCATACTAGAAAATTATTTTAATAACGAAGCATTTGTTAGAGGCACGACAATTTAGCAATATTTATAACCTAAAAACATTTAGTCTACATTAAAACATCTCCGAAGTTAACTAAATTATCGTCTTAAAAGGCCTTGCATTATTTTTCCTCACCGTAAGCTAAAAACGCCTTCAGAACAGGAAGTATTTTTGAGATTTTATTATATGTATTGCGTCTAGTAATACATTTTTTTTATTAATTGAAGAAATATATAGATTAGATACTACTACACTTCTGACACCATGTGTGTATCAGAAATTCCTCATTAAAAAAAATAATATCTATCTGGAGCATACAGCTGTACCATATCCCATGGAGATATGTTTCTATTTTTTGAGGAAATATTTCGAAAAATAGTGCAATGAGTGGCTGATTTTTTTATCAGGTGTTTATATTTATAATGAGATCAAACTCATATCACTTAATGAGTAGTGATTCTATATAACTTAAAATAATACTCAGATATCAACTTGAAAGAAATATTAATTTAAGTTATCATCTCCAATGGATCAAGCTTGACACTGATTGATACACATAGAAATACGCTTCTATAAGCAACATTTTTATGACAGGATCTCAAACGGCGTGACATTATGACGCTTGGAGATCAAGCGCCTACTACGCATTACTTATTGAGCAGTATAAGATTATTTTTGCGTGTTGCATGGCGTGACATCGTATTCAATGCCGAAATATAGATTTAAGATATTTGTCGTCTTCTACTTTGTTCTTTTTTGCAGGCACGCTATATGCTTAATGTCGGTAGTGACGTCTCATGAGTTTAGGTTTCTTCTCCTTCACTTTCTCGGGCGCCTTAGGAGTCAGCTGCCCCCAACTCGTTTGATATTTTCACCACTCGGTCCTTTTCCATTCTGTTAATTTGAGCATTTCACTGTATCTCTCGATTTCTGATCCACATATTTATATCATCTACCTTGCGCATTTCTCTGATTCTTTTAGACGTTAATATCTTATCTATCTAATGCTAGACAATATCAAAACAGGCGGAATGTACGCGGACACAAAGCGCCTGGCTGAGAGAAGAGTGGTATGGAGGAGAAGCCCATGAGAAAACCTGCCATCCTTTAGCCGAAAAACATAAATGAAATGAATGAATGCATTGAACGTAGACGCTGTCGTAGATATTGTTGCGTGAGTGATACATCGAACCATAATAAAAAAACATGCTTTTCCATTAGAAAATTTCACCTACAACAATAAAATTGAAAAAAAATCACTTATATTAAGACATTTAAACATTTTAAACGACATGGAAGGAATTGGAAAGTCACCTTACTGGACAAGGATTCGAGATGTAATAGCAATGCTGTGACGATGAAACAAAGTGTGAGCAATAACCTATATCGTGTATATACGCATGAAAATTAACATTAACCATTGGAAGTATCACTGGAATTTACCAAGGTGGATGAAAAATGCTTTCGTCGGCTCTTTGAACACAATCAGAAGAATATGAGATGCAAATATAAGAAAATGACAGCCGCTGCTAGAAGATATTTTAAGTTATGGAATTAAACGGTGAAGTTTCTGAAAAATGTCGAGCATTATTCTCCAAATATTGGATAATGTACTTCTCTTAAAGTGAGGGCTTTCATTCACTTTATTCAGGCCAGTATTTATTTGGCCTTTCATTTAGTTTTGCATTAATCCACTTTAGTATCCCGTGGAGGAGGAAAGAAAACGAGAACATTTTACCAATTAGGCTCGCACCACTCTACAATGAGAAAAACGAAACTTGTGTTCGTTTGTTATCAAGTGTGATGGGAATATATCCTGAATAGTATTTTTTATGATAAAAAATTATAATCGAGAAAATTTATCAATGATTCCTTTTTCGTGAAAGCGACATATTCTATTTGAAATTGTCAATGAAAGTCACCCTCAATATGAAGCTGCTGATATCATTACGTATTTTTATCAAAAAAATGACGAAGAGAAGATATCGATGCCGATAGAATTTACTCTTTCATCTGTAATTTATTATGCATATATATTTCGATGAATCTCTTGGTTAATTTCATTGAAGTGGTACCTAACAATCAATTTGATGGTATGTTGACCGACTGTTTTCGTCCGAGTTGAAATTATTTCACCAAACTGTAACACTTTACTTCCTGGCTACGGATTTCTAGCAATCCAGATATTGCCTACTGGTCAATATGTACTCAGTTGATTAATAGGAACGTAACTGAGTTCATTCTGACCAGGCTATCTCATACATTTGCCGTCTGAGTCCACGTTTCAATGTTACGAGTGTCCTTACATTTTTGTCTCCTCAACGTTCGAACAATCCAATTGCAGAACAGAATTTCACCGGATGAATTGATTTTCCTTTGATGGAATTCCAGATTTATACTTTCTCAGGGGCATGAACGGGTCTTTCAAAAAAGGTGAACAAAGTTACTCGGATTGGTTTTTAAACTATTTTTGTTTATTAATATTTACGTGAAGTACGTTAATATAGCGTTACTTATCCCTTTACCAAAAATATTTTCGAAAAATATATTTTCCTACAGAAAAAGAGATGACAATGGGTGCTAACTTGCCATATAGAAATTTTAATACCCATATTTTTCGTAAGAAACTAATTTATGAGAAGTTAGTCTTCTCTTTAAATCAAGTGAAAATCTCAAATATAAAGCGGAAGGTTAATTGCTATGTTTATAAGTTTGTTATAATTCATTATACTTAGCATACATGCATATTGTATACCCATCACGCCATTGATTTTCGGAGTAGGCAAAATAAAATAACATATTCATTGCTGTTAGGCTCATAAATCTGGCTCTCTTTAAATTATTTCCTCCGCAATATTCTTTCCTCTGATATGCTATTTCATTACTCTTACACTTACAGATCACTTCATATACGCTCTCCTATTCTTAAGACTCTTAATATTCTTCTCCTTAGAGTCTATTGCACCAAATTTACCCATACATTTCGCGGTCTACCCCTTTCTCTCACACCATCTACTCAACTATCATGTATTGTATACTTACAGATAGATTTGAAGAACTTTCTGGAGATATAGGACTTCCAAATTCGGAATGAAATCATGTCGTGCCGCACCGTCTACCTAACAATTGAAATAGCAGTTAAAAACAAGTTAACAGGGTTATTTGTACTCTAATATGATTTACTTTTACTACCTCTATAAAAACATCGAATACGGTTCAGAAGTTTCATATTTAGTTTATTTTTCCTTTTAATTCCTTGAACTCAAGATACTGGATGGAAATTTTAGTATTTAGATGGCTTAAGGAATTAAATGTTCAATCATTTCAATCGATTTTCTCATATGCTTTGTTTTTGCCTGAATATTACCCTTTCAGATACAAAGTCGTAATTTTTTCTCTCATTTTAACAATATAAATTTCCTTGGAAACCTGTGCATTGGCTTTAAATGGATAATCCCACTCGCAGTATTAAAAGGCCAGGCTAAATGATCCATAGACGCTAGCAGTAAGAACTTTGTTGAGAAGCTGAGATAATGTTCACCCTAACCTCTCCACGTGTTGTAGAGTTTGAGGAGTAAGTATAAAGTTTTCATAATTTTTAAAATTTTATTAAAATTGTTTTCTGTTTGATAAAACTATTAACGACATCGGGAGATGAGTAGTGTAATGATGAGTAGGTAGAAGAATAATGTGTATATCCCCAACATGCACACATCTAAGACCAATATTTGTTTTACGCAAGTTTTAAGCAAAAAATTGGCATTATTTATGGTGGATCATATTGTATGCCAGTCGCTGAAAACAACCTAAAGATTGATCAAATAAAATCAAATGAATTCCACCAGATAGAGGACAAAATTCGAGATAATTAATATTATTTTTTATGGCATTATTAACAAAGAAATACTGGAAGGAAAAACAGAGATGCGAAGAAGGAAGGACCAATTATAAGGAACCAAAACCTACAGGAAACGCCGCCTTTAAATGATTTGATTTTTAATGACATGCGTGAGTTATCACGTTATCTTGCTTGTATCACCTGAAAGGATAGTTATACCTTTTTTAACGTTTATGTCGAAGAAATGGGGCTACAGGAAAACACTAGATGCAATAATGAAAGTACAGGGACGGATGGTTATGTTGGCAACCAAGCGATGGTTAGTCAGGAGTTCCCAGATCAGACCAATATGCAATGCAAAATGAGTGCGGAAAAAAATCGAGTACTTGAGTAGTGAGATTATATAGTGCATGGAAAGCGAGGCATATCTTAAAATAGGAGGACACGAACCGGAGCAAGTAAAAAACTATAAATGCCATGATAATGTGTAGGAAGGAAATGGGATTTGTTTTACCGATACTAAAATGAGAACTTCTTAAGCTAAGGAGGAAATTGCTACTGGGAGAGAATGATTGGAAGGGATGAAGAATGTAAAGGAAAAAATTGGCGAAAAGTTTAATATGGAATAACGTTGTATGGCGCATAGGTAACTCGTGAATTTGAAGAAAGAGGGAGTGTATGGGCTACTGGCGATTGAGATGTGGGTGTGGAAGTGAATGAAGGAAGTAAAATGAACGTAAGGAAACACAAAGAAGAAAGTGATCCGCGTGGTGGGTGAGGAGAGTCTGGAGATAAGGAGCAGGAATCCAACGAAGCATATTCCTTTCAAGCATGCAAACCATCCGAGTATCCATTCCCTAGTCATTCATAACCCACTCATTTCTAATCGTATCCCGATTTTATTTCCCGTAAACACTGCTCACAATCGAGATTACCACAAAATAGAAGGTTACTTTGTAAATTTCCACACTGAGTTTTTTTCACCGACCTAGGTTTCGGCAACTTGATAATTGACCTTGATATATGTATATATTGACCTTAATAAATAACCTTGGTAATGGCAAAAGTTGCCAAAACCTAGGTTGGTGAAATAAACTCATTGTCAGTATGGATATTAACAAGGTATCCTTCTTTTTTGTGATAATGTTATCGATCGTTCATTTACCCAAGTTGTCACATGATACTTTAAACCTTATACTTCTCATATACACCATACCTTTCCATTTCACATTTATTTATGCTTATGCTGGTATCGCATCACGTCAACAACCCTCATCATTATAGTGTATAGGGAGCGATGTTGCGCAGGATTATCTGAATAGGCCTCGGTTATAGTGGGAGCAGGGAAAGATGTTTCGGGTGTGGAAAAGGGAGGAAGAGTTAGGGAATTTTTGGGGAGCACTGGGGCTAGGGAGTTGTGGGATGGACGCTTGGGCGAAGCGGCGAACGTGAGAAGAATCCAACGAACGGGTTTGGAGTAAAGCGTGGTAAGTAGGGGTGCAAGGGATTTATTTTGGTCTTCAGGTATGCTACCCAAGGAAAGAGGGCGTGAGATTGGCATCAAAGTCATAACAGCATCAACGGATGTTTATCAGCCGGGAACTGTCAAGAGGGAAGAAATTATCTTGTGATCGAAATGCCGTAGAAGATAGGGCTGTGGCGACAAAAGGGGACGTAATAGCCCAGGAAAATTAGGTTTTAACCCGGAAAAAATTAATAACAAAGCCGGACCTTTTTAGCCATTATGTGGTTTTTGATGACCTTCTAGTGGACCAGGATCAGATAGGGAGCCTCGGGAGGCTACCGGGCACCTTTCACTAATGTAGAGCACTAAAAGCAGGTGTGGCAGAAATAAAGAATGCCTCTCTAGCTCTTCTAGTTACCGAACAACGCGAATTCCAGGAAAATTCCAGGATTTCCAGGTTTTTCCAGGATATTTTCGTTATCCCACCTGGGAGAGCTTGGGACTTTTGATATGTTCATCTCAAAGGGGTCCTGAATACAGCTAAAAAGGTCCGGCTTTGTTAATAATTTTTTCCGGGTTCGGGTCAAATTTTACAGGTTCGTAAACAAAAATATTACTAATAAAATGTTGGCGATATCGAGTAAATGAACATTCAGACGCATCTAAATCCGAGCGAACCAAAATTGGCGCGGCCTGGTTTTGCACTATCCACATAACGGTTTGTTTTAGCATGACGGCGACATTAAACGGAAAAGCATTTCAACCTAATGAAGTTAGAGCGGATATTATATACATATGTTTAAAACTGAAGGGGAACTGTCTTGGGTAGAGATAAATTCACTTTGTTCACTAAGAGAATACCTAATTGTGAATCTTTCGTTCACGAACATACCATCTATAGCATGCGGGGGAGTTAAACACAGTATAATAAAAAAAGAAACAACTTGATGGATTGTGAAATTCATTGAAAGGGTGATTGATTTGTAAACTTAAATTAAATATGGTAGGGTGTGCAAATAAATGATTGATTTTCCATTTGAAAATTCTGCAAAGACGCAATAGTTTTTTAGAAATTGAGCTTTGAACATTGGTATTAGGAACGAATTAGCATGTGGCTAAAGCTTCTTACGGCAGCTACGACAGCAGTGCCGACACTAAAATGAGAAAGCGGGTGAACGGCTACATGCAACATGTATGCAACGACTACATGCAACAACGTACATTGTTACATGTAGTCTAGACCAAACACCTAACAGGCAAAGATTAACTCATGCGGACAAGTTGATAAAGGTAGATAACACTGAACCTTGCTATCATTTTTTAAATTCCAATACGATAATTCTTACGGATCGACGGTATTTCGAAAATAGACCTCCATTATTTTTATTAAAAAACATAAATCTAAATGTTACGGATTGGAATGCCTTCATTTAATATCTATTACTTACTATACCGCAAAGGGAAAATGTGTCAAAGACGCTGGTTACTGCGTAAAAATGCGTACTGGTTTTTGATAAGGATAATGGGAAGAAAGATTGTATGATGAGGGTTAACGGTGAAATAATTGATAAAGTATATAATTTGGTTACCCTGGACTAATGATTGTGAAATGGGAGAATAGATGAAGAAACTAAAATGTGTACGAATGCTGGCAAGAATTTCTTATGTGGTTTGTGAAGTAAACTTAGTAATGAATGTTTGAACGGATAAATGTGTGCTGATTCTGTTAACCAAGTTAATTTTTTCCACATTTAATTTGATCAGAGGGGCAATAGTTCATTGTTTCATTTTTGTTTCTCAATGGAGAAATATGAGGTAAAATTAAAAAAAAGATGACATTGTAGAGTTCACACCACATGTAGTTGCCTTCTAGGTCAAAATATTTGGCTGTTGCCAAACATAGACTCCGTGTGCTGAACTCTATGGCCAAATAGGCAACCATTTCCAAAACCGCACTACATTTTAGTAATTTTCATTAATGAATAATATTTGCGCAATTGACCACAACGGAATACTCCTATATATGCATTTCGTATACTGAGTAACAAGATGCTCATTTTCCTGTAGCTATTGGCAAGATCACACATCCGACCTTATAGAGGTTTAGCCAGAATACGAATCCAAAAGCTCCCTCGAAAAGAACTCAAGTTCTCAAATTAATGCGGAACGCTCCATAGGAGAGAGAGAACCAATGGTTTTTAAAGGCCCTTGTGGGAGTATTTTATAATGGTAATGGGACCAAAGAGATTGGAGGATTGCAGAAGTACGAAGTGGCTGACACTATCAGAGAAGGTCTGAATGTTGGACAAGAAAGAGTGGAAAATGTGGAGGAGGGAGATGAGCTTGAAAGAATGGGCGACATATATTAAATTTTGTGAACCAAAATAGTAGCTTGTCACAAACGAAGAGGAAATGAGTGACGGTTGACGGAATAAGGGGAGAAAAGGTGTCTATTGCTCCGAGCACTGAGGAGATAAATTAGGAAAAAGTTATGGAAAGGAACGATGGAAGAATGCTTTCAGAGGCCGAAACTCTAAAGGAATGTGAGAATGGCAGGAAATATAATAACTTTCTTTGGAGCACATACTTTGACACAAATATGTATTTCCGGGAAGCAGAGGGCGGAAGTCAATAGTGAAAACGTGACTGAGTAAGATGGATTATGGGAAGGGAAGATGGATGTACGACTGTGACATGAAAAGGAAGGAAGTCAAAAAAATGAGCAAACGATTTAATATGAGAAAGATTTCCTTTTGGATTTCTCCCGTCACTCCCGGAAATACAGGAGGAATGAATCCATAAATTTTTAAAACGTCCAGAGAAAGTCGAGTCTCGATTACACTGTCATATATGACCTCGCGATTATGACGTAGACGTCGCATTTTCGCTTTCATGGTATGAATCTCTTTTCAATCACTTCTACATTAAACGTATTCCAATATTTGAAGGTGTCATCCAGGAAAGTGTAATTGCAAACGTATGAATATTAATCATAAGGTTATATAAGACTAGATAGATAGATGTAAGTTTCTCTTCCAGTCTAGTCGAGGGATTTGATGGATTGAGGTGGTGAGATGAGGATATATATTTCTCTCTTTCGTTTAAACCTACGTTTACCGGTAGATTACCCACATAATAATCCACCTCGAATCAAGTCTATCTATTAATTTTCTGCATTAATAATTTAGATCCAAAATGGGACATTAAATAGAAGAGCTATCGAGGAGTAAAGAAATTGTGTAAGTAGCAGGGGATAGGAAACGGGAGGGCTGCAATCAAATAATTTTATGAAAAGAGACATACGATCACACAGGTAAATAAATTGACCAGGATAAGCATAAGAGTAGGGTATATGACAAGAGTAGTGGGAATACGTTACTTTGAATTTTTGCGGTAAAAGCAATTAAATTAATCTTTTGCTTCAGTTGGTGTCCTCCTACTTTAATGACCACTCTCGGTTTTTTTATTCTTGAAAATCTCATTACTTTTGTTTTATTATGATTAATCTTCATTCCATATTTCCTGCACTGCTTTTCCAATGTATCTACTAAAATTTTCAATCCCTTCGACGATAAACTAAAAAATGCTTTGAATAAATTCTTCACGGGTTTCCCACCAGGTGAGATGATCAGCCAGAGCCGACGTTTCGATGGCTAACTCTGCTATCGTTCTCAGGGCGTTGAGTGAACTATGCTTGGCGTCATCAGGGCGTTGAGTGAACTCAACGCCCTGAGGACGATGGTAGAGTTAGCCATCGAAACGTCGGCTCTGGCTGAACATCTCACCTGACGTACCAAAAAATTGTTCGAGATTTTGGCGTGTTTAAACCACTCGGATGGATATCTTAAGAGAGTGATATGTTGTTTATCGTGTCTATAGTCAGGTTATTATATTCCATCAACAGAACTTCGGTGAAAAAATACGATTGGGAAGACTGCGTGAGATTTTTACGAACGGTACAAATGCATCAAAATCTCGAACCCTTCGTGATTGTACCACGTGACTCCTTGGTTACGTGCTCGGAATAATTACGAGCGATTCAAACACAACCCCCCTGGTGGGAAACCCGTGAAGAATTAATTCACATCCTGCGCCAGGAAAGCACTAAGTCTTACGTAAAAAACGCTTTGTCATCCGCAAATCTAACCAACTTCAGATGGCCTCCTACATTGATTCCCGTATCTAGTTCTTCCCATACCTCTCTTACAAATCCCTCAGCAGAGGTGTTAAAAAGCAAATGCGGCAATGGACAGCCTTTACTTACCCCGCAGCTATTAAATAACCATCCCAATTCAACGTCAGCCACCCTGACCTGTGCCCTCTGGGGCATAAGGTTTCGGATGAGTCTCATATCTCACCAATCTATTCCTATTTCACCGAGTATCTGCATTATTTTTCTACAATCAACTGTGTCCAAAGCCTTTTCGAAATCAATAAATAAAACAAAAAAGCATACTATTTCTATTAGTTTTATTACGATTGAATTCCGAGTATCCCTCTCCATACGGAACGTAAGGCTACGTTTACTATGGATGCGAGTTCTGACGAAAATGTGTTCTGACGAGTACGTCCGAAATCCTCGTCAGAACAAGGTGGTTACATTGTGCGCGTTTTATGATAGTCAGTACGTACGTTTCAAACGCCCAGCAAAGATGGATGAACTTGATGACTTTTATTTTCTTGAAAATTATGTTATTATGTATTGTAAACCCTTCATCAAAATAAAAAAATGTACTTAATGCTAGTGTTCAGTTCTGTAGCCACTTCCTCCCACATTTGCCAAGAAATATCTCTGATGTGGTAATTCTTATCTTTCATGTCCCACAAACACTTGTTGTCGCACACTAGATTAATGAGTTTATCAATGTCCATGGTGACCAAAGAACTCGAAAGTTAATGCAGGAATACATCCAATTCAGACGCGGTCACACGAAAAATCAAACTCGTTTGATCGCTCAAAAGGTTCTGACGACGTCGTGCATGTTCTGACGTATTCGTCGCTGCCACTGTAAACACTCTCAATGGAAAACAGGCGTTTGTTTGTTCGGACGAATTCCTCAGAACTCGTCCGAAGTCGTCAGAGCACATTTTCGTCAGAATTCGCATCCATAGTATCCGTAGCCTAAACTGGTCATAGGCCAAGTAGTAATGGCTAATTTGGCCAAACAAAATGGTTAATCTTCTGGGATTCTATTTTAGAAAATACAAAAATTTAATTAGAGTAATAATCTAGTGTTACGATAGCAGCAGGAGGAAATGGAATTTTCCATGGAAAAAGCGTCGAACCCTCAAGAAAACTTATGTGCAGCTCCAAAAAGTTATACACACTATAAGGTGATCAGAAATTCTCTAAAATCTTCTGGCCAAATAATTCAATCCCAAAAAGAAAAAGGAAATAACTTATACATAAATCACTTGGTGGTCTGTCGGAAGTTGCACAAGCTGACTCTTTACAAATGATTTCCCCCAAAGGAGCTTACTAGTTTTGCCTCAATTGTAGACTAAATGAAATATCCACATGTATTATTGAACTGATTACTATGGCAAAAAGAGAAAAAAAACTGCTTCTTTGACGAGACAAATTGTGTAGAAACGAACCTCTTTGCACTAAATCTAGCGTTACTCTATAAATATTTTCTTCGAAGTAAAATAAATGTTGGCAGTGACGAAGACACTACCGCTGGAGTTTTTGGTGTTAAACGTTTTACTTAAACGGTGTTTTCGGGGCATGGTGTTTATAGGGTTGTTAAGAAAAATTGTGGAGATATTATACGTTCGCTGAGTGGATCTAATGGTGTTAAATGTGTTGCATTTATTGGAAACGCACAGCCGTTACTTTTGCTCAATGTTGGCACTTTACCTTGCTTTACTGATTCAAAGCAGTTTGAGCACGACATAAGATGTTGAACGTCATCACCTGTCAATTACTTTTGCAAAAGTTGCAACATAGCTGCATTTCGCAGTTTTAAACCATTTTGAAACCATATACGGTCACAAACTCTACGAACATAGTCCAACTTGTTCCCAAAAAATGCTTTGTCAAAGCGCTCCACTGCCAGAAATCAATGTGCTTTTCGCGCAGAATCTCGTTCCTCAAAGGTTATATCCGCTTTTGTTTCGTCGCATTCAATCGGTTCTACCTTAATAATTAATGTATGTGAAATTGGATCAGGCGTTTCGGCGTTCACTCGACTGTTTGCCTCAACTTGTCGACGCTGCTTCATCCTGTGCATTCGTTCTGATGCTCTCTAAGAGGCTTTTTTTGGATCCCTCATTTAGTTTTCTTTCACTTTGTAATCTTTGGCGATACTTATTAGCCTTCTTTATTTGAATATATTTATAAATTTTTAAAACTTTGGAGAACAATAGCCCAAATTCAACAATATCAGTGTATAATTTTCCAATTCCTGCCACTATTGTTACCATAGTAAATTATTAAATGTTAATTATCAAGTTCTGCCAAGCGACACTTTACATAGCATCCTAAGCGTACGCGCTCTCAAGATATAGTAATTTTTCCGGGCGGCGAACCATTAATATTCCGCTACAAATTGTTGAGTTGGTGTGGCAACGTGTGGCGTCTCGCGCTGAAGTTTAAAGTTGTGTAACACTTTTATATCTTTGCGCTGTTATGCCATATACTATTGCTTATTTGAATATGAGTTATAGTTTTGAAGTTATCAATATTTGTTTGGTATAGACAAAATCGTAACTTCGAATTTCTCGTAGTAGCTAGCAGTAGGTCTCCATGCCGGATCCGCGGAGTAATACGTTGTACGTCAAAAACTCGTATGAAATACATCAAATGTGTTAATTTTGGATTGCAATTTGTTTATATTCAAAGGATTAATAAAGGCAAAACTAGCACTATTCAAGCGAAAAGCTTCCGCTTCAAAGTACTTACTTGCCCAAAAGATTAAAATGTAAGATAAATGTATTTTTGATAGCTTTCAACTCTGCTAACCAATGTGTAGCTAATACTGAAACGGAGTTGGATGAGATAAGCATAGGTATAATGGGGCCACAAAATACTTCCTTCAACCATGAGGAAAGAACTAGTTGATAGACTGCCTTACGTACATATTATTAGGAAACATGTTGGAGAACTGAACATCATCTTTGAGTCCCCATTATACCTTTCGGAATTGGAAAAAGCGGAGCGATTGCCCAGCCTCGGGTGTTGGAGGAATGGGATCTCATTGAGATAGTTCAAGTACACTGCTGCATTCTGACAGCAGCAAAGAGGGAAAATGAATTACACGTGCGTTCTATTGTAACAGCAGCTAAGAATATATATAAATGTATTACCTTGCAACACGCAAATGAAATCATTTTACGGAGTGTCTTTGACAAAATATTTAAAGAATCTTCAGACCAAGGAGAATAGGACCCCAGTTCAGCGGAAAATTGGTCGAGCACAAATAAGACTTTTGATTGCAAAACAACTGAAAGTAGTCGATTGATCATCATAATGAAGATGGAATAGAGGATTAATGGTGCAGTTTAATAAACTATTAAAAAATCAATAAATTCAACTATTTGTGTTTAAAGCCATGTCTGAGTACAAATGCAAGTTTTAAGACTGCTATGAAGCCGTTTAGCCGACGTGTTTTGAGATTAGTAGTTAAGTTTTTACAAGCAATAATAAAAACCAGCAATAAATTGCTTTTTAAATCTTATTTTACTGTACAGAATTGTTTAATATCTCACTGAGAGGAAGCAGATAGTGCGATGCGCGGCAGCGGAATTAATACATTCGGGCTTTGACGCTAGAGGGCTTCCACTCTCGGGGCCGTATTTCGGGGACTACTGGGCAGAAATTAAAAAAAAACTGTAGAGAAAACACAAGTAAGGTCTAATAATTCGTCCGTAACCACAGAAAAGTAAGGAGAAACATCAATTGCTCCGCTATCACCACGAATGCCCGAAATATAGGAAAAAAGATGCCCAAATTCCTAAAGTTTGTGTGAGATGTCTTCCCTTTACGCCATTCCTACAATATTCAACACGATATATTTTATAACCAAATACAACCAATTTAGGGGATTTTCTAAAAGAAATTCGAATTTAAAAAAATAAGTACCACCTTAATGGATCACCCCCGGATAACGGCCTTCTGCATGGGCACTGCAAGTGATTCCGCCTTTGCCATACAGGCTGGAATACACTCGACACATTTCAGTAGTAAGTCCTTGCATTCATCACGGCTTTGCGGCAACTTGGTCCGTACTGAGTTTCAATAAGTATTCCATTAATATTGCGTATTTGTAAATATTTCTAATAATATATGTTCCTCAAAAAGAAAATAAGATAAAAAGTTAAGTTGTTTCCATCATGAAAATGTGTTTTCAATGCTTTCCCTGCAGTAACTACTGAGCACACCATACTTCGTCTGCTGTGTAAGAAAACTATGAGTGTAATCTAGCATTGATAACGTGAATGATGATGCAGGAAAGATTTTTTCAAGCAAAATAGAATAGTTACGGTGAAATACAAAACTGTGTGGAAAATGTACGGAAAGAGGGTCGAGCAGAATGGGATCCATTGTCGGCGATTGACGGCGTTCCAAATAGAAAGAGAGAAAAGAGGGATGAATCAGAAAGGATGAGTGGAAGAATGAGGAGAAGTAGTTGTACCAAACTACTTGTATTCCTTTTTGTTTGGGAGAGGGCATTGAGAGGAGTTGGTGTGCTGGCTGAACGGCTGTTGTAAGGGTGAACCAGGGCGTTGGAATTTTCGAGATGACGTAAGCAGGTGGGTGTTAGACGGGGAAATGAATCAGTTGACGTAGGTAGGCAAGTCAGGAGCATACATTATTCTATGCAACTCTAATCGCCTTTTCGATAATGAAGCAAGCCTCATGTTCCAAGCCAAGCAATGGAACGCCAAACTCAAAGATTACGTCAAGCAAAAAGAGCATGGGGAATTCCAAACATTCGGGCTATGAACAGAATCATATTTTTTTCGGTGTCGAAATTGCTATTGCAGGAAACGGATATGTGAGCGAGGGGAAAGAGATGGTAGCTGTAAGGGGGAACCCTCTTACCCTTTTGCGACCCTAAACAATCTACTCTATTCTTCTCTCTTCGTCTCTATGTCAATCCCTGCATTCCAGGAAAAATCCCCAAGTCCCAGCAACAATGGGCCCTTTCCAGCGAACCCTTACCGCATTCCAAAACCCCTCGACCAAAGAAAGGAAGGGATAGAGAGAGAGAGAGAGCGAGGAAAAATAAGTTCTCATTGACTCGGTCCCATGTTGTTCCCCCTGAAGAACTCCAGAACCCTTATAAATTTCATTCCCTCTCGTGCGAAGGAAGAATAACTTGAACGAAACGTCAGCGCGTAATCCATTCCAAAAAAAAAGAATAAGGGGTTTGGGGCGTATTCGGAAAAATTGAATAAAAGTGGGAACGAAGGAGGAAGAGTGACTGCAGGTCGACCAAGGTCTCGCACATCCATAGATATGTTTGTGGGTGGATATCAGCAGATTGGAATAAGATAGGTACGGAGTTATGAACAGCAAGGGACAAAAAAATCTGTGGTAGAAAAATGAAAGCGTAGTAGCATTCTTCGAAGGACTGTATTCACAGACATGCGTTGATGTGCTGGTATGGCGGACTGGCTTTCCGTTCTGAAAGACCAGGGTTTGATTGCTGGAAGCGGTGAAAATATCTTAATAGGAGTCTCCGATCCCAATAGAGTCCCATAATAATGATAATAATAATTTATTTACTTCCACTTAGAGTGCATAGCATATTTATATATAGTTTAAATAATTCACAAAGGAAGGATAAATAGGCTTAAGGTCCAAAACCTGAATTGAGACCATCCATATTTACACGCTATTTATATAATTTATGACGTAGGCACCGTAGATATTTCACGTATTATTAAAAAGAGCAAATTCAGAAGAAAAAAGTTACAACCATTGTAGAGGTAGAAGATATTCCTTTAATTTTTCTTCTAATTTCATTCTTAACACTTCGAAATTGTATGCTACTTTTGCATCTATTATATGATATATCAATAAATATCTACATCTATCAATAAATTGAATATTTTAGACCCCTTTTTATAGGAGTGATCTTTTATACAAGGTTATCTTTTGCATGGGCACTCTAAGATATTGTATAATTCAGTTCTTTTCCTGAGTTAATCAGACCGTTGTCTTTGGCACCTGGTATATTTCCACTTCTGGCATTAAATATTTGGAAAATCTTAATAAAATACAAATGTCTTAGTGGTTGAATTTTAAAACACACAAACAATGGGAATAAGGGAGTATAAAAGCCTTATGACGCAATAAATCTCGCAAAGAGAATAAAATGTGTACTAGTTGGCCCAAGGGATAGATTGTTATAAGATTAAAAGTTCGATTAGAAGATAAAAAAATTGTTCGCCATTTTTAAAAAAACCTAAATTTTCCAACTTGTGTGCGAGTGAAAACTTTTTGTGTATTTATGTATTTATTTTATTGTCCTCTATTATAACGCATGTAATTGGGGTTACCTGTTTGCGTTTAATAAATTATTATTATTATATATGATGTAGATAAGATGGATGAAGAAATCACCGTGTTATTCGAAATCAGTCAGCTAATTCCATCGCATGGATTCCCTCCATCTTTTCTTCACTTGGTACTCTACTTTTACCAGCCTGCACACCTATCATTGACGTGACAATAGTCCCAAATAACCCTAGCTCTAGGTCGTCCACCCTAATAAAAAGCCAACAATATCGACGGAAAAATATTAATCGCTCGTCTTCAAGTCGGCAGCGATAGCCTTGGATCTCTAGACTCGTCATACGATTTTGTTGCATCAAATTGGAACAGAAAGATGTTGCTTAAGATGCAGTATTCTTTCAACGTCTGTGGACTTATTTCATATAATTACTTTGCTTTCAAATTATCCCTTTCCTTTTGACCTATTGTCTCTCCTCGTTCTTCTCTCCAGGTATTTATTTTCTTCTCATACTCTTAAGAAGATTCCACCACTGTGACTGTGCAGGTACAAAAAAACTGAACTACACCTTTTTATTTGTACTGTTTAAAAACTACTGAAATCACCGATGACATGCAATTGCTATAAGCAAACAAAATTTGGGTAAAAATATGCAAATCATTTGAATTTATCTTTTACATAAGCACTTGTTCTGGTCTTATGAGTCGACTGCAGCGCCATTTCAATTAATTAAACCCATTGACAACGCAATCTAACCTTAATTTGCTAATAACTCAAGCCATAAAAGATGCGAAGGTGTTCCAATGACAATACCATTCAATTGTAAGGGAGAACACGCTCCTTTATAAAGATTTTTGTGGTTCGTATTTTTGCGGATTGTTTATGTTTTGATCGTAAAATATGAAAATAAACTGATACTTATCAACCCTTAGCGACTCCGTTTGCTGTAATTTAACTGGCGCTGATACTACTGTCAATCGTAGTACCGTCGTAGTATCGTCTTTACGGGATGAATACGGTGAGCTGAGAGCTGCCGTCCATTTCCGACTCGTCAGGGGAGGCAATGTGTCCGCCATGACGTTCCCACAAATTCAAAGAACTCCGGAACTGAGGCCGCGCAGTAGCTTTAGCGTCACCCGCCGATTGTAACACAATGGTGTGAAATGTGGAAAAAAATCATTCCCCTGGACTGGGATTTGAACCCAGACCTTTTGACATCATGCCGAGTAATCTAACAAGTTAATCCACGCAGGTGTCCTCTTCCAGTAAGAGTTTCATTGAGTTTTAACGGAGCGAGGTGTCCTCACAGCTACCGCGCACAACTGGTCTGGATAATTAAAGATAACACTTTGCATTTTCCGCACTACTTTTAATGCACCTCAACCGGTTTCGACGTTTTCACGTCATTTTCAAGAGGAGACCGAGTGAGCAGTTTGCCCAACATATATATGTTTGAGAAGAGTAGGTGGGGTAAGCATTACGAAGGAGGAAGGAGGTGGGGACGAACTTAAGCTTAATGAGCAAGTTCAGGGTTTTCGAAAAAGGTTTTAGGGGGGTGAGGAACCTGACCGGTAAGGAAAGGTGGATGCGTCATCGGCACAACTTCGTTAACACTTATTTCACCATACATTTTTCGAAATAAGCCCAATTTCAAAATTTTCCATGAAATCCAATTTAGCACATTTGTAAATAATATGTAAAGTATGAAAAATAAAATCAAATGAATGGTCACGGTCCGATAAATGCGAAGCAAACATGATTTTTTTGTCAGAATACAATACTGATTTTTTATGTTCATCCATTCTTACCAATATACCTTCTTCCAGTCAGCCCAATATAAAAACTATTAAAATCATTTGCATTACATTCTGGATACACCATCGAGGGGTCTGCGTTCAAGTTCCAGTCCAGACAAATGATATTCGATATCTGGGCAATAGTCTTCATTCAATACACTTTGATACGAGAGGAGGCACTTTTTTTAAGGAAAAAAATCACAACGCTTGAAAATTGTGAAATAAAAGAGGAATAATACATTCAAAATGTAACTCGGACTGCATCGGCCTGCACATGAATTTGCGAGCGGGTGTTTGAGTTCCATGAATTCCTTCTCACGTTGCACTCACCGTTAATTTTTTTCTGCCTCTTATTTTTATCGAAACGGATATATTTCGATACTGAACAATTTAAAGGGAAGTAACCCAAAATGAATTGCCCAGACGATGCCACAGAGTATCCAATAGTTCCCCTCTTTCCGTTCTCTGTCATTCCAACGGATTCGGGTGCAACAATTTCTTCTTTTCTCACAAATCCACGGCGCATATTTAATCGCACATTAGTGGTATACTCGATCAAACGAGACCACAATTATTTAAATCTTGTAATCGATCAAGAATTTAAAGTGTCACAATGGATTACCCTGCAAACGATGCATCATCGTTTCCGTGCTGGCATCCCGTTGAAAGAAAGATGTTTAAAATGTATTCAAGTCAATATTATGTTTCACAATGGGAGACATGGGTTTAGTACACTGCAAGGTAAACAAATGCCAGGGATAATGTATGCGGAAAGACGTTCTTGAAGGACTTTACTTGAAGAAAGGACCGAGAAGGACTGAGATTCAAGTGTTCCTCAATATTTTAGGCGGCAAAGCGGTTTGACTTCAAAATCAGACTGAAGGCTACATCTCCAGCTTCGCTCTTGAAAAAAATAAGCAACGGATCGACTCCCTCTAAGAAGAAACTGATGCCTCCGTAATAT
This sequence comes from Pyrrhosoma nymphula, assembly GCA_963573305.1. Classification (NCBI taxonomy): domain Eukaryota; kingdom Metazoa; phylum Arthropoda; class Insecta; order Odonata; family Coenagrionidae; genus Pyrrhosoma; species Pyrrhosoma nymphula. The sequence continues at coordinate 104,085,838 of OY754334.1, read as the reverse complement.
TCAGGAAAAACACAAGCGCCAAGAGTTTTTTCGCCCTTGTTACGTCCCTTTTCCCTACCCCCAATAAAGGCTGGGACACAATCAACGTTAACGTGTGACGCGAGCCGTTGACGGGAATACGTGTAGAGATGGCTAACGGGAAAGTACCGGGGACGGACACAGCCAACGTGTCCCGGGAGTACGTGTACGTGAGAGATGGGCAACTTTCATCTCTCCACGTTTCCCGTACACGGAGAACCAATCAGGACCACAGAAGTCAGAAGACACAAATTGAGAAAATGGCGGACGTCCAGTCCATATTTAGCTTTTATTTGAAGCTTTCAAAATATTTCGCGAGTTTCTGCAGCCATCTTCTTAACCAAGAGTCAGTGCCACGCTGCTTAGTGTCTATAAATGCGTGAATACAAGACAAACGGTATTTTTGGCTCACAGTTTACCTTAAAATATCCCGAATTCGCCGTTGCACTTACGACAGTCAATTTTCACGGGAGGTGCACCGTGACGTCGATTGTGTCCAGTGGTTGAAATTTCCCATCCCACGTAATACGGTTCACGGTTCCCGTCACACGCTAACGTTGATTGTGTCCCAGCCTTAAGCCTACAGTTTTGGAAGCAATCAATCGTAACATAATTGATTTTGACAGAAACCTACAGCGATACTTAAAATGTGTCTGAAGACGCGAAATGGGAATATAGGACAGCAGAAGAAGGAAGCTTGCTATTTTCTATTTCCCTTCTCTATTCCTTTTATGCCGCAGTTTCTACATCAACTAAAACTTACTTTTTTCTTCTTTGGAAATGTAGGTATCCCTCCTCTCCTCAAGTGTTTCGTTAGATATTAGGTACAATATTTAGGTAGTCCGAGTAAAATTTCTGATTATTCGTAATAGAACTCGTATTACATTTTATTATAAAGTTAATTGAGTTTGTAACAACTATAAAATATGTATAGTAAAATAAATGACGCAAAAATTTCATTGCATAGGTATAAATGATCCTCCGATAATTAAAAAATTATTTTGGTTTTAATTTCACTGTTTTTTTCATGCATGACGTTGAAACACATCCTAAGAGTTTTCCAGAAATTTTTATAAAAAGTTAATCACAAAATAGTGTGAAATTCGCCTTTAAAAATCATTTGACTTTATAGGGTTCTAAATTCGGATTTGCCAACTGTCGGTTAAGTGTGTTAGCCAGTTACACCACTTAGTCAACTCAAATTATTTTTTCATGGTGAATTTCAACCTCTTTCGTTTATATCTTTGCATCCGTGCGCGTCACTGCGTACCAACTACATCATTTGTGCCATCGCAATGTTAGGTAAAATTGATTTTTTTAAAGATTATTGCGGTAAGCAATACATTCATTTTACTATAAATGAGAAAATTATGCGAACTATAAGCCACTTAATGTTTGGCGCGTTTGCATAAGAACTTCCTGTTTTCTTTAACTATGTGTCTTCAGAGACAAAAGCCGCATAATCTTATATCGGTATATATTATTAGGAATAATAATTGTTATCCTTCATTTAAGCATCTCATTTAACCTTCATTCTACCCCAAACATTTGTTGATTCACACGCTTTCTGATTGTCAATAGATCGCCTGGAAAACTAGTCCCAAGACTCAAAGGGAACGGTAAAAAAGTCCCTCGAAATGTCAATCTTCATTAAAATATAATTAAGTTTCGTTCAAGAAAGGGTTGACCGCAAAAGTTGCCAAGATGAAAGTCTTCAAGATCGTATTTCCGTGCACACTATCCTCGGCATTCATTTACTTTTCCGGCTATCAGATCCACGTCCCCCAATGTCATGCATATAATATTGGCTTGAATATATATTTTAAATCCCTCTAGCAACGGGATGCCAGGACGGAAATGGCGATGTAACGTTCGCAGGGTAATCCATTATGGCGCTTCAACTAATTGATCGATAACAAGATTGAAATGAATGTGGTCTCGTTCAATAGAGTATACTATGCAATATGCAATCACGTGATTGAATTGGAGCCGTGGATTTGCAAGGCATAGCTGGAACACCGCGGCGACCGGGGGCATGCGAAAATTATCGAGCTGTATTCCTCGTGCTTCCAATGTTTATGAGTGTTGATTTATGCGCAAAAAAAGTCCTTAGCCTAGTTTTGTCTACATAAAATTACATGTAGAAGTGCAACCACAACAATGATTATGTCCCCGGAATAATGCAGATTTTCTCCTAAGAATTAAAAATAGACGCTCTCGAGATAATCGAAATGATAAGGCATTAGGCAGACCTAGTGATGGAAAAATCGATCTCGATTAAAATCGAAAATCGAGTTTTAATAGTCAAAGATCGAGGAAATCGAGATCGAGCCATGATCTTCGAGTTTCGATCCAAACTCGATTTTTCAACTTCGATCTTGACCATTTCGTTTGATCTCAACAGCGAGTAGTAGTCAGCTACCCTACTCCCGCGCGCGGAGCGCAGGCGAAGAGCATGGGATAGAACTCCACAAGAAGCCGCCTGTGCCGTCGGAGAGAGAGCAGGATGACGGCGTCGATGACAATGAGGAAGATGATGGTGATGATCCGGACACGAACGCAGGCGAGGGAGTCGGTGAAGATGAGGAGGATGACGAGTTCCTCGATGAACTGCTACTGAGGTCACTTCTTGTGAAGGTGAAAAGAACGGTGCGCTTTTTCCGCAGTAGCGATGTGGCCACCGCGGTACTCCAGAAGCTGCAGGCAGATGCAGGGACACCCGCCCACCTTTAGTTGAGACTCATACTGGAATTTAAGCATAGATACAACTCTTGCTACGACATGCTGGAAAGATTTCTCTCGCTGTCAGATATGATCGGCACTGTCCTATTTAAACTGTCAAGAGAGAAGACTACAAAAAGGAAGCCTCGGTCCATGCTATCTGTAGACGACCTAGAAACGTTAACCGAGGTCAAAAAACTTCTTGGACTATTGGCCCGCGTAACAGCTGAGGTTTCTACTGACAGAAATGTGTCCGTTAGCAAAGTAATCCCTCTGGTAGCCTATATGAAGGAGTTAAGCAATAATGAATTTGGAATCTCATTAAAAGTACGAAATACGATTTCGTTTTGTCTTAACAATTTTCATAACATTCGCAGAAAACACGTCAGTTTGATGCAGTAACGCGGGTTGGCAAGCACGTGAAGAAAACCCTCACAGACGAGGTGGACAGAAAATTTGCTCGAGTCGAGACGCATCCTATTTACTCTTTAGCCACGTTGCTTGATCCGAGATTCAAAGCAGTTGCTTTTGGAAGCTCGCTTCACGCCAATGCTGCCAAGAGAAACCTGGGTTAGTTAAGTCCAGCTCCAGCGTACTATCAGCATGAGAAGTTTTTTCATAGACATACTCTACGCGCGAGGGTCCCTCCCTCCGATGAGTGACGCACTGGGAGTCTCTTGCGCGTGGAAGTAAGTCTGTGACAAAACTTTTCGGATGATAATACCTACTGTTTATTGCTGTTACTTCGTTTCACCCCCTGATTTTGAAGTAGCATGAAATTCATTTTTATAGGTCATAAAATCCAAGATTTCATTAATGAAGCCCGTGCTGCTGCTGACCGAGATGCACAGGCAGGTGACGATCCTGGCCTCCTCTCCGACGACACCTTTGAGCCTGATGACGACGAGGAACAATATCCGTGGGCGGCGCTTGACAAGCGCGTTCTCATGGCCAACGCCGACCAGGAGAGCGTTGGGGGAATGCCAGTAGAAGTTAGGCAATGCCTCAACAGGCCACCCGTCGATAGGAAAGTGAACCCCAATCCTATGAAAGTCTGGGAGGAGATAAAGGGTGAATACCCCAACACGTACCGTTTCCCGATCAGAGTGCTGAGTATGATAACGTTATCCGTCCCATGTGAAAGACTTTTCTCTAAGTCCGGTAAAATTGGAAAGGCACGTTCTAGATCATCAAGAAAGCCTCTCAATCAGTTGGTCTTTCTTAAAAATTTTAGTGAAGCCGAATGGTTCCAAGCGGTGATCCCCAAACTTTAATGTGCGTGCATTTGTAAATGTTTACTACTAATAATTCAAGAATGTATTCTAATTACATTTTTAGTGTTTTTTTATACTATTCAAATATGTATTATGAGCGTTTTTCGAATGAATTTATTATTTAAAAACAGTTGGTACATGCTTTTGTACCAACTGTATTTTTTTCAAAAAAAGAACCTTCGATTTTTTCGATTAATCGATATTTTGGTTCAAATTTCGATTTTTATTGAAAAGTCGACCTTTACATTTCGATTAAAAATCGATTGCTCGAAAAATCGACCGAAATTGCTCGAACTTTTGACCGACATTTTTCCATCACTAGGCAGACCCTCCTACGACCCTATGCACTGGGATATTGCTCCCTCAGCCCTCCCCATTCCTCTCCGAGAAACTAACCTTGAAAAAACCAACTCTTCCCGCCAACAACCACCTCCTCCCTTACCCACCAATCACGCACTTTCTCCAACCTCCCCTCCAACCATGACTTCATCCATTCTGGGCATTGTATACAGGGTGTTACGTAATATCTGGCAATTTTATTGATACGATTTGTTTATTGTTGCATGCGTGCATTAAACTCTTTGACATTGGTTTAGAAATCTGCTGACGATATCATTGTTGTAGTAGGTTGCATACTAATGTAGTAGGTTGCATAATTTTATTAGTACCATTTTATTTGTAAATAAAATGCGCAACTTTTTCAAGCTTTCACTTTTTTAATACGACTTCTGTGTGCAAAGATATTAAGAATTAAAATGTTTGATTGGCCGCCATTTTTAAATGGTGTATCGAATAATAATTAAATATCGCCGGCTAGTTTTAAACATTGCCATTAACAGCCATGCCAAATGTCAAGTTTTTATCTTAGGTAGTGTTTTATATTTAGCGCAGTTTCAGTGAAAAACGCGTACAGAGAGATAGCTGGATAACGGTTCGTTTTCGGACTCATGTCCAATTGAATTTTTTTCTTATTTCGATCTGCTAAATCATATCCTAAAATATTAGGTACTGAGTCATTACGAAACACCCAGTACCTGCACTGACGGTTTCTATATTTAGTGCCTGGCGATGCCGTATGTGGGTGTGAGAAGCGTTGTACCAAGTAAAAATAAAGTTCTGTGGATAAACACAATAATTCATTCTTCAGTATGAATATTAAACACTTCTACGAAATGAAGCATGAAGCGGTAGTGCATGATGAAATGTACGGTAAAATTTCAGATGCCCGCTCATATTGACGCCAAATCTCAAAGAGAAGCCAGTAGAACGCATTTAATCACAAAAGAGCGAATAATTAGCCGTCGATCAGAACGGCCCTGTCGGAACCGATTGGTAGACCTCGGGAACGCCGGAAATTTGACGTGGCGCACACCGCAATTGACGATGGCCGTAAATCAAATTCAGTTTTGACACCTAAGCGCATTATTTCACCAAGAGATATCCTATGAAAAAATTGGCACAAAGAAGTGGAATGATTTTAAGTCAAGGACACTGTTCTTTAGAAGTTGATTGAACAACAAAGCAGTACTTTATGGCAGAAGAAAAATGCACTTTTCCGCTGCGATACATTAATAATACAGCCGGTTTCAATGTAGTACATAAATGTCAATGCTTTTTTCAAATTGTTTCCTTGGAATGAAATACTATATTCCGGAATAATAAGAGGTATAATTGTGAGATTTCTAACAAATTATGGGGAGGCCCGGCCTTAAAGAATGCCGAGTATTTAGGAGAAGGAAAATGGTAGAGGCCAAACTTACATATTCGTTTTTCCTGCCCTAGAAAATGTATAAGTTCAATTGCCGAGGCCATTGGTTAAGGGATATAGAGAGAGAAATCATGTACTTACCGTATGGTGTTGGCCTCACTTTCTGTTAAACTGGCCGCTTACAATTACCGCATATTCTTTCGTCAATATGATTATCGTAGGCACTCCTATTTCTTGACTGAACAACGCAAGCTACACTTCTTCCTCTTTTCTTTCGTCGCACTAACGTGTCGATCTCAGTAGCAGTGGGAATCACTTAGACTCAAACACACACATATGCCAACGCTCTGAAAGCGACTACCCTGGAACACCAACGCCACCTGCAACCAATCTCAAAAAAAAAAAACAATCGACAGCTGTTTTCCAAAGACGTTTGTTCCCACTGAGAAAATTAGCCAGTCAAAATGGTGGGGCAGGAGAGGGCGGGATTCTAATCGTCCTTGTTCGAATGCAAAAGGATGAATACCCATGGGGGCGACATAAACGCCCAAGGCCAATTGTGAAGAAGTGGTAGAAACAGGGTTATTAGCAAGGCTGATCCAAGGCTACTACTCCCAAAAGTATACTGAATAATGGTGATCTAATGCAAACGTTTAAATTAAAGACTGACCGCGTACGACTGCCTTTTTTTTCACGTGAACCTGAAAATTTGTCTCAAATTCTGCTTTTCCCCATCGTAACTGCCTCACATCGACTTAATATTATACCTGTCCTTTTCCAAAAAATTAATTGTACCTATCCAGTATCTGTCAATAAGATCAGATCTTATTTCCTATACGTCTCATTTCGGAGTCCTTAGGAATGTTGTGCTCAAAGAAGATCAAAGGATCGGTTGTAGAAATATGCTAGCACTAATCTATGTCAAATAGGTCATCCTGTATTATGTAGTTTCATAACACAAGCCTGCGGTGGTTGTGTTTTTTAGTGTTTGATAATTGATTCTTATGTATTTTTTAGCACTGAATCCGAAAATGACCTTCGTTTTCTTCCATCAAGTCAGGATTTTTCGCTTATCAGAAATTTAAAAATTTGTAAAAAGTCAAAATATTTCGGAAAAATGAGATTTCAAAAGAGTCTAAAAACTTTTTTCTCTTATAATTTATTCTCTTTTGGTTAATACTCTGAAATCTTACAGCTGAACAGTTAAGGTGACTGAAGAGGAAAGCGGGGGGTGGGTCTTTGACCCCTTAATTTATAATGGAAAGTGCTATATATGAGCATAATTTTCTATTTTATTCCATTATTAATTTTTTTTAATTTTATGGTTTTTCTTAAATTTTTAAGAGGTACTTCGGGCCCTTGAAACTCTTCCCTTTTTCCACAGTGAATGTCCCTCAAGGAATCTGCAAAGAATATTGGGACTAAGTTGACGAGACGGTGGGAGAGTTGGCTCAGTGAATGCGTGGAGTCGACAGCTCACCGAAAGTATAAATAAAATATTTGAAAGATTGCGACATGATGTAATGTTTATAGACAGCTATTCACGCCACTCATGCACTGTGCAACTCTCAGAACTGTTTCAACCATCATCTGTATTGTGCGTAAATCGAGTTTTTTCCCTCCTCCGTGATCAAACGCGTTTTTGTCAGTGGAAAATTTATTTTCAGGCTGTTACGAGTTGGAATAAATTAATAAGAATTGCCTGGCTTAGGGGTGCTATTCAAGGAGCATTTTATACTAAAACAAAGGTGTAAACAAAGTCAATAATTCAAATGAAATTCATCTTCTTAATGAGGACCGGCGGCGATCGCTCGCTGCCGTCCCAAACTACGTTCAGATTTGGAATTCCATTGGTGAGGCGAGAGCCACAAAATCACAACAATGATTGGTACATTTGTTCAACTGGTGTTCACAGTTTCAATTTGAAGAATAAAAGGAAAATCGTCTATCTTAATATGCCATCCGCCTTTCGCCTAATGGTCCAGACATACCAGTGCCATTTCCACCAGATAATTTACCTGAAATAGATGGTTCCGCAAGTGATTCAAATGAAGATAACACCGAGGAGTACGAACGTGGACGTAGCTCTGCACCAGAGCTTTTTTGAAAGCCTATGCTAAACGATTTGGTTCAAGGCTTAAAGAGAAGAACCTGCTAGAAGCTGGTACCTCATTTTCCTGGTCTAGGTACAGAGAAAAAGATTTTCTTCCATATGTTTTCCTGAAAAAGGATAATCATTCTTCTGGACTGATGTACGTGGACTCAATTTAACATTCCGTACAAAAAGTCCGATTGGAGACTTCATAAATTCGTCGAAAAGTAACCTCAAAGCCTTTACTTCTTCATAATGGGAATACGTATGCGTCAATACCCATCGGATATTCTGTCCATTTAAAAGAGTGTTACAAAAATTTGGCATTCGCACTCGATAAAATTAAATACGACGGTCATGATCATCAGTGGATTACGTGCGGCGAAAATAATATCAATGCTCCTAGGACAGCAAGGAGGGCACACATAGTTTCCGTGTTTTTTATGTGAATGGGATAGCAGAGACAGAGAAAATCATTGGATAAAGGAATATTGGCTAAAAAGAGCTACATTAGAACTAGGAACAAAAAATGTGCTCCGAAAAACTCTCAAAGATCCGAATAAAGTTCTCCTTCCACGTCTGTATATCAAGTTAGGCTTGATGAAGCAATTTGTCAAAGCCTTACCAAAAGAAGGTAGATGTTTTAAATACATCTGTGACAAATTTCCAGCTCTATCAACCGCCAAACTAAAACTTCGTCTTTACTGGTACTGACATTAGAAAACTTCTCTAAGATGGTAATTATAAGCAACAAATGGAAATTGCAGAAAAAAGCCTGAGGAGCCTTTAAAGACGTGGTAACCAAGTTTCTGGGCAATAAAAAGGATCCGAAACATGCTGCAGAGATACAAAGATTTAAGCTGTTCCATGAGTTTGAAGGTTTACTTCCTAAGTTCACATTTGGACTATTTTCCTGAAACTCTGGGTGCCGTTAGCGAAGAGATGGATGAGTGTTTCATCAGGACATCAAAGAAATGGAAAGGATGAATCAAGAAAAATGGAATACCAAGATTCTTGGTTGACTATTGCTGGATTTTACACCGAGATGAATCGCATACATAAAAGGAAAAGCGTGAAGCAGAGCATGAGCGGTCCAAATAAACTTCGGCACATGGAATAAAATTGTTAAGTATTTAACATACTTCATCATAAAGGGTGGATGAAGAAGACGAGAGGTTTTTAAAGGCATGACGTACCTCATAAACATTTATTAATTAAGTAAAAATAAACTAATTTAAAAATGTACTAAAATAGAAATGTAGCCTATTTTGTGGCAATTTCATTAAAAAATAGGGGTCAATTAGCCCGCCCTGCCCTCCTCTTCATACCTCTCAACTGTTTAGTTATAAGAATGCACACATAGGCCAAAAAGTTAATTAATTATTAAGAGGAAAAATTATTTAAGTACATTTTGGAGTTTCATATTTTTGAAATTTTTCGACTTTTTACAAATGTTTTAATTTGCGATTTGCGAAAAATCCTAAAGTGATGGAAAAAATTGAAGGTCATTTTCGGATTTAGCGCTTAAACATACATAAGAAACAATTATCAAACACTAAAAAACATGTCACAACCCAAATTTTGCAGGCTTGTATAATCAAAGGGTAATGTCATAACTGATAGGGTGTGACTATTTTCACCGGCTGAAGGATTTTTAGGGGTGTTTGTAGCAATATAAAAGCACTGACGACAACTCTCCAATTGTTTACCATCCAATTAGCATTTGACGACCAGATAGATAGCAAGAGGTCTTTTTTCAGATGAATGGAAAAAGAGGGAGACTAAGTGACAGGTGAGGAAGTAAAAAAATGCGCAGACAGTTGTATAGGGCGAGTTAAAGACAAAATATGAGACTCAGGTAGTATAGATGATGATAATTCAGGATCAGAGATGGAGAGTGGAGAATTCTGCGGCTGTGGGACCATGGAAATCGTTTATTTACATAGTACCCTGCAAGTTACCTCAAGAGAGTGCGGCAAGGGGCAAATTCTCGCTAACTTTCATTAAACTACATGCTAAACATTTTATAAAACTACGTGTGTCAATTCACTCAAGCGTTATTTAAATATATGAAAATGCATGGTAGGGGTTTAGTTTTAACTAACGTGCACTTCACTATTTGCTACAAATAAGTACTTCTTAGTACATTTATTCCGAAGTATTAGATAAAAGTAAAAAATGAGCTTCACCGCATGTCGAAAAATCTAATTCAAAATTCTCAATCGTAGGTACCTATCTAAGTATGTTCTTCCTACCCATCTAAGATCTTCTATCGTTCGCAGAAAATTTTCAACCCTCCGTTCTGAAAGGTACCTCCCTTATTTGATGGACAATGATCTTAACTACCATTGAATGTTAGGTTTTTGACAACGTAGTCAGAAAATGGATAGGAATGCGACTTAATTAAAAGTTAAATCCCAAATTTTCATCAATGTTCAAATATCGATTCCCATCCTACTTTCATAGTGGCATAACACTGATGAAATTATGGTGATAATGTTTAAGATATTTTATCAACTTCCGCTGCTTACCATATAATTCGGAATTTAAGCCTGCCTCATAAGGAATATGGAAAGGGCGTCGCACTATCTCCTTTTTGAAGGAACTGGGGAAGGGGTAGACTGTATATAGGGTGGGAGTAAGATGAGGGAGATATCAGCGGCTGTTTAAGGGCAAGTTGAGACGGGGAAATAACTTATATTTACCTGTAAATAATTGTACATATTGAGATAAGAATCTGTTCTATTGTATTCCTGAGTAGAGTACACTAGTTTGAAGTAGTGATTAATATAATCCTCAAAGTAAAAACTCATTACTGAGTAAATAAAAACGTTCGGTTAAAAGTAACTGCTACATATTTTTGCAATATTCTACGTAGAGTTCAATGGTGAAAATACGTTACTTTTTCACAATAAATGCTATAAAGGAGGGATTATTACACCTACATGCAACTCAGGTCATCACCCTTCACGCCATGACAGTAGCGAACAAAGCGAAGAATTTTGGAAATACCTTGTTACCATGACGTAGGAAATGGAAAGTTAGCGATAAGTTGATCACTTTTGGAAACACTGAAATCACTCATTCTGGTGGTCAATCGTTAATAATTGTTATCGACTCGCCACAAGAAATTTCAACGATGCGTGGTGATCGACAAGTTCACCAGAAATTAAAACAAGACCTGCAGTACGCATGAATATAACAGCATATGAGTAGGGAATAATTAGCTGATCTCCTTAGTTTTCATTCAGTTAAAATGTTAATCTTACTTTGTCAAATAATTACCGACTATTTTAGACCGCATACATCGAATATAGATAATGCAATCTGTATCAGTCAATAATATACGGATCAGTATAAATTCTCATCACTCAGTGATTTGACACAAGGATTATAGTAGAGGTCACTAGACCAGTTTGTTTTGATAACTCCCCGAACAGAGCTACCAAACTTGTTTGAATAATGCGAATATGGAACGGAAACGAGTTTTTTCATCGCTTTTTAATCTGAACAAACAAACCAAACTCTGTTTAATTTGTTATGATTGATAAAGCCCCCAGAAAAAATATCTCTAGTACTTTTCCGATTTTGTAAACAAATAGGATTTAGTTTATGAGGTAGTATTTTGGTGGGATTTTCTGAAGAATAAAATTCAAAAGGGAATGGCATTTTTTCTAGTTCCATTAAGCCACGTCAGCACTTTCTTTGTAGGCATGCTTAGGAGACGACATGGCAGCCAATGAAGGGCGTCGACATGTGTCATATAGGTGACGGTGAGATGAGACGCCGAGTGTACAAGACCGACAATTAAATACATGCTTATTTTCTTCCAGATAAACTGAATTTGTCGGATGATACCTCTTATCATCATTTTCAGTACTTGTTCAGTAGTCCATTTCAATTTTGAAAATATGATTGATCCAAGTGATTTATTGAATAATGGAATAATTAACTGTCTTCATTGCCCATTGAAAATTTGTATGATATAAAAGTAGTTCTTTTGTTTTACTTTTCCCATGATTTCGCAAATCGAATAATAAATATCCAAAACAATTAATGCAATATCGTATTTTCCATACCCCATCATTATGTTAGTCTAAAAATTTCTTTAAACTCAGGGCTATAGTAAGGTCGTTGTGAAGTTATGCTGAACTCAGACCAATAGTACGGTACAGTAACTCATCGTCTGCACTCCTAAGCTACCGATCTCGGCTGTAGGGGGGAGGGGGGTTCGCTCGTATTTTACGACGTGAGTGGGTTTCTTGAGTAATTGACGGAGGAGGACCGTAATTCTTCAGCGAGCTTGCCTCGAGTCAAATCTGTCAGGCTCACTCGGCTAGGTGCGGCGAGCGAGTTCGTATGAGCTTTAAATGATTTTCACAGGGCTCTTGTTTACACCAATTTCAGAACTTTTCTCCAAGAAAACATACATGCACTTCCTTTCATGTGATATATCTTAATTTAATATATCTACTGTGTGGCACTATATGATGCGGAAACTTGGGCAGTTGAGAAGGTAGATGAAAAAAGACTGGAAGCCCTGGAGATGTGGATATGGAGGATGATGAAAAAGTGAGTTGGAAGGATAAAGTGAGAAACGACAAGGTACTGAGGAGAGTTGGCGAGGAAAGGACTCTGATAGAAACGATTAGAAGAAGAAAGGGGAATTGTATTGGACATTCCTTGCGAAGACATTGTCTGCTGACGACGGGTATAGAAGGTATGGTGGAAGGAAAGCGGGGAAGGGTAAGGAAAAGGAATAAAATGCTAGATAACATTATAATAGGCGGAAGTTACGCGGACACATAGCGTCTGGCTGAGAAAAGAGTGGAGTGGTGGAAGAGCCCATGAGGAAACCTACCATCTGGAGCAGAAAAACAAATGATGATGAGTATCTCTAGCACTGGTCATGTAATTCTCTCAGCTAATATGATCTTCATCATTCTTCGGCAACACCACATCTCCATGCTGATTTTTTCTCAATGCACTCTTATCCCTGTTTTTGGTTTTTCTATATTACCAGTTTGAACGTTTACGGAAGATTAATATGAGAAAATTGCGAGGAACCTAAGTAGCGCATGAAAGTTTCGAAGGATACTGGCATTTGGGTGATTATACGTTGGTTGGTCCAAGGGTTGCAGATATAATAAATACTTTTCATAGCAAGTGTAACGTGTTAATAATTACTGCAACCCTTGTACTACTGGCTTACCAACGCACGACCATCCAAATTTCTCAAGGCTTGTATCTTTTGCAACTTTCATACCTTACATTGATTACAGTAAAATTTGCTGAATTCACTTTCCCGAAGGATTTTCTCCTGAATGACCTTTTCCCCGAAAGATCTGTTTCCCGAACCGTTTACCAGAATCCGTTTTCTCAAAGAACATTTTCCCGAAAAATATTTTTTTAAAGAATATATTGAATTTTACTGACACACAATTTAAATTCATTCAAAAATAGAACATTTTTAATTCTTAAAAGAATTCCTGCTTCAATGCCTTTTTCCCGAATTCGTTTTCCCGAAAGTTATTGTGGGAAAGATATTGTTGAGTTATGGGAAAAAAACATCCTAACCTATATTTTGAAATTAAAGAACTCCAGAAAGAGCAAGCAGACACTGATTAGATGATCGCTGAGTTGAGCCTCGGTCGGAAAGTAAAATCAGTCCCCAGAGCGAATTGGATTCAAGCTCAAATGATTCTTCAAATGCTTGCAGAAAAGCATGAAGGATACAAAGAAGAAGACCCAGGTTTTAGAACATATGCTAATTATTAGCTGCAATATCGACTTAATTATGCAAACTACGAGCTGCAATATCGACTGAATAAATAAATATTGTAAAACTGTCAATAAAATTTAAAATTTATTTAAAAAAAGCTCTTTCGGAAAAAAAAAATCTTTTGGAAAAAGCGTTCAATCGCGAAAATGTCTTCGGGAAAGTTGATTCAGCGAAATTGGCGGAAATGCTTACATTCACCGAAAGTTTGTCGTGCTCTTCTTCAGTGAACATTCAAATGAATACAGAGAGATCGTAGGCCGAGCGCCTGCCATATACTCAGACCTCAGGCCGTTGGAGCCGGTCAAGGTACTAAAAACCAAGGTACCGGTGAGGAGTATGCGAAGTATTAGTTTAATCGCTGAAAATATTTCTATGTGGCAAAATTATTTCTAGCTAATAATTGGTTAAATTTCAAAGGTGAAAGTTTGCTCAACGACATTTTTTGCCAATGACAATGTTATTTAAATAGTGAAGTTTATCTGCTGACAAAATGTACTGGGCCAACATTTTTATTCTAAAATAATATATTCAACCTCTTCCTTGAACTACGACCTTGACGTGGTGGAAGGGCTTGTGCGTTCCAATGACCCCTAGAGCTGGACTGGCAGGAGTAAGTACATTGCTCCTGGTAGGGCCACCCATGCCAGATAGGTCGAAGGGTAGGAGCCAGACGAAAGGTAGTTCCGTGATGGTGTCACGTTAAAAATACCGTTGAGTCGCGTGGGAATACCTCTCAACTATCACTTCCCAGAACATGAAAGTCATTCAAAGAGAATTGATTCCTGGCAACTACGGAACGCCGCCCACTAGGGCGGGTGTCGTGCCCGGCAGCGGGGGAGGCAAGGCCTCCGCGGTCGTCATCACACGAAATCCTTGCACAGAATCATCATCAGAAGATACAAGGGAAAGGAGGGAGAAGAAGAAGAAAAAGAGGAAGAGGAGGAGGAAAACAGTGGTAAAAATAGGAACTTGGAACGTAAGGACCATGATGAGGGCCAGGAAGCTTGAAAATATTAAGCAGGAAATGGAAAAAGGAAAAATAGATGCTTTGGGAGTGTGCGAGGTGAGATGGAAGGATAGCGGGGACTATTGGAGTGATAACTACAGGGTGATCTATAGTGGGGGAGATGAGAGTCAACTAGGGAGTAGGCATGGTACTGAACACAAAGTTGGGACTGAGGGTGGTAAACATTGAACAGGTGAGCGACAGGATACTAGTGGTAGAAATAAAAGCACGGCCGACGAATTTCGTACTGGTCCAGGTAAACATGACTACGAGCAACCATAGGGAGGAAGAGGTGGAAGAGGTGTACGAGCAAGTAGAAGAAATAATTAGAGAAGTGCCGGGGAAGAAAAACCTGATAGTGATGGGTGACTGGAATGCAGTGGTGGGAGAAGGGAGGGACGG
The DNA here is from genome assembly GCA_963573305.1 of Pyrrhosoma nymphula. Lineage (NCBI taxonomy): Eukaryota > Metazoa > Arthropoda > Insecta > Odonata > Coenagrionidae > Pyrrhosoma > Pyrrhosoma nymphula. The sequence goes on along the minus strand of OY754334.1, from coordinate 104,070,835 downwards.
ATTAGAAGTAGGAGGGTTTGGGCTAGGAAGAAGAAATGATCGCGGTGAAAAGGCAGTTGAATTTTGTAGAAGAAATAAATAAGTAGTGACAAACACTTGGTTTAATCATCACCCCAGGCGTAGGTACACATGGAAAATGCCGGGTGATACTGGGAGATACCAAATTGATTAGAATACCAACGGAATACCAAGAGCTAGTAGAAAAGAACATAGGTGAAGAGAAGCGGATGGGAACCATAAAGAAGAGATGGGAGGTTTTAAAAACAGGCATCGGAGGAGCGGCAGAGAAAACAATAGGAACGGTGGAAAATAAGAGGGTTAAGAAGCAGTGGGTTACAGAAGAAATGATAAAGAAAATGGAGGAGAGAAGGATATGGAAAAACGTGAACACCGACGTAGGGAAGAGGAAGTACAAGGAATTGAATAATAAACTCAGGCGAGTGACCAATCGGGCAAAAGAAAACTGGTGGAAGGGACAATGTGAGGAAATGGAAAAGATGCAGGAGGAGGGGGAAGTGGGCGCTTTGTACGCCAAGGTGAAAATGTTATCGGGTGGTAAGAGAGGTCAAACGATACCAAAGGTTAAGGACAAAACAGGGAAGATATTAATCGAACAGGAAGATATCCAAGAAAGATGGAGAGAATACGTAGAGGAGCTATATGGAAGCGAGAATAGACCCCTTAGCCTATATCTAGAGGATGAAGGAACAATAGATAAGGATAGCCTCGGACCAGATTTACTTGAGAGTGAAATAGAGAGGGCATTAAGAGAGATGAAGGGTAGAAAAGCCGTAGGAGCCGATAACCTACCTTCGGAGCTACTGAAGAATCTAGGTAGTAAGGGGAGAAAATCGTTTTTCGAACTTATTCGCAGGATCTACGAGGAAGGGGTATGGCCAGAGGATTTCGTGAAAACAGTATTAATACCTATCCCGAAGAAGAAGAAAGCGTCAGAATGCGAGGAGTATAGAACAATCAGTTTAATTTCGCACGCAGCAAAAGTGTTGCTTAGAATACTAAGTAGAAGGTTGGAGAGCAGAGCAAAGTGCTATTTAGGCGATGACCAATTTGGGTTTAGGAAGGGGAGGGGAACCAGAGATGCGATTGCGGTAATGAGGACACTTATAGATACAAACATAGAGCATAATCAGGATGTTTTCGCTTGTTTTGTAGATTTCGAAAAGGCGTTTGACAGAGTAAACTGGGAGAAACTAATGCAGATACTGGGGAAAATAGGAATAGATTGGCGTGATAGGAGACTAAGCCGAAACTTATATATGGGGCAGAGGGCTCAGGTAAGGGTAGCTGACGGTGAATCAGGGTGGGCAGTTATAGGTCGCGGGGTACGGCAAGGGTGCCCGTTGTCGCCTTTACTTTTTAACATCTATGCTGAGGAAATGGTAAGAGAGGCATGGGATGAGCTAGATGTGGGAATGAAAGTAGGAGGCCAGTGGATAAAGTCGGTTAGATTCGCTGACGACCAGGCGTTGGTCAGTCGGTCATCGAAAGGACTGCAAACTTTAGTAGATGCACTGGAAAAGCAGTGTGAGAAATACGGAATGAAGATAAATAATAGGAAAACAAAAGTAATGAGATTCTGTAGGACAAAGAAAGCGAAGCTGGTGATAAGAGTAGGAAGTCACAAACTGGAGCAAGTAGAAAAATTTAATTACTTCGGTAGTACGCTAGAAGAAAGAGGACATTAGGAGGAGAATAGCGCTAGCGAAGGAAGCGTTCAATAATAGACGGGAGCTGATGACGGGAACCTTAAGTAAGGATGTAAAAAAGAGGCTAGTGAAGAGCTTGATATGGAGTGTGGCGCTGTATGGGGCAGAAACGTGGACCTTGAGAAAGGAAGACGAAAATAGGCTGAAGGCTTTTGAGATGTGGGTGTGGAGGAGGATGGAGAAGGTGCGTTGGACGGAAAGGAAGACAAATGAAGAAGTGCTTGACATGGTGGGCGAGGAGAGGAAACTTATAGATGAGATTAGGGGAAGACAGGGTAGGTGGCTGGAAGGGGTAATGAGGGACGGTGGTTTGCTGAAGGCCGTGATAGAGGGTAGGATGTTGGGTAAGCGGGAAAGGGGATGGAAGAGAATCGGTTTTATGGACGGGATGAAGAAAGGTAGGACTTATGCTGAGATGAAGAAAGAAATACTAGAGGTAGAAAGGGCACGGCACGTGTAAGAGTTCGTTAGATATTCTCTGACTTTCATCACAACCTGCCTCTAACCGGTAGATTACTGAAATGAAAAAAAAATATTCAACGCTTCCAATGCACACATTTAGCGGGTTCATCTCGTTCCAATCAACGAAGAATTTACCTCCCCGGAGTTTCTATCCGAAATAGTTTTTTCTTCCCCACCTAACTCGCTGAGTTATGAGATTTGGAACGGCTACTGGCTTTCTTTTGCTGATGGAGCTTCTGGCCAGATGCCATATTGATAAAAAAATTATTAGCGTATCGCGACCGTAAATATTTTCTTCTAATTAGATGCGAGGTTCTTCCCTTGCAAAGGTTTCGTTTCCTCTGGAGGAATCGCCTTCCTTGGATTTTTCCGTGATATCCAATCAACTCGATAGGATCTATATGGTCTCAGATCGAACTTTGCTGTGCCAACAGGAAAATTCAATTCTTCGTTCATTCTTAAATAGTAATCCCATGCTCCTCTTTACCCAACGCAATGACCATTGACATTAGTTCGGCACTTACCTGTTTTGCTTACTTGAGCATGATAAGAAAATTGATAACGGGAAAACAGTTTATTTTTTCATGCTCTTGTTTTAAAAATCTGAAAGTTTAGTGCGCTAAAATCATCTGACGCTAAAACGGCTCATTAAAAAGTCTCAGTTCATAGTTATATCAAAACACGATAAGCATAGCATCAAATATGCCATGTTTATCATTAGAATTGAAATAAAAAATCTAGTCACAAATATAATTATTTAAATAAATACGTAACTCAACAAGTAAAAAATATAGTGAGTCAGTTTTCCAAGGTGGATAAGTTATATTTTTCCGAATCGCAAAAACTCCTGTCCATACAAAAAGTAGCTGATATGACTTGTGACGCGAGATGACCACAAAGTTCACTTTTTCATACTAAATAGGCACTATATATATTTTTTTCTGTACTTATTGGTCGTTAACCATGGATTTAACTGCCCTGCTTTTTTTCTTCTTATCAAATAGACTCTTTAATTACCTTCATCTCACACACTGCCTGTCCCCATCCCTTTCTTAAAAGCACAGGGGCTAAGAGGACAAAGGGGAAAAACTTGACCTGACTTAAAAAAAAAGTTGACTGTGATAAATTCCTTGTAAATGAATTTATGTTCCCGGTCTCTTCCCACATTCTAAAAGTTTTAACTCCCTCCCCATTTACCGTCCAGAAGTTACGCATAACCGTCGACAGAAACACCGTGTATATCTATGTAGAATATTACTTGTGGATGAACCTTGAAGGTAGTACGGAAAGAAGAGAGGGGAGTAAGGGCGAATGCAGAACGGGGCTAATGAAGGTAAGGACTAGCACATCACACCCCTCCCTCCCGGCTTTCCGTCCACAGTCTCGCCTCTAGGGATTCCGAAGCATCAACAGGTGGGTGGGGCGGGAAAGAGGGGGAGCTGTAAAGGGTAGGGGGTGGAGGGGAGGGAGGTTTAAGGGCTCCTTTCCATGGACGCATTCAGAGATTAGGCAGGAGACACCAGGCTTATCGAGGTCTGGTAGCCCAGTGGTAACAGCTATCAGCTACCAGCTGGGGGATCCAGGGTCCATTTTGCGGGTCTGCGAATACATCCGAGTAGGAAGCAAGCAAGAAAGAAATGATTGGTGTAAATATGGATTGAGAACGGACCTGTCTACTAGAGATAGGGTGTGATTTTGCGACTAGCTATTTTGTCACAGTACACTCTTTGCCACCACTCGGTGCGGGACAGGATCCAAATCACAGGTTTTGGCATCATAACTGGGTCGCACAGTTAAGAACTATAACGAAAAGTTCTTGCGGCATCCTATCCCTACTTCCTAGACCAGGTGTTCCCACCCATGAGTCCCCATTTGGGTTCACGAAAGAGGTTCGAGAGGTTCCTCTTTAATTCCTTCTCGTGACCTAAAATACACGTAGAGTTATAAAGGAATTGTAATTACTGTAAGTCAAAAGATATGTGGGTGCTATACATGGGAGACTTTAAAACCGTTGAGAAAACTTTGGTCTTAAAAATGGTAAGTGAATCAAGATTAATTCCAAAAAATATGTGACTGGAGATTATAGAACTGGACCAAAAAGAGAAATAATTATTTTCTACAAAAGCAAGCTTACCTAGTGATATTCTCATATAAATGCTCAACATTTTCCTTATTAGTTTCGTGCCAAACGTCTCGCAGCATGAGATAAATCTCCAAGCCTTTCATTTTGCTTCTTCGATGTGCAACCGTTTGCTAGAAATTTCCACCACTTAAAAATAGAGAAGTATGTGCCTTCTAGAATCAACTTTCCGTGAACCGAAGGCACCAATTCAAATTTCTTAATGGCTTTCCGAGGGAAAATAAACGATAGGAGCTTGCGCTTCAGTTATATCCAAATGTTAATTAGTTTGGTTGACAATCGACATAAACAACAGTTGCTACAACTACAATATTATTAGTAAAAACGCTGATATCGCTGATTTTCGCTTGGTACCACGGTCAACATCGTAGCGCCACCCTCTGTGTAATCGCGAACTAATTTCAGTGTAGACATTTATTAATCTTCATATAAAATGGAAGTTCGCGGCTAGTCGCGGCTAATGTTTTTGGTGCAAAATCAGGACGCAATATTATACCAATTACAAGCAAACAGAAAGCTGTGTCACTTGGTGGTTTTTTTGTAGATCATCTTTATTGGCGTATTTAGATTATGGCGGGGTGTGTGTAAATATTAGGTCATAGCTCTCCAAATATATTGTCTGTTATGCAGAAATGTGCTAAAATGCAAGAATATAAGTCCTGATAAACAGTGAGAACAATTTCAAATGATTAAAATGATTTTCGGATGAGAAGTAAAAAAATATTACAGGAGGTGCAACTTCATTCGAAAATCTGCTATGGAAATCCGCCAAAACACAAGTGTCATAATTGTTTTAAATCAGTATTTTGGTCTAATAATCGTATTTCATATGGACCCTTACCTTTGCATGAACTCCAAATTTGCATGATTTTACGCAATTTGAAAAATCGACTTTTGGCGCGCTTAACCGACACTGACACACTGTGGGTCGCAAGGGAGTGAGAAATATTCGCTAGACGATTTATTCGCTACAGCAACGACCATGCACGGGGTCGCGAGTAATCGTCACATATTGTTTTGGGGTCATAAGTTAAAACCTTTTGGAACCCATGTTCCAGATGGACTCACCCGTCCTCGTTTTTTATTATAGTGAGACGTCGTCGGACACAGCTTGTGTTTGGATATTAATCCCAGGTGCTGTTAACCTAGTTGAAAATGGCTGGCAATAAGTCCGCAATAATCTTAGCTGTTGAAGCGCGATGTGCATAAGTATCTAGCATCACAACTGGATACATTGGGCGTATCTTGGGAGATGATGGTGATATAACTTGCCGAATTTTCATTTTTATACAGGTACAGACATAATTCTTTATTGTAGCGAATTTATTAGTGAAACTCATCCATCACGGTGCACATGACGCTCCAATATCTGTCAAAAGACCAAAACTGGTTAAAGTTCTACGATTTGAATGTGCTTGAATTCCAGGATTTAAAAAGATGTATATACCACCGCAGAGGCGTTTGACAGGGAGCGTTAGAATACTACACTAGCCATGTTTCGACACCAGCCATGTGAACAGTGGAGAATGTGGAAAAGGAAGGGGTAGATGACAAAAGTAATTTACATGTTAACGGAGTGTCTTTGTGTCACTCTCTGTTTCTGATATGGTTACTAATGGTGCGTGGAAAGAAGGATATTTTGTACCTATCACTTCATCAATGCATGCCTCTTATTTTGTCACTTCTATCACGTCTAGTAATACAGTGCAGGGGGGAATAATATCCTCCGCGTCAAACAGAAACTTACTTGATTTAAAATTTTTAGTAACTTTAAGCCTGAAGTGTAGCATTTAAGTCCCAGATCCCAACCTAGACCTTCCATCAGCTGTTAATTAATAATTAAATTTACACTTCCCTCGTAGAAGTTTTCAACGAAGCGTGCGGATTTCCTTTGTGTATTGTTTTTTATGGAGAATTTATTTACATATTGCGAAAACTGCGAAACACTTGGTGGTACTCGTCCATCACGAGCGTGAAGCCATGGATAGGTGGCTCCCTCGGGAAGGACCTGCGCGAAACCTTACATTCCTCTGCCCGCACATTCACTATCGATTTGTCCTCCCGTCCTTTCATGTTGCTGTGCACATTTTAGCTTTTCTGTAGGTAGATTTAAAAGGCTTTTCATTCCCCTGTAATGAAGTGGGTGTCTCCCTGCATTGAGTTTCATGTTTGAGAATTAAAGAAAACTCTTAATTTTTCCCCTCATAGCCTCTTCTTTCTTCTTTTTTGTGGGCATTGTATTCACTGTCACAGTTAAATTACAGTGCATTAACTTAATGAGGTATACAATACTGATGCAAATGCATGTCATATATTCGGCTGGTAAATATTTCCACTTTAACTCCACCCTCTCTACTCCTTATTTCGTAAAATTCCAAAGATTAACTTCCAATACCTTTTATTGTCTGCGTAATATAAACAATATATGCTTTGTATGTATCTTCATCTCCTTTGTTATAAATGGTAGCGAAATAGAGGGCTCTAGATTCAAATTGAGACCCCAATAAATAATTCCATTTATCTATAAATCTACCACCAATCTCTATACCACCTGGCCTCACACTCTCCGCTGCGGAGTGCCAACAAGTACTGCGATTTAAGTATTTTTTTAGAAACTGAAATTTTGGGAACATTATATTTCACAATGTACGTATACAGTTTTTATACAGTCAATTTGGTCTCGGATTCTCATCCGGAGCTTCATTCTCGGCCCCGATGGCGGCGGGGTAAAGTCCTTGCCTAGTAACCCAGGGTCAGGGGTTCGAGCCCCGCCTGGGTAAATTTTTCACCAGCAAGAACATGGTTGTATATTTCAACCGTTATATGTTACACTTATCTATGTAAAAGGCCTATTGTACTGCCTTCGAGGACATGTTATCTGCCAATTAAAGTTATCCTTCATAATTAGGTTTTCCAATTGGTTGTGCAGCTAATTATTTTATTTTCTCCCTTTTGCTTGATTATTAATCTACTACATAGTACGAAAAGCACATATAGCATGCTTTATGTGCAACTCGTGAATCAATATATTGTTTCTATATGTACAAGCAAAAAACGTGAATACTCATATTAGTGGCATACTTATAGAGTAGTGCATGCACCATGCAGTGAACAATGCGGTGTAGAATTCTTGATCTCGCTTTCAGGCGATAATATCAGCGGAAAGAGTATTTTTCGGGCAAGATGTCATAAAAGACGTAATTAGTCAAGTCTATCAAGAGCTACGTTTGGTGCTTTGTATAACTTTGGAGTTTGTATTCAGCTAATAAATCTCAGGAACGTTCAAAACCTCGTTTAACTATACGTTACTCCATTACCAGGAATATGAATTGGGAATAAAATTTTAAATAACCTTTTACCAATAACAGTTCACTTTTTAAGCCGCAACTTTAAATTATCGAGAAATGTTTTGTCTTAATGCACGGCTAGCCAATCGTGGAAGGTCTTTCGTTTATGTAAGGTGAACAAACACACAAGACACAATACTGAAACATATACTTGCAGGATGTATTTAATTCAAATTAAATTTACAGGAAGCAATCGATTTCTATTGACAAAAATTACAATATTCTCTAACGCCGGGTTATATTAAATCCGGTTGAAGTTAATCGTAAGATGACGTAGGATTTTGGTGAACGTCATGTTAACTAGTAGTTTTTATTTTGTATATAACATCAGACACGTGGTTTATTGACGTTAGCGTTGTATATAGGGGAGCGTAATAACTTCGGTTTTCATACCGGATGAATATGTTACCAGAGATTATAAAACTGAGAGTTAATATACGAAAATATTCATAACAATGCCCATATCTTCTTCCACTGTAATAATCACCAATGTGTACATATATAACAGTAACTATCATGCAAGTAAAACGTGTGAAGCTGAATATTAATTTAGCTGCAGACCTTTTTTTATTTTCAAAATTAAATTAGAAATAGTGGTTTTGCTGTTCTCGGGAAAGGTGCCAATAAAAGAAAATAAAATAAAGATTCTTATTCCTTCAATGGAAGTTTGTATTCCGATTGAAATTCCGAAATGTTTGCTAAAACGTAACGATGTTTTGCTATATTTTAGCGTTTTTGAGTCATCGTCCCCATAACAACCATACTTATTGTTTGAGTTGAAATTCCGTGTATATCCATTAACTCAATGATTCTCTGCACTAAATTAGATATGAATGGTTTATGACAATGTATAAGTGATGATTTTTTTCCTTCCTTTTGATATGCAACGGGGACCTTCTCTAGTTACATACATATATTGAAAACGTATAAATGCTATGATTCGAGGGATGAGGGATATTCTTATCATCCATACAGACTTTCGATCATAGGGACATACATACTTTTAATGCTGATAAATAATGTTATATTGTAGTTTCGACCTAATGATCAAATTTCATAAATCGCGGAGCAATTTGGGTCTCAAGGCCCGTTCTCACTTTGCATATACCCTCGCCGATTGATGCATGAACATTTGCCCGAACATACTAACATACAACACGGGTAATTTCCTAGACGCGTGTTCATGAATTTGCGCAAGTTCTTCAGTTTACACCATGAATTTATGGAGAGAACATGTCCTCACGTATGACCACGCGCATTTACATTGACAATAAGAGGCCTGTGATGATAATAATGACTAACTTCCTTACATAAAACAAGAAAAAATCAATATTTCATTCCTAGATGACAAACATTTATAGGTACATATTCTCGATTACCAATACCCACTCAAGCAAAGTTTCTACCATATTTTAGAAAATGCTGCGGATTTACGTATAAAAGAATGCCTTCCACTTCGCTAGAGAAACAATTAGAGGCCACATGATATATCGAAGAGTTAAAAAAGAAAACTCCCCTCTTTTCTTGGAATGATCCGAATGCATTGAGGTCTAAGTTTAGGTCGTAATGAAAGGAGCACGATCTGAGCGATGCCATTGCATCGGTTTCCCGCACAACAATGGGGCGCTGAGAGAGAGACAAAAATAAGAAAGCAATACTTGTGGATGCATACACCCAGTGCCGATCTCATTCCCCGGCCGCGGATTGAAGGAGAGACAGAAGCGGCGCTACGCGGAAAATTCTTGCTCGATGGGGAACTTCAGGAATGAATAGAACGGAAATCGATAACGGTAAGGGGTGGATATGACAGTGGGGTAGAGGAAATGCTAAGGGGTGGGAAAAAAAACCTGACCTCCAGAAAAGGAGAGGAGATCAGGAGAAAACCATGAAGAATGAATTTCAAGCGACGTAACGTCTTAGAAAATGCTAGTAACGAGGAAAAAGCCCAAAGTAATTTTCTCCACTTTTTTATTTCGGGTAACCTCATTGGTTTCGATGACTTTCTACATTATCAAAGAGACTTAAACAAACTTCCCGATAAATCAATCTAACAACCGAGGTTGATTTATCATTTTTAAAAGCCTCTTTACTCACAACATATCCCTCTCAAATCAGTATACCTACATATTACTGTGAAAGAGAGTTACTAGTTAGTAGGTGAGGCATCATATATTTTTGGCCACCAAAAAGATGATACCAACATGATTTTCAATCTATACAATAATTATTAATTTTGTTGTACTAGCCATCTTAAGGAGTTTCGGCGGTTTCACTCAACTTAAGAAAATTCGACGAAACTTGCTGGAAGCATTACTTATGTTGTCTTACATCTACCTGATTTTTTATAGAATTATTTACCGCAGATTACTTAAGATATTTGATCGAGAAATGGACAAAATATTACATGGGTTCTTATGGGAATACAAGGTACGAGTAGCTTAATTCATCAAAAAGAACCTTTTTCTAATTAAGAATAAGAAAAACAAAAATAATAAAAATAAATTATATCAAATGATTTTCATACATTATTCTATTGATGATTTAAATCATTTTATTTTTTCTTATTATTAACTACAAAACGTTCTTTTTGATGAATTAAGCTACTCGTACCTTGTGTTCCCATAAGAACCCATGTAATTTCATGCCCACTTCCACATCAAATATCCTAAGAAATCTACGGTAAATAAATTTGAAAAAATTCAGGTAGCTTTAGGAAAACATAATTAATGCTTCCAGCAACTTTCGTGGAATTCTCTTAAGTTGAGTGAAACCACCGAACGTCCATAAATAGATATTCCCTTATTTGCCTCACACATCACTGTAACAACCACTAGTAACCTTCATTCGTTTCGTTAAAACACTCTTAAATATCCTTAGGATATCTAGTTTTATCAGACACCGAAATGATATGAAGACGGAAAGCTTTTAAGTAAGATAATAGAGGACGCAAAAACCTCCAAAATGCTTATTATTTCCCTTGAATTTTAATTAATTACCTCTTAATCCCAGAAGAAAATATTTTCTGGGGTCTTTTCTTTTCCGTATCTTCCTTAACCATAATCCCACCTAGCTGTTTGAACAATTTACCCCCAGGACAAGTGTTCCACATAGATTAACCCGCTCTATACCTACTTCCCTTCACAACCATCAAACCCATACCAACCTTTACCTTAAGTCTATCTTCATTCCAAATTTTGGAACTCCATACCCCCTCAAATTATATCTTTCTCATTGCTTCGATCATTCAAAGATAAAATATGTTCATAATTCATAACTCGACATTTAAGTGGTGTAAATGTTTATTTCTTCCGGAAAAATGTGTGCTATGATAATTTGATCAGAATATAAAATTATAAAATGTAGCTGGTAATTTTGAATTATTTCTGGCTGAACGTGCTACTACGCTTCTTATGGAAGCTCAAGTTCTCAGGCTTGAGACAACAACCCGAAAATTGATTCATCAAAGATATTCTTTTTGTTTGCAATTTCCACATTACTCTCTGCATCCGTTTTAACATGCTACCAAACTTCCTTCCTGGTTTCGTCCCGACTGAGTGAGTCAAAGGCTAAATTTCACCTTCACATCACTTAAAAATATTTATACCACTAATGACAGCCTTTAGCTCTTAGAAAACAAAATTAATTTACCAAATAGTCATATTATTAGTCAAATACATTTTACATATACACTAATCACAGCCATAAGAGCCGACTGCAGCGCCATTTCTTTTGATATAACGAAATTTCACTTCAGTTCCTGTAAGCAGGTGTGAGATTGAACCTCAGGCACTGGGGCTGTTAAAATAGATATTAAAGGACGCGGATTCCCCTATTCAACGCCCAAAACCGAAACCAGAGATCTCACGGGAAGTAAAGGGTGGGCCGGGCCCCCCTTAAACTTCTAAAGCCTCGTGAGTAGGTACCTTTTTTATTTTTTTTGTGTCACGAAGTGACGTGGAGAAGGTTTCGCACTTCCTCCCGTGCGAAGAAGTTTCGCGTGGGAATTGGGATTTGCTCCCTTCTCTTGATTTTTTTGTGTGAGCACGCTTCCTGACCCGGCCGGGTGGGCAGGGCCGGCTACATAATGGCTAACTTAAGAAGCGGATTGCGTCTCTTGATATCTGTTTTAAAAGTCAGTTCCTGTAGTTACGGTTTCTCTATACAACTTTCTTCAGAAACCCTCTTTTGTCGAAAGTTTAAGTGATTCCGGTTTTTATTATAAATAGAAAAATAATAATTATATTCCCCGTGTTTCACTTATTCTCGCATTTAATATCATGAAATTAAAAATAGAAATGTTCTCAATTAATAACGTGGAATGATAGGATTATGTTGCTTATATCAAGTAGAGGACAGTTTTTTCTAGAATAAGTCAACCTATCAATTAAATGGTTTTTGATCATTTTATAGTGGGAGCAACTATATATTTTCTTTTTCACACCTCTTTCCATACCTCTCAATGTGTCGATACACGCACATACATAAATAACCGCATGGGGAACAGCAGCGCAGCGCCGCCCGAAAAGCGCAGCGCAGCAGCGCCTCTCATTTCCGCAATAAATTCCCCACCCTTATCGTCGCACTACTCCCTCGCCACTCTCCCTCGCATTTAAATGCAGCGACGGCAGCGGCAGACGAGCTCGCATGCAACGGCAATCAGGATTCGAATGGGACTGGTGGAGACGTATGGCGGAAGGGAAATTAGCGCGGGAATAAACCAACTTTAAAGCAAAAAAAGTAAAAATACGATTGTGCTCGAGCGTAAGGACAAAAGAGGAGCGAAAAAATTCATCCTCATGCACCCGAAAAACGTACAAAAGCCGTGAAACTCTTTCGCGCGTCGTCTCTTGCTTCCAATTCTTGCCACCCTTATAACTAGCGTCGCCGGCGTAGAGTAATGAATATGTGTTCTCAGTTCAAATCATAAAATACAGAACCAATGGAGGAAAATATCGGGTTCCGGTGTTGGTTATTGAACTGGCTTCCCATCTCGAGGGTATGGGTCCGAAATTCGGCAGTGACTGAGATTTTTCAGTAGAACTCATATTATTAATCAATGCCCCGGTTAATTTGATGTATTCTGTGACATGTGCGAAAATTGCGGCAGATACGTTGTATGTAGGTGTATGAGCACATAGGTGCAATACTGCCTGATGACGTCACCAAACATGGAAACCCAGTTTATTTTTTGTACGTGGATATTAAGGAAACATTTTCTATTTATTTGACCCCACCAAACTTTTTACATATTTGAGTATACGCTCAACTGAGAAAATTTACGATAAATTTCAAGGTACAGTATTTTTTGCAGATAATTCATATCTATTATAAGCATTTTTTCTTCCCAATTGGCAAAAAAGCTAATTTTGAAAAAAATAAATTGCAATACATAAGGGATATATAAAATTAGTATTTTTATGACCACTAAATACGAATTTTAGACGTAATGTACCAGAGATGTAGAAAAAGAGAAGAGTTTTGCTATAAATATATTTTATCTTGCATCAAAGGTTATCAAATAACAATGCTATTAGCAATATTCTAAAGTTGATATTTGAACAATGGTTTTTCTGTCTTTATAATATGTCAACCATGTCTGATTTCACTCTTTTAAAATAGTAAAAAAATGTACTGGATAAAAATTAATTTTCTGTAATCTAGGATTGAACTCATTGGAGGTTATTGTTTTAATTAAAGCTTAAAAATCAGTAATAAACGTTTTACAAACCAAAAGGTCAATCTTTACATTTTATGCTTTCGTTCTTCTGGCCATTGGTTGTCCTGCATTCAACAGGGAATCAGTATCAAAGTTAAGTCGATTTTAGAGAGGTTGCCCAATGTCAGAGGCTATATTTTGGGGAGAAAGTGATTGATACTTTATGCCATTATTCGAAACTTTGATGAGATCGAGGCGCACGTGCACATAAATGAGGGCAAAATTCAGTTTCTGTGAAACGCTTGCGCAGCACCCACGTTAACTCATTGATACGCAGAAAGGAAAATGATTGATGTCAAAGGATGACAGTTCCAGGTGAAAATGGCGTCCATGATCGCTCCGCATGTCTTATTCTCAGGCGTACATTAGCAAAGAGCCTGGTATTGGATGTTAAATCCTTGCGCGGCATGACGTCGACAGCTTAAACAGGTAGTTGGTTCTGCGTAAAGCCACCTTAATACTAATTTATTCATGCTATGGCTAGTTGTTGAAAAACGTGACCTTTTTTGATATGAAAAAAGGGATCATAATTTTGCGAACTATGTATTTTGCAAATTAACCTTGTAATTACATGGAGTTAAATGCTTGAATGGGTAAAAAATTAGGAAAATGTATTCTCATATCGAGCGTGAATTCCATTTTCACGATAAACTGTTTCTAAGAAAAATTATCCTTGGAGATTTTATAATGACAAGTATTTGGCAACCGAGCATCTTTACTTTTGAGATATTAGTAAATAAACGCATTAATTAATGATTATAATGCAATGAAGTCAAAATGCGTATGGTTAATACAATTGGCGCTGCCCTTGTTTTCTATGCCAGGCAAAAATGTGCACTTAAAATGTTTTCGTCGAATAGTTAGCATATATCGCGACTCAATTTTGTTTTCTAACAGCTAATCCATTTCATTATTATTACAGTATTTATACACAGCACGAACGAAACGGTAGAGTCCTGTATTTATTTTGACTCTCACAGAGTGGATATGGAACCTCCTGAAGCCAAATGTGATGTCGGATCGGTCAGTTCGGGAAAGCTCTTGACAAACATGGGCATTTGCGTTATTATAGAAAGGTAAGTTGATTGGAAAGAACAAGATTATTGGTGAAGTTGCAGAAGCGTTGAAAGAATCCCGGCGTCGGAATTGGGTTTCTCTCTGCAAAAGGTAGCATGATGACCTCAGATTTGCACCCCACCTGATGGACTTAGCACTAGGCTTGAATTGTTCCTCTTAAGACAATCAAGCACGGAACTTCACTGAAAAGTCACCACTACGACAGGAATTTGAGCTTAGACCATTGATATTGGACTCCAGTACTCTGGCCATAAAACCAACCTGCTCTGATGAGATGCTGAATGTTGGAAAGAAGACTTCCGTTGTGTGGCTTGGACAAGACAGGTCTTCCCGCTTCTCATCCGCGTGTTCATCCTGGTGGACGACATTTTTCACAATAAAAAAGGACAGGTACGTTCTTCGGCTGTTGCAGATAACACCTGGAGTGGACAGAAACTCAACATCAATTTGGAAGAATCCATATCAATTGTGAAGAAAATACGCTCATTCCCAATTATTATTATAGAGAATTATTGAGAAAAAAATACAAGGAGTATTCTTGATACTCCCATCGTATCTTTATTTCGTGAACGCGAAATTACATAATTTACTCTCGTTATTGGGAGATTCTTTTGTTTTGCTTGTCAGAAAGAAACTTGAAATGAAAGAAAAAAAATTACTCTATACATAACATTTATTCATCGAAATCATGAGTGCAAATGGCTAACCTATGAACAATTGGTCGATGGTAACTAATATTTTCTGCTTTCCAATGTTAATTTTATATTTCTTGTGATATATAAGTCTAACTCACGTTCTAAGCTCTCCGTAGACACCTCGATCACTAAAATCGACCGACTCGTTCGGGAGATACAACTGAACTGGAGCCTAATTCAGTAAGGACTCGACATCGGAAAATCCGTGAATGTGACGTCATTTCCCCCGACAAATCTCAACCACTGAATGGCCCTAATTGAAAATGTTGAGGCTGTGACGTCAAAATTTCGTCATTTTCGAGTATCGGAAATTCCGAGAACATAGAGAATAGCCCCACTGAGCGCCCGCCGTGTCCTTACAAGCCCAAATTTTGACCCCCACGAGCAGCGCTGTACGGCACCTCATAACCTCCCTCCGTTCGCGACAAATTATTTCCGGTAGTCGACAAAACGGGCTATCCAGTCATAGTTTTAGATATTCTGTTACCCTTGTAGTTTTTGCACACGAGGCCCCCGAAAGTACACAAATAATGGTCGAGGCAAAAACTTACATGACACCGAGAACCAACCATAAGATGTTCATTCGTATTCACATAAAAAACTTGAATAGAGGAGATGGAGTCACTCTCCAGCACTTGAAAACGCATTTTCCACGATTCCAAGCAAAACATTCAAAGAACAATTCGGCACCAGGCTGAGTGAGGCCAATACTGAAGGTGGTCAAAAATGCCATTGAATAATTCGGATCTGAAGAATCAGACTGGATCATCCTGCGAAACATTTCATGCCCACCAGGATGAACACACGAGGAAGAGAACCCTGAAGACCAGTCTCATCGATGTTGGATGCAGTTGGAAATTGCACTAATGTCAAGGATATATCATAAGAGTAGAAAAAGGATACTGCTCAGTCCATGATGCTTGAAGAGTAATACAGAAACGCAACGTAATGCGCTGGGAGTTAATATTCCACAAGAAATCAAAATTAAAAATATTATCTAAAGCCGACGTCAGTAAGGTTAGATTTTTTAAACTTACTGCATAATTAATGAACATGTTTGCGGGTAGGCCATTGAATTCATTGGAAAATATGCCCTGTGCGATACAGCTAGCAATGATGTTCCTCTTCCTTTGCATTAAGATCTGTTTATTTCTCAATGAAAGTCACGTTGGCTCACAAACTACGATGTATCTTAAAAGGGCAGGCATAGAACGGTGGCCCAGTATGAGATAAATAAAATTACAATCGCGTCTTAACATACATATTAATACTATTCACCTGGCGTAGATTTAGTTTTCGGTGGCGAGTGTAGTGTATAAGATTGAGTAGGAACAGGGCAGGTGGCGGTACAGACAGAAGGCGAGCGGAGCTCGGGGGAGTCCTCTAAAATCTAATTACAACGCTAACGAACCTCCGGCATGTCGGGGGGAGTGTTGAGTGGTGGAGGAGCCAGAAGAGGGGAGGACGAGGAGAAGCGCGCGGGGGATGGCGTGGTGGAGAAGGGCGCGGTGTTTGGTCAGGAGTCATGGGATCGTAGTAAGTGGATCGGTTAGTCGGATTACGAAGAGTGAATTGTTTGGCGAAGAATTGGAATCAACGGTTTGGCTGAATAAAGGTTTGAATCACTTGCAGGCCGGGTGTTTGGGTAAAGTTGAAACATAAAGGGTACATACAATGGGTTGGGTGCAAAAGAGAATAATTCGAATTTTCTAAAAAAAATAGCCGACGACTGCACTGTGTTGTGAGGGCGAGGAGGGAGCAAGTTTGGCAAAATACACGAAAAAAATCAAACTTTTTAATTATTACTTTAATGGCTATTTGGTGAACGTAGGAAAGCGCTTAAAACGATTGGGAAAAATGGGGAGGGGACAAGACTCGGGGTTCGTTCCCACCTTGGCTCCAGCGGCGTTGCAGGAGGCGATGCAGACGGCCGGTTGTGAGGCGTCGAGCGTGTCACCCGTCCAGGATGGGCTGCTACAGTCCATTGGCCTGGCCGATGACAACTCGCGAGAGGAGAAATAAGTGGATTAGAGTGATTTGAGCGTTTTTGGTTCGGACTAGTCCAAGATCTTACAATTTTGCCCATCAAGGGGTAGGGTTTTCAAGCCTCACGTGGTTTACCTCTTCTCTGACAGTGTTCTTACCTTGGCTGACCTGGACAACATTCGGGCTTAAACAAGTCATCCCATTTGACTTCAGATTTGAAGGGGAACCGTACTCCTCCCTTCTTTCCACCGCGGGAAAACTGTTCGCACATGGCTCCCCTCTCAGTCGCTTCTTCCCCTATTTTTTTTAGTTGGACTAGGCCCACCTTCGCAGTAGACTACTGAGTGTCGGCCAAGTTATCACGAATGAACCGTACCAAAGAATGGCCCCTACCACGAGGCGGAGCTCAATATTTATATGTGTAATCCGAGGTCCATTCTCCGGCCCAAAGTGGGCCCCGAGGTTTTGAAAATGCGGGGAGATACCTCCGCCACCAGTCCCTTGTATAATGTGGTAACTGGCGGTGCTGGGCTCCCGCTGGGCGGCTGGCATTTCCCGCCTCTGCTTTGCCACGGCTCAAAAACAATCTAGCATTCCTCTTTGTTGTCGTTCAAAGGTGCTCCCTCTCCGGCGTTTGTATACGCACATTAAGTTCTAAGCTCCTGAAAAGACGTTGTATAAAATCAGCCTTATTATACAGGGTGACTCATGAAAAACATGCAATACTTTTGGAGGTGGTGGAGTAGGTGATTTTAAGCATATTTTCGTGAGAAGATATGGTCGCAACTCCTTAGTTACCGAGTTATGGCACATGCTTCACCTCATAAAAAAGCAATATATAAATTATATCTATTTATAATATTATATTATTTACTATCCACGTTTACACTGAAAATTAACATCCAGGAGTACCTACTATTAATCATTGGGCCACCAAGAACCTTAAGCTTGCCGGGCCAATGCGGAGACGGCCATGCTATCCAGGCTTCTTATTTCTAATGGTAATTTGTTATATCCTTGTGGTTCATCCAGAATGGATTTAGGGAAGGGTCCGTGGTTCAATCCCCTTTCATGGTGTATTTTTTTCGCGGTATATTCTACCTACTTAATCGCCATATTTTCGGATGCGGTGAAAATCTTCATATGTAGTACCTAAGCACTGCTTAAGTGCTATCAAAGGATTTAACCTCACAGGTTGTAGATAAATGAAAGTCCTCTATTCCTTTACGTTTCCATCTTTAACGGACCGTTTGGGCCAAAAATCTAGTTCCCTACACCATTATTGCCACGACATTTAGTGAACGTGAGTAGCGTGTTTTTCACATCGGCCTAACACGCCAAATGTCAGTTATTCAATTCCCTGGTCCAAGCGGATTTTACTCGTTATAAAATCTACGTACTTCATTCTTGTGTTATCGACAGTGGTAAAAATCTTATAATGAAATCTACTTTCGCGGGATATCGGCTGGAAAGAGGCCCGTAAGGCGAAATAGGATGGAAACCGCGGGGTCAAAAAGTTCGTCCACTCCATCGCCATAGCGCTAAACTCCGCAAACTGTTTCGTGATTCGCGGAATGAGTCCAGGACCAGAAAGTATGGGAGGTAAGGAGGTAATCACACGGAAAACAGCAAAGGGGAATGAAGAACCCATTATAGTTAGCAAACATTAATGGATCCTTGAAGCAGTTAGGGCGCCAAAGATTTAAAAAGTTAAAAAAAAACCTCTTCAAATTTCTTTTCGCGACGTTTAGAATCAATATTAAAGCTAGAACCACACGGAAAACAGCATAGGGAAATCTAGAAGCCATTATAGCTAGCAAGCATTGATGGATAATTGATCCTTTATGCAGTTAATGCGCCAATGACAGAGGCATTGGAAGACGAAGCGTCTCGGTACCGTGAATATTTATCATAACCCGCGAAAACTAGAAAGCATTGACAAATTAAATCGCATAATACCTAGGTACTCATCGCTGCGAGAAATATTTTTAATATCCTTCTGGAATTAATACTGTTTCATTTTTAAAAAATCAGGCAGGACCACCGCGGACAAAAATCTTTTCAATTCTTTGTTTTATTTATGTTAAAGGCTAAAAAACGTTTCCATTTCACCAAGGGATTCAGCGAAAGGCAGCGTATTCTTTTCCGGAATGCACTCAGATAGAGGAAGAGTAAAAAAAGAGAAAACCAAGAGCAATGGAATACCATTCGGCCGCGTCACTTTCGCCGACGAGAACAAAGAGTTCAATTTCGGGCGACAATGGAAAGAAGATACATCTCTCTCTTTCTACGTTCCTTTACTTTTGTCCGACTGAAAAGTTGTGAGGTGCAGGGAACATCACGTAGACACAGCACTTCTCCACAGTGCAACCTTTTTACCAAACCCATTTATTTCTTTTATCTTCCTCGAGGGTGTTTGAAGTTCAATTTGAAAGCACTCAAGTCGTCTGTTTCGCTTCGCCCCGTCGTTAGCCACGGCTGGGCGCGTAATTTTCGTAGGTTTTTTTAAAAGAGACACTGCTCTGCTTCAATTTTGGTCACTCTTCTGCTGCCAAGTTTCTTTCCTTCATCCCGCAAACAGCAGAAAAAGATCGTGGAAACATCAATGCGCTGCCGCATTAACGTATCTTTCCTGGAAAATAGCGCGGATACCGTGTAGTGCACACGAACTTTGTTAATTACTTTCGCATTTTTAAATCAACCTCACAGCCTATATAAGCAAAATAAATGCTGTATTTAATTTTAAAAATACTGAAATGGAAATTCCCAATACTTTTGGTACTTTTTGGGTAAATGTAACGAAAACTTATCTTGTAGGACATTGGAAATGTTTTAGTGTCATTTTGTCACTAAGCACTGCTTGCCGCTTTTAAAGAAAAACAACAACAAAATCACGCCACTTTAGCTGATTAGTGACAACTATAGTGATAAAGAGTCGTATTTATGCAAAGTGTTAACAGCGTTTGCAATTTTTTTGTGATCCTAGATTCACTCCCTATTTCAGTACTTGGAGTACATCAAGTTTATACTTTTTGGAGTTAATTTTCCAATGCAGATTTAGTAATTTTGCATCTCCCTTCGTTTCAATTATCTCCTGGTTTATAAAGGCTTACTCTAAATTGACAATTCAGGGCTAAAATACTGGAAGTGTTCCATGATGGAAGTAAAACACAGATTGTTGTAGCTAACCACAAGTAATATCTTTACTTGAGGAGTAGTTTCGACGTAGTACCTCATTATCGAGTGACTTATCGTCGACGTACAACGACTTTCTTCTACTGCGACTACGCACTACGTCATGATAAATTATACCAGATAATGACGTAGTACGTTGAAACTAATAGTAAAACAAACTTTTAATCCGCATCATTTAACCTTACTTAAGATAAAATATACATTAATGGTGCAAACCTTTTGTTTAATCTCACCAACAGCCTCACCAATTAAATCGAAATATCATTTGTAGCCACAGGAGTGCGTTAAACAGGGAGTGGACTGCCTACTCATTTTTTAATTCCAATGTTGGGGAAGGGAGATTAGACGGATTAAACCTTGACAGAGTTCCCTAATCTGGATCCTATTGAATTAATAATAGACATTATTCTGATACGAAGAAGTATACGAAAGATAAAGTATCATATCTTAATAAATTTCACATGCTGAATAGAAATGTGATTACTGTTTATTTTCAAACGGTGTTAATACGAAGATAAACGTATTTGAAATTGAAAATAAAATTTTTCTAATATTTTATTGGGATATTATCTTTCATGTCGAAGACATTAGTCGTGATATTCTTTATTTTTGTCGACGCTTATTGCAAGATACGTATATAATTTTGTAAATAATCTTCGCTAGGTGGTGTGTTGGTGATTTGAATACATAAATTTCAGATTAAAACATAGGTACGAAATTAATTGTACGTCACTAACAATAAGAGAATATTGACGAAGATAATTCTTAAAATTAATTTTCAGCTTTGACTGCTATTGACGTGTTAAACAGCGCAATATAACATTTTTTTCAAAATTGATGTTCATAAATTTAAACTAAGTTTACGTAAGAAATAATTCAATTTACAGATGGACGATGGTCAAAATAAAGAGAAGCATATCTGAATCATTAATTTATAGCGTTCAGCTGATACAAAATTCATCAAGATTGTTTAAGCGCTGAGTCTTTTTTCTTTTTATTTCTGTTTTTGTTTTCGTTTCCATTTTCCAGAATTTAGTTTTCTTTGAACGCATCCATGAAATTGGATCTACATTTTACCATTGAACTCAATAACTCAAGTGCTGTGGACAAAAAGAAAGACAGACAAGGGAGTGCTTGAAATGGTGATTGAGGAAAAAAAACTTATGGAGGAGATTAGGAGGAGGGAAATTAAGCGGTTGCAACAGATAATGAATGTGGAAAAGGGATGCTGAAGTCCGTAAAGTAGGGGAGAATATTGGGGAACGGCAAGGAAGAGAATATGCTTTAGTATACGGAATAAAAAGAGGTAGGACGTACGCTGAGAAAAGGAAAAAAGTGGTGAACGGAGAAGGGGCCCTTTGTATTAAAATATCTAGAGGTTTTTTTGTTCACTTCCACTTGGCCCACTCTTGACAGGTAGAATACCCAAATATCTATATCGAATAATAAAAATCACTCTCACCGTGAGTAATCTACTTCCTAGGAATTCTCCCTAAAATTAACTAATTTATGCGAGATATACGCAATAAATGCACATGCCAAAAGGGTTTTGCTTTAGTTTACCAGCTTTCTACAGTTCCTGAGTAAACACTAGAAGAAATGAACTAGGTTGAAATCTAAAAAATAATGTGGCAATCTATAATGTTTTCTTCCTCGGTTAGATGATCTCTGATCTCCAAAAGTAAGAACATTCGACCAACTCCTCCCTCTTTAATGGCTTAAGTAATACTAGAATAGCTTTCTATGCACTGCCTTCTTCTATGATCCATAGTTCTCCTACTCGACCCACAAAGATGCCCCAACTGTATATTTGATGAGGTAAAATCGGAAACGCGAAATAAGTCCGTTGCATTACATCTGGTCACCTTACACCTTACTAGTGATTGCTTTTTTTTAAAACAGAGGTGATATGCAGCTCAATTTTTCTTTTTTTTTCTGTTTTTGTTTTCGTTTCCATTTTCCAGAATTTAGTTTTCTTTGAACGCATCCATGAAATTGGATCTACATTTTACCATTGAACTCAATAACATCTTACTTAACTAATTCGATCAAGGAAACATCAAACTACATATATAATATATTTTTAGTTTTTTAAACCATCCAACACTTGAATACTTGGTAAAACCATCAGATCAGGTTTAATTATGCAAATTTACTCTTTTGCTGTATCATAATATTATACCATAAGTCTGTAAGATATCACCAGTAGTCTCCATTGGTTGCAATGTTGCGATTTGGTCCTCGAGTCCCAGAGCGGCGTTCACTCATGGTGTCGGAACTGGGAGTAGGAGGTAAGGGGGATTGTCGCGAGCAGGTCGTTGGTCCTTCACGGTTCATAACCTTCCGAAATCACGGACGTGTCACTGGTCCTACCTTCCCCGTCGCACTAAATCCTCACACTCAGCTCTGAAGGGAAAACAGCAGAGCCCTGCTCCGCGCATTTCCCCCGCAGCGCATTCTCCCGCTTCCGTATCCGCCCGCTGTTGCGCCGCGCACCAACATGGTTGACGCGCGCACCGAAACGTGTTCGCCCTGCAGTGCTCTACGGTAGGCCTTCATCCTGCTTCACGTGGTTTTCCGTGATGTAGGTGATTACGAAGGGGGACGTGTTAGGTTTGAACCTGGGAGTTTTACCGTGGATGAGACTTTAAACCGTGAAGGTAATACATTTAAACTAAACGTAAGTAAAATAGCATTTCGTGAAACTAAAATTCAACCGACGATACGCATTTTATTCTGGCGATTAAAATGACTTTTAATCAGTCCAAAAAATGTTGACTGAAACCCAGGCAATGCTTCAAAGTTCACACGTAATTGTCAAGGCTACACAATTTCCAGCTTCTCTGTTGCCAATCGAAAGGCAACATATTTGGTTGAAAGATTATACAATATGGCTTCGATTATTTTAATTATTACTGTTTTCCCTCCTTTTTTATTCCTCATTCGTGCTGGGTTATTCAGAGGTAAAGGTTATATACCAACTTCTCCTAAAAAAAATTCAATTGTTTTACCAAAATTTAAGAATTTTTTTACTATTCTATTTACTGACATGTTTCTATAATGACAGCCTTCTGAATTTTGATATATGTGTTGTGATTTAGTTTTTGTTTATCCAGGCTTTTTCGAAGTTGTTTTGGTATTATTCCATTATTATTTTTATTACTATCAAAATAAGGAATAAGATACTCCAGATTTTATGAAAGCGCATTATACTATCAAAATATGCTATAATTATGGTGACAAATAAATAAATAAATAATTATATATATATACACTTTCATTCACACAATCCGCTCACAGGCGTAAATAATAAATATTTTCGTTCAAACATAGGGTGAAAGAAAGAGGATAGGAAACACTAAAAATTGTGAAGTCCAATGGTGGTGTGTATATGATGGCCGATTTACAGTGAATAAAATTCGATTAGGCCGGGAATCGAACCACGGCCGAATGCTCAGGCCACTTTCAGGACCACCGCGCTACCTATTCTAATAAGAATCACTGGAATCGGCGGGGGGTTTATATGAACCTAACACCCCCAAGAGTAATCCGTAAAGTTCACCGAGAGATGGCGACAGGGCGCTTTCACCCACCATCATAGAATGAATGAACAGAATGAATGAATGTTTGTATGGCCGGAATGGCTCATTTCTTCTTGGGCTCTGCGTGCCCCGAAACGCCTATATAACTTTACCACTGTAGTGTGCTTGAGTATTCTTTCCTTTCCTCTTCTGTTCATTCCTTCTATGCCGGTTAAGGTGACTGGAGCGGTAATCGTGAGTCGTTGAAGGCACATTCTAATAACTTTTCAAGTAAGTCGAAAAAAATATTCTTGGACCACATTTCACCCACGTACACCTGTTTATACGTTGGAAATCACCACAATGCAGTAATGTATATGATGCAAGAGTTATATTTCAAATTTTCGCCTTAATTAAAGCATTGTTTTGACTTGGATTTTCGGCGCGAAATTCGAAATTTACGCGAAAATCATATCTAAATACGCTTTTATTACTCGGTATTATACCTTGATATTTGTTGGCAGCTATTATAATAATATGAAACTTACTATTTTGCATTTAGGAGAAAATCTGTACTTTAGTAATAAAATTTTTTCAAAATATATGCCGTGTTCCATAAGATTACTTGTTAAAATACCATTGAATTGCCAGGAAACCAAATCGGTAACATGCAGTTTTTTTTATTTTATCGATAGGTATTACTAACAAGGACACGTATGCAAAGTTTCACGCAAATCTGTATACAAACAAAAATCGCTCCAGCCACCTTAAAGTGAAATTAAAGCTCTTCCCCCGTTGTTGCCTCGTGGTAATGGCATCACATAAGTTACCATATCCTCCGTTTAAACAAATATAGAAAAGCGATTTTTGATGCAATGAATATGCAACGAAATTTACTATAAGTTTGCTATTAACATATTTTATCGTATCTCCGAAAATAAAATTTCTATCGTAAAGTATTTGTTTTTGACGTATGGAACTACTACGAATATTTGAGAGGCATCTTGAAAATAAGATATTAATAGCATTGATGATGGCAGTAAAAGAAACATACGTATCAGATGCACCACGGTGACAAGTTTCATATCTCCTCAACCAGTATAAGTCATCGATATTCGGGGTTTTCGTGGTGACAGTCGAATGGTTGTGACAAAATGTTTGCGTTGCCATAGCTCGGGAACTAAGGAGTTGCGACCCCATGTTCATAGGACAAAAAATTCTTAAAATCACATCACCAACCTCCTCCAGAAGTATTGCACTTTCCTCCTGAAACACCCTGTTTATCTCCTAGAATATTTTATAAACAGCTATACAATTCATTTCCGAAGATATCTAACATATTTATGAAATAAAAATAAATAATAATAGTATAACAATTTTCTTTGCTCATTTTACATTAGCAGCAAACTAAATACTCTATCCATCTCAGAGAATGAACTCACTGCCACTCAAAATATCAACTAGAAGACATTTACATATGAAAACCATAAAAATGTGAGCCTGTGTCACAAGTGTCAGTCAGTCTGAGTTCACAAAGGGAGGTGGCTGAGGTGGTAAAGAAGAACAGATGGTAAAGGTTGATTCGGGCAAAGGAGGTTTTAAGATGACTTTTATAGCAGATGAAATGAAATGTGTGGGAAGGAGCATGCGCCCGGGAGAATGAGAGAGAAGAGTGTGTAAAAGTGTAAAGCCTGTGAAATAACAGCGTTTCAAGGGAGAGGCAAAATTTAGTTATTACATGTGAAAAAACACGTGCAGTCCAAGGGTCATTAAAAATCTTATGGAAATTAACTTTACGTTCTCTCTGATAATTAATTGATTAGGTTACACAGTTTTATTTTAATTATCACCATGATATCTTAACATCACGTGAAACAAATCAAATGCTCTGGCCGATAAGTACTTAAGGCTACGAGTAAATTCAATAAAGAATGGTCAAGAAAGGAATGAGGCATAATCTTTCATTAGAGTCATCTTTTGTGTGCCGCAGTTTATTTACGAATACATCTTACGTGAATTATCATGACCATAATGTTTCACCACCAGAGGAATTAGCTTATTTAAACACTCTTAAGGGTTAAGCCTTCCGCATCATACTTTTTTTATCATACTTTTTCAAGGCAAATAGTTTTGATCAGTTCATCAGATCAGACCATTTACTAGTAAATATAGCATTCAATAAATTGGAATATTTTAATTATTAAAAGTTCATTGATCATTCTTTTGGCAGAATAATGGTCTAAGGTTTTATTCCTGGCCAAGTGGATGTCATATCATGCTATTTTCCATGCTTTTGATAGTGGTAACAGTGACAGAGGCTTCAAATGGATAACTGCAAAACTTCCACAATTGCAAAACCACACTTCTAAGAATAAAGTATCTTTCCGAAATATATTCTAAACTTAAGATACCTAGTTATACCGTCTCTATCCCGGGAATGGTAACTCCCGCATTCAGCGTCGGCTAAGTTCCATGAATTTTACCAGGTTCCATGACGAGTGAACTACTCGCATGCATTACTACTGAACTGCATACCTAGCATGCATTATGGCATCCTATATCCAAATCCTATTCGACAGAGGAGTAGAAATGAATAAAGTTGTGGTCTTTTAATTTTTAATGAATCTGTTATCTTAAATTGAATATTTGAGCTGAAAATATTATTTACATAACATTTTGTCCCTATCATGGAACCCTATGTGAAGCGGTATCCTTATTCTTGAAAAAATTCTCCGATCGATGGACTGACTTCATGGCTTATGCTTGCGCTCATTAACTTGCTGCGAATGATGACACTATACTCCCAACGACATTCAAAAACCATGGCCCTTGTCTCAACGGCGAGATATAATTACTCAGATTAAACCGCAGATAAAATGACATTCAATATTTCAATTGGAAGCCATTGATTGTGAAAGATAAATACCAACACTTTCAATTCTCATCTTCGTCCTTAACACTCTTCACATAAGGTCTCTTGAAAATTAAGGCTGCATGGTTAACAGAATGTAATTATAACCTATATAGTTGTCACAAAGAGAAATGAAAAACACATGAATTTCATTTCGTCCAATATCTGAGTCGTAAAGAATAATAACAGCTCAAAATAAAAAGCTTGATAGATATGGTTACATAATACATGGCCCAATTTTAAGCATTTAATCATAATATTTATAGCCATAATCATAGCATATGGTTTACCCTCAAGAAGGTCTCAAAAGCCCACTAAAACCAATATCAACTTTTAAAAACACGTCTATTTTTTCAGTTAAAAATTTGTCTGCATTTCACTAATTAATTGACTTTGCTAATGATCATTTAAGGCCATATTAATTCTCAGCATAATCGTTGTCTCACTCAAGAGAAACGCTATTATATGAATAGCCACAAATTAGTCTACGAAGTGAAATGGATCATACCATTGTGTTCAGCTATGATAAGCAAGAGAACCTTTAGATTTCAGGACTGTGCTGTATACTGTGCTGTATTTATGTGATGTTATTTCTAATATACGGATAATGACTGCACAAATGAACCATCAAATCCAAGAAAGAAATTTGTTTAATCATTGAGGAAAATTACAATATTGAAAAATAGACAAAGTTTTTTTTATGAATATATTAGGAAAAATATTGAATATAGGATAGAAAAATATTAAATATTGCATAGTAATTCATTAAAAATTAGCCGAATTTACATAAAAAGAGTGGAAATAGTCATGGGGCACCGTGTGACTCATTAGCTCTCGTTAATAAGATTCGTGCGAATGGAGTAATTTCACATTTTCAAATGGCCCATGCACGACATATGGCATATGGCAATCATTGTGAAATTCTGGCCCAGTTTTATTATATCAGATTAAAACATTCCTTGGAATGAAAACCGGTCAATCCTTTCTCCTATCGATAGCTCTCACGTTAACAAATAGACCATCTGAAGTCATATACTGACCTCTAACTATCAGTCAACATCAAGCTAACGAAAAAGCCACAGTCTTGTGGTAAAAGTTAACTTTACATTATGAAACTGGACCTTGGTAGAACATCATGGTGTATCAGGACAATGGATATGTAGGATTAGATAATGATGCATTTGTTAAGGGAAACGTTCACAAACATATCCATGTATAAATTCACGCAGTACGACGTTTATCACACGGAAAACCTAGGATGAAAGAGATCTTCCTGCTTTTTCCACTTTTATAAATGAAGGTTTAAAACTCTAAGTACACCACAGGTTTAAAAAAATAAATATTTCTTCTATTATTGCGCCACGCACCGTCGACAATGAATGAGTCCCTCGGTGAATTCACGACTCGACGATCGTTGACTTTTTCCAGCTCTTTTACGAAACGTAAAAAAAATCAGCCTGCGTTGCACTTCATGTTTAACAACTTGGCTACCGGTGACGTAATCACTCTAACTCAATCAAAAGGAACTGCAAAGATGTAGCACCAGTAATAGCTCAAATTTCATAAAAATACGAAAAATTGTAATAACCTAGATACATAAATACAACGCTAGAATACCAAATTAACATAGTATGGGCAATGTTATATCAAAATTTAGTCATTCATTTTATTAAACAAATGTGGATATTTTCATGACTAGAGATGGACGCCGTGTAAGAACATGCATGCCAAAACAATGGTTCACGGTTTGATGAGTGATTTCATTGTAAAAGAAATAAATTAAATATTTAATATCCAATTTGGAAGAATTCTCTGGCGTGAAAACAGTATTAATATTTCTTCCCTCAAACATCAAAATGCCTGTTTATAGTTCAGTGAAGGAATTCATCTTTGGAAGAAATACATCGAACGAAAGGTAAATTAAGTTCATAGAAAAAAAGGTCTCATATAAGAGATAATATAGGATTGAAAAATGCTCCCATAGGGTAATGAGCCTATAGATCAAGATACTTAGACAGTATTAGAACCCTTATATTCTCTTTATCACCGACCCTCTTTAAAGGTTCTGCAGATGGAATAAGACCTTCGCACGAACAATACAAATACACAGAGTAATAACGACTGCTACATTTGCATAACACATGAAAGCCACCTCAAGGGTGTGTGGCAGGGGGGAGCCGGGGGAACTTTAATTCAGTCAACGCAACATAAGTTGATTAAAAAATTTTAAAAACAAATATTTTTTCAAATTTTCCCTGGGCGAAATAGAAAGCGTCGCTTCGACGGTTAAAATCTATGATTACCAACCTGTGGTAAGAGCTTACGACCTTGGAGGTTTAGCGATACGCGACAAAACTTGAATAATCGCGGATTAAACGCGAAAATAGAAGAAAGAATGAGGTAATCAACACTTTTCCAACATAAGGGAGTACAATTTTGCAAAAGAACACTCAAATTGAAAATGGTTTCGAACCGCTGTTTCGATGACGGACGAAGCCATCGTCGAGTCGGCAAACCGCTTTCATCTCCCCAATCTCCTTTGCCAGCCGCTGGAGCGCCAATCGCACAGAAACACGACCCGAAACAACGAACGCCCCGCGACGGCCGGGGCAAATCGCGGACCCTTACTGACGCGCACGCGACAAATGAAGCCGTCGCCCAGGGTGTTTAGATGGGAGAGGATAGGGGGGAAATTTACCGCCCAATTTACCCCAGCACGAGCGAGGATGGAGGATGACATAAGGACTGGGCTGATAATCAACAGCAGTGGTGACGGATACCCTCTTGACCCCTCCGATAGCCTCATTTAATCAACACCATCCACGTTCACCTCATCCCTGGCACGCCTGCTCACCTCCCCTCCTGGTAGCTGGACACCCTCGTCAAGAGGTTGAACGACCCTCAAAGCGTACCCTGCGATCCAACATCACCTTCTGGAGGTCCTCACAATCCTGTTAGCTCTTCTGACTCGTGCCCACGTCCAAAAGATGACAAAAAATTCCCTTTCTGACCTCATCATCATTGATCTTTCAATCCTGAAATTTGTTGACTTCAGCCCTTCATACATTCCTATCTAAAGCTAGTTTCCTTACAAAAAGAGAATTATCAGGCGTGATATGGTGTAAGTTCAGCATAATTAATCACAGAAATGGCAATTTTCCACTAGAAATAGTCTCCACGAGTATCTAGTGGAAAATTGCCATTTCTGTGATTAATTATTAGTTCCTTTACTCCGTGGTAGTCCAACCTTCCTCTTCGTTTGGCCCATGTATTTAACAGTTGGCCTTCATCTTATGAATTTTGCCCCTACTTTTTTCCAATCATATTCTTCACAAAGCCATTGTGACTTAGGGTGCGATCAATCCATCTCGTTCTTATTTTCTGTAGAGTGTTTTATAAGGTCCTTTCTCTTATACTCTCCTGTATCATTCTTCATTTCCTCTTTTATCCGACCATTTCATCTTCAGCATCCTCATCCAACACCAGGATTCAAATGCATCTAATCTTATCTGGTCTACTTTTCCAATTGTCCATGTTTTCTAATTGCCACGCTCCGCATGAATGTTTTCACGTACTGTTTCATCGCTCGCAGTCCTATCTTCTTTAAAAAAAAGTAGTTGCTTTTTCATCATGAATGCATTCTCAGCTTAGGCATCCTTACTTACACAGGCAATAAACTTGAGAATACTAATACCGATGCCTTAAAGTATATTACGTACAGTGAAATACCTAAATGTTATCTTTGAATAAAACGTACGAGCCGATACTGTACTATCTTATTACGCGAAATGTATCATGTTACATCGTTTTTGAACATCGGGAAACTTGTGTGACATACTTATACGGTTTGAAGAATGAAAACGCATAGGGGAAAAGAGGTGATAAGAAACTCTTCCTACAGTATTTGAGGAAAATTTGCCGATATGCGCGGCCCTTTAATACATATTATCACCATTCTAAAGCTGATTTTGAGTCAAAATCAAGTTTCGTAACTTGCAATGTATTTAATTGAAAAATTTACCTGTCAGGATTTGCGAGGCGTCTCGCAAGTAGACATACGGGGTGTTAAAAAATGCAAGTTAATATCAATACCGTTGTTGAGAGCAGCAAAATCATGGACGAATTTCCCTTTTTTATTAAGAGAATTTTTACGAGGATGTGATTGCCTTTCTTCGGGTGATTTTTAAAAATTATAACAATGCATCAATCACTCAGCGGCTAGGAAGCGTTTTGTGAAAGCCGCTGTGGGAGTGCCAAACCGGAAGTGATTGCGGGGATGGAAGTTAGCAACCCTACCCCGACCTCATAACTTTGGTGGTGATAACATAACATAACATGACAAAACTTTGTCTTACATTTTCATGCTCCATCTTATAGTATATATATGCTACTAAGTTTTTAAAATCCTGTATAGTTGAATTGACTAGATACCTCGCAAAATCTCTTATTCAAACACTATTTAGAGAGGGGTCATGAAATATTGCGCGTGTTTGGTTATATGCCATCACGGATATTTGTCAATATTTTTGCATGTTTATATGTTTGGATAAGTGGATACATGTTTATGGCCCTTGAGACCATCAAAAGGTGACCTATCGAACCCACACATCAACCGTAACTAAAGGCATTCCCCCCATGAAGGCGCAAACACAAAATCTGTTTCACCCCGCCTAAGAACACGCCGCGGACTCCATGGGCGGCAAGGGCTGTGTAGTCAGTGATGCGGCGGGAAAAGCCACGGGCGCGGGCGTGTGCCGACGACCGCCGGCTGCTGTAGCACCGATCATCTCGCATGCTAAACACACTCGTCAATGACTGTCACGGTAAATAGCAGGATCGCACGGCTAGAATTTGCCAAGTCCACCGGATTCTGCGGGAGAATCACGGAATCGGACAAGGATTTCAAAACATCTGCCTCATTTGAACTGGAGACATTTTCTCCCTACTCAATGTTTCAATAAAAATGTATAAATACTTTCCTTTGTTTGTTCGTTTCCTGCGATGCATAATTTAAATAGGCAGCAGTCGTTTGAGATTTGGGTGTGAAGGAGGATGTAGAAAGTGCTGTAGACAAAAAGAAAGACAGACAAGGGAGTGCTTGGAATGGTGATTGAGGAAAGAAACTTATAGAGGAGATTAGGAGGAGGGGAATTAAGCGGTTGCAACAGATCATGAATGTGGAAAAGGGATGCTGAACTCCGTAACGTAGGGGAGAATATTGGGGAACGGCAAGGAAGAGAATATGCTTTAGTATACGGAATAAAAAGAGGTAGGACGTACGCTGAGAAAAGGAAAAAAGTTGTGAACGGAGAAAGGGCCCTTTGTATTAAAATATCTAGAAGTTTTTTTGTTCACTTCCACTTGGCCCACTCTAGACAGGTAGAATACCCAAATCGTAATAATTAAAATCACCCTCACCGAGAGTAATCTACTTCCTAGAAATTATCCGTAAAATTGACTCATTTATGCGAGATATACGCAATAAATGCACATGCCAAAAGGGTTTTGCTTTAGTTGATCACCTTTCTACAGTTCCTGAGGAAACACTAGAAAAAATGAACTAGGTTGAAATCTAAAAAAGAATGTGGCAATCTATAATGTTTTCTTCCTCGATTAGATGATCTCTGATCTCCAAAAGTAAGACCACTCGACCAACTCCTCCCTCTCTAATGGCTTACGTAATACTAGAATAGCTTTCTATGCACTGCCTTCTTCCATGATCCATAGTTCTCCTAATCGACCCACAAAGATGCCCAAACTGAATATTTGATGAGGTAAAATCGGAAACGCGAAATAAGTCCGTTGCCATTACATCTGGTCACCATACACCTTACTAGTGATTGCTTTTTTTTCAAAACCGAGGTGATATGCAGGTCAATTTGGAACGGATTCAAAGGAAAAATCTGCGCCACTAATATGAGAAAAAAATGTTTTCCCATTTCTAACTAATGGGTTTGAAATGCTCATAATCTGCAATCTCTAATAACTCCATTGAAAAGAGTTTTTTGACATGTAAGATGCGATTTCAGCTGTAATTAATCGGTGGCTTAAAAGTCAGCGATGCTAATCCGTATAGTTCTCTCGCGGTATCATAATTGATGAAGTTGTTGGTAGCCTATTTTAGTAATATATTGTTAGGATTTAATTAAGGGCATATGATATTCATAGAAGTGACAAATGGATTTATTTCCCATAATTAATTATTTGTTTATTACTAGTAAACTATTAAAAGTTTTCTGGTTATACATCTCACAGTCCTTCAGAAAAGATAAATGAGAGAAATATGTATCCTCAGTCCGAAAATAATGTTGTTTCCATTAAATATTATTAATTAATTAATTCAAACAAGATATGGTACTTTTTTCACAGATTT
Source organism: Pyrrhosoma nymphula (assembly GCA_963573305.1). NCBI lineage: Eukaryota > Metazoa > Arthropoda > Insecta > Odonata > Coenagrionidae > Pyrrhosoma > Pyrrhosoma nymphula. The sequence goes on along the minus strand of OY754334.1, from coordinate 104,037,685 downwards.
TTATTTCAAGTCGACCGGTTTCGTCGCATAGGCGACATCATCAGGTACATGAATATGGCAAGTGGCGATGTCCCTGATCATGTACCTGATGATGTCGCCTATTGGACGAAACCGGTCGACTTGAAATAAAAATCTATGAAAAAAGTACCATTTCTTTTTTGAATTCATTAGAATGGATTTTCACAAAGTGAAGCCTGAAACCATCGAGTTTATTATTAATCAATATTATATCCTTTAAATGGTTTTCGTATTGGTCATAAATTGTTTATTCTTGGAAGTCTTATCTCTTCTTGTCTGAAAGCCGAATAAATTAATTAAAACAGCCAATTGCCTCAAACTCAGTACGCGGTTTTACACCAAAAATAAATGCTCGGTCGAGATTTAATATTTGACAACATAATTACGAACGAAGCTACAAAACTTTCTCTCGCGCTCTTTCCTTGAATATAGAGAGATAATAATAAAATCCAGTTTTATTATTATCTCTCATTAATTAAGTGGGGGCCATTTTTTTCAACCTTACCTATTTTACTTCTTTGCTAATCAGTAAGAGGTGCAAATTAAACATGATTTCAAATGGATCTTCACCCGTAGAAAGAAAATTCAGACGAAAAAAAAATAGTATTTATTATAACACACTCAGAAAATAATTCTGTTTTTCTCTCTCTATACCTGCACCCTATAGGTTATTTTGAAATATATTTAAGAACTTCATATTTAGCGAAATTAAGCATTTAGTACTATGACTCATCGAGTTTTATCCATCTGAATGTTAGTCTCTTACTGGTGAGTAAAGGAATACAATAAAATACATAACCGACAAAAAAAGTAACAAAAAGGTATTTATTAATTTGATTATTACGTCGTGAATTAAAATATGCATTAAGAAATAAGCCCACAGAATGGACATGCTTACGTGAAAACGATTCGCTGGTTTAAAATTCAAGATGTAGATTACTTTTCACGTAATAATTTTGACACCTAGCCTAAAATAAAGTTTGATTTATTGTTTTGTAACTCAAAACCTTATTTCGGGGTTAAAATAGTTTTAACTTCCATAAGGCTATCAAAACTTCCCATGAGTGATGGCGTCATGGCTTTCAGGTGTTATATTTTTCACTTTCATATAATGTTCCTTATCATCATAATCTTTCCTTAAACAACTTCTATCCATGTTAATGTAGCAATCAGGCCTCATGGCGACGGGGTATTCCTAAGGTATCCTTATCACCACTCAAGGCACAGTTGTGTTTGTTCGAATTTTATTACTTGTTGAATATCCCGATGCTATAGGCCTTAGTAGATGTTCCTGTGTCTGTGGAAAACGCACAAAGAATGATTGATCCTTTAGCTCTGCGCACTATTTCACTTTGTCCATTTCACCAGAATGTCGATTGTGTTCTTTCTCCAAACACTTCGTGTCTACTCCTTCTCTTAAGGTTTCCAGTACCATACAATGTTAATCAAGTATTCAGTTACTTAAAGATAACTTTTTCTTAAACTTAGCCTATTAGTTAAAGTATTTTAATGAAACAGACCATCGTGATAGACCTGTTAAGGTACATTGTTTTTGCAATTGTATTGTTTTTAGTTGATTTAGATGAAAATTTACTTTCTCTAGCAATTTTCTGTTGACTAAATCTATGTGTTACTTATCTAAGCCTTCTATTGGATATGTCATTTGAAAGGGAAAACTAAAATATGTAGTGAGTGCATACCTAGCAATAGCTTTAAAGTAAGTAAATATATGTAAGATCGAATTATTAAGAGACTGGAATACTGAACATCACCAGCTAATTTTAATATGGCAAAAGCCAGTTGATAATACTCTTTACCGAATCAATTAGCATCTGAGTAAATATATTTGTCAAAATTGCAAAATATCTCACTACATACAGCAAAATATTTGATTCATAATACAGTAAAAGCGGGCCTCAGCCCAGCTAAAACTGCATACTGCGGATAGCGTTATATTATTTTTCAGGAAATCCAGTGAAGTGGGTATTGCGCTATGCTCTAGGAAATATAAATTTGAAGTTTGGTGAGCGACATTTGAGGTATTTGAGTCATTTTGAACAGGGAAGAAGATTTGCATGGAATGAATCATCTGAAAAATAAAGAAAGGATGGAGGGTGACAATACGTCGTTATTAGCCTACTCTTAGTGAAAGATGCTACGCTGATGAGAGTTTAATATCTCCTTTGACGGACTCTGTGCTTCACTTGAAGTGGTGACCGAATATTTTCCACATCAGGCAAATGAGAACCAGGGACCTTGGTAAATAGCACGAGTAACTAACTTTTACCTACTTTTTAAGATGAGTATTATCCACTTATCCGTTGTAAAATTGAAATTTACGAAAGTGACCTTATATATTACCGATCAATCCACCTTTTCCCTCCTCCGCAAGCTAAAATTTATTTTATATTTTTCCTCGGTAGTTAATGTTGATGCAGGTCAGTGTCACTTCCGTGTTTGCACACACCTCGAAGGCAGTAGAACGACTGCCGCTTATTGAAGTTGCCATGTTTTTCACAAATAATACAAACTCACATGTCGTTAAGCCGGGCTTCAAACAAGGAAAATGTTTTTATAAAGAGTCCGACAAGCAGAATGGACGATGACTTGAAGAGACGGGAAGGGGCTAAAGGACTATTTTACGACTAGTGGCAGTGGTAATGAGCAGCTGGAAAACGCCACTTAATTTTATCATGTACTGCTGGAGTTGGTGGCATGTTTGAGGATTAGCAGGTGCGCGCTTAAGTGCGGTGTCGGTCGTTAGACTTTATTCATCGCCTTTAATTCAAACGCGTCAGCTTTAAACCTCGAAAGGAAAGCGGATGTGGAATGCATCACTTTCAAGTCCAACTGGTCCACTCCATTTGATCCCAAATCCCGGACTGAAACGGGATTTGGGAATGGTCTTTCAGTTAGACTCGGTGGCGAAGTTCTTCCTAACCGTGACTTACGCAGTTCAATTTGATCGGTACTTGATCCAGCTAAAGAAAACACATTGGCGCTATCCAGAGACCAGCGGATATGTTTGTTTACTCCACGGTAACGAATAACCTTTCTCTAATAACATTTTTTGCAAGCCCAAAATGCTTATTTTTACTTTATTTTTGATTCAACAATAGTTATAACGTGCATCATTTTGAATTTCATCGTCCATTTTAGAAAATCACTTACCTCCAGCATTGGTTGATTCTTGGCATTGATGAATTACATAAATATTCACAACAGGGTAGTATAAATCTACTTACTCGTGGAATTCGAAAAAGTCTGTTGGTCTACATGTTCATCCACAAACTAACAGCAGAATATGCTCTGTGAGTTCCTCTTAATGAATGAAGAAAGTTCACTTTAACGGAATAGTAATTTCACTACAGCAAATACCTATTGTCATAAGAGAAAACCATTTAAAATATAACCCAGGTTAAGATAAAATACCAGACCACAGCCGATAATCTGTGAGGGTGACAAGAACCACATAAAGAATCGCGCCAGGAATTGATGGGAGTGGATATGTAAGCACAACAACGAATTCGACAAAATGCAAAAGGAATTCGAAAAAGAGACGAGTAGATGTTGAATAATTAATAAATAAATAATTTTTTAAAATATACCTACCACGTTTTTAAAACGGACAAAAAATTATAAAATAATTTTCCCTGGGCCCTTCTTAATTTTTTAGGGTGAATTTTTGGTGGCTATGGAGATATTTGTAAGGCTTGAAGAGAAAAATGTGGCAGGCAACTCATGATAATTAAGGAGGAGTAAAGGGAGCAGGTGTCGTTGAGCAAACTCCCACGATTAATACCATTTGCAATGCACTGAGATTGGTGGTGAATTCATCCGGATTATCTACTTCTATTATCTACTGCCTGCGCCCAACGTTTTTCTCTTCAAGTCTTACAAATTATCTCCATAGCCACTAAAAATTCACCGTAAAAAATTTAGAAGGGCCCAGGGAAAATTATTTTATAGTTTTTAGTCCGTTTTAAAAACGTGGTATATTAATTTTTTTTTCATTAATTATTTTCTGCTTTTTGGTCTTAAGCCCGGGTGAAAGTTTCCAATAAATTTCATACATCTTGATGAGACTCTGACAGGGAAACATAGGAAATTCCCGATGTATTTCTGATTCTGTTCAGCTGACACTGTGTGGAACTGAAATAATTAATTAATTGATTGTTTTAACATGTAGCTAACATTTAAATCTCATCCACATCTGAGCTGTGGTTAAAATTACAAGCCTCTACTAGCACATCAGAATATTTTTAAATTAATTAATCGTTAATTAATTAATAAATTAATTGTTATAATAGATAGCTAATATTGCATTTTCATCCGCTTCTGAGCTATGGTTAAAATTTCAAGTCTCTAGTTGATCGGGAAGTTAGTTTAAACCCGGTTGCAATTATCCACCCGGACAGACATGACGGAAACCGAACTGATAAAAACGTGGTAAAAAGGGATAAGGGCGGACTGCAAGGCCCTGGTGGTAAGACGGCGCTGTCTGCACGGATGCCCGCCGAAGAAGGCATATGAAATCGTCCTTGGTTAACACAAGTACCGCGATTACCTGAAACCTATCTCGAGAAATGACCGAATGCAGAGGATGAAAGTATACTGCAGTGTACATTTTTAGTTGATTTTCCTCTCACTCCTCATTATCGAGTTTTACTCTGTTAAAAAGGTATATATTTAGATAATATTTCGATTATTTGTTCATCATTGCCAACTTTGCAAATTAATGTTCTCCCAATCGATCAATCATTTGAGCACCGAATAGTGAAAATAAGATTCTTTTACCTGCTAGAATGCAATCATGGTGATTTCTACCGCAGTTGCAGTCTGCGAACACCTTTTCTGGCGTAGGATCCACCGTCCTTAAGGTGCAACTTAAGGTAAAATCAATAACCGATATGGGAATTCTATGATCGTTATCCTGTCACGGAGGCTATTAATTTCCCAGGCGTCAGACGCAGGTGAATCAGCCCTGTCCAACTTACATTAATGAGAGCACTTCTTATAATGCCTCCTCTAAGCTTACATCATCTTCCTTCCCACCATGTTCAGTTATTTTTCTAACCTACTGAACTATATGCCAACTAACTACGCTCCTGCGGTCTTACACGGAAAATTTCTTACTGAAACAGCTCTTCTCTGTTTTCTTCCCCTTTCACGATACCTAACTATATTTTTCTTCATTTGCACCAACAGAAATACGAAACTTCTCAAGATAACTATTCCCAATATTTGCCCACTTGCCAATGAAACGATATATCCCACTTACTCCACTCATTATGGTCAAGTAGGATGTAGATCAAGGACACATCGTTGCCGTTCTCAATTATCACAGTTCTGTTTGAAGTAATTTCGTTTTCTTTTGTTTTCATTCTTTTTTCAAGTAAATCAGCATTCGTGCCAATTAATTCACCTGTAATCAATCCTCTATCGAATTAAATATAATTTTAAGAACCGAAAATGCTCTATTCTCTAGCATTAAGGAAATAATTACCTTGAATTTGGTTCAATGTTTCCTGTAAAATATTACGACAACTTCAGTTATGAAGTTAATTTTTTTTCTGAATAAAATATATTTCTTCTTTAAAATACTTCCTTTAATGTAATTCTTTACCCATCACTAGTTTTTCAAAATAAAATGACTTTCAATTTAGAAATCCGATTTTCATTCCCAAAATAATGAATATAGGTACTTGTTGCAATTCCTGGTGTAGAACAGCATATCTATACTTTTTCACTATCCAAACCTAGTTATAGATGTAATGGCCTAAGTAACCGTAACAGGCTCGACGCCGAGTCATCGAGATTAGCACTTACAGATAACAGCCGTACGTTTTTCACCAAACAGCACTATCCCAGACCATAAACCTAAAAGCTCTTCAACAAAAGTTTGTAAAAATAGTTTAAAAAACCACTCTGTAAGGATAATGGATAGTTGAGTATCAGATGGAACTTGCAAGAAAATTAATCACAGAGTTCCTCGTATCAATTTTTATTTTTTCGATTCTTTCCTCCTTACACATTGACAATTATCCATTAGGGGCGAACTGATGTTGCCGATAAGATTTCCGAGATATTTGTGCACCGGGACCTTGCCTCCATAATATTACTTCTTAATTCTCATCCAAACAAGCAACTCATTGTATAGGTACCCATGAGATTCTTACGGCTTGAAGTCATGCGACGAGGTGACCCCGGAACTGCTAATGGAATTCCACTCACACGCGCATGCCGAGACGGCGAGAGAATCGATAATTCGAATTTCGATTCGATGACAGCTGCCACTACTTCGAGCTATATCCTCTACTACTTTCCTTCCTGCAACTAACTGACGATCTGTTGTGTCATTATCATCATCTGAGTAATCTACCGGTTAGAGGTAGGGTATGATGAAAGTCAGAGCATATCCAAAAGACTTTACTCGTGCAGTACCCTATCTACCTCTAGTATTTCTTTCTTCATCTCAGCGCAAGTCCTACCCCTCTTCATCTCGTCCATAAAACCTCTTCTCTTTTTTCCTTATATCAAACCATCTACCTTCCCTCTATCAAACCATCACTCCTCATTACCCCTTCCATCCACCAGCCCTGCCTTCTACTAATCTTATCCGCAAACTTCCTGTACTCACCAACTAGATCAAGCACTTCTTTATTTGTTTTACTTTCCATCCAACGCACCTTCTCCATCCTCCTCCACACCCACATCTCGAACGCCTTCAGCCTATTTTCGTCTTCCTTTCTCAAGGCCCACGTTTCCGCCCCATACAGCACCACACTCCATATCAAGGTCTTCACAGCATTTTTTTTACATACTTACTTAAGGTCCCCGTCATCAGCTCCCTTCTATTATTGAACGCTTCCTTTGCTAACGCTAGTTTCCTCCAAATGTCTTTGCTACTGTGTCATTTCTCTTCTAGCATAATTAGTAATCAAATTGTACTACTTGCCCATGTTTATGTCCTCCTACTATTATGACCAGCCTCGATTTCTTTACCCTAGAGAATCTAGTTACTTTTGTTTTCTTATGATTAATTTTCATTCCGTATTTATCGCCCTGCTTTTCCAATGCATCTACTAAAGCTTGCAATCCTTTCCATGACCGACTGACCAACGCATGGTCGTCTGCAAATCTAACCGACTTTATCCGCTGGCCTCCTACTTTGATTCCCACATCTAGGTCTTCTCATGCCTCCCTTATCATTCTCTAGAATAGATGTTAAAAAGCAGTGGTGATAACGGCCACCCTTGCCTCATTCCGTATTTTTCGCTCTTAAAAAAATGGCGGAGCATTTCATTTTATTACTGTTGTTAAATTCATATCAAATCCTAAATAAAGAAATAGGTCATGGATATATACTAAATGAATGTATGCATCATAATAAACAGTTTACACTCATGAATCAGAGGACTTATAATTGGTAACTGAAAAGGGCTGCGAAGATATATGTCTTCCATCTTAGGTTACTATGTTTGATGTAGATAAAAGCATTAATTTGATGGCTTCCTGTCAACGAATTAACAGCTGTGTTTGATGTTCACAGGTGAATCCACTCAGTACAAATGAAATACTGCAACACGTTTCCTCACCCAGAACCGCATGAATATTTAAAAACCCCATTATAATGCAGTCCAGGCACTTTAATTACCAGTGGTAAATTTCTGCGTGATGTAAATGTGATTCAGAACAATCTGAATTACATAAAGCACCATTTGCATATTTATCTCAAACCAATGTACCTTAAACCAAGTTCCCATGGGCTGCATTTCCCACAAAGCTCAGAATATATTCATTATGATTATTAAGTAAAATTCTGCGTAAAGTAAGATCTGGATTCAAGGTTCTGTAACTGAGTTACATGGAATAGCTTAGTCTTAGACCTTAAACCTAGGAGAAACACGGTTTATAGATACGGGAATCAATTCCGCACTCTTATTGTAGTCAATTTGGCGACTTGTAACAAATGGTTCCTCAGGAGTTAGAATTTCACAGTGGTCTGAAAATCAACAAGTGCATAAATATTATTTATTTTTCTCCCTCTTGTGAGAAGTCAAGAATGAAGGGATAAAATTGATAGAATCAGGCATTACTTTCCAAAACTTAAAACGTCCTAATCATAATGAAAATAAATTATTAGTAGAATTCTAGATTTTTTAATTGATCCTACTGATTTCGATGCCAAATTCGTCGTTTTCAAGGTAATGTTGTCAAGAACAGAAACTTTCAGAGTCCCTTTTGTACAATGGATTCTTCTTAAATGGGAGGGTGAGAGCGGGTGAAGGGGGGTTGTAATAGGGAGGAATACAAAGTTGGAATCATTTTGATATCTTCATTATTCCTAGAGCAAATTTCGAACTTTAATGCATTCTTACAGCTAACTCGTAAATTAAAACGCAGAAACACACAATTGCAGAGCTATATTTCGGTGATTATAAGCCCTAACTGGTAGAAACAGAAATAGCCCCATATAATATATTTGATAAATTCACCAATATCATTTATATGGTCAATAACAATGCAGGTAGGTACTTAATTAATACAATCAAAAAGTATTTAATAAACGAGCAGTTGTAATAGTAAACATAGTAGTAGTTTATTTAAAATTTATTAAATGACCATGTCGTTAAAATATAAATGAAATGATTTAATGCATTAGATCCTTATGCGCACGGGGAACACAGCGATTCTGCGTGTAAAATGTGCGTAAGGGACTCAGAATAATATGTTCAATTTAAAGATCGCTATGCAAATGAAATATGGAATAGTATTATGACATCTACTGGGTATAGATTTTGCGGGCCTCTCTGGGTTCATGGACCTCGGGTGATCGTCCGGTCCGCGCTCTGACAAATCCGCCACCGCCAGGGTGAAAAATCTACCAAGCTGGGTCTCGAACCCGTGACCTTGTGATTAGTGATCACTCAGGTACGGTGGCGGGGAAATAAATGTGGCAATAGATGTAATAGCACCAATGAACATGGATTTAGGAGGTTCCATCGCCAAATGACTACAATATAATTTGATTTATATACTAGCTGTGTCTTCTGAATGATTGAAATAACAATATTATACCTTCTGACCCTATGTCTATATTTCACTTGATTCGGTTGGTTATTTTGTGAGGTAACTGACAACTCAAGCCGATTGGAACACCGTAAAAAGGTGGTTATGTTAGTAATTGAAGGAATTTTTTATGACATTTGAAAGAGTAGGAAGAGACCGGGCGATGGCATTAGTCTGATTTTAACATAAGACACCAAGGGGATCATAGTCTGACGTACCATCCAACGATCGGAGTTGTGACCTTGAAATCCTCTACACTGAACACCAATGCAGGGATCAGGATCCACCTAATAAAATATCGTCTCTTCCGGGATTCAAACCAGGGCCCTCGGGATGAGATGCCAAAATTCTAGCCACCAAACCAAACCCTTTGCGGAATTGCAAGTGTAAAGATCACCCATTTAACTTCGCCAGAAGATATTTCAATGCTTCTTCAACAGAAACAAGTTGATGCCTGGACATTCAGAGCATGTTAAACGCTTCGCTCCACGAATATTAGTTGACACAATTCCCACGCAGACCATCTCGAGTTGGTCCAAAGAGATGGCGAGGTCGCGCAATCGGAGGAACAACTTCGAGCACTTGAAGCAGCGTTGCGGGGAGTGTCATACATCTCCCATGATTCCAACGTCCTGGTGGACATTGGCGCCGCACTGATTCCCATAGGAATGCGCGTGTTGCGGTCGGAGTGGAGACGTTGCATGGTTCGGGGGAATGCGTCCGGTGTGTGAGTGGTTAACTCCTTCCTCCCCCACTTGAATTCCCACGCGCCACTCGAGTTGGTCAGCAATATTGCACGTCCCGAGCGTTGCCTCCCTGCACAGTTTCTCCATCTACCTGCAGGGGACAATTAATTGCCTCACGGATGGAATTCAGTTCCTCCCCTCTCCCAACGTCAAATGTCCACGATATGCCGCACGCGACTTCTCAAACGACAAGGGACAACGATTTAGTGAGACTGCACGATATGTTAAAAAAATTCACCTATCGAAACAAATATAACCCTTTCCCCTCAGATTTCTTCGTCATAGCATTGCACTCTGGAGTTTTTATTCCGTTTGATTTTCTTACTAAATACTTTTTGTTAGCTTCGAGAGAATTTAGATCTTGGGAAATAAAAGGTCCTTTTCTAATGTTTTTTTTTTAATTTCTGCAATACTTTTCAATCTTACTTCTTTAACTCCCTAAAACAAATCTTAACTTCAATGACTAAAATGATTATTTTTTATAAATTCATTTATCTACGCTTTTAAAGAGTGGATTGTCTGAATTTAAAACTTTTTGTGTGGTGTGTGACTTTCCAATCTGGACAATGTAAGACGAAAGAAAATCAGCTTTCTTGCATTTAAGTAGGAATAGATGTTTTTTAATGATGAATAGATTCGGTGGCTATTTGAAAAAACATTCGGCAGTGGCTTATGTGTGCTGACAGAATGCTAGCTATCGGCAGGTTATTACCGAACATTTTACCCATAGGTGTACCTCTCTCATTGTCGTCCGTTTGCTCGGAAATGCGCGGATATGTTCCGCGCATTTCCGAGCTGACTTGAGCACCTGTAATGGAAAGTTCCCCTCATGTTGACTAATATAGTTTGCATGACGAGTGTAATGATTATTTGCAAGTTGGAGGGGGTCCTACCTCAAAAATTAATTAAGAAAGTTGGCCTAGGGTATTGCTAGATTTTGGTTTCTCTTTTGGCATACTGCAACAATGTGCCAATACTGACCAGTAGCGCGCGGGAACCCGTGAACAAAACAAGCTGCACTTGGCGCGAGAACGCATTTTAATTAAACAAAAAGTTTAAAAAATTAAACTGCCTCGGATAGCAGATGACAAGTTGAATGGTGGAAGCTGTAAAAGTTTGGCCTATTACAAAACGTAAATGGCGATTATAACTCGGCAACCGGTTTTTGGAATAGTTCGGGAGTGTACGAAAAAGATCATGATGAAAAATGAATGAAAATGAGACGAAAGGATCTTTTTACGAATGATGTCGATGGATTCGTTTTATGGTCAGGTGTTTACAATAGTGTAAATGGCAATCCAAGTGCAGGCTTCATCCTCAAAGAGAAAGTTAAGATGCTCGTAGGGACGGACATACAAGCTGGAATCCCTGATTGATCAGGGTTCAATTAAATGTAGGCATTGGAAGTGCCCTCAATGTGCCATGTTATGCGCGAATAGATGGAGAGTGTCAATGTGAGAAACATTAGATTTGGAAAAACTGAGAGCGGTTTGAGACTGAGAGCATGACTCGTATGTAAGAACCCTTAATAAATCAAGCACACGACCCGGGTTCCAGCACATCAGCGTCATCGTCAGGTGATTCCGGCAGATTTCAAATCCATTATCTATACCAAGTCCATAAAAGCAAGGGGGAGGAAGAGGGAGAGTAAGAGGTGAGTAGGATGGAGGTTGGGATGGGGGTGGAAGATCAGACAGGAGGGAAAGGTAGGAAGAGGGATGGAGAGAAAAAGGGGGAGAAGGCTTTGAAGATGGGTGAGAAGGCAGGGTATAAGTATTCATTTAATAAGGTCACATCAGTGCATGCGTTTCTTTTATAACCTCAAGTTCCTCAAGTGAGTTAAGTGCAAGTCTGATATTTGAAATATATTAACATTAAAATCACTGTGGTGGTCATAAATCATGTTATGTTTGGTAAAGTTACTCTTGGGGTCACAGTTATATTTGAAGGCATGCAAATGCTCTTTAACATTAATTTTTGCACCTACGAGCCACCTCAAGGGTGTGTGGTATCATCAACTGGTATTCTGCCTACTGGCAGGTCCCAAACACCAAAGCTGTCTCCAATTCGTCCTGTCCCGGGCCTCTTCCTTGGTTTCCTTGTACCTTCTTCTTATCTTTATTTGTTTTCTCATTTTAATTCTTCTGTCTCTCATTTTCAGTCTTTTTCTTCCTCTTCTCTTTTCTCCCTCCACTGTTCCCTCGATTGCTGTATTTATAATTCCCTTCCCTCTTAAAATATGTCCGTCCAGTTTCCCTTTATCTTCTGTATTGTTTTCAGTAGTGTTCTTTCCTCCCTAACTCTTCCCAGCACCCCCTCATTTCTTACTCTATCCACCCATTTCACTCTCTCTAACTTCTTCCACACCCACATCCCAAAAGCATCGATGCTATCCTTTCCTCTTATTCCCAATGTTCACGTTTCGCATCCATACAACATAACACTCCACACATAACATTTCACCAGTCTCTTCCTCAGTTCTAGGTCCATACCGCTGCATAACACATTTATCTTCTTATTAAAAGCTTCCTTTCCCATAGCTTTTCTTGACTTAATCTCTACCTCACTCTTCAAATCTTCCGTCAGCGTGCTCTCCGGATATATCTTCTAACCTGCTCTATCCTTCCCTCTTTTGTCATAACATTCACATTTACTCCATCATTCACTCTCATAACTTTCGTTTTACCAATATTTATTTTCATTGTGTGTGGTAGAGGATGAATTATCATAACATGCACTAAGCTACACCCTGTTTAAGTTAATGAAACTACGGCTACTTATGTTTTAGTATAAACTAGCAACTACTAGTCAAGAGGGGAAATGTAACAAACATGTAGTACACTATACGTAAGCAAACAATTTTATAGATAAAATTCATATTAATGCAGTTTGTAACAATATACGCACACTGTGCATTATGCTATCCTTGTGCATTGCACAGGGATAGCATAATATTGCAGGAAACGTGCAAGGCGTGGTGTTAGTACTACTTAGCAGATAGAGAAACAATTATTATAGAGTAAATCTAGTATTTAACTACACCAATCGATAAAACTAGCTAAATCCCTATCGTTCTTGGGGAAAAGCATTTTAAACCTGTCCGTTTTACGGTCTATTTCCCTTATTTTACTATCATGATCTACTGTATCTAACCGTAGTATCAACCAACCATGTAGTACCGATTGTGCTTCGTTGCTTGACTCTCATCGATTCCGCTATTCCAAACCAACTAAGCACTTTCCTTTCATGCATAACAATTATCATAAGAAACCAATCCACGTTTTTAAACACCCTCTCATTTAGTCTAACCATAACCCTAGCAGCTTTTATAATAAGAATGAAGTTTTACGTTTCCAAAATAATGCACTAAAGAAATAGAAAATGCAACTGAATAGGGAGCCTTGGGTAACCATATAGGAAAAGTCAGTAGTGAAGTTATCAATAAGTAAATTCACCGATGCATTGGGATATAACAGACCAATACAATGATTGGATACAGGTACATTAAATATTGCTGTTAAATTCAAACAAAATAACTGCCCAATTTTCAAACTTTTAAAAAAGAACTTAGACATGCCTTTTAACAGACAGTAGGTAAAATATTTAGCACTTTTACTGCAAGCATTTCTCAGATACCCCATAACCACTGAATATACCCTACTCTCACGCTGTAGAGTAATGATGGGAAATATAATTCATGAATACTTTAACGATATTTATTACAAGTGATGAAGAGGTTGATGAAGACTAAACGGATAGCTTAGAACAGAGTGGAGAGCTGCAGCAAACCAAACTTCGATTGATTACTGGTGTAGTTGGATATTTTTACGTTTTTATCAGAAGACCGTTATAGTATCTTTAAATGTAGTTAAAAACGTAATCCAACAAATAATCTCAACAGCTATAAATGTAATACATTTCAATGAGCTGATAAGCAAACAGAATACTGAAAACATTGTGAGTCAGATATCAATCAAGGATTTTCGTCACCAAAATAGGAATATTTATATAAGTATGCTCGTATTTTTTAACAGTACACATTGGTAACACATAACACAAAATTTAATTTAATGGCTTTAAAAAGAGTATATTATAAAGAATGATCAGGAAACACATTAAAACGATGTTCATACACGGTTCAGAAACGATTAGCTTCTAAACTGAAACTTCACTTTGTATGGCATTGGTACAAGTCCGTTCATCCCACGTCCTTTTTTCGATGGCATGATGTGTCCATCTGGCACTCGGAGAGAATACCTCTGCAGAATTCCAGTGAAGAAGATGAAAATACTTTTTCTAGCCCATGTTTCACCAAGGCATACCCTCTTGCCTAAAAATTGAAAATTAATTTAGTTGGTTTTCGTAAATTTTAATGCATACATAAGGGAGAAAACTCCTCAGAGAGTACTTGAAGTTTGTAATCGTAGTTCTGAGGCTTGAAATCAAAAAGAACATTACAAATCACACTCCCCTAATCAGATTAGAAAGGTTTCCCATGAGTCTACGTCACACACAACGAGTCTACGCGATGTAAATTAAGGGATCCGCCAATACCATTTAGTTGATTCTACATAGGTTTCTACAAAATACAGTGCAAGACAGCTCTCCCCCGGCCACTAGGCACAGACCGCAAAGCAGTAAAGGAGGAGTATGCACGGCCAACTCAGAAACTAAGGGTGCCACGTTGGCGAAAAGCTAGCATGTGGTAAAAGGGTTAGTATTCCACTACTGATTAGTGTAACTAATTCAATTAATTAATTAATACTACGAGATACCAATTCATGCAGAAAACAAAACCATACAAAACATTTCAAGCGTCAAGAGGTGATAGTGGTATGTTAGAAAACATCATTTATGTATAATATATAATAATACATGCATAGAAAAAGAATTATAGACATATTATTCACCCACTCTTATTTTTATCACTGAAGCCTATATTTCAACGGGTAAAAGTCGTTTTCAAGGTTATGACCAATCATAAATTCCCTGCTATATATCCTACACGGCGTAGATGTAACTTACGTTCATTTTCGAAGTCTCACGAATCGTACAATGAATGCGCTCTGAATATACTTGTACTTCTCGCTTACATAATTACAATCCACAGACTCACCGAGAACGCACTCCCACGGACCTACTCAGCGTCCATCACGTTATGTAAGGGTAATCAACATCCAGGTACTAACTTACTAGACACCTCAAAGGGGTGAGGCAGGGGGTGGATTGTCACAAAAAAGCACTACATTATATTCTACAGTAGGTACCTCGACAGCTAAGGTCAATTTATGCTACCTTCCACATTCAGATTGGGGCAACAGACATTGGAGGAAAAAGATAACTTATTCTTACGGAATGACTTCCTTTGTTTTCAGTTGTTACATTTCCCTCATTTTAATCACTGATTTGCGCCAACCTAGAAAACGATATTGGTAGTTTTCTTAACAGCAGTCTTCCTCGCACACAGTAGTGAAATGGGAAGGTATTCAGATATTTTGCTAGTGATTTAGACGTAGTAAAAGCTGGTGCTTTAGCTATTTCATTTGTAATCAACATTCAACTATTTGATTGATACAAATTACATGCATACCTGCACCAAAAGGAATGAAAGAACCAGGAATAATTTCTTTTTCATTCTCCGGCAAAAATCTTTCCGGGATGAATTCTTCTGGCGATTTCCAAAGTTTTGGATCATGATGCAATCCATATATGTTAAACAGAACAACAGAATCCTAAAAAAGAAGTGTCAAAATCAGAAAGTGAATCTTCAGAAAAATTAGAGAACAATAAATATTGTATATAATGTGAGCATCTAATTCGAGACATTATTTAATGCAAATGACAAAATTTTAGTCCAATCAGCCAATCAACTTCTTATTATAGCTGAGCCCTGAGTCATTCATTTCAAATTTCTAGATTCAAAATTTTAATAGTGCATGTACCCGCAAGTGCCCATAATAAGATATTCCACACTTCCTCTGTGGAAGATGGCACGGAAAAGTAGTATTGACTTGTGCAAGCAAATACAGTGAAATAGGACAGAAATAACATGTTATTATTTTGCAGTAACAGCGCAGAGAGTTAAAGCACAATTCCAATGAAAATGTTTCGTTACCTTATGGTGAAAATACATTTATTTTGCAAGGAATAGATGGTTCACAATCAACTGAGTTAGTATTGCACGTGACTTTCCTCTATTCTACTTATTTGTAACAAAAAATATCCTAAAAATTAGTACTCATTCACTCTTTCAATATTTATCCTTAGATTGACTGCGTAGTGTTTTATTAGCTTAGTCTTTGCTAACATTTCTCTGGGCCCTTCTTTTTTGAAATGATGATTTATTAAATGCATACTTCGACTACTACCTTTTAGTGTTTAAACCTTATGTAAGTGTACAAATCCACATGACCGCATCACTCGCAGATTTTGCCAAAGGCGAATAGCGATAAGAAGTGTATTAGTGTGTCTGAATAATTTAAGTAAATACTGTGCACCATCATGAAAGGGAATCTAATGCTGCTGAGAACATATTTCACTTATATGAAAACAAATTGCAGTGAATCTTAAAACCAAAGGTCATATATTATTCAGAAAATATTCAGTAAACTTTTGGATAATATTTAACGAATTCCAAGACGCTCTCATATATTCCGCTCTAGTTCTGGAACTATCATTTTCCATTATTTCCATTGAATTTCATTTTTTTTCGATTATGGCTCAATTGTGCCTGCGTGCCTGCTGAAAATGATGGATGATATAATGCGCAGCATTTTTTCTAATTGACATATAGTCATAATTCCTCATTGTCAGAGGTATGGCAATGCATGCCTTCTATCAGCACATTTTTCTATTGCAAAGGTAACGCCAAATAAGAATAGGATATACAAAGTGAAGAGAACTTAAAACTTGCTCCAGTAGCCAACAAGTTATGTCTCATTCTTTCCATTGTGTTAATTATGCTTATGGTATCCTATTTTCAAGATGGAACTTAAATAATCAACATGTTCGTGGAAACTTAAAAATGTAATGGATACAATATTTACGTTATCAGAGTTTCGTAAGTCAGTAGTTTGCAATGTCATCTTCATCAGATGTACAATGCTTAAAATCTAATCGCTGATCACTGTCTGAAAGACCGTAAAATCCTATAGAAATACCCTGCATTCTATCTCTAGTTCAGGCTATTCATAAAAAAAATTCGAATTGCTCAGAATATTTTCATATCCACAGTTAAATTATCATAGATTTATAGCACACCGTTCGTCATACCATCAGGTCCACCTTACCTTCGGAATGTGGTATCCCCTAAACTTGACGAAATCACCTGTCGTCAAAGGAGAATGAGGCAGAGTCGATGGAGACACACTGCATATGCGAAGAATTTCATTAATAGTAGCCTCGGTGTACGGCATCCTGTAGATAATATTTAACATGGGCATCAATGCATTTGTGAGTTATATATAATTTTAAAATGATGCAGAGCAATGAACAGATTGTGATTTATTATATGTTAATTCTTTTTACAATTTTACAATAATATAAATTCAGAATTTGTTCATAATTCGGGGAGTCAAAAGCAGATCAGTCAAAGAAGCTAACTTTGGATGAATTCAAAATTATTATAGTGATATCATTAGGCAATGAACTAATTATCCGCTTATTATAAGGAGGTATTGGCATAAGAGTTAAAAACCTAGACTGCCGGGAACTCGTGTATTTCTTTGTGCTGAAAAGATTCCTCGAGAAGACAGCCATAGCTATAACTACCATATTCTACTGTCCCAAACCAAAAATATGCCCTGTTTGAGGTGGTTATACATTTCACCCAGAGCACTCGAGCGGTCAGGCGCTGTCAGCGGAAACAGCGCAACATGCACTTTTTAGTTATTTATTTCTCAGGGGAAACTTGAAAAGGTAATTTTATAGTAAATTCTGCATCCTGAAAAGTTATGACATCAGCTTGCAGCGCAATAATGCCGTCCAGTCCTTTACTCGGCGTTTTCGCGGTAATCTTGCTCGGCCATCTTCCTCGTTTACTTACGGTTGCGATGGCTATGTCCAGTGTGGTCCAAATTGTTTTTTAAATAGATGCTGATGAACGTTTTACAACAAAAAAAAACAGTAACTGCATTTTTTTCACAAAAAAAATATAAAAATATTACTAAAGCATAAAATCTTTTTTATTTTTCACGCATATTTATTTTTCCATTTTCCCCTGAAACAATCGGCACTAGTATTAATCCATACGAGGCATGGAAATTCCGTCAGACCCTTGCAGCGTACCTAAACTGAGACATTCCGGGAAATGTCAGTGTCAAGCCAAGCCAGTGCCAAATTTGCCAACCAGGCGGGACATCGATACAGAACCTTCAAATCAGGACTGTCCCGGCGAAACAGGAACGCACTATATGCCCAGCCATATTCATCTTATAACGACTCGCTCATTATTAAATAGCCTAAACTATTGCCTTTTATGTTTTTAAAGGGATTATACATTTATCAAAATATCATCCTCCAGAACCCAATAGTAATAAGGCGGATGGTATGGAGCAAAACAGAATGTCATGATGGAAACAACAGTTTGCACGTGCTCAATGAAGTGTTAAGCATCGTTGGGCTCAGTTCAAGTTCATCTGATTGCTGTTGTCCTTTTCTACAAGTGGCAGATGGTATGTACCCAGGTCGACATTCTTATCCTAAATGTGACCGTTTAAGTCTCAAGTGTTTATCTAAAAATGGGTTTCGTGTAAAAAACAGTGTTAGACTGAGGATTATCAGAATGCTATGACATATATAAATGGTTGTCAATGCATGCATTAGTTCTTGAGTTACATATAGAAGTGGTGGTTAAAATAAGCCCATATAATCATCGGTTCATACCTGGTCCTGTCACTCAGTGATGGCAGTCTTTCTTTTCCAACAACTTCATCAATTTCCCTTTGTACTTTTTCTTGCACATTAGGGTAGAGTATCATGTACAAAAATACGAAAAACATGAATCTTATGGTCCCACTTTCGGCTGCAAAAAGATCCGCGCACACGTGCAACATCTGTTTGTCTAAAAATTAATTGAAAGGAAATGTAAGGAAAACATGTACGGTGATTACTGCATTAAACGGGATATCGGAGATATTGGAAAACCTATCTAAAGTTCTGATTTCGGCATTGGCATTGTTACCTCGTACTAAAAGGAAACATTCGAACGCGGAAACAATATATTCACAAAAAACTTGAGTTTAGCGGAATTAAATTAGCTTTACAAATGGAAGATATTACCACTATAGCGTAAAAAACACCGATAAAATTATGGAGATTTAAAAATAAATAGAAAAAGAAGTATTAGCTTTGAAAGGAATCACATTATTTATTTTTACCTCTACCGGTTTTAACGTCTACGCGTCATTTTTAAGAGGCTACTATTCCAAGAAATATTATGCCTCTTATTTATACAATGAACGGGATGAGGATGGTAAGGTTGAGATGCAAGCAATACGGGTGATTACAAGCTGTGAGACGGACCAAGGTCAGGGTCATAGAGAAGTGATTGAGGAGAAGGAAGAACTGGCACAGAAGGCTAAGGGGAGTGAGTTACAGGAGCAACGTCATTTACAAAATTTTCACCACCCAATTTATAACATTCTCCTATTTAAATACTTACTATGAAATATAATGTAGCACAATTTTCACAATATGTTGTAAATTAAATTTAAAATCAGAGGAATAGTTGTTATCAAATTAAGTGCTTTAAAAACTATGATTTTTTCCAACATGAAGCACTAACTTTTTATGTTCGGTAATTGCCACATTAAAATTTCTGTTTTAAAATATAAATGCTATCACAATCAGGTGTTGTACACTTTAACAAAGAAATAGGCACCATTTCTATCATTATAATTTTAAAAAAATTTTGAATTAAATAACAGTTTACCAAAAGTCACAGGGCTTTAAAACCATAACGTTACACTCTCTTAGGGAAAATACCTACGAAGTGTATATGATAAATAATGGATTAAGGGTACTTTGGTCCACTTGAAATTCGAATAGAAAGTGGTAGAGACGTTGGTGAATGAGCTATAGCCTTATTTTCTAATTCGTCGTTTTAATATTTCAATAAATGCCTCTTTATAACCATTGAGGAACTCTGTGATTTTAATAGTGTTCAGTTCATCGTCAAAATTTCCTAAGAAAGGGAGATAGAGGATCAGCATTAAATCATCACGTGGAATGCTACCAATTTGTGAAAATTGTGGTTAGTTCAATCATTTGGCATCACGATATCAGTAAAGCAGGTTATCCAAGAGATAGAAAAAAAGGTTATTGTCTTTTAAGGCTGAGGTTATATTTTTTTAAACTTATAGTTCTCCCACAGACTTCCACCATAAAGGAGACTCTCTGAGGTGGTCTTAGACTCTCAGTCCAAAGACAAACCACGTCAACAACGTAAAAAAATTCTGAAATAATGCTGCATTCAGATTACGTTTTCCGCATACCTACTTAGATTTTTCAACTATGAAATTCTACAATTTCATGTAATTTCATCTTTTAATGAAATTCACTTTAGTGCTGATTGCAAGAATGGTTGAAGCATGGAGAAAACTAGTTATTAGTTATCAGATATAAATGCTCTTTTCGGGAAAAACTTTCCAAAGAAAGCAGGTTAGCCATGTACAATTTTTTGTATTTTGCTGTTTCATTATTCTCGGCTAATTAAATTTTGATTCTCTCTATTCATATTCATACAAACCGTTAAACATATCTGGCATGTCCTCGTTTTGCTTCACTATTTCCGATAAATAGACGTCCATGAAGTCCCTAGGGTGATTGAAATCAACATCTTCCTTATGACTGGCAATAGCTTCCTGCAAGAGTAGAAGGAAACACATTGAGAATAAATTATTAACGGTTCACCTTATTACCTTCGGTATGCATTAATGTGGAGATAATTCAGAAATAAAATATTTATTCATGGTTTCTTTACGATTATATTCATTATTTTTGTTTCAAGTTGTGGAATTATTCAAATGAAAGGCCACAGTTATGAATTCTTTAATACTAGTATTCATACCTGTATAACATTTGAAATAGGCTGCGTTTTGGATTTCATTGTAAAATGTTCAGCCAGGCGAGGACACATGTTTATCAGCATAGTCAACATGCCGCTGACCTTTCGAAAACTAGCTCCAACAAGATATTCCCTCGCCTTAATGATTTGTTTCATGGCAGGATTTTTGAGATCTAACCTCTCTCCAGCAAGAATTTTCCAAAGGACGCTCCCCGATGATCCTGACACTGCATCACATATGTCCACCTGATAATAAAAAAATGTAATTATTGAACAAGAATAGTGGCTTATCTACCGAATTTTGAAATTTAAAAAGAACTACGATAGTTTCCTGTACGCAATTAATCTGCAAAACATTTCTTGGAATATATTTTATCTCGATACCAACAAGGTGAGAATGTTGTCTTCTCTATTTGTTAATTATTCCTCAATTTGAATAACTCGTCAATTTAAGTGGCTCTATTGTTGTAAATATTGAAAATTGTGAACTTGTATTATGAAGGTAAAATACTATATTTAGACACAATATTTGTCCGAATAGCTTTTAAAACACTAGATATTGATTTCCATTCACGTACAATAAGTATTTTATATGGCAAGTCTTCTTTTATACTATGGTCATTGAAGAGTGATTATTTATTCATACTCAGACACACTCCAAACTTGTCCAAATCTAACTGTGCGTATGCTCTTTGAATTACAATCATAATAATCAACTGAACATAACGTAATTCATGTTATCCATGGACGAAAGTCTTAGGCCACTCACATCCCTGAGAAAGAAAATGATTCAAGGATATTCATACATTTTTCTCAAACCGTCGCGCTGTTTTGGTTCGAAGAACCCACTCAAAGAAATTCTATTTTATCTTAATGAATTAGCTAGGCTTATTATTAATCCTTGATTGGGATCACGGTTCCATATTTCACGTTGTCCATATCATTAACTATATTGTAAACCACTCTATAAGGAAAATACTCACAGGTACTGCCCTCATAACGCACTAAATCCATAAAAACTATTGATTAAACTAAACTAAAGCACAAGACAACGTTTGAATAAAGACGAGCACGTTTTTCCTCTCATGGTCGCAATTGGAAAATAACGATAGCAAGAGCTCACGCGTTATGGAAAACCATGATCACACCCCTGATCGTCGATTATCAGTATATCACTTCATTTCGGAGATGAAAGGAGTTTAGTTGAGAATATCAATAAAATATATTATATTACATTTTGATATTTTACGCTGATAACAGTAGGGACTATAGAAAAATTATTTTCATTACTGTATTGATCAATAACCTCTCCGAACTTAAGAGTAAGAAAATAATGAATTCATTAAACTTGAAGTTTTCTTGAAGGCTTCCGCGGAGTGTTTTTGATGAAGAGAACTGTTTTCCGGGTTTCCATCCGCGTTTATCCATTCCACGGACCTGAGGAAGGTAGCTGGAACGCTGGCGAAATATTGTCCATCAAAAATGGACAAACGCGGATGGAAACCCGAAAAGCCATTCTCTTCATTAAACTCGAACTTTATCTATTCCCACTCTCATCACCTAGCAGAGTGTACGTCACACATATTACATACACGTATTTTGTATTGGTTATCAACAATAATGAAGCTATTACCGCTGTTATCGGCATGTAAAATTATATCCCAATAAATTGATACTCTCCAATTCGACTCAGTTTATCTAAAAAATAACGCAATTAGCAGTTGAACGACGATCAGATATTCTTTATTTAGTATTGCTTCCATTGAGGCATTTATACATATATTTGTTTAGCAAAATTGTAAACGTTCAGTATAAAAAATTCCAGTCAGAAAAAATACATTGATCCATCTCATTATTCTGCAATCAGTATATCACCACTAATAATAGTAAAATAATAATAATACTAGCAGACCTGCTGCCTGCGTAGCAGGCAGTCTCTGTCTGAGAAAGTTAGACTCGCTCTGAAAAAGTGAACCTGGGAGTCCCGAAAAACTTTGCAAAATCTTTTAATGGTTGCTCATCGTTTTGGTTGCTCATCGCTCATCGGTTTTCATGGTTGCCAGGCATGGTTTCATCAAAGCTGGAGTTTCTACAAAAACAGTAAGGCATTTTTTGCACATTGCATTGTTTTAGGTGCCCCACTGAAAATTATACTTCCCGAAAACAGCAAGCAAGGGAGCAATATTTGACAAACATTAACAAATACTGGCAATAAATTATCTACGAGATCAGTTTCTCGCACATTCATATAGCATTCGTAATGGTATAAGTAATACTTCTAAACTTTCGACGTGAAGTTTGCACCAATATTGAGACAGCGGCACACGTAGATGTATATTGAAACGTTTACGACCTTTGGTATTTATCTATATATATTAATTTTGTAGTGTGGTAGTAGTTTTGGATTTTTAGCAGCTGGTTGTGTAAATAAAAATGCAAAAAACCGTGGCTATTAAGCTAGTAATGCGTAAAAACTGCTTAACAACGATGAACTTATTTAGGTTAGCAACGGTGAAGTAAACAAACTGTACTCATTGAATTGCAATCCGTCACAAACCGTATGGGCATATAAGCGTTGTTAATTTATCTTTTTCAGGTAAATTTTGATTGCACTACTATAGCTGTATTACTTTATTTTCATTTCTGTCAAATGAAAGTGGGTTATTTTCTAATGTTGGTGAAGGATCTTAGCCACATGTTAAAGAAGATTTGGAACCATTTTTCACGAAACTGAATCATATGTGATGAAGTGACTCTGGCATAATACTATAGTCTAGTGGAATTTTTACTCTGGAGTGGTTGCTGTAATTCCTGAATTGTATAGTTCGTATGTAAACCACCAACCTTTTTACACTTACGCAGGAGCAGCAGTAAAGTATATCCGTAGTATTTTCTTTCAATTAACGAAATTAGCAGACAAGAGCCATGTGTTAATTTGTTAGCGATTAACCTTCTATGCAATTCTTTCTCTCTGGTTTCTTTTATTTCCCGTGATATATAGCTACTTTTACGCGAATGAAGGCAAAATTCGGCAATTAGTGAAGATATTTATAAATTATCCGTGTGAATGTTTAAATGTATGCCACTCTAAAACAATAAGGTTCGTGTCAAATTTCTGTAAACTCAACGTTAATATTATCAATTAAATGTTTTGATACTGCCATTCCCTTGATTGGTTTTATTGCATAATATATATGATTAGCTAGCGTAATTGAAATGAACCTCAACAGGTTTCCATTCTTAGCTTAATTGCCACGGTTTTTTGCATCTTTCTTTGCACCACCAACTGATAAAAATCCAAAACTACTACCAAATCATACAGACAGAGAATCAACATTTAACGCACCAAACCAAATTTCTCTAGCTTAAGAATTGAGAGAGAAATAAACAAAATGGATACAGAATGACTAACACTAAATAAAATAAAATAAAATAAATAATATATATATATTAATTCCAACGTCGGCAGCCATATCCAAATTCCAACTATATTAATATATATATATATATATATATATAATAATTTGAACAGAAGGTGAAAGAAAGAGATAGGAAACATGTAACTAAAATTGGACGAATACACTGGTGATGTGGAAGATGGTAAAGCCGAGAAATCAGAGGGTAAAAATGTGCCGTGGCCGGGACCGGGAAAAATGTCCCGGCCACGGCACATTTTTACCCTCTGATTTCTCGGCTTTACCATCTTCCACATCACCAGTGTATTCGTCCAATTTTAGTTACATGTTTCCTATCTCTTTCTTTCACCTTCTGTTCAAATTATTATATATTTATTCGCCTAAAGGCGGTGTGTGAGTGAGTGAACGAAATATATATATATATATATATAAATATATAAATAAAGTCCAACGTTATAGATTATATATATATATATATAATCTATAACGTTGGACTTTGTAAAACCTTTTAAAAAATAGTACTTTTCTGAAGAAGAGAAATGATTAGTATCGAAGATAAAAATAAGATATACATCTCATTTTATGGTGGTTATTTTTTTAAAGCTTCAGCTGATAGAGAATCTTTCACATTTTTACAGGCAAAAGACCCTATCTCCAGACACGATTTCTTTATTCCTCTCAGCATACATCCTGCTTCTTTTCATCTCATCTATACTTAAGCCTATTTTCTTTCTACCACTTCCCCATTGCCCAAATAGCTCTCCGCTATCTATCTACCACTTGATATACCCTATTCTAACCACCTACCTATTCTCTCTTTGCCTATTCTAACCACCTACTTTGCATAATCTCCTCCAGAGGTTTTCTCTCCTCATTCACCATATCAACTACTTCCTTGTTCCACCTCTTCTATATCCACCATACTTTTTCTATTCTCCTCCTAAACAATATCCCAAACGTTTGCAGCCTATTCTCGTTCTCGCTTCTCAGAGCCCAGGTTTCTGCGTCATACAAGACTAGACTACATATTTAACTCGTACCCAACCTTTTCTTTACAGTATTAACAAGGTATATGTTGTAAGTTCCCCTTTCTACGTCCCTCCTACTACACCCAGTTTTCTCCAATTTGGGGGTTTCAAGAAAATTATAGAGACCAGAGCAAATGACAAAGTTATTGAGGATCAGTTGGAAATCAGCATGACAAGGTCAAATCGAGCTGTCATTTCTTAATTGTCAACTTTAATTGAGATAGTCTGATTAAAATCAGAAGACGCTAGCATAATATTTTTAGATGATCTTTTTTTCCTGGGGAAAGAGGCTGGGGAGAGACTGGGAGTATTCGAAATGTTTGCGTGGAGGAGGTTGAAGAAAGTGTGATGGTCCGACAGGAAGGCGAAGGAGGAAATTATTGGCATGCCAGGGGGAAAAAGGGGTGTGGTTGAGGCATTTAAAGGAGGCATACTGCGAGGATGGAGTATTTAATGGAGGTGGATGGGATACTATTGACTTAATGGGAAGGTAATTACAATATAAGTGAGAAATATGGAGATGGATAGGCGTTGTGGACGTTTTGAAAATAGTTGAAGGGAGGGTTGACCAAAAATAAATGTTGAAATAGTTTCAGCCTACAAGAGAAAATAGAGGGATTGATGTAATCCTTGATATTCTACCCTCATCCATGGATTAACAAATGGTATTGACATACGAAGGCTTCGTTAGACGACCGAAAGGGCCGGCAAGAATAACATTTCCTTTCCCCGAGACTAACAATAGATGACTCTGCAAACAGCATCAGTTAGCGTTGCGAAGATTGGCTCTCTTTCGCTTTCCGCTCCACTGTTCTTTAGGTTAGCTGTTGAATTCCCACAAAGATGACACCTAAATGGGAAAAACTCGGTTAGGATCCTGCTTTCAAATCCTTCATCATCCAAAACTGCCAAAGTTTTGTCTCTTGTTCTCAAATAAACCAATTAAGTTTTAGAATGCCAAAATAATATTGCTTCTCATTGCAATAGAGCCCGTTTTCCTCCAGAGGTCTATCTACTTAAGAGTCATGTTAATTACTCAAATATTTTAACTTAACTATTTTTGCTTGATCCTCACTAATGTTTCTCTAGCAGATGGATACCAAGGCAACAAGAGGGATCGTGCAGTATGCGGAACGAATAAAAATCACATGAATAACTGAGCAAACGAAGAGGCCAAGTTGAATACATAATAAGCCATACTGAAGGCATCTATGTGTTTCCGAATCTTGCAACATGAGGTTTTTGTAGAGAGAGAGCCAGCAACACCTATTTTACAAGTATGGGAAAATGATTTCTTGGCCACCCCTACCAAGGAACTTCTTTGCCATTTGCGAATTCTTAAACAACACATTGTTTTGAGGAATGAGCTTCAGTCGCTTATACAATGTACTGAAGAAGACCATTTACCATTTCAGATGGAAACACACAGTTAATTTGTAAAACATTCCGATATTTATACTTTCTGCCCCCTTTTCACATTCATCAATAAGTCGCTGATTGGCCTCCTGTGGTTTTTTCCCTCATTGCCCACGCCATAGGCCGGCATTGCTGAAAGGAATTAAATATGTGTTTCGATAGCGCTGGACTACGAGGGTATACTAAATCATTATTTCAGTACCGTGACTGTTTTAATAATAACCCCAGACTTATAGCCCCTAAGAACAAAATCCCTTACAATATCATTGCCAAATTTCAAAGAACTGCGGAACTAGCCGCGGAGTAATTTTAACGGAGTCACTCGCTAAAGAGCACTCGGCGCGAAATCGAGGGGTCTGGGTTCGAATCCCAGTCCAGGCGAACGAATTTCACTGTGAATTTCACACAATAATATCATTGTCATTGAGGGAATGGAGGGACGTAGTTGACAAATAGTTGCCGCCTGTCGCATGAGTGACGCGGCAGAAACCGTCGAACGACAATATTTGCCGGTAGCTGCGACGTTCCATGCTACCTTAGTGTAATACCACCTTAACCCTTCAGTTTAACTGTTCCATTTTATGAATTTCATGGTAAATGCCTATTAATGAATTTCATTAAAAGGAGAAAATTAATCCGATTTCACCTACGGCGGAAAAATGATTAGTTCTTACTGGATTAGGGCATCCTTGTCTGCGTCCTCCGGACATCTCATCTATGGTACCAAAAAGTGCTTGTAGTTCTTCGTGAGATATTTCTTCTAGAGACTTCTTTCCAAGGTTGCTTAGATGATATGAGGTGAAGCGGCGTTGTATCTTCCAGTTTTCCCCACTGCTTAATGCGATACCTTAACGATTGCATTAAGTAAAAATGCATGCCAATAATTCATAGGAGTCACAACATTCAAAGATACGCTAACAAGATCGGATAGATGAGTGGAAAGCATAAGAAAAAATCTCGCGAAAGATTGCGCTGTGGAACATGAGATTGTGAGGAAAAATGTGTTTGCAAAATAACAAGGCGCCTTCAGCAGTGAATTGTAGCCATTGAAAAAGTTGGTATCCCGAAAAAAATCTTTAATTTTTATTGCTATATGTTGAATTAAGGTTGTAATAATAAAAAGTATGTATTTTGGGTGTATGTACGAATATGTAGGTGAAATTTATCAACTTTTTTGAGTGGCAACCATGAATACTTGGATATATGAATCAGATGATGAGAGAATGGTTTCTTTCTGTAAAAAAATGTTCTATTTTCAAGACGAGGAAAAGGATTGAATGTAGTGAAATGTACCTGAATGTTCGATTGTGTATAGTTTCCTTGATTTGAATTATTGCTTACGATTCAATTTTACTTGATTTTATTTGAAAAGAATTATGTTTTTCGGCGTGTAAAATATAGTCAAACATTATCGAGTTATTGATGTTATAAATTTTTATTCTTTTACGCTGCGATTTCAAAATGAGGAATCCAGGTTTGTTTCTTGGAGTTTGAACAAAAATGTGTTTTTGATACGAATGCTTCACAAGTTAGTGTGAAAATGAGAAACGCTACGTTCTAAAGAACGCCAGCATTAAATCGGTTTAGAATATAAGTGTTAGTACTGCCAATGCTATCAATGTCAATTTATTCTTATTTACTCTGAGCGTATCATTCACGCACCCTTTAGCCTGAAGGAGGAAGAGGAATGGTTTAGCCCGGTTGCTATGCAATTGCCTACCGCGCTGTCCAAACATTTTCTGCTTCACTTTGAAAAAATCAAATGACACACACAATCATTTTAACTCCGGTCTCAAAAAAACTAGCAGCGACTAATGATGCCCAAAACATGTCTATCAGAGGAAATTTAAAATCAGTGCGTGGTTCATGACTCACTAAGTAGCCACAGCACAGGGATTGGGGAAACCTTATCATTATCAAATACTCTGTTCGGTGCTCCTCCTGATAGATTTCAAGCTATGTACTGGGCTCAAAACTAAGATGAATAAAAATTAATATTTAAAATATTGATAGTATCTAACAATTGTCTGTAATAATCACATTCTTGAGCAGAGTATGTGGGGAAATTATGAAGGGTGGAGAGTAACCTGACGTCAGTATTGGCCTGCTCTTATTGAAAGGCGCCAGGGGGACCACAGCATAACGCCCCACCCGAAAAGCGGGGTACTGTCCTTGAAGTGCTCAGCACACATCACCCCATCAGGGATCGGGATTCCCCTGAAAAATCTCCCCCACTAATATGGATCCGAGACCTCAGCGTAGGAAGCCAGTATCCTAGCCACTTCCATCTTGAACTTTTAATGAAATAAGGGTCCATAAACAACATGTAACTGTCAATGAATGAAAAAGCTCTGAAATTCCCCCACGATTTACTAAGCAACACTATTAAATAATATAATGCCATGTTATAGCGTTCACTGAGAATGACCGAAGTGCTCCTCTCTTTTACCTCACGCTATCCCATCTCATGCAAAACTGCACTTACCTAGCGATCTACCATGTTTTTGCTGGTGAAGTTTATTGTCTGGCCGAGCAGATAAATCTTCTCTGCTTAGACCCTCTCGAATTGCCTCAAGTCCGGAGATGAAAACACATGGAACGCCGAAAGCGTACACCCCAGAAACATCGCCATATTTCTTCGCAAGTAGCATTAAAAATGCTCGTAAAGATATTCCCAGTGGGTATAAATATCGATTGCCAACCATTGGCAATCTCCTTGGGCCTGAAATGCGAAATTACTTCTTCAATATTGATTCACTTAGGATTTGTGGGTAGTTAGGTTAGGTAAGACATGAATAGGCAAAATTCTTAATAAAAAAACCACACTGGACTAGTAGTCTACCGCAGTGGTTTGCTTTTTTTAATATTCCGTCTTGTGGTACAGCGTCTTTCAGCGTCTCAACGAAAACAGTTTCTCCTCCGTTACAGGAGGTGTCATCAGATCGAAGAGGCGTTTTTTTGATGGAGGCGTTTGTTTGAGGCATGGAAGGGAAGATGAGTATTTACTGGTTGTGAGCACAACGTGGTAAACACTGATCAGCACCTCAGCCAATTGAAACCCTGGGCCGAGTCAAGTGATGTTTTTATCGCTAATGGCCACCCAGGAATCGCATAATTATACCAGCCACAGTCAAAAAAACATCACATTGATCTGAAGACGCGTCCTGTGGCTGAGGAGAAACTGTTGTCGCTGAAACGCAGACACGAGCAGCTGTACCGGAAGATGGGATCTAACACATCTGGACTAGTATTAAAATCCGATACATATGACCAGCGAAGAGTGCTTTAACTGCACTGAAACTGAAATTTTAACAATAAATGAGTAATTTTCGTGCATGAAGGAAAGCTTCTTCCACCGAAAGCTATTAAAGGCATATTTTTATAGGTGGTAGAGGCTGAAGTCATTTTATTGAATGCCTTCGATGTCTCGGAAATAACATTTCAAAATCTTTCATCACCCGGAGTACTTGGTGGAAATCCCATGACAGGCTATGGTGGAAAATGCAGGGTGAATGCTGGAATAATCTTGAGTTTTCGATCTTGGCTCTGGTCATTTAGACCAGTTTGTTCTTGACCGCCGTTAGTACCCGCAATGAGGTGGATCATGCTGCCGTAATATTTAAATGTCATTTAGTAGCTATTATTATCCGTGTATCGTGCTTATTGTTATCATCGCCCTTCTCTTATCAGTACCATAAATGTATCATGTACTTGAGCACCACTTCAACTATGTAATCGAGAATTCTAATTATAAATACTATTGATGCATACATATTTAGATATAATATTTAGTTTAATTAAATTACAGAAAAGATTTTTTTGCTCGTGGTGCTAAAAATGCATTGCAATTTGTGAAAATTAAGGATAACGACAGGTTTTAGCTCTGTGCGTTGAAAATATTTGAAATGGACATATTAAAAGTATGGCTATCTTATTCACTAGTTTCTTTGACATCGTTATTTTCTCACCTGGTGGAAATTTTTTTGGCATCTTATAGGTTAACAGAATGGCAAGTACTGACACTATCAGCATGACAAATACTGAAATATAAACTTCCATGCCGGATACAGCTGAATCTGGGGTAGCCGCAATTAACATCCTGAAAATGAAATACAAATATTTTAAGATGTGGTAGAGCAAAATAGCCATGTAGTAATTCAGCAAATACATTAAAAAATGAGTGCTAATTACGGAATGACGCTGTATTTAATTATACAAGAGATTATAAAATTTCAATGATAAAATGAGGGAAATAATAATATACTTTCTATTTATCCATTAATGATAATATAATTATTCGAGAAGATGAATAAATATTGTTATGAATCTGTCTCAAATATACAAGTCTCGGGGAATATTTACCCATCCCCCATATCATTGACTTTTTTTTAACTTAAAGATTTCTTTAATGTTCCAGGGGCTCTTTTTATATTGATACATTGGTGTGCTAATACCGAGTGCTAGTGAAGCCCCAAGCCTTTTGATACATTTTTTAATGTTATACATTGTTAAAAATCTGCGCATTTCCTCCTGGTTTTATTACGACCGGAATGGTATGCTAATGGTGGAGGAGTTAATGTTTTAAAATATTGAATAAAACATATGATTCCCTCATTGTTTATTATTATCATCAGTAGTAATCAATCCGAGGATTGGTTTGCAGCAGCTCTCAATCCCACTCTCCTTTCTGCCATTCGATTCAATCCAGCATAATTATCTACTTTGACGCCCGTGATTTGCATTTCATTTGTATTCCATCCTTGGTCTTCCTCTATAATGGAACTGAAATGGCAATTTTATTCACGAAATCGTTAGATGGAAACAAAAAATCAATTTTAGTGAAAAAATCAATCTTCTAACCGTAGCCATTCACTCATGAATTGAAAATTAAAATACGCAAAAGGTGACGCCCATCGAATGAGCTTCGCT
This sequence comes from Pyrrhosoma nymphula, assembly GCA_963573305.1. Taxonomy (NCBI): domain Eukaryota; kingdom Metazoa; phylum Arthropoda; class Insecta; order Odonata; family Coenagrionidae; genus Pyrrhosoma; species Pyrrhosoma nymphula. The sequence goes on along the minus strand of OY754334.1, from coordinate 104,005,995 downwards.
GAGACCTTCTACGTCATCCACCTCCCCTCCTTGGCAGTTTTGGGGAGTGGAGTGGAGGTGGAGTTGAGGAGGTCTGCCTACATAGCTACTGGCGCAGCAGATTTTGATTGGGCGAAGGAGCTGTGCAGTCTCAGTTATGATTGGACAAAGGGATGACGTAAGAAGTCTCAGCACGCCCATTCCAGCGAAAGGGTTAAGAACATTCGTTTTTCGTCGCTTACAACTCGAGAATTAGGTGACGGATCGAAAAACGGAAAAAAAACGTGTCTTTTCATTTTACAAACTCTATCAGATTCGGCAATAAAAAAAATGGTAAACGCCCCCATTCTTCCCATTTATTTCTCCTTCCCATATTGTTTTAATTAGGCTGTTGTGTCGCAAAATGTGCCCAATTTGTATGTCGCTTCTTCTACGCACAGCGTTCATTATGCTTATTACTCTACATTATTACTTATAATAAGGTTCATTTAGAGATACAGTGTGAAATGGGCCATGGGCAAAAATCGACAATGGGAATACTGAGATAAAAGAATTTCAAGACGTAGGACGAATGGGCTAAATAAAATTACCAAAAGTAACAAAATGGAGCAGCTATACCTTTTTGCGTATTTATTGAGTATTTTAAAATGGCTACTGGAAACTGGTGAGATGAAATTTCTTCGGAAAATCACCTATAAAACATTACTCGGCAGAAAACGAAACTTAAATGTGAAAAAAATTTAAAAGTGTAAAAAATTAACGAGTTGACCTTGCAAAGAAAGCACGAACGGAATGAACTCATAAAACAGCAAGAGCGATAAAACATTAGTAAAACAGCTCATGATAAGTTACCGTTGGGGAAAAGTTTTGGGCGACACAATAAAAGACAGTGTAATAATTTTACCGTCGGGCAAGAATGAAATACGAAGGGACGAATGTAATGAAGGTTATTTGCCTATTATGTAGAAGGGAAAAGAAGATGGAGTATTTAGAATGAGTATAGGTTAAGTGGCAATCAATTAAGTCGTAGAATTGAGTGACTCAAAAAGCTATTTTTGATGATGAGGTATTTCTTTTCAGAAAGGGACTTAGAGCCGAGACGTGAGAAGATTAGCAAAGACTCTGATATGGAATGTGGCCGAGATGGAGTTCATTTCATGATAAATTGAGAGATATGATAATCAAAGTTGTGATGAAGGCTCTCTGGTAGATTATCCAGCACAACACTGAGTCAGTCTGTAAGACTGTAATCGGTCATTCTGATGGAGACTCTTTTGTTGTGAAAGGTAGTGGTTGTGAAAATGATTGTTAATGCGTGAGTATAAGTGGTATCAAGAAATTGATGGATACATCACCTAACGTGTGCACGCGAATTTTTCCTCATAATATTATAACTCACTAACTCGGAGTTGTCTGTTTGGAAAAGCATGCATGCATGTAAAAGAGCTCATGGATCCTTTTTATAGATGATAAAATAAATGAATGAATTATTAGTAGCCGAAATACGAAAATAAATAGCCTTGTTGGAAGTCATCACAAGACTATCGAGAACTTCTTGAGCTCACTGTTGTATATTTAGGAGGGGTTCCTCCGCGCGGTATATCGTTTCGCGTTCCTGGTGCTATGCATCATGCAAGGTGGATGTCGAAAGCGCTTCACTGCCTGAAAATGTTTCTTTTTCGCGAAGATTTCTACTTGTCAGCCGAGGAAGAGACCTTAATCCGGGATATGTGTTTGTTTATTGTGCATCTGTATGTCGAGTCATGGATAACGGCACCGAATGTGGTTGAGGCTCCGAGGCGGGATTTATTGTTCTTCAAAACTTTGTATAAGTACAGGAAAATCAACAGTGCAGTTAGTGAGGTGACAAAAAGCAAATTTCGGAACCAATTATTGTATTTATTCCCAGAAGCTGCAGCCCTAGGCTTTTTCGATGACAATCTACCAGTAGTGGCCACAAGACGAATGGTTATTAATGGGAGGAGAGAGGACTTCCGTTAAATTTAAAAATGAGTACCAAAGAGGCTATGGGATTCTCGGAAGACTGCTAGGCGACTCCGATGGATGGGGGAAGGGTAGGGGTTGAGTGTTTAGAGGGGGTTTTTAAGGGTGTGAGGGGAGTTGCAAGGGGGGGGAGGGTGTGAGAAGAGGTGCATGGTGTAGAAGGATTTTGGGACCAAGCGCTTTAAAAACCGCCGTGACCACCCTCTTAAAGAGGAAAGGTCTAATTACCTCTAACAGAAAATATATAATACACACACATTTTAAAAAAATCACCGTCATTACAGTTTCCGTCTAAAACTTTACACAAACAAGTAAAAACTAATTCTTCTCCCTAACCAACAAAATTATCTTGAGTTTATGGCCTAGTGGTAATATAAACTACTATTAACTAAATAATCCACACTCGTCACTTGCACACAATATGTACCTCCTGTCCCTCAGGAGAATGATGAAAATATGATAGATTGAAAAACACACATGTTAAATCACCGTCCTTACAGTGTCATACTACAAATCACACAAACAAGTAAAAACTAATTCTTCTCCCTAACCAACAAAATTATCTAGAGTTTATCTGGCCTAATTTTAATATACACTACTTTTCACTAAATATACGACATCCGTCACTTGCACACAATATGTACCTCCTGTCCATTGTAAGAATGGTGAAAAGATTGAAAATTGAAAACATATAAGTCACTGTCACTTATATTAAGTCACTGTCATTGCAGTATCCTGTAAATATTTATCCACACAAACAATAAAACAGAGTACACACGAATCTCATCACTTGCATACAAGAAGTACTTCGTGCCCATCATAATGGTGACTAAGTTTTATTATCAGGGTTGTTCTTCAGAGTATATGGGTGTGTGTTAAGTGCTGACAAAAATGTTTCCTGCATTAAAAGAAAAATAAAGATACAATAATTGAATCTTCATAAATGAGCATTGTGTAATTTAATAAGATTAATAAATTAAAACTCTGTAAAGAAAATATTGCATAGCAATACATTTCGTCGAAAGAATAGGCCTAACGCCGAAAGAAGCGGCGGACTTGGGGAGCTTCGAGAATTGGCGCGAGGCGGCGCTACTTGGGGTGGCACGCGCTCACTCTTGGGGCCGTATCTCGGGAACCACCGGTCAGAATTGGAAAATATTTTAGGTGCAGCATGTCAAATGTTCCATGAGTCGTTGGTTACCAGAGATAAACAGTTGAAAAATATCAGCACCTTCTTATCGCCATTCATGTCCGAAAAATAGCCAAAAATGCCAAAATTTCACAACTTTGAGTGCGATGCGGCACGTCTTCCCGTTATCCAATTGCAATAATATTTCACAGGATATTTTTTTACACAAATTGGCATACATTGAGGGGGTGTCCCGAAAGCAAATCGAAAATTAAGGACCACCCTATTGCTACACCCTTCCACTCTGGCTCGATGGAGAAAAGCTGACGAATTAAGAATGGGCGGTGCAGTTGGAAGACGACCCTTCGTGAGCGACTCTTAGAAAAAGGATCTATGTAATGACACACACATCGTAACTGATCTCTTCACAGCTGCTTACCAAACAACTCAACAGTGGGCTCGAGGGGACACCCCGCAGGACCACCTCCCCGCCCGATCTGGGAGCTCTCGCTCATCACGAGGTGAGAGGAGGGTAGGGGGAAGGAAGGTAAAAGGATAGGGGTTGGAGGAGGGTGGGTAGATGGAAACACTCGACTCCAAGTCCAGGAGTCGAGACCCAGAGCGGACTGATTTTCACGATACGACACCCGAATTCGGAATACGAGACTGACCCAAGTCTCGTATCGTCTCGCGGTGACTTTACTCACAGAAGTTAAATGAATATATTAATTTTGAAGCATTTCATGAATAATTACTAATTTTATATTATAATAATTATTTAAGGATAAAAATGAATGCAATTTAACATAAAATCATTACGAAACGTTGCGAAGAGAGGGGATATTTATTATTTGTTGCCACGTCTGTGGGAACCGACGCGACGAGGTGATCTCTGTCACAAAATATTACGTGTCAATCACCGGGTTATGGCCTCTCATATCCCATATGGTGAAAGATACTCATCTTATGAGTATCTTTCACCATACTTAGGGATTTCTCATTCACACCATTCACCCATTTTTCGTAAATCTGCTTTGTGATTCGATTCTCATCCTTTCTCTCAACATGGCCAAATCAACTATGCACGCTCCTTTCATACTTGAGCATTTTCTCGGCATTCTATCATCACTCAATTACTACTAATTCTTAATTAATAATTAATTACTAACTCACCCTATTCATCCTGATTTGCTGCAAACACTTCTCTATTTCCCATACCAATGCAGTTAGCCTACTCCTATGCTTATCCTGGCATACCATATTTCGACGGCAATGCAATAGCATTGGTAAGGAGTACCTACACGTATTGCTTCCTCAGCCAAACATTCATTCCTAGATACAATTCACATCTGCCTAGACATGCTTCACATCACACACTACCCATGATTTTCCTTTCGGCATCTGCACGCCAATTGATATCATCTATCCTTCCATCATTGGCAAACATTCCGCAAAATTGTACAAAATCATCCATTTTTCTCAAGTATTTCACGATTCACCATGCTCCCATGCTCCATTCCCGAAACCACTAATGTGGTCTTTGACGCATTTAACGTCAATTTCATTCCAGCTGTCTCCTGCATTCCCGCACATAAGTTAACCAGAAGGTTATGCAATCCCTGTGGGCGCCTAAGGAACAGCGGAGTATCTTCAGCGTCTCGTACAAGCTGTACATTCACATCCCCAACAATTATGTTTACACCATTAGTACAGGTTTATTTCCCACATTTAGCCTTATAAACACTGAACAACCTTTGAGATAATACACAGCCTTTTATATACCCTCGTTTATTTCAAACTAACTATAAAAACCACCATTTACTCTCACACTTGCCTGACTTTTATCATATATACCCTTCATTGCAGCACCCTTTTGTACAACATAACTACAATAATTGGTTGGTAACCTCTGAGAATTGCATTGTATGCACTGATATCATTTTAATGCTGTGTTTACCAATCTGGTTAATAATTATACAATAAAAAATGCAAGAAACGTAAAGATATGGTTACCTTGAATATAAAGTAGCGATTTTATTGGTTGAGGTATGGTTCCGCACGTCTGAGTGGTAATGGACGTAGAGATGACAGGTATGGCATACGATTATCTCTACAAGCGTATCCTCAAATATGGCACACTGAAAGAAAACGAAGAGTTTGGCGTCAAGCGGTGTTTACAAAAACAGCTCGTTACTGTGTGCAATAGACGCTTACCCGTTGTGGCACTTCCTCAGACGACTATCGTTATCACCTTGCCTGCTTTGAAAAAGACACCCACGCATGAAACGAGAGAATCTCGACTGTTTGTTGGCCATAAACGCATCAACCTATAAATAGGAAAAAAAAGAAGCAATCCAGATACGGAGGTCTCGAGATAAGCAGCCTGATATAATGAAAATACATCAAAGGAATCAAAATACAGACATGCTGATAGTGATACCTGGGTTTTTTCACCTTGATCCAACGAAAGATTTCGCTCACATTGGTGTATGGGTAACAAATAACCTCTAATAAAATATCATAAAACAGACTTGTGAAAAAAGTTTCTATGATACATTCGTGTTAGGTTTTTTTCTAATAGTTGCCAAAAATGTCTACCTTTAATCGTATTTTTCCTGATTACCTGCTCCTAATTGTCGCACAGCAATGATCTATATTTCATATAAATATAAGTATGTTTTCTAAAAAAGTATTTTAACTAATTAATAAATAAATGTAGACCTAGAATTTTCTCACTCACACGAACTCACATGCTACGCCCAATCTACCCAGCTACATTGTTGAGAGGAAGTAGTTTAAGCAGAAGGCATTTCCAAAGCACCATTATCTAGGTCTAGACAATATCATGAATCGTCTATGGCCATTAGGCTGGTATAAACTCGTATCATGTAATGTTTAACATTTATTTCTGGGAAAACGAACTCCGAGGAGGCGTAAATGTGCCTGCAAAAGATAGGTAGACGTGCGCGCTGTTTTCTAGTCAGAACATTGTCCACAGCACAAACCAGGGATTCCTTCCGGCGCTCGAGGTAAACATTTGTTACTGATATGACGCCATACATGTGCCATTTAACGGTTCAAAATTTTCAATAATAGTAAACGCACTCACCTGGAGGGAGATGGACGTTTTTTTCTTTTTCCAACGTTCCCCAACAATATATCTCATGAGCTTTAGAGCTACCTACATTAGAGCTTCAAGGACACTAAAAAATGATCAATGCTGCCAATATGAGGGACTAACAACCTCTCCCTGTAAAAATGGCATTACTTAGAAACCTAACAAACAGCCTCGGATGGATGGATTTACAAAACAGACGCGGACCCAGGATACCTGACGGACTATGAATAAGAATATTATAATGACCTCTTGGAATGTAAGAACCATGTTACAGGTGGGAAAACTAAAGGAGATATCCAAAGAAATATCAAACGAAATTCTGAACTACAATAAAGGCATAAAAGCATTACAGGAAATAATATAGCAAGGAAAAGGAATAATTAATAAACAAAATTATACACCAATATAGAGTGGACCAGAAACAAGAACAGGACAGATAGGGACAAGGTTTATAATGATAAAAATCATTAGGTAGTTTGCTGGAAATAGGAACAGTTAATAATAGGATATGCATGATTAGAATTAAAGGAATAATTAAAAATTTAACAATGATGTCCGTTCGTGAACCCATAGAAGAGAAAGATGAAGAGAAAAAAGAAATGCTCTATGACCAAACGGATGGCATATGTCGCAAGGTACCGAAATATAACATGTTATAATAATGGGTAACTTAAATGCAAAAATTGGCAAGGAAAAATATCTAGCTAAAGTTGCAGGTAAAGAAAATCCGCTAGAAAAGTAACGACAATGGCAACAGGCTAGCCCAGTTTGTAATGAGAAATTGGATATTTAATAAAAGTATAACATTCCCAAACAAAAATAAAATATATATGGAACATACCTATAACAAGCAAAGTAAACCAAAGAGGTCATGCACAGGAATATTGAAAGAAAGACACTCTACATCGGTTATACACGTAGGACGCTGAAAAGGACCAAACTGTGACTCCGATCATTATCTAGTTAATGCAAGAATAAGGGAGAGAATAATTAAAACGTTTAAAGGCCAAAAGCTTGGAAAGGGAAGATGGAACACAGATATGTTAAATTAAGACTCGGAAGTCATGCAGCAATACCACGAAGCAAGTTAAATGCAAACTAACAACCAAACAAGAACTGATGAAATGACCATAGAGAGAGAATGGGAATAAACAAAGAAAGCCATAAACGAAGCAGCGGAAGAAACCATGGGAGAAAAGGAGAGGATAAGAACTGATGATTGGTTTGATGACGAATGTGCCCAAATTATACCAAATTAAGGATAAAAATTTAAAATAATACAATCTTATACAAACAAATTATAGAAATATAAAGTCAAAGATACCAAGAAATGAGGAGGAAAGCAAATAGGGTATGCAAGAAGTAAACTGGGACAGAACGAAGAAACAGCTAAATGATATTGAAGAATACAACACACGGAACGAAAGAAGGAAGTTCTAGAAAGCTGTAGAGAAGATGAAAAAAGGATACCATCCAAGAATGGAGGCATGTATAAAAAAGGAAGGAGATACTATAATACACGGAGGGAATAAAGTCCTAGGAAGAATAAAACCTTTCAAAGACCTCCTTAATGAAAAAGATAAGGAGAAAGTAATAATAGAGAAAAAATATAGGCTAGAAAAAGAAGATAGCTAAGAAATAAATATAGTGGAAAAGTCACATATAGAGAAGCCCCAAGACAGGAAATTTCACGATGCATACAAAAGCTGAAAAACGATATAGCCTCAGGAGAAGAATATATTATGGCATAGTTAGTTTAATATGGAGAAGTAATGATTGATGCTACACTTAAGATTTTCTGTACAATATGGGAAACAGAAAGTAAATTCAGATGGATGGAGCATGGGGATTTTATGCTCATTATATAATAAAGGAAAAAAACTGATCTAGGGGAACTATATAGGGATTGCACTGTTAAATTTGGAGTAAAAAATACTATTCAGCATAATTAATGGAAGGTTGAACGTAGTAGATAAGAAAGTAATTGGAGAATAGCAGTGTGGATTTAGATCCAATAGGAGTACAATTTACCAGCTGTTTGTAATTAGACAAATGATGGAAAAATTCTACGAGAATAGCATTGAATTGCAAGTACCGTTCGTAGACTTAAAACAAGCATTTGATAATATGATTAAAATGAAATTATTAGAAGCAATGGAAGACAAGGAAATTCCACATAAATTAACTAGATTGATTAAAATGACATTGAATAAGACGATGGCTAAAGTTCAAAATACACAATCAAGTATCTAATGAATTTGAATTCAGCACAGCAGCATTTGAATGAAGCAAGGAAAGAATAGACCAAAGGGAAAAAATATTTACAAGTCATGCAAAATATTTGCATACGCTAAAGAATTAGCACTCATTGCAAGATCTAAACAAAGAATAGTGAAGGTATACAAAGAGTTGGTGAAAAAAGCAATGAAAATAGGATTGATAGTAAACATCAATAAAACTAAATCCATGGTTATGAACTCAACTGATAAACCTAAATTCATTCATGCTTTGGAAGTAAGACAGATAATATTTGGAGGGGTAGATAAGTTTCAATATCTAGGGAATAAATTTTATCGTTAAAACAGAAGTACAGCATGCATAAACGAAAGAATACAAGCAAATCATTAAGAAATGAATTCCGTGGGAGCTAATGTTAAATAAATGAGCTGATAATAAGAGCATAAAACATGAATGAAAAAGGGTGTTCGGTGTTGTAAGAACAAAATCTGACGTTACATTACCAACTTTTAATGTCAGTTTTCCGCGTTAATTATGTAGCGAAAACCTCGAAGAAAAAGTGATTTAACGTGTTAAACATCTTTACCACTCATATATTAATGAACACAATAATAACATAAATGAACACAATCGGAAAACAAAATTAATGAATATATTGATTACCCTAATGACTTCAATATGCAGTTCTTGATCCTGAACGACGTTCATCTGCAAATTGTGTCACTTCTGAGGTAAAATTAGTTGAGGTTGAAAATATAAAATTTATGAATATGGTATTGTGTTATAATTGCTGATAACGGTAACAGAACACAGAAAAATTATTTTCAGAATCATATTTGTCAGTTTTCTCCAAGTGCTTCATAGATTATGTCAAAATAATTTAATCCGTAATTTATCTTTTCTTACTCACACGACCTAGTGGAGGATACTTTATGCATAATATGTCTACGTAAATGAAAGAGTTCACTCATTTTTCCACTTTTTTTAAAATAAAAAAGTGGAAAACTGCAATATTTCTTTAATGAGAAAGTTCCACCACATCTGCCCTGAGACAAAATCAATCATACTATACGTATTTTGTGATTAACATAGTCAACAGTAAAGAATAACAATACCGCTGTTATCGGCATGAATAATCATATAGCAGTAAAACATAATAAATGATATACTCAAATTCAACCACGTGTATCCCGTGAGTTAAGCATTTTGCAAATATACAACGGTCAGCTTCATGATTAACATACCCAATATATTATTAAATACTATATGCATTTTGTTAAGGCCGTTTTACACGGTACATTTGTTTGTACAAACTCTTCCGTGAACTCTTGCATGAGGAAAAATGTATCGTGTAAAGCGGCAAATTGTATGATCGCTTGTGCGAATGTCTCAATGCCTGCACGGGAAATAGAACCTGTTTTAATTTCGTTGAGACAAACGTACAATCTCTCGTACATTCGTATGTACAAAATCTTTCATCTTGTAAAACAGCCATTACAAAAGAGTTTCTTAACACCAAAAATGGATCCATTCATTGTAACGGATTTTTACAAACTGCGGCTTTTTTCGTGGACATAGCGTAGCATGGGTTGAAAGTCAGCTAAAGTCACCTTTTTGAAACTTTTATATCTCGAATTTTAAGGAAAAAAATTAGTATGATAAGCACCCAGGAGATAACAATTCCCAATGAGAAAACTCTTGGACTTGCGATATCCGGCAATAGGAGATATATAAAACACCTGCCGGCTTCATATTGAGTGAAGGCGGCATATAAGTTGAGCCGCTGCTTAATCATTATCAACCGTTTCCTCAAGGTCGTGGTATGCGACGCCCTTTATCATTCAATTTTCATACTCCCCAAGCTCAACTCATTCATGTACACCGTAGTGGGTGAGATTTTCCATTAAAAGATCATTTCACTTCACCGGGAATCGGACCCGGATGCTTCAATTGCCGGTTTAATGTTTAGCCAGCTACACCAACAAGTCATCTTATTTCAAGACGAATTTCAGCGCGAGTTTATACGAAACATTTGTTCTCGTGTTCCGTTTAAATTTTAACACAGGAGATATGCCCCTGTCAAGGAGCATACATCCATCATTGTCGTTATAGGGAGACTAACTTTTGACGAGATTTCAACCATTTTAGTTGGACAAATGATGTATGCCATGCGTACGGGTGCAAAGATATACACCAAAGTAAGTGACATTTGCCATGAAAGCATCGGTTGACTCTACCGGGATCTAACCCGGTCTTTCCAATTTTTTGCGACCGTAGTGATTGGAGATTCGTCAACGCATTCATTTAAATGAGCTTCCAGGAAAATCACTTGTTAAAGTCTAGTCGGTATCTCGGGAATCATTAAGTGAATGTTTGAATGAAATGAATTCGCCAAGTGATAAGTACGCTTATGTAGCCTTCATGTTTACTGAATACTACTTTATCACCTCGTTATACTCGTAATAGTATGTAAAGAGAATAATCCTATCGATTAAAATTTGAAAACAATGCCGTATTTTTCAACGAGCCACCTCGAGTAATATTTCTGCTTGACTGCGAAACATTACGACAATCGTGTAAGGGTTATTCCACCTCAATTTAACAAACGAATATAGGTTCATCTCAAGCAAATATCTTAGAACCGTTTTGAGAAAAAATAATGTAATTCATAAGTGCTAGCATTTTTCACGTTTTTGCAAAAATTTGGGGTCTTAAATCGTATTTACTATTTGACGGTGGAACTAAATGATGCCTTTTAGTCTTCCACGGTCCTTTAATGCAAATTAAGGTTTACCAAGTGTACATTACTTCTGTTAGTCGAAGAAAAAAGTGAAAGTCTCCATAATATTTTGCATAAGAATGCAAAAGCAGTATTTGGCAATTCAGGAAGTGTATTAAGAGTATCACCATTGAAGAATTTCATCATCATCTGACACCTGTCATTTGACCAGTAACAGTAATTATCTCCTCAAAATCTACTGAAAGGATAATCTTAATCGTTCATGGATCCCAGGACAACTAGAGGTCACTGTCGTCAGAAAACAGTTATAAATATAATTTAATTGACATGTGAGTGTCGAAAAAGTATGCCAATATTTTGGAACATTAAATATATTCACACTGTCTCATGTCATATAGTTAGGTTTTTGTCTTCAAAATCTCAGAATGTAAATTTATTTAAATTTAAGGAACATGCTTAAAAGAAATTAGGTAATTATGCATGGGTTGCAGTCAATAAAGTGATGAAAAGCTACGTGATAGTAGGTATATGTGATAATTAAAAATGCAATACTAATTGATTTTGAATTTCTGTTAGCAATTATTTTCCTTTAAATGAACTTTCAGAGGCTTTGGATGGAGTGAAGTCGCCCTATGCTCTTATTTAGAAGGCATTGAATGTTCATTTCTTACACGAAGAATGTATAGGTATCGAGAAACTTGGTGGCATTCATCAGCGAAGAATTAGAAGTCATTGAGGGTGAATCGAGCGTTGATGAGCGGGCAGAGGTATAGCAAAGGACTCCTTGAGGTAGACAAGGCCGCTTCATCCCACACCTCTTGCATTCTTTCCTCTCTTTTATGTCATTATCTTTAGAAGGAAGTGCCATCAAGTTTCGTTACATCCATACATATCTGCTGGACTTCTGCGATGAAAATTAATAGAAAAATTATTTGACACTGTTTTGCTGGAGCATGCTCTCTTGCCTATTGAGAAAGAAAGTCAGTTTCTTACATAAGATAAATATGTCATAAATTTTTTTGTGCTAATTTAAATTCCACTAAATTAGAAAGTATTCAAAGAGCTAATAGCGTTTTCAATTGATATTGCAGTAGACTCGACCATTTGCTGACAACTCCATTAAAATTGAAGAAGTATGTTTATAAATACAGTAAAATGGGCTACAGTTAAGAACTACTTAGTAGGTGTAACGTGTTATGATTACTCAAGCTTAAGGCTTTATAGCTTGAATCTAGTGATGGGTGTTTTTTATAAATACTTTCAAATTTTCCAATTTTTTCAAAGCGCATTAATGGTAAATTCACCACATTTACATATGGACTCTATTAGCACGTTTTCACACTGATACGACAAGCTAAACCAAATCAATTGTATGGATAGGCTTATATTTAAGCACTATGCTTGTTAATGCATCCGAAGTATCTTTCTCATCGTTTATGGAAACGTGTTCCCGATCAATCACCGAAGTTAAGCATCGTTGGGCATGGCTCAAATTTGGAGGTATAATCCTCCTATATCTGCTATAATCTATTTCCAATCGACGTTTAAAAGGGATTGGGCCATTACCAATACTGCCATAACCATTTTTATATCAGAAGAAAAATAAGTTAGCAAAGTTGGCGTTCAAAATTAGGATAGATAAATGATGTATAAGGAAAGAAGGAAGGATAAAAGATAAATAGGAATGATAAGGACATTGTGCAGGAATGTAAAGTAACAACTGGCGAACAGTCATAAGTGGATCGTAGCATTATATGGTGCGAAAATATGGACCCTGAAGTGTTGCAGGTGTTTGGCATGTCAGTGAGGAATAGAACGGAGACGTTGCGAAGGACAGAAATAAAGAAAAGAACTGGTAAGTGCATCGTGGGTGTTGAGAGGAAAATACTTGTGAAAGTTATGAGGCAGAGTTGATGGATGGAACAGGGAATGATGGGCGAAGGGATGCTTTGCCAATGACAATTGCGAGTATATGTCAAAGACCGATATGAAAGACTCAAGTGCTAACCCAAGTTGAATTGTTGTTTCATCGTGGAATGAAGATTAGAAGGTCTATTGACTTAGCATAACTCCACAAAACGTATTGAACAAAAGTTAGCCTCATTTTTTTAAATTATACATAGCATGCCAAGAGAGCCGGACGAATCGAAATTTATTATGCAGGCATTATGACGGAAGGGTATAAGAGCAGCAGTTTTAAAAATATATCGGGGCTATAAGGTTACCAACGATTTAGCAAAAAAGAAATATTGACTAAAAATTGTGAAACCAAATTTTAGATGATCTTCAGTTTACGTACCGCTGGTTTTTTTTGAGACATCAGGGTGTTAAGTGAAAGTAATTTCTCAGGCCTGTCTAGCTTGCACATCAGATGAGAGACATTTGAAATGATTGAGGAAGATAAGATCTGATAGGAATGAAAAGGCATGGAATTAATGTCGCAATGAGGAAATAAGCACCTTGTAATGGGAAGAAGTGTAAGTGACGCCGATTCAAAGGTTCGATTTAGCGGCGATGAGAAGATAAAATAATCAAAAGTGGTGGAAATGAACGCTCGATGCATACTTAACCGGAGTTGAATTAAATAAATTTGAAAGTGAAAAAATGAAATGGAATCTTCCCACATCTCACACATTTCTTAGCAGAGGAGAAAAATCAATATGCAGAAGTGTATTGATCAAGATGGATTACAGAGATGAAGGTTGATGGATGATTCTGATTTGAAAAGGAAGGAAATTATAAAAAAAGTGAGTCGCGAAAAACTTACGGTAAGGAATATTTCCATTCGAGTTTCTCCCCAACAAAGTGCCATTAGAAAGACTTGCGAGAACTCGAGAATAGTATAAAACCTAATAAAATATCCTAACCACTCATGGACTTAATATAAATGAGTAAATTGTAAGAAAGGTTCACCATTCCAAAATTCGCTGAGTAATAGTAATGGCATTCTGTTCAATTTCATGCATATAAGGACAAGTCATGATTCGATTGCGTCATCGCAAACTAGTTTGCAAATAGGAAGTTGCTATAGAAGTGGGAAACATCTTTTTTATTAGAAAGTACTCCCTTTCGTTAAGTTTCATTGCAAACAAAATGGAAGCTAAAATTTCACAAATCTGTACTAGTATGATCAAGGATCGTTTCTGCATAAACTTTTCACTAACGCGACGATCGGACCGGACCTTGTTACAACTAGAACCAAAAACCGACAGGCCTTTGTTAACAATTAGATTTATAATTTAGAGAATTGGTTACAATTTAGACAACCTTTCACGTAAACTAGAATCTGCTCTGTAGCCTGAGGATGTCCAACATTTTCTGATATCCCCGAAATACTTGGGTCGATTTGATGATGACTATAAAATTAGGGACTAGCACATGAATACCCAATTGGTTACGGATTAGGTCTTTTTCTGTGATTGGTTTCAAATGTCATTTTCTCTTTAAAGATTAAAAGGCTTAATTATTAGGTCATTCGACAGAAAGAGAAGCTAATAATTTGATTTTTAAATCTTTTTCTGCATGTCAGATCAGACTGAGTAACTACAGTAAGTAGCCTACTATGACAAAATAATATATTTTCTGCATCCCCAATTTTCTAAATTCACTTCCTGAGAGCGTTGATCCGATCGCCTATTCTCCGATTCTCTATCGCCTAACGCATTAAAAAAACTGGCTCTTCCTCATCTCTCTGAAAATAATTAGCACTACCTCTTTATTCATTTTTTTTCTGGATTTTTTGTTATTTTCTTTGTTATGTTTGGTGTTTTCGTTTTTTTAACATATGTTCTGTTATTTGGGCCACTGTAAATTGCCAACTTTGCTGTATGTGGACATTAAAAAAAAAATAAAAAATCATATATCATACTAATATATAATAATTGAATGGTGTCTGTCTGTTGCTCAATCACGCATAAACTACTGAACCGATTGAGCTGAAATTTTGGTAGAGATAAAATGTGTATGGGATGAACATAGGTTATATAAAAATCCCTCTGGGGCCTCAGGTCCCCCAAACCCCCCCCTGGTGGTCCATGCAAAGCATTGGGTTTTGTGCAATAGTTTCATTTTTTTCTTTTAAAAATTACTTTCACTCAAGATAGAGGGCTGGAATTTTTTATCGGATGGCTGAATAAATGAAGTTTCTAATTCTTTCAATCGATTTTCTTTTACCCTTCGAAATTGTCTGAAATTCATGTTTTTTGCTGAAAAATCTCACATTTTTCTCTGAAATCAACAATAGCATATTTCCTTGACAATCAGAGATTAGATTTTCAAAGGATAATCATGCCTCTGGCATTAAGGTTTTCCTGCAGGCCCATGATATCATGTAGAAAGACAATCTGTATAAGAAGGGCCCAAAGTCCCAAAGGCCCCATGATAGATTGCTTCAGGGGTTAATCGATAAATTCAATTCATATTTACAACACGTATACTCTTCAACCTCTATTCTCAACGTAGCTCTCACAAGGGCATTGCATGTATATGAGAGAACACGTGTGTAGTAAACGATACACATTTTTATTACGATTGCGAACAGTTTGTTAGACCAATTCCCACATCATAAACGTTGAGTTATATATATATTTTTTTTAAAGTGCAGTTAACATACATTCACTCAATTATTGCGTTGCCTTTTCAAGGCTCTCACTCGCCGCTGTTCCCTTCTCGACTTAAAAATATATCCATCAACATACCCAATAGAAAAAAGAGTAAGCTTTCGAATAAATCTTCTAGAGCAAAAGAAATTTGTTCTTTGCGAGAAAATGAGCCCTTGCAAGGAAAACGATAAAGGATAGGATTTGATGCTCAAAGACATGCCCACCAGCGATCTCATGATCATCTCCGCGAGGT
Source organism: Pyrrhosoma nymphula (assembly GCA_963573305.1). Taxonomy (NCBI): domain Eukaryota; kingdom Metazoa; phylum Arthropoda; class Insecta; order Odonata; family Coenagrionidae; genus Pyrrhosoma; species Pyrrhosoma nymphula. The sequence goes on along the minus strand of OY754334.1, from coordinate 103,989,933 downwards.
GTATTTCGGATTACGCTAAGAACACAACAGATTTCATCCTAACCCAACCTACGAACGGGTAACCAGCTCTAAATCTGGTTCAAATATAGATCCATCTGTTCCGAAACTTCAATCTGTTTTAAGATGGCGGAAATTATAATTACGTCACTACATGATTCTTATCCGAAAGAAGAACGGATATTCTGTGCAATGAACAACATAAGTGCATGAAAATTTTCACGTACACTAAGACTGATCACAATAGATTTTTAATTTAGTAACCGATGATTATGATTTAGAAACCAATATTATGACTACCCTTTATGCCGAAGGAGCAGTCCGGGTAATGAAGGATTCATAGGACAAATAAACATGGCTGCTGCTGAAAATGCTCCTTTTGACTTTGCAAACCGCTGGATTTTACCCTACTATCCAGTCCTGATTAAGACACTCAACGCACATATCAACGTTGAATTGCGCAACTCAATTAAGTCAATGAATGCAAATATATGTATGTAGACAAGGGACTTGATCAAGCTGATAATCACTCAGAAGACGGCTCAAGAGAACCGGAGGGACGAGGTGACCATCTATCAACCTGGGTGTTATTTAAGTGGTGATAAACCTGCGTGGCCCATTTTTGGGTTTCCCGTGCATGAAAGAGGACAAACAGTCACTCAACTCACCGTGCACCTCGATAACGGTCAGCGTGTCTACTACAACGAACACTACATACAAGATAGGTTACGAACTCCTCAAATGATCACGCTGACAGTATTCTTCAGGCTTTGTGGTTTTCTTATAAAATAAGTTCAATGTTTTTCACACCCGTTGAATTTCAACGGGTACCTTCAGCTAGTTAATAAATAAAAAGCACGTCTCGCATGCTTGCAACGGAGGGTACAGAAAGCCATTTATATGACAAGGGATATAAATTTTTTTTTGTGGATATTTTCCAATTTAAATTACGCAAGTGGAAAAAACAACGACTGGAAATGATGGACCATCAACAAAATGACAGTAAATGACCAGGATGTAATTGCTGTCAGAAATCAACGAAAGAAATGATTTATTTTCTTTTTTCATTTTCAAATTTCACTTTGCGTTTTTTGTCTCTAATCCCTGTTCTAACAGTAGCAACAAGCTGGAAATAAAGTATTTCAGAGTTATTTATTGAAAATACCGAAGCTGAAATACGAAATACTATGTGGCGATGCGAGAATGAAATAAATTACTGCCATTATGATGAAATAAATGTAGCAAATTATTACAAATCACGTAGTTTCAGAATTCACTTGTATCATATAAGGTAGTGTAAGCTTGGCTAATAGTCAACTCCTCCCATACAGTTTTGGGGACGTTTCAGGGGATAACATGTAGATACACTGGCTATGAACAGCCAAAGGCTAAATTTACGAAGAAAGTCTTATCCAAAGTTCTAGTTATATACTATATTCACAGTGATAGCGTATAAAATAATTTTATCCACCATGAAACAAGAGATGTCAATCGAGATACTGGATTTCAGTTAAGAAGTTCCTGGAATTTATTATTAAATGTATAAATGTAAATAAATATATAAAAATAAAAGGGAAGACGAGAAAATCACTTGACGGTCAATCAGCTTAGACATAATAGGTCGTATTACACATATTTATTTATTTCATCGATATGAATACAGCCTCGAGGACCATTTTACATCAGGCGTTGTAACAGTAAAAAAAGGACAACACACACAACCATGTCCTGGGAGGAGAAAAATCCTCCCCAAGCGGGACTTGAACCCGCGTCCGTTTGGTTGTCCGGCGAGGACGTTACCTCGTTGCCACCGAGCTATCCAAATTACTAGGCTGGCATGTTACAGGAATCAAAAGTATCACCATTAAGGAACAATACTGCAAAAGGGATTTTGGCATGCCAAAAATGAAAGCATATTATTTAAGTGAACTTGATGATAATGATATCCTAAGACTAACGTAGGCGCATGGCATCTTCGTATTTCTCTCTATCTACGCTCTTGAATTATACTTAGCTCTTCCATATTACTTGAAAATATCTCGAAGAAATCCTTCTCGGATTGATTACATTAACTGCATCATAATAGAAGTAAATCAATTTTATTACCGTATTTCAGTACAATATTTCAATTTCCAACTTCTGCAATTTCCAAGACTATCAACAAAAGTGTTTCTCCAGCTTATAGCCATAGTTGAAAATAGGAATGAAGAAAGAAAGAGGTCCGTGTGGGTTGAAACAAAGTGAAATTTCGAGATTAAAAAATAATGCATTTTTTGCATCGATTTCTTCCGGTAATTAAATTCATGGTCATTTACAGCCATATCGTTTTGGTCCATCATGTCCTGTCACTGCTGAAGCCACATGTGTAATTAAAATTAAAAAAAATCATTTTTTTTATCGTTCCCTCTCTCAAATACCACGGCCTTCTGTACACTCCCGATTCAAGTTAATATTTTTTAAATAGCCATTCATTGTTTTAATTCCGGCACGTGACGTCAATTTCTCCTGCCATCTGGCGATGATTTAATTCTCCTTATTTTGTTTCCGTGACGCTCTCCAATCGCGTCATTTGCATGCCGGGAGTTCAACTCGGCCAAAAATGCAAATAAATCAGTTCATTGTTTTGGGGATGCATTTGCATGGATACGATCACTCACTGTTTCAAATAAGCCTCAAAGTGTAACCCTTTAAATCCGGTTTCATTCGAGTCGCACTAAAAAGGGTAAAAGCCGAATCTCTTTCAGTAAAATGGATTTACGCCAGATTTGTACACGAGAAATGAATTTATGGTGATTCAAATGTGGCCATCATCGTATTTTCTCTGCGGGGCAACTGTTTAATAATTTCAGTATCGGTTATTACGGATGCAAATATTTTCATGGTGCACAATAACACGCGGTTTTGTATAATTGACCTTAAATATTCCCTGCTACCAAGGACGCGTCAAATCCCTATTTTGCTTCAAAAACATGATTTCCAAAAACCTGTTGGATTAACGGACCTTTCACCGTGCGATTGTGACTCACACTGAAATTAATTTTAGCCTGATTTGTATCTTAGAAATTAGAGATAAGAGGTACACCTTTCTCTTCTACACGTTTTTTATGTAGCTTATAATGCATCACAAGCTTTCAGTTTTTCGTGAAGTAATTTGGTGCAGTAATAAATTAGGTGCTATGTCAATTTGGAAGCTTTGATAAAGTAAAAGTTTTTCAGTGAAGTGGAATGAGGAATGATCAGAACTGGCGTTTTGCATTATAAGATTTTAGGTGAGTAAAGTATTGATGCCTAATAATGAATTTCTGCTGGTAAAAAGATTTAAAAATAACTATCGGCTTTTAAACATTCGAACAAACATATAATTGTATCGACATAGCACAAGGAGCATGACAATTCGAGTCAGAAATAATGGTCACAAATAACCATACTCAGTTATACACTTTGTATTTTTTCTACAGTTTTAATTAGCGGTACAACCCGTTTCGCCGATCAACGGCATTATCTGGTACAAATTTCTAATAATGTAAGTGTATAATTTAGTATGGATACTAATAATTTCTACAATGTAAAGCCTAGAGTGTAGTCACCAATAACGTCCACGTTCCCTATGAAAAGCGAACAATAGCTGGAATAATAGTACCAAGGATTCGGCTATTAATTCTTACGTGCTTTCACTTTAATACAACAACAGTGAAAGCATAGTTTGTGAATGGAATAATAATAATAAATGTAAGGTTATGAGAAATAACTTAAAGGCTAAAAAATTATTACGTTTATTTAAAAGAAAACCTTGGACCTACGGAAGAGAAAAAGCAAGTCTGAACTCAAGATTAATATTACTCTTAATATGTCACATTTTAATAAAAGCCCCTCTGCGTAACAATGGTATTCTTCGACCCTAACACCTTTCATTATATTTTAAATTGAAGGGAAGGATATAAAGTAAACATCGCAAAACAAAGGCTTATCGCAAAAAGGGGACCTGCTTGTATAGGTTTATATTTATCTCATGATGGAGCAGAAATTTATTTTTTTATCATTTTCATCTTTCGTCTCATGGGAACGGTGTTATACGAAAAAATTAGCCAGACTTTCCTTTCCACATTATTAAAAATAACTTTCCAAATCCGCACCGAGAGAGGCGTGGGTGTCGCAGGCGGTCGGATGGTGAGTGTCGGCTGACGAAGATGTTTCCACTTGAATCTTCCTCTTACTCCATTGAAGGTGATGCATCCATTAATATGCCTCGTAAACGCCTTTGCCGATTTATTCCAATGTAATGACCGATAAAACGCTTTCTCTTTAAAGAACGTTACTTAAAGTCATTATGAGTTTGTCAAATGATGAGAGAAATTGAGGATAAAAATTGATTTCATGAGTAAAATGTATGATTTCTGCCTTTCCGGGTCTAATGAAGACGGAAGCATTCTAAAGTGTTGTCTTCACTGAAGATTCACTTAAATATTGGAATTTTGGATGCACCAATAGTAATTGTCAGCGAAAATTCCAGCTCGGAGGGCTTGATAAAGATATTTTCATCGGAGTTTGGAAAATGTACAGGAAAAGTGATTTTTGCACTAGAACTTTCATGCTATAAGCTTATCATATGATGATTGGTTTATGAAGGGTTAGCGACCGTAATTATTTTCTGTACTATTTCGTGTAAGATGTGATTCCTATTAGTTAACACTGAAGCCGTTTGCTCCTCTTTCTATAAGTACTAATTGACTTTTGTTTCCACATCTAAAAGCTCCTTCTCGGTCAAAAAATTACTCTACAAGGTGCAGGCTCCGAATTGTTGTAATTTGCAATAATCTTAAAAATAAATTCACCTAGGTACACCTAGCACGTAATTTCCTTTTGGCGTAGGCATATCAAATACCTTAGTTATTGATGTTATGTATATAAGAATATGTTCTAGTTTAATAATTTTCTCCAAGAAACCCTATGCAAGCATTATTTTTTCAAGCATACTCATAAAAGATTAGATGATAGGGTTCTGAGCACACTGCAGGATGCATCATCGTGATTAATATCATCATAAAAATTGAATTATTATTTCATCGAATTATTTAAAAAGCAATATTAATACACATCGTTGTCCCAGTACACGGCATATATCTTCGAGTGGTGGGTCGAGGGAAATGGTAATCTGACTTTGAAGGTAGTCCTCTCGGAAAGGATCCTAGTCAGAGGATCAGTGAAAGCAAGCCTAGCACTAGTATTGCTTTCTCTTGTGGTAAACTGGCGAAAATGAGCCATAACTGGGCGGTAGATCGTTAATCGATAGCAGGAAAAAAGATGCACGTGGCGCGGATACTGCAAATGTACACTCTATTGTGTCACGAAAAGTCAAAGAATAGCCTCGCAAGGCAAAGGTCGTGATGGGCGGTGACAGCGGGATAAGGTTGGCCCATTCAGAGAAATGGACTTGGATATTAATGGACAGTTGGTACTTGGAATGTTAGTGAAGTGTATGAAAAAGGCCATAATTAAATTAATGAAATAAAAATGAGACTAATGAATATGTTGCATGACTGTAAAATCAAGTACAAGGGGCGGGATATTCCTACAACTGATGGCCGTGGATAAGAGTTTTATTCGGCCATTGACGATAGTGTGCACGGCAGTCAAAGTGTAGCTTTGGTCCTCAAGAGTTGAGATATCAATAAGAAAATACTATTTATTATCCCCTAGATTTTACTGGGTTCATTTGAAACAAGGTAGGAGTGTCCACCAAGAATATTGAGTGATTGTCTCGAATACGTGGTCAGAACATAAGAAAGTTGCTCTTACAATCATCACATAGCCAAGAGCAGGACCGTCTTATGACATGTCGGGGCCCTTGGGCACAAAAATTTGGGTTGGGAAGTAAAAAAAGGGAATGAAAAGCAAAAATAGTTTTCTGTTACAGCAGCTTCACAAAATAGAAATTAATACGTATTTATTATTGTTAAATTGTTCACTGTTTACTCTATGGAAAAAATTGAAAATCTGTCGGTAATTTTAGTAGTAATCTACTTGAAAACCGAAAAAAAATTGAGCTCCTTTATTTTGTCTAAGCAAATATATCGGCATTTCGGGGCCCCCGTGAGGTAGGGGGCCCTGTGCTCGGGCTTCATGTGCCCTTATGGTAGAGACGGTATTGGCCAAGAGTAGAAATGAACTATTTTAATGTTCACACGATGCGTTCAACACAAATAACACTTTTTCTTATTCACGCATTTAGTGAGGGCCACTTGAAGGCCACCAAGTGTCCCAATCACTTTCTCATAGACATCCTTTCTTTCAATAATACTTTCATCCATGCCACCTTATACTATTATTCTCTCGCCAGGGTAAACTTCATTCAATACCTCTCTCAAGTTTCCCCCAAAATCATCATTCATGCTGTCACTCTCTCTGTGAATGAATTTTTCACGGGTTACCCACCGTGTGAGATGTTCAGCCAGAGCCGACGTTTCAATGGCTAACTCTGCCATCGTCCTCAGGGCGTTGAGTGCCGGGTCAAAATTTGTTCGGATTTATGAATCTTCCGGCCGTGCGTCAGATCGTTTCTGATTGGCCGTCGTCGATCATGTGGTTGTTTTTTCGCGCCGTATTAATTATTCTAAGAACTGGTTTCCATGCATGGCTGATCGCGTATCCCGGATCGCGGTTGAAGTTTTTATCCGCCAACCTTATCTCAATAGCCTCTTTTGTCAACCGGTCCCAGTATCCGCTTGATCTGCAAAAAAGTTTTGAGTTGTCGAATACGATTCGATGGTCCCGGTTGAGTCTATGTTCCGCGACGGCTGACTTATGTTCCGCGACGGCTGACTTCTGGGGGTGGGCCAGTCTGATGCATGTCTTGTGCTCCTTAACCCGGGTCTCGATAGTCCGACCAGTCTCTCCAATGTAGACCAATCCACACTCGCAGGGGATTTGGTATACTCCAGGGGTCTTAAGTCCAAGATTGTCCTTAACTCTGGTTAGTTGACTCTTCAGTTTCCGCGGTGGCTTTTGGATTGTCTCAATCTGATGTTTTCCCAGAATTCTCGATATCCTCCCGGATATAGTGGAGATGAATGGGAGGCAAGCCCTCGTGACCGGTTTCTCTTTTTCCTCAGGACCAGCATGTCTTCATCGGAGGGTTTCTAAAGAGCGCGATGGATGTCCCTCTTACTGTATCCATTGTACCTGAACGTTTTCCGCAGGTGTTTCAGTTCGCTGGGCAGGGCCGGATGAATTATAAACCCGGACAAATTTTGACTCGGCACTCAACGCCCTGAGGACGATGGCAGAGTTAGCCATTGAAACGTCGGCTCTGGCTGAACATCTCACACGGTGGGTAACCCGTGAAGAATTCATTCACATCGTGCGCCAGGAAAGCACCAAGTCTTACATTATGTCACTCTCTCTATTCATTAGTGCATGACACACCACAATTTCAAGTCACTTTATACCTAGGTTTTTATGAACCAAATATTGGGGGTCAAGCATTGTTTTTCTAGCTTGAAGATTTAAAATAACGCTCGCTAAGGTTTACCCAAATGGCCTAGGGGGCCTAAGGGGCCCAACGAGACTTTTCCTTTGAGTCTACTCTCTTCATCTACATCTACTTTTGTGGGGGTACGCCAACCTGTAGCCCACTCCCCAAGCCGGTACCCTGGCCAGTGTTTTGTAAAATTGATGATAGCAATCAAAATTCAGCGCTATAGAGTTATAGCATGGGTTGGTTCTAGGTTGAATGACTCTGAAAGATTGTTTAAAAAGGAGACAATGAAAAAAACTACTTAATGTGAATGCTATCGCTTGAAAAGAGCATAAATACGCATTTCAAGAATTTACGATGTAATTATGCTTCTGCAAGAATCTAGGAACGTATCCTTCACTTGTTTTCATTCGCTGCTGTATGTTATTGATTTTTGATATTTTGTAAATATAAGGTTTATACATTGAATGGCATTGATTTACATTTTACTAGCTTTATCGTGAACGTAAACATATGTAGCAAAACACGCGAATTCATCTTCACTGTCGGTAAATATTGTAACAGATTTATTTTCCATTTATTTACTGAAAAAATTACGAGGCTAGAGAAATCATCGAAGATTCTTGGTCTCAAAAGTCAGTTTCGTAAGAATCAAAACCAAATGCGCTAATGTAATCAATGCATAATGTAAATAATGCATCAAAAATATTATGGGATGAGTGAAACAGCATAGTAATGAACATAGTTTGATAAAAATGTATGGGAATGCTCATAATATTTGACCAAATACCCATCACTGAGAAGAAAAATTTAAAATAGCAATCTTCAATTCGACTTGTAAACATTACGGTTTTGTGTCTGCGAGAGGAGATGTTACATCGGCCCTGGCTGTTAGTATTAGAATTTTGAAAAGTTCTGTCATTTTGTTTCATTTTATTTTGATACGTAGACGATGTTGTTGTGCCAAATGAAGCTGATTGCCATGTCACAAGAACTCATGTGTTAAGTCCCTTATTGTCACATGAGACATACACGGAGGGATACTAAAAATAAATTAATGGGAGAAGTGGTGGTGGCATCGTTCATGATCCAAAGTTTCCTTGCAAAAACAAGGAAGTGCGAGTTACGGCATTTTGCCTTTGTGACATATTCTTCAAGAGCGATTGATTTGCGACATACTTGTTGAATATGCTTCGCATGTGACATAAGTTCAATAAGCCTTGACAACATTGGAATGGAGCGATATCTTTTGACCGTTGAGAGAGCCGAGAGGCTTCACTCCCAAGAGTTCAAACAATAAATGAGGTTAAATATTTACTGTCCGCATTAATCATAGAATTGTCCTTCATTAGATACGAGGGAGCTGTCTATGGGTAAAATAGTTATAGCTATCGGTCAGAATGAATCGGTCAGAATGGCCTCGACGTTACCAAAATCTAAGTTCAGGTGTGAAAAATGCAAGATTGTTTTAATGCATTTTAAAACGTCAAATTGTGGATACTTACCGTTTGGATACTTTAAATAACAAAAGGGCATATGAAATAACTATATAATAACAACGTGAGGATGACCGCTGTTAAAATGGAGTCATTGGTCGCGGTAAATTGTTTTTTGTGGACGGAGGTGATGAATCTCTTGTCCTTAATTTAGATATTAATATCCAGGAACGTAATAAAGGAGTCAAAAATGGAAGATGTAAAGGAAACTGAGAATGAAGAGTTCAGTGTGAAAATTAAAAAAGATAAAGAATCACGGCCCTGAGACCAGAGGAAGAATATGTCGTCAATTTAGCGGGCCCAGAAGAGAGGTTTAAGATTTTGGTTTATTAAGAAAGTGGTTTCGAGATGGCCCATTAACAGGTTGGAATAAGATGGTGCCAGCTCTTACCCATGGCGGTACCTGTTGTTTGAAGGAAAATTTGATTGTTGAAGGAGAGGGCATTTTTCGTCAATATAATTTCGGCCAGGCGGATGATGAAGTGGAGGGAAGAGGGAAAGATGAGAGGTTTATATCAACCTTAAATGGCAATTCTAATCAAAATAAACGGAATTTCGGGCATTCAGCACATAGGAATTATACAATGGAATTATCGATTCCAACGAAAGACGTTTCAATGCAACCTTAACTGGAGCTCTAGAAAATGAGATGGAATACGTAAGGCTCTACAGTTTCCCATTTGAAAAAAGTAATGTAATTCAAAAGAAATCCATAGTCAAAATAGAACATACTGTCCGTTGGAGAAAAAATGAATTGAAATAATAAATGATTTACAAATGGAGTACTGATTATATGAGGTGAGTCGTTCACTAAATTGTATGTTCTCCATTTCTAGATTTACCGTGGTCCATTTTAATTTAAAATATGAAACAACACACCAACTTATCAGCGCAATATAAAATACTATTGCTTAGATACTTTAAAATACTGAATAATTATATCAAATTTCTTCATTCCACTAATTATGTATAGTGGAATCAACAAAGTTATCATAATTATTCTGTAATGGATCAATTCCACAAGGTCTAGCCTACAACCGTTTCCTTTACTTTAAAATAGTTAGGTATATTAAATTAGAGAGTAAGAATATATTTTTAATAACTGCATGATCGAACGCATGGGTACACAAGTTTCCTAAGTTTGTCTCAATTTTGATCGTCGGTGGAAATAAAGTCTTCCCTTGTGTGATATTGGAGGTAGAAGATGAAATCTCAGCATTTCATCCTTTCAAATTTATCATAGCTGCCAATCACTAACAATTCCTATACGAATGAAATGACGCATTTTTATGGATTTCTGGATATCAAGGTGTAACTGGGAATGAGAGACCAGAATCAGCAGGCGAGGAAGCCTTGAGAGACCCTAAGTTGACGTCATCCATGGCACTTTCATTTGATCTGAAGAATAAGTTAAGAAACGTATAATAGGGCTGATATCACAGTTCCTTCTTTCACGTTGTCGGTATCGTTATCCAATACGCAAACCACTCTTGAGGGGAAATGCTCTCAGCTACTGTGAAATGCACTCTTATCAATCAAAACTTTGCAGTTATTTAAAAACACCTTAGAAAACATCAAGAATGACGATCACGTTTTCACTTTCATGAACGTATTTTAAAAATAATGATAACGCGAGAGCAAGGAGAATAATGATCGCGAAAAACAATGGACACTTTTTTGGTGCTTAAGAAAGAAAAGGACCCTCAACTTAATAAATTCGACTTTATGATCTCAACTAGATCGTTGTTTATCTCCTAATTGCGAATATTCTGTATTGGACGTTTTCGAAATTGATACATGCATATATATTATATTTCATTTCCCTATGATCTTACATACTTCTAACGGCGGTAGAGCCATTCTTTATTGCTGTCGATGTATAATACTAGCTGAAACATATATATTATTCTTGAAGTATTATCCTCTACATGTGTGAGTGAGAATAAAAGTAGGTATAGAATTAATTCACACTTTGAAATCACTCTAAATCACTCACTCTAAATCACCGAGAGAAAATTGATAAATATGACTCTGAAATTTATTTCTATAATGCTTTTAAATTTATGGGCATTAGAAATCATAGAGCAATAAGTATTTAATTTTGATATTATCTACTCAAATTTTGTTCATCTCAGAAACATCGCAAAATAAACGTTCGTGATTAGCGCATAGAATTCATTAAAGTAGTGCATATTTTCTTTCACTTGGGGATCTTCGCACCAAAATATTGTCTCATTGTAAAGTGCAAATAATTATGGGCCAATGCAGAATTACGCGCGCGCATTTGAGAAGGCAACCCAAGGTCATGCTCGCATTGCAACTCTACATCCAGTCGTATGCATAATAGATTTATCATAAACTTTTCATGATCCCCGTTTTGACGCCTTGGTTGTACATTAACATTAAGAAAACAATCGCAGATGCGATTATCGAGATTTTTTATTCTCTAGTGAACATGAACTTTGCTCCCGATATGTTTTGAAATGCACTGCTTAGTCTGAAATGAATGGAAAGCTAGAGCACTGTTGTGTTTCTTAGCGACTAGCGCAATAGACCGAATGGAATTCTCCCATTATCTCTGATACCGATTCGAACCCAGGTCGAAAGGAAGGAAATACCGCAGTCGAATCAACACGTCAACGTGATCACCGTCGAATTCCCAGCACGAGAAGGAAGAAAGCATTGACATACCTACTTTTAATTTATCAAACACACGTTTCTTAATTTTTTCTCACTATTTTCGGTCAATTTGTCTCTTTCTTTGATTCAGTACTCTGGCATCACCCAAATAAAAATAAGGAAACATTTGAAATCTTTCTCGCAGTTGTGACGATACCAGAAATCTTGGATCTAATTTAAAAACTTCGGCACACGGGCACCGGTGTTGGTGGGCAGCACAGTCGATCAAAAATCTATATTTAACCTTGAAACACGCACGAGAGAGTGAGTTTCTCCGGGTCACGTGACACAGACGGAAGAGGAAAGAACTTGTGACTACCCTCGGATCATCATGAAAATAAAAACAGTGGCCAGTGGACATCTGATAAATCCAACAGCATGCCTCTATCTGTACATACTATACAGAAGGATGACACGTTTGACCGATGTTACAGCAGAAACATGATAGCACTTTGAAAGAGGGATAAAAAATAAGAAAGAGTTGCTGTATAAAACGAAACAGAAACGTCCTGCTTCAACCAGGATTTGCGTGCGATCGAAATATAAATTCATGTGCCCCACGAATCCGCCTCACATAGTACCCGCCACACTTTTTTTATTTTTCTGTCCTCAGTTTTTTAAGGGGATACGTTGGAAAATGAGGGATATTTTAAAGCGGAAAGGAAATGAATAGGCCGAATGACACCGCGCAGCATTCCATTGTTCTGTTTTTTTATTCCCACCCCTAACTTCTCTTCTTCCTGCAACAGGCTTTATCCTTTAGAAGCCATCGCTTTTCAAAACGTAAAAAAACTTCATTTGGCGAAGCGTTTTTGCTTATCGATTCAGCAAAAATAAGAATTTTAGCGCCTTTTTATTGAATTAATTTGTACTTAAAGTCGAAATTAAAAGCGGCTCTAAATGTAAGTAACCACCAAAAACCTTAATTACCTTAATATGAAGAAAAAAACTGCACCTGTGGAGTGAAAGTAGTGAGGTTCCATTGTCAATTCAGCATTTGTTAGCGGAACTAGATAAATTGTAAAACTCTGTCTGCGCAAAACATTAAATAAAATAACTAAATGAACACAAATTCAATTCATAAATTTAAATTGAAAATACTTTTTATATCCAAATAACATAGCTCAACCGTCGCAAAAAGATATCAAAGTAAGTTTTAAATGAGTAAAGCTAAACGCATTAGCAGTCATGCTCATAATATCTTTAAAGAGCAAAACCGAACAAATTATGTATAATAATTATGAGCAAACACAACGGAAAGTGTTAATAGTGTAATAATTTATAAAATGTTCCCCTGACGTTTTCCTAGGATACCTTGTAACGACAGCCCATTTTTACTATCAACTCAAAGGTAAATACACCACAATCCTGTCGAATGCCAGTCCTTTATATTTAGTGATGGTCATGGAATAAGCCAAGAATTTTAGTAATTATTCTGAGCTGATAACGTAAGTTGCATCAACAATGGAATTTTACACCGTGAAAACGAGGTAAATTAATAAAATTATTAGAAACTGACTTCCATACAAATGGAATAGTCCTGTGAAGAACCTCAGATCATATCCATTACATGTTTTCAATACAAATGGGGTAACTTACATTAACATATTTCAGCGAATACAACTCCTTCGTCAATATTGGAGTAGAGCAGGTGCCGATTCGGCAGACCGGTAGCTTCACTTTGTAGTACATAATGTAGAATGTACTACGCATTGTCAGCACAGAAGACCATTACAAATACCCGAGCGCATTATTGTAGCTTTGGAAGATGACGCATAAACAATTACCAGAAAGCCTTGGAATCAGATCGTCTTTTGAAAACATGCAAATTAAAAATTTCTAATAAAATATGACACGTCTATCGGCCATTTTTATATGCCGTTTTCTTTTTTTGTTGTGCTGCGCAGGGAACGTGATTTTTTATATCTGGACTTTAATATTTTTCGTGCCAAGTACGGAATCCGTGCCATACGGCTTGTAAGTGGCTTGCACGATAATTCATAGATGTTGATGCAGATATTTGTGGATGAAGCAAAAGAAAAATGCACTAATAATGTATCTGTTGACGCGCCAATCAAACCCAAAGCCAACCAACAAATCATCTAAAGGTATTTTGGAAGTTGCCGCGCGAAGAAAAATACCATCAATTCATCAAATTTCACTAATTCTCTTCCCATAGGATTTTACAGAGTATTTTACTAAAACGTAAGTTATTCGTTTCATAATAACTTCCCTAGCTATACACATAAATAAAACCGATGTTTTAGACAATTTGCACATCAGTTTGACGAGTACAATGAAGGGAAAAACAAGGACTAAAAATAGAACTATTTTTATAAATAGTTTGGACATAAAAAATACATTAGAGCCAAAATAATGCTGTAACAATCTATTTGTGATAACATTACAAAACATCCGCCACATGTTGGGGATGGTTTTATTTTTCATATTCCGTGAATAAAGGTACAGTGTATGGAGGACGTGAATTGCGAGGATGTTCAAAGCTGATGTGGGTACAATAAGTAGAAGGGAGTAGTAGGTGGGTAGATAGACGAAAGAATGTTAAGTACATCGTCCAACTAACCATCGACCAATCGTCCGTTCTTTAAAGAAGATTTTTCAAGGTAGAATATTTATGGCCTTTTTTCTTCTGGCCGCCACGTCTCCACTTTCTTCAACGTTTAATGCTCAATACCTTCATTCAATCCATCACCCGCTCAAGGTTTGTACGTTGGCAAGACCTGGGATGTTACGAAATAAATTCTATTGAGAGCATTGTAATGCATGAAAAAGGAGGCCATGAATTATCATACCTTAACATTATATTCACCCACCGTGAAATCCATTGCAATCCTGGTATTTGTAAGATATGCTGCACAATGTTTTCCTCTCAACTCAGACCCGTGCATTATATCAATGAAGGCCACGTTAAATAAGCACATCTACTTGCTGTCCCGGGAGGTCTAAATGTGCGAGACATCTTTCTCTTTCTCAAACTCCTCTCCCGAGGACCTTAAACTTCTCTTAATTAGCGGAACGGTGTGACCATTTGGCTTTTGCCAAAAATGTTTAAAATAATAGTTAGGTAATTATTGATATGCTGATATAAATGGCGTCAGTTTTTAATTACTTTTGCAATTATCAACATTCCCAGCGAAATAACCCGTGCAGGGCCTCGCCTCTTCGGCAGAATGCCTCTATTCATCTTCATCTTCGGCCACTTTCCTCCTTTACTCTTTATGTATCCTGGACTCTTTAAGGCTCCTGAGATCTGCTGCGAGGCAGTCCAGTCACAATTTTCTTGGTATTCTCCTTGCCTTCTTCGTCAACGACCTGTCCCTCTTATGGTCTAAGCTATTCAATTTAATTTCATTTAAATGTTATTTACAAGATGAAAAACCCAAATGATAATGAGTAAGTAACGAATTAGTTGCAAAATTTAACGAACACGTAAGTGGGCCGTGCGTGTTGCCTAGCCATTAAGGTCCGGCAATTTCAATTTAATAACCATGCTAAGCTAATGATAACGGCAATCAACTAATGTGCCTTATTAAATGTGAATAATAGAAGGATATAACTTTCACAGGGAAAATATATCGACATTTACAATTGGTATCGGACTTTTAAGAAATAAAAACATTTATCACCCTCCAATATTGAAAATGTGGCACCCCTGCGGCATGGGTTGCCGGTGTTAACGGACTCCAACTTTTGTATACGTTATATTTGCATCAAAAGAAAAATTAAAGCATCAAGACCTCTAAAATTAAAAAAAAAACAAAATATTTTAAGTTTTTTCCCAGTTTACAGTAAATTTCTCAGTTTGAATATTTCGCCAATTTAACCAAAATAATTATTCAAAACTAAAAAGAGCCAATGCAAAGAAAAGGCAACATAAGAAATACTTAAAATCTTGACTTGATAGAATTCTTTCATTTTTAAGCAATGGAGAGGAACAAAATCATTTCAATTTCACATTATACTTAGGTCATACCCTCATGGATTCGCTGCCGTACAGTACTATCAGGCTCAGAATAATTCGTTTTTAACTGAGACAATGTGTGAGAATAAAATTCAACACGAGAGTAAAATTTAACGTGTCATTGCAGTGTATGAGATCCTCTCCCTAACTTCAAGGGAGGTTGTGATTTTAGTTACACATGTGGGCACCTTCGTCACCCTAACCTTTTTTTAATTTGTAGTTCAATCCTCTGGCAGTGTAAGAGGTAAATGAAAAACAATATATGGTAATAATTCATCGCCACCAGACGTATGGTTGATTCCTGCTCACTCGTAGCAAGTTTAAGACGATTATACGACGTTTGTGGCGATAAAAGCTTATAATCCATTGAGTTATCATCTCTCATCCCGAGGACTACTCGTACAGCTCCAGCGAATAATTTCTTGCTTAAATAGAGTTTTCAACTCTATCCAAGAAATGGAGATGCATGCGGGTATCCAAGGAAGTGACGACCGGAGCGGAAGAAGAAGGAAGGGTGGGGGCTGGCACCCGGGGCGTCTAGGATCTCCTAGGTGAAAAACCTTGTTCACGAAAGCGATTTCGGGAACGGAAGTTCGCTATGCATGACGGTGAGCGCGCCGCACCGTGCTCTCGCATAATCCCGTATCGCGGCGACGTAATAGTAACATGATTCAGGCGGCCGTCATCGCCTGTGTACATCGGAGCGTGGTGTATATGCACGGAGTAATTAATCATCTTCCGTTGACATGGGGGAGCAAAATTTCTTACTTCCGACGACCTTAGTATTTTTCGCTATGCCCTCTACTTACCCCTACATCTTCCGACCTCAATTCCTTTATATGATTGCTTTAACTCTGAAGACCGAATGTTTATTAAAATAATGATCACAATGAATTATTTTATTCCTCCTCATCAAAATAACGTTGTCATTTCTGGATTCATTCATGAATGATTATGTTCCGGCCGCTATTGATTAGTAGAGTTGTGAATGGTAAATAAAATTTCATTGTTTCAGAAAAGTTTGAAATAAAACTTTACTGACTTTATACAATCTGTATTCAAGAAAAGTAATAAGATGTTACAATCTTTAAAACAATTGAAAACACCGACATAGCGTACAATCGAGAACATGCATAAAGGCGGTGGTCAGACGCGCGGGTCCCCCTTCCCGCGGAGTGTCCCATGGGAGGACTTGTTCAGGCCCCATATGCTGGTCCACACTGACCGGAGAGTGTCCGACCACAGAGTTAAAATATTTAAACAGTGAAGAGAATAATTATACGAGCGTTCCATCAATGGAATGGTAATTAAGAACAAAAAATGAAGAATTTCCCATGACATTAAGAAACATTAAAGAGATGGAAAGAGAAGGGACCAGAGGGAACCTTACCTTGTGGTAAAGAAATGAATAGCTAGGGTATTGAATTATGAGGGCATGTTCATTTTTACACATTTATTCTCCTGATTTCATCCAAATTTCTATATCAGCGTATTACCATCTCTCAACAATCATCCATTATACTACCTAATCAGAATCCACACGAATTTGAATCCACTTCACTCCCACAACTTATCTAGCAGTTACTCTTTCGTATTCTTTCCTTAACAGCTCACGGTCGCCATACCTTACAACATTCGTCTCAAAATCCTACAGCCTGCGCATATCCTCCCTTTGCTACGGCCATGTCTCCAACTCCACGCCACATATCAGAACCAGCTTTGTAAAACATCAAGGTTACGTGACTTTTTCTCTTCATTTTTGTGCGGAGTCCCATATTAATCCATTCTCTTCGAAAATACTCCCTCAACTAATGTAATTTCGCCAAATAAGCTCGAATGTAATTCAAAACAATTGATCTCTTTTTCAAAAGCCCTCACTTGTTTATTTGCCGCAGTAAATTGCACTAACGAGTTAAATTTGCACGTAATGAAAGGTATTATGATATACAATGAAATATATACATTCCCTTTCGGCATTGGCCTACAGGCGGAGGTAGATTTTGGAGTTCATATTTTTAATAAATACCTACTAGCGAACAACACGAGTACCTTAATTGCACTAGGATGAATTATGCGCGTAAGTTTCAGCGCAATCAACTTGATAGTCAGTCAGGACTTCTTTCATATATATTAAATTTAAAAAAATACAAACAGGTAATATTGCCACCCCTTGCAATAACGGCTGGTCGTACAAAATAATGTAAGGAACAAAAGTTGTAGACATTGTATTGTCAATTTCAGATAACTTTAAACGGATTGTGTAATGTAAGTAATAAGGGAGTTATGATTTGTTTTCTCATTCAACCCCTAATATACAACTATGTAACATTGCCACCCCTGGCCATAACGGCAGGTCGTACAAAAAATGTTTGCAGCAAATGCTATAGATATTGATTTGGCAATTTCATATAACTTTAAACGGATTATTTGCAGCAACTAATGAGGGAATTATGATTTGTTTTCTCCTTCAACCCCTAAAATACAAATAGGTAATATTGCCACCCCTAGCAATAACGGCTGGTTGTACAAAAAAGTGTTTGAAACAAAAGTTGTAGATATTGTATTGATAATTTCAGATAACTTTAAACGGATTTTTTAATGTAAATAATAAGGGAGTTATGTTTTTTTTGTCCTTCAACCCCTATTTTTTCCACCCCTTGAGCTAATTGTTTGTGTAATCAAAAATCTTTCGAAACAAAAATCATTTGCAATATTCACAGAAATTATAATACACCTAAAAAATTTATTATTTTTTAAACTAAGGGAGATATGGGTTTTTTTCTGATTTAAAAAAAAGCCTACCTTTGGTCCGAATTTGCTCAGTAACGAACTTGACCGAGATTTTGCACTTTTAGATTTTATGCATAAGTCTGGAAGTCATTACAGCAAAATTACGGCAGTTAGCGTGTTTACAATAAAGTTATACTTAATTTAATATATGGTTTATACCTAATTATATTTATTTTATTCCATTTCGTACGCACTTTATTTGAGCACTTCGACAGGTTTCGATAGATAAGTCCGTGTTTTTTACCAAGAACATTATTAACCCCTCTAGACTATGACATGTACCTAGCGACAAAACTGGTCGAGATATTCAAATATAAGAATTATATTTTTTTTTCTTATTTATATCACAATGCCAAAAAATTGAATTTGCCAACTTCGACACAAATCTGTGCGTAATTAGCAACAATTGCGCATCTTGAACAAGAAAACGTGCATTTTTAAGAGCACGTGAAATTGTTAGAAACACGGTTCGATGACTATGACAATAACGATCAATGTTATGACATTGAGATGCATGCAAGTCCTTAAAATCCAAATTAGAATACCCTTGAGGTAAAAATTGTGGGGGGTGCCCTTGGAATTGAAATAACTGACGACTTGGTGGAAAAGTATAGTAAAGAATGGAAATGGAGGCAGACCTCAAGATATAGTTGTCAAATTCATCCACGGATCACATTAAAAAAGAAAAGCTCAGGAAGACGCGAGAGAAGAGGACCATTTCAACAAGAGCCATCGGCTCGGAAACCCTCGCCCTTTTACACGTAAACGAAATCTTTGAGTTCTGGGCGGAGAACGTTTGCGGCCGCACGACCGGCGAAAAAAAGGCTATAAATACCCATGGTTACAAAATATACAATATTTATGAGTAAAAAAAGAGATAAACACAACCAGTGCTCTTAAGTACTAAAATTATCTGGTCAGATATCAAGAATTATTGAGAGATCGAAAACAGTCATGAAACTATTTTTTATAAACAAAATGCTTCTACTCCGGAGGGTATTCGTTCATATTCAATGTAACCTCGCCAATTTAACTGTTTCTTAGAAGGCTAGATGTCACGGTGGTATGTGCAGTCAGTGGTTCCATTCTCGGTCAAGTAGAATTGTTTTCATTTGAAATCGATCATATTTCCATCTTCACAATCTTCACATTGTGTTAGCACATCTTATGTGTTTCCTATCCTCTTTCTTTCGCCCTCAAAAACGGATTACGATTGATTTAACTTACTTTACATAAAATAACATACTTGCTAAGTGGAATTTATTATATACTAATCATTATTATTATATTCAATAAATGTAAGCACTTTGCATTCCCATGGATAGGGAAGGTTCTTCCTAATGAGAAGACTTCCATCCACTATTATTCTCTACATTAGCAATTCATATCTTACTTTAATAACCTCTCAAATATCCATGATCTTGGATAGTTTACAATGGCTGCGCGCTCTTCAAAGCTGTATTCTTGACTTCGGTTGCAGTCAGATATTTTGCATGCAACAATACTCCACTGACCTTGAAAACAAAGGGGCCAGCATATCTTTCAAATTAGAATTTACTAGCGCCGGAGACCAAACATTTATTCACTATTTGCTCTCCCCTCATTTTCCCAACCTTCTCCTTATTAGCTGAAACGTCCTCAGCCCACCAGAGGGCGAACAGTTCCACGCTACTCCACCCATACTCTCCCATACCTAAAGCTACGTTACATCGTCAAGGTTTTAAACTGGAGGAAGGTAAACAATGAATTTCTTGGGCCTACCCCTCGGGCTGATACTTTATTCATTGCGATGCAATGCGCTAGGGGGCGCCCCTGGATTGGAAAGGGGGAGGATGGAGGTCACGAGGCCATTTTAAAAACTAATACGTCAGCCGAGTTACGGAATTCGTAGGTCACGAATTTATAACAAGCCGGGCAGATGAGATTACGTTATGCGGCCTTGTGTGCAGCTAGCTCTCAGCCTCGTCCCCAGGAAACACTCAGAGGAAACTTGCAGGTGCCATATGATTAAAGTTGCAGTACCGGAAAAGCACATAAAAAATGAAGGTCCCATTTTTTTAATAGATTCTATCCAAAACTATTAATTAGGGAGTTAAATATTCTAATAGAGTAATATTTATACCTAATTTATGAAATTTAATGAGATGGTGGGGTAGTGCGAAGATGAGCCAATGAGCTATAATTCCTATCCGTAGGATTCTCAGCGTACCTATTTCAGTGGAGGAAATCAGCCCGATGACATTGCGATGTTCACTATATATTCACGTTTTTGTTCCAACTAATAAAACAATGCTGATTGTAATCCATGCACCCACATATCAAATTTATGTCTGCTGTAGGTTTGTTGCAAACATTTCAGATCAATATTGAAAGCTTTCGGCAATTTTACCGTTGCAAGGTTCAAGGTTGTTGCAGACTTGCTGTAATACTGCTATGGCGCCTTTATCAAGATTAATTCTAAGTTCCACATTCAAAGCTTTAGGAAATAAATAGCACCTTCCCATGGCAAGATTAAGCTTTGCTGAAATTTTGCAGCAAGGTTGGCGAGATTATCCTACTCCGCACGAGATGAGAGCAATGCTGTTCTAAGCATACACAGAAATTGCCATTTTTGGCATAATTACTGTTAGTTTGCTGCAAGAATGGCAATATTGGCCAGCTATATGCAAGAACTATTGAATATTAGAGCAATAATGCATGCTATGTGGGCAATTCCCTATCTGACCATCAGAATGCCATAGAAAAGCCTTTCAATCTGATGCAAATTATCTCCTGAAGGAGAAAATTATCTCAATCTTACGGCTGTTAAAAATTGAAGTAAATTAATTAAATTATAGGGTTAACATTACGAGTATGGTACCACTCTAATAATTTTAATGGTAATCAAATGTACAATTATGCAATTCACTTATGCACCAATGTATCTATGTACAATATTCAACACGGGATAAATCATTCGCCTTGACCGGATATCAAACCCGGGTCTCTCGAATTTGGCGTCGAGTGCTTTAGCCAATTAAGCCACCGAGTCATCCTACTCCCCAGAGGATTTTTTGTGTGAAAAGGAACCCTCGTTAGCTTAACTGGCTAAAGCACCCATCGCGAAATCGAGAGATCCGGGTTCGAATCCCGGTCAAGGCCAATGGCTTTTCCTTTGTAAAATATCGCACCTGTGTGAACTTGCGGGTGACTTCGTAAAAGGTTAATACTGTGGCTAGTCCCAGTATCCTTAAAATTGACCTATGTATCATTAAAACTAACAAAGCATAACCCACTATTTTTTTAATTTTGAAACTGTCTTGATGATAAACAATCTGCTTAAGAGGCTCTTAGTATTGACAAGCTCTACAAAATTGACTAATACTATAAAAATGTAAAATGTAAAGGACAATGTTTTTACCTGGGATTACTCGTGCTTGAATTTTAAAATGCCGTTTCTTCTCCTTTTTCGAATACCACAGAATTTACGAATTTATTCATTAGCCTTTAAGAATATGAACCACAAAATATTTGATTATTTGAGTAATATTTCCATTTCCGATATCCTGAAATGTATTTATTGTCAACTCACGCACGCATGCATCTTCTCTGAAAATAAAATTTCGCCTAGATGCGATGAATGTGACTTGGAAGGAAAGAAGGCTGGTGAGGAGAGGGCGTTTTGGAGGAATTTGGATGAAGGCACAGTCCATGGTTATACAATAAAGAGCAAAGGGAATTCTGAAATGCATGATGGAGGATAGGGTGTTGGATAAGCAGAGACGCGAAAGATAGAGAGAGAATAGGCTCTTTATGTGGAATGAAGGGGTGTAGGGCGTATGGCATAAAGACGTATGAAAGAAAAATATTGCGTAAAAGGAAAGGACCTGTTAATCTCTTCCATTTAAAACGACCTTCATATGTATCATACCTACAGATAACCCTCATAATAATAAACATAAATTGTGAACTAGACTTTTAGCGGTTCTCTACATAACATGTATTGGAAAAATTAAGTAACTAATCAGTAAGATTTTCGAACAGCCGCATAACCTACTAATGTTATTCACATTAAAGTCTAACACCCAAAACACTTTTGATGCGACCGTCCACATTCGAAGTAACATTTGTCCGCATGTTTGTCCAAAAGTTGTCGTTTAATGCAAAGCTGTACATGAACGATAGTTGCTCGCAAAATTGTATTTAGAAAATGAAATATTCGTTATAAGTTACTGAAATAAAAATCCATTATTAGCTTTTTATTACTTCAAAACCAATGGAAAAATGGTCGGGAAAAAAATCAAAAGAATATATCCGTGGTCACCGCATTATCAAATGTTTCTCGACGATGCTCAAGACATCACTGGCTAAAACATGCCAATTTTTTCTTCATTTCCCGAGAAGCTTCAAAGCCTTAGACAACAAAAAATCACGTGTGGCTATATCGGGGACCCAACCGCGGGTTTTAAGAGAATACGTCTGTTTCCTAGTCGTGAGTTTTTCTGTTAATTGGGTGTAAATGCCTCATTTATCAAATTTCAGTGGCAGTGAAAATTTGTGGAAGTCTCCTGCACGAACCGTGACGTCAGGGAGTAGAGTACGGGCATGGTTGCGGAAACAATGGAGAAGAGGGGAAAGATGGTAGGCATCATGATCATCAAGGTAGATCTGTCCTGAGACAGGTTCCAGCTGAATTCTTCCAAACTTCTTTATTTTGTGCCCACATTTCCATCTCCTGATAACTCCTATTCTCCCTCAAATCCGTCAACATACCAAATTTTCTTCTTCCTTTCTTCCATTTTGCTTTCACTTTTCCTTCCATTATCTTACTCAGGAGGCAGTCATGCCTCATCGTGTGCCCTAACCAGTTTGCCTTCCTTCATTTTATTACATTCATGGATGACGTTTTCTCGTCAATCCATTCCAAAACTTGGTCATTCCTCACCTTTTCTGTCCACCTCACTCTCATAATTCTTCCATTTCCACATTTAAAAACTTTCAAAATATTGAACTTTTTTTTTCTCTAGGTCCAAGTTTCTGATCCACACAGAACCACGCTCCATACAAAGAAGTTGCCAAATCTCTTCCTTAGGGCAATAGGTATTTTTTTGGCAGTTAACAGAGCTTTTGGTTTTTCAAAGGCTTTCTTTCCCATGGATATTCTACTCTTCTCATCTTTATTTATCAGGCTACCAAGCTATCTGAAAGATTCTACCTGCTCTAGTCGCTGACCTTTTACTGTGATATAAACATCCCCTTCTTCTTCCCCAGTCCTCATAACCTTTGTTTAATAACATTTATTTTCATTCCGTACATCTCTCCAACCTTATGTATACTTTCCATGATTTTCTGTAGCTCATTTTCTGTCTCTGCCACAATCGCTTGATTTTCAGCATATTTAATAGTTTTTATTTTTACTCCTCCAAAATTTACCCGTCTTGCATTCTTTAGAGCTATTTCCATTAGCTTTTCTGCATAAAGGTTGAACAAGACTGGTGACATGCAGTAACCTTGCCTAACTCACTTTCCAATCCTCTTTCCTCCTGTTTCCTCATCTTCTAATTTAATTATAAAACTCTGTCCCGTGTATAGCTCTTTTATAAAGCGTCTATCTTTCCATTCAATTTGAATGTTTTTTAACATGTTTAATGGTAGGCAATGCTACCGAATATATTGTATTTAAGCTGGAAGATTGGTAAAGGGTCAGCAGCCCTTTAACCGAAGATAATTTTGCGACAGTAAAAATTATTGCGGTCAGTAACTGATTTATTTGATAAATATTTGGGAAAATATATATAATACGCACTGTTCAATTTCTGACGAGATCTTTGCGTTACAAATTACTCATCTTTCATATAAAATCTCTCTGGAGTGCATACTCGTACAACTTCCCATGAAAAAAGGCTGGTATTTCTTGCCAAATATCTCTAAATATATGATGTTTAATGGCTATTACTTTGTTACTTTTAGAAATACGAAATCTTGTTATTTACAATGAGGCCAAATTAATTGAATTTTATGCGAGGTTTTTATCTCTCTCAAACAACCTTAAGACCAACTGTCCTATGTACACCGAATGACCTTGTGAGTTGGTCACCTCCCTGGATTATCAAACTAAACAATTGGTCGATCGTGATACGGAATGAGTTATCATAAGTAGGGGAAGGCAGAGTTATAGCCAGGGAATACACCGTACAGAATGGGTATGGCTTACTTGAAAAGGGATGCGTGAGACTCATATTTTCCGCCCCGTTTTCCCGCCGCGGCAGATCCTGGAGCCGCGGAGCCGGAATAAAGAATTAAATTAACGTGTCCATAATTTATTCGAGGACTCGGAAGAAGGAGAAGAAATGAAAGAGATTGAACAGGGGCAGACTGCTCTCAGCCGTGCCGAGCAATCGTGCGGCAACGGCGTGGGTCCTGAGGGGTAACCGGTCGGCTATCTTGCCGGAATACACTCAGCACCCACTGAGTCCTAGCACGGAGTGGGGTAGCATCCTGCCTCAGAAATTAACGAAGAAGAAGCGGAAAGAACACCGCCAGCCACATGAAAATACTCCACCATTATTTTTCACACGTGTAAATCCTAACGCCACTTATCGAATGCTAGGCTACGCTCAGCTTGGTCCTGTTCTGAAAACCTTTTTCTGAATTCATCAATTTTCGGGTGCAATTTCCAACCAACTATCATTTTGGGCTTTGTATTTTCTTCAAAATGATGTTATACAATTTCAAGAAAACTATTTCTTCTCCTTGCGTCAGTAAACATTGTGTTTTGCTCATCACCGTCATTTTCCTTATAGCATCACTTAGTACAAAACCGATTGTAGCCCGGAACAATAAGTACGGCAATAAAATATTTAATCTCCTCTTATTTAATAAAATCACATCCACAGCCAAGGAAAGCAGCATATTTTTCCGACTCCTAACAAGAAAATAAAAAACATCACTAGTAAAAAAAACCGGATCCAAAATTTTAAACGAATGATTCTCATTTTGAAAATTCTGTCGCAGGTAAAAAGCCATTGCCTTCACCAAGATCAATTTTTTAAATTGAAACCACTTTCTGTGTTTCGTCCAATTTTCTTAGACATGGATTTTCCTAGACGAAATCTTCCTCCATAGGATGCGCATTAGAAATGTCACCAGATTCAACCGTGCAGAAGGGGACTCGTGGGATCTGCTTTTCCCTACAAGTGCCACACCTGCACGTTTAACTGCTTGTCAGGGTAACGAGGAGACCATTGGAGTCTACATCAGCACAATCCTCATCAGAGAAACAATAGGTTCTAGCAATTCAATATAGATAGAAATCACATCACCGATGTCTGTATTATCTAGCTCGACTGCACTGAGAAATGCAATATCTCAGTTATGTTGATAACGTACTATATGATATCCCACAGTGGAATTGTTTTAAAATAAGACGATATTTCTCTTAAAATATTGATGGTATTACATTTTAGAAAAAATTTACGTGGAATCCCTTACAATAGGTTGGTCATAATTATTTTTAGCCAAGAAACGATAGTAAAAAACGGATCAGTTACAACGTCTGCATAGTGAAGCATTTTCTAACATATCCACCCAATGTGACATTTATGTAACACCAAAATGCAACGCGTTATTACTAAGAATATGAAAAATATATACAAGCAATTTACATTATATGAAATTCCCTGTTCATTTACTATATAAAAAACCAATAATAGCAACAGTAGTAGCAATATTCAATATATAATATGAGCATTGACACAAAGGGAACGTCCATGATTTCATTCAACATAAGAAGCTGAATTTCCAGAGCTCTCAGAAGAACATTTGTCACTTCTAACAGGGAATTAACGAAACAACGTAGAAGCGGTGGGGTTCCCTATCCGCACTGACATATAAAAGTAAAAGTGCAGCATCCCATTTCGAAGAAAGAGCGATTAGTGTGGAGGAAAACATTGTGTGACATTTATGTCACATTGGGCGGATCCGGGTCATGAGTACTAGTAACTTCTACGCAGTGAAGCCTGCAACAGTCAAGTATATTAGAGGTATACGAAGGTGAGAGAAAGAGGGAAAGAGTGAGGTGATCTTGGCTTTTCTAAAAATTACCGGTTTCCATGATGCGCTGAATATTTGTTCTTTATCCCGGTTATAGTTGTTTTTGGCATTAGCTTTTTACTATGGTTTACTTAATGAGACGTGTTTTTAGACACTAATTCATCGCCAGGATTTTTTTATTCTTCTCATCAATTTTATGTCCTATGGCTGCTTGTTTTACGAAGGTGGAGCACTCTTGTTGTCCCAGCGTTAATTTCCCACCATTGGTTCTTATATCGTGGTTTAACCGTCAAATACTGAGACTTCACTGCAGAAAACGTATCGCGAAAAAAATCACTACAACGTCAAATCTATTAAATGGGAGGAATAAAAATTGAGTTTACATATTAACTCAAGCAAACGGGAATCACCATCACAACATACTCACAGTGGGGAAAACACATCCGAAACATTTGAATCGCAAAATTTAAGTAACTATGATTTATCGAACAAAAAGTAAGAGGGTCCTCTGATTATTAAGTGAAAGAGAGGTACCATATCGCTGTAGTTAGGCCACATCTCGAATACGCCACGAGCATTTGGGAGCCTGCACAGTATTTAATGCGTGAAATAAACCAAAATGCAAAGGAAATCCATACTCTTAGTTGAAGACTTTTACGGAAGAAAAGAGACGGAAGGACTAGGTAGGTAGCCACTGGGGGAAGGCTTTCACACTAGGACAAGATTTAGGATTCACATCAAGCGAGCTTCAGGAATACACAGAAGATATTGTGATATCCCCGCACAATTATTTGAGAACAGATCGAAGCGCAAAAAGAAATATGGAATGCAGAACTAATATTCCATCATTCCATATTTTAACTAAGTCTTTAGTAAAATTTGTACTTTAAAATTGGTCATGTAAGACCCAGAGTGGTTTTTTGTGGGTTTCTATGGCAAATATCCCGTCTTGTAAGTCAAAAAATACGGTACTTTATATAAAGACAAAGGAAGTAGGAAAGGGAAATAGAAGGAGAGGGAGATAGGGACATGCATTCAGAGAGGAAAAGAATTCCAAGTGAACTCCTAACTTTCTGACTCCCGCCTTATCTGTGGATATTTTCCGCCAATTTATGCGCCCTATGCCGAGTACTGGAACACTTGAAGCTGAAAGTCTAGTGTGGGAATGGATATATGCTTTATATGCCAATTTCGTTCACCTATCGCTTGTGAGGAAGGAATGAAAGGAAGAAGATTAGCCTAACGCTTGGCGTGTGCGTTTTGTTTTGAAAATTGCGTAAGAGCTTAGGGCTTGAGTAATTTCAGCAAAAATATTCATTCAGAAACTTTCGATATTGAAGATAGACTGGGATGAACCATTATCTCAATCGAATGCTGATTATTAGGAAAAGTTTTATAGTGAATTACCTCAAGTTTCACCAATTATAATTCCGAAATGGTTAGGATACAGTAATTCAAACAGTGTTTTGCACTTGCATGGATTTGCAGATGCTTCCAAATCTGGTTATGCCGCAGTCTTGTACCTTCGTACAAACAACATGTGCGTAGTAGGGTGGTCCTTATTTTTCGATTTTTCCATTTTCTTTCGGGACACCCCCTCAATTAATGCCAATTGGTGACAAAACATATCCTGTAAAATATTATTGCAATTGGATAACGGGAAGACGTGCCGCATCGCTCTCTAAGTTGTGAAATTTTGGCATTTTTGGCTATTTTTCAACTGATTATCTCTGGTAACTTACGACTCATTGGACATTTGACATGCTTCTCCTAAAATATTTTCCCATTCTGACCGGTGGTTCCCGAGATACGGACCCAAGAGTGAGCGCGTGCCACCCCAAGTGGCGCTGCCTCGTGCCAATGCTCGAAGCTCCCAAGTCCGCCGCTTCTTTCGGCGTTATTCCTATTCTTTCGACAAAATGTATTGTTATGCGGTATTTTCTTAGCACAGTTTTAATTTATTAATCTAATTAAATTAAACAATCCACATTACTGAAGATTCAATGATTGTATCTTTATTTTTCTTTTAATGCAGGAAACATTTTTGTCAGCACTTAACACACCCATATACTCTGAGGAAGAACCCTGATAATAAAACACTATTTTAAAATTTAAATATTTAAGTGAGGTGGCATGTTTGAACCTCTGTAACATACCAAAATTGTTTTGACAATATAGCTCTATTAGAGTCTGTGAATTTACGCCTGTAAGTAGACACAATCTTTAGTAAATATTGTATCTGACTTTCGTCTTTCGTTAACTTATAATTAAATTCCTCCATCAATTTAACCCCCCTTTCAGCAGAACCATTTACCACTTTCAGTTGCATTGCAAACTTCTGTCCTTCTTCATATGCCTTATCATTTTTCCAGTCAGCTGGATCCTTGGAGAGAAATTTTATCGGAATTTTAAGTCATTAGAAAAGACTTTTTGATTCAGAAAATGTTGTCTTCAAGATCCTTATTGACGAAGTAGTTAATATCTTTCGGAAACAAAGAAAATCTTTTCTGTATCTCGTCACCACTATCAGTCAAGCTTGATTCTATAGCTTCTACCATTCGTCTTTTGGCCACTACTCGTAGATTGTCATCGAAAAAGCCTAGGGCTGCAGCTTCCGGGGATAAATACCATAAATGGTTCCGAAATTTGCTCATTGTCACCTCACTAACTGTACTGTCGATTTTCCTGTATTTATACAAAGTTTTGAAGAACATTAAATCCCGCCTCGGAGCCCCAACCACATTTGGTGCCGTTATCCATGCCTCGACATACAGATGCACAATAAACAAACACATATTACGGATTAAGGTCTCTTCCTCGGCTGACAAGTAGAACTCTTCGCGAGAAAGAAACATTTTCAGGCAGTAAAGCGCTTTCGACATCCACCTTGCATGATGTATAGCACCAGGAACGCGAAATGAAATACCGCGCGGAGGAACCCCTCCTAAATATACAACAGTGAGCTCAAGAAGTTCTCGATAGTCCTCCCTGGGGTATTTTTCTTGCAACTGTTGTAGCGCAAACGGTAGAATATTCCCAACTTCCTCTTGTAGCACTTCTACCAAACGTCTGTCTTGCATACCTGTTTTGTAATTTTCCTTATCTAATGAAGGCCACATATTATGAAACATTTTGAACAGAGGAATATTAGGGGCCGAAGACTTTCCGAACTTTGCGTCGAAGACACTTTTTAAAGCCAGCTCGTATATGTGGTGCCTGCATGGTAGAGGCAAGATATCCTTTTTGAGAAGCTGCTCTAACAAGACACATTCGCCATTGAGTCTCCCAGTGTTGTCCTGGGTTTGGTTTACGTCAGGTAACGAAGCTTTATTTGAAAATATTTTCATTTCTGAAAAGCTGCTTTCATGCTTACAAGAAAAGGGCTTAGGAGGAACAGGAACTCTTCGAGAAAACAGGGTGAAAAGTATCTATTAACTGACCGAAAAAATCTTTTCAACAAGAGGAAGAGGGGTGACTTTGAATATTTGTCGAATGGCTCATTGCTCATAGCAAGATGGAATGACAATGCTGTTGTCAGTGCAATGACTAACTGCACTTCTAAAATGGAGACAAAGCAGGTGAAGAGATATATATTTTTCCATTGAAAAAAAGAGAATATCTCTTCCAATGCCAACCATTATCAGAGAATATAATGAGAATATGGGTGGCGTGGACATGCACGATCAATTTGTTGCAAAGTAACACACAAATGTAAGGACCAAAAAGAGGTGGTGGGCATTTTTTGCTTGGGGACTGGATGCATCGTGCACTCAGGGATGACCGTAGTAGGAACCGAAAATTGGGGCACAATATACCTCTACTACAGTTTCGGAGGGAAATAGTGACATATATTGGGGCATTATAGTGCCAAGCAAAGACGTCATTCACGTGGTCCCATGGAAGACTTTCGCAGGACAAAACAGATAACATCATTGTTCGTGGAGAAACGAAGTATAGGAGATGTAAGGTGTGTTAAAACCGAACAATATACCTATTTAAAAAGTGCCAGAAGGCCCTTCATCCCGAGTTTTTCGAGGCATTTCATTGTTGACATTGGTCAATAATTTTTTTTAATGTAAAAATACATGTGATTTGAAGCAAAATATAAAATACTGTAAATGAAAGTCAATACTTCACTATTTTCATTTATCATCCATTACTCATCCTGTTTCAAAAGCTTTCGATATATAATTTTCAATAATTCATGTATTATAGCATTATTTAACGAAAATACACGGCCACTGCCCATTGGCAACTTAAGTTGCCAGCAAAAAAAACATCGTTCCACTTGCATATTATTTTTTTAATTATTTTTCCCGATATAAGGTACCATTGGAGATAAATATACTAAAAGTTGATTAAAATTGTCATTAAAATTTTCTCTGGGCATTAATGAGTTAACATAGTATTCTCTATCATAAAATTATAGGAATTAACAGGTAACGAGCTTTAACCGGCAGGTTACTCTTAACGTAATAATCTCTATCATAAAATTATATGATCTAACGGCTTGTTGGTAACTTCACACCTAAAAGGGGATACCATAATGAAAAACTGTATGTAAATGTAGCTTGTATGAAAAATTAAATATAGAGACTCAAACAGGTCAACTATTCTCTGATGTGCGTGCCTTTGCACACAAGACATTTATTTTGGTTAAGTTCTGTTGATTGAATGTTTTTTAGTCACACTTATCGTTTTCTGAAATTGTCTCCAAGCACAAGATCCCTCCAAGGTTCAACTGGTCTTTCTCTAATTATTCCATCTTTCTTATATCCCTCTGGCTTACGTTCAAATGAAAAAAACTAACTTTGAAATTACAAGTTCAGTCCATTCAACTCTATTATTTAATTACTTCCCGGCCGGCTTGACTTCACAGAAGGACTTATTAGCCATCATTTAATTTTTTTCAATTATTTACACTCGCGAGATTCATGATAAGTGGAAGACTGCAAACGCAAATTGCTCATTTAGGTTGATTTTTTTCATTTATCCTAGTAAATTTCCTCTAAAGTTTCTAGCATAGGTATTTAAAGGAAAATTGAGCGGATGAATGAAATCGAGGAAGGAGCTAGGGACCTGTGCCTGAAACTTATGGAAATATAAATTTACTGTTCTATTACCTATATATCTATCATGACCTATTCTGATCACATTTAATTATAATAATGATTTTAAGATGAGTAATATTAGTTGAACGGCGTATTGTCATCTAATGCCACTTGGTTGACATATCAACCACATAACCTATCAATTCAGTAATGTCATTATAAGGTCATAATGACCCATAAGTCATTATGCGGAGGACGATATTCCCCAACGACGCTATCACGTTCAATGGTCGTATATTATCTCTACTTTAGGTCATCACCTCACTTATACACATCACCCTTGTGTCTAACTCACCTTACGATGACCACCCTTTCACCAATTTCCCCATCGCCCTCAAAAAGCACACGGCATATTTTCCCATAAAAAACTCTTTTCCTCACCCTTCGTTCATTTCCTTCCCCATCTCCAACTATTATTTTGTCATCTAGTCCCCTCCTGAAACGTATCGGTAAGCTTTCTCTTCTGCTCTGTATTCCAATTGTAATACGAGAAATTTTCATTGTTTTTACATGTTTTCTTTACATCTTTATTTCACGTTGTATCTAAATTTAATTTCCTTTCGGAAATTTGACATTTCCTATTTTTCTGTATTTCGAGTTCCCATCCTTGCTTGTTGTCATTTTCCTTATCGTACACGCATGCTTCACTTATATTATAGTACACTCACACTTTTCTTGATATTTTCTGAAACACTGTTGAGATGCATCATTATCATCATTCAAACCGTGTTTACGCTAGAAGGAATAGGTAACTGGCTATAATTTTATTTAGCATAGGAATAGCTAAATGACATTTAGACGCAGGGAGAGACAAAACCATGTCAGTCCTGGGCCCTATAGCTCCCAAATTCCAGGATGTGCATTCCAGAAGCCACCAATTACTGCCAACCGTGGCGTTAAAATTACAGGATAGTAACACAAGGCTCATCAGATGATTCAGCCGTAGTTGATACTCTCTCAAGGGTTGCTGAGTAATTTCAGTATGCCTGATGTAAATTTATTAATAAAGTGGCTTCCTAAGCAATGATAAGTTTTATCTTAAAATATTTTTTAAGAGTGGCCAATTCTATTTTCAAAACATCAAGACCTCTTGTTTGCTTACGTATGCTAAAGTTTAGCACTTAGAATTCCATCGCAGCTCGGAGTTGGTAGAATCCTAGGAATAATTCTGAGGTAAAAAAGCGGATGATTCCGGAATAGGGAACTATTACTTGCTGAATGTTCGTTGGCAAGCCTTTCTAAAAACTGTTTTAATAATAATATAAAACAACCTGCAAACAGTGTTCCAAACTTACTGAGCTCCTGTCAATAACTTAAGTTGTAGTAATAAAAGCTAAAAAAAAAGAAACATCTGTACTGATTCCAATAATTTTCTTATGGGACTAAAAAACAATGGGCCCGTTTTGAAGCCCCTGGACCCCTAAGGACATTTTAATGTAGACTATGTTCGTTCCAGTGCATTTAGTTACCCACAAGCAAAATTTCAAAGTGATCGGTTCAGCCGTTTTAGCATGACCTAGTAACAGAAAAACAGACAGACACCGTTAAATTTTTATAAAATTTATGTATTTATTTCTTTCGATTTTCGAAATGTTTTGCTGCTTCTAGATTTCGAACACCCATCAACTTCAAACTCAAATTAATCGTCTTGACGAGCTAAATCTAAAAAAAAGGCCAAACGTTTCCTCAGGGACCCAGGGTCCCTACAATGGGACCCTGTTCATTATTCCCATATGAAAACTTTGGAATCCGTGCAAAGTTTTTTAATGCTTTTTTAAATTAGTTTCTATTAAGATGTATGGTTGCAATTTTCACAATTGAATGGCTGAAAAAAAAAACGTACTTAATTCTTGTAATAGATTTTGTTGATTCACTTTTGTTTTAAAATTACGTTTTAAACACATATATTATCAATTTTTCTCCGATTTCAACAATAGCATACTTCCTTGGCAACGTGAGCAATGGCTATGAACAGGAAATGTCGGGTATTTTTCGGCTTACATTAAATTAAATGATCATTATTAGCTAATTACAATGATATTTCAGTTGGGGTATTTTGTATCCAAACCACTCCATGTGCGCTTAACGGCTTTTACATAGTCTCTGCATTTAGCACGTCACATTTG
This sequence comes from Pyrrhosoma nymphula, assembly GCA_963573305.1. Taxonomy (NCBI): domain Eukaryota; kingdom Metazoa; phylum Arthropoda; class Insecta; order Odonata; family Coenagrionidae; genus Pyrrhosoma; species Pyrrhosoma nymphula. The sequence continues at coordinate 103,956,247 of OY754334.1, read as the reverse complement.
TTCTTATAATTAGGGAAAATCGGTATGCGTAGCATGTCACTTACTACTGCTAGAGATCTACGTACTAAATTTATTTAACCATCATACAGGCCTTGAGCTCAAGAGGTATGACTGGGATTCCAATGGACTTTAAGTCCCAAAATCACTGCTTTCTATATAGCCTCGGAAATAATGAAGGAATGAGCCGTTTGCTGTGAAATCTTGTGCCTAAAAACATGAAAAGTTATTCAAATAAAAATTTGAATATGATCTCTTTTGGTTCTGGAATAAAAACTCGTTCAAACTCACTCAAATTTAAGGAAAAATATACTCGAAGTTTATGATGATCTTCCCCACGCCCCCTTTGCGAAACTGGGATACTTATTTTGTTTTACTGTTTCAAAAATAAACAACTTCAGTAGTAATAGATTATTACCATGATAGCTATTTATAAAATCAATGCTGCGATAATAAACATAATTCAAAGCAATCTCAAGCACTGATACAAATAACTCATTTGAAAATATTGTGTTTCAATGAAAATCACAGGACAAAGGCATTATAAAATTTATAAAGTACCAAAATTTGGCATAATAACAAAAGGATATTAACATTTTAGCACCTACTTCCCTCTAAAAAACAATAACTAATTTAACACGATTTGATGGTACCCCTATTCACGCTAAGTATAAAAATGCTTAACATTTATAAAAAATAGGTCATTTAAATGATATTCTGGTCAACGCACGAGGCAGAAATGCTCAATAGGCGAGGATAGTTGATGCACACGGAGCGAACTTCAATTGGAGGACTAGCCTAAAGCTCACGAGCCGACCCGGAAGGCGAATAAGTGGGTACCTTGTTTCTGAATTTGATCTGGCGAACCGGCTCTTTGGTGAACGAGTAAGTGACCGTTTCCAAGGTTGATTTGCCGAAACCAGGTAATGTCATCATAAAAAACGTCCAGCGTTTGTAGTAGTAATATTAAAAAATCAAGCATCATGGCTGTAGGAACTAACTCGCCGTAAGAAATTAGATTTGACTATGAAATTGGAATTTTGTAAAATCTTCAATGGAGATTTTTTTCCTATTATTTCGCATATTTCAATGAGCATGAACACAAAAAATTGGAAGATGTTTATTTATTTCAAACATTAACGAATACTCTCATCAGCAGATAGTGACGTCAATACCTACACTTTGCGATTTGCTTAACTCCCACGCTCTTGGGGAGATGAGTTATCATAAAAAATAACAGCATGGTAGAAGTCAAAATCTTCTTTCATATAAAAGCGTATCAGGTTGAACTTTGTGGAAATACTTGACATCCATATCACATGAAAAACAATTGTAATTTTCCACACTCATCATATTTTAAGAAGTTATTTACGAGATAACCGACCATGGTATCAGCACCTAATAATCTAAGACCTTGATAATGACATTAGTGGCTGAAACCAAGGTCGGTTAACTTGTACTTCACTTGTTAAAATTTATATTGAGTGTGGAAAATTACAATTGTTTTTCATTTGATATGGATCAAAATCTTCTGGTATGGTATACAAGTAGGCAAGGCGCAGAAATATGCACGGATATAAGATTTAATCTCTCATCATATTCTCTCCTCAGATATTTCATGAATACCTTCCCGACACCATATCAACCCTGCTCATCCACAGAAACGAATCGAAAATCAACCGCAGCATGTGTGTTTTGCAAGAAAAAAGTGCATTAGAAGGCCATCAGCCATAATATACCCCAAAAAGAATAAATAAATGTGGTGTGGCGTCACGAGACCCATAGTGTAACTAAAAGAGAAAAATGCCAATGCCGGAAAGGAAAGACATGCTGGAAGGGCATAGAAGTATAAGCGGACGGAGTAGTGTTGGCTCACGAAACGCCGCAGGACAAAAGAAGGTCGTGTCTAAGTCTGGTGGAAATTGCGAGACGGAAAATAAAGAAAGCATACGTCAAAATATGCATAAAAAACAAGCGAGCGAGTAAAGGGGGTCTGCCGACGCGACGGTGGGGCAGCACGCCGTGAAGACGCATCGGAGGGAAAGTGTACCACAACACGGTGAGGTCCACGGCCGAGAAGAAAGGGTCCAAGGGAGTGGGAATCCAAAGGCGAGACGGAAAAAAGAAATGAGCAAAAAAGAAAGGAAATATCGGAAAAATATCTTCAAAGTCAAGCAAATGACTAACGGGGTGCGAAAGAGTTTCGGGGAAAAAAGAAATTAGAGACCGGTAGAAATGTGCGGGGCAGAGGGGGTTTGGAGGGAGGTTGAAAGGGAGACAGCCTGGAGGTTTGCACATAGGGAATTAAGAAGGGAGGCAAAGAAAGGATAATTGGGAGCCATGCGGAAAAAAGGAAAAGGATGAGACGAAGTTGTCTGTCTACTGAGGTCAAAGGTTCCCTTGTTGTTCGAAAGTGCACGAGACTCCCGCAATACAAAGAGGACGGTCTAGTAATGAGTGGAAGAGCCGGAGCCTCCAGCATGATCAAGTGCAAAGTCTTGGCTTTCCTTACGGGTTTTATACATGAAAGCAGCGGCCGCCACTGTAAAATTCATAATATAAAAGCGAGCGGAGATGATCAAGCATTGACTTTTCAGTTTTCCAAGGGGTTGCAATCAATGATTAATGCTTTAGAGATACAGTTTGAATGGTATGGGAAGAAAATAAATCATAAGAACACGAAATCGATAAGTGAGTGGTCATAGAAATGGGAGGGCATCAAATAGAGCAGGTAGACAAATTAACGTATCTGGGTAGTTCTAAAATAACACAGTAATCCCTGCCCAGGACATATCAAAATTCCTATTGCTAATTAATCAATACCTGCCTTAAACGCAAACGGATTAATTATTTCAACATAATCACATTGAACACAAAAATGCAATGAAATAAAAAGATGACACTTGGGGTGGCGCAATTCCCTGAATGAAGAATAATTAAACACTACCTTGCTTATCCTTTCACTGAGACGTAAACAACCACATTTGCAAGGCAAGAGCAATCCACGAGTCACCAACTTCACTTCAATTCACACTTACTGTCTACCTTTTTTAGTAATCAGTAAATTTCCGCAAAAATTGAAGTAAAAATACGACATTCAACAGCAATTGCGTTGTAATCGGTCTCTATGGCTGGAAAATGTGTTCGCTGAGATATATATGTTCGTCAAATATTCTTCATAATTTAAACCTTGATGTGACAAAAATTTAAAGATAATTGCAATGCCATTAGCTATATAGATAAGGTATGTAAACAGTTACAGAAGTATGTTTCAAACGATGCAAAAGAGGAGGTGGAATTCAGTATTTATTTCGACTCTAACAGTCGCGGTGGAACATCCTGAAAACCTTCCCGCGGCTCCTTGGTAAGCACCAACGGGAGTTAAAGGGAGAAAAATACTGCGAGAAATGGAGTGAGAAAACGTTTTCGCGAGGGTCTTCCCGGCTTGCACCACCACCGCAGTCAGAATCTCCTCTTTCATGGTCTGGGATTCCTATGGATGTATGTGGGACGAGTAAGGGGTGAGGACCCGGAAACAAAGTGATCTGGCAACAAATACGTGTACACACGCTAAACAAACGTATACACTTACGAATATCACAGTGCCCCGCCCACTCGATTCGAGGCGTCTCCAATTTGCCACGCCCACTTCAGTGCTTCCCAAGCGAGGAGAAGAAAACGACGGACGGAGAGAGGATTGTTTGAAAAAGGCGAGGGAACTTGTCTCGACGGATGGAGAGGGTTTCCTTCTCTTTTATTTGTAAACATTCCGCTGCTCTTTTGCTTGTGTATATTCCTCCTCCTCGACACACTTCGCTCTGTTCTTCCAGCCACCTCTTGCCCGTCGGCGCGGAAAGAGAAAGAATCGTTTAGGAAAGGTTTCCTCCTTCGATGCACTTGAGAGATTTTAAGGGGTTGGATCTGGGGAGGTAGGGTGGGAAGAAATATGAAGAATGAATATCCAAGCACGCGGGACTGGGGACTCTAAATCTCCTCCAGTTGTCTCCAAGGAATGACGAAAGGAAAAAGCGAAAAATGCACTAATTCCCCATGGATCTCTCATGTTTCGACAGAGTATATAACTCAATCTGATAAAAATATGATGAAATTTGAGCTTGACATATTTCTAAGCTGATAGCAATTCAATGAGTCATATTCACTAGGAGTTGGCTAAACAATATATAACGATAAGAATAATTGCATATGAAATATGTTAACTATTTTTTTTTACTTTTAATAAAATGCTATGATTTAGTACTTAGCCACATTTACGATAAAACCAACCGTGGTCTCAGCAAACAATTGTAATTTTCAAGGTCTCTAGAAATCATTTCTTGAAACAATGGTCAATAATAAATGCATATATACTTAGCTATCGTTATTATTATAATGAATTGGTTCCACAAAGATAGGTCTGAAAACGTTTCTTAGATTTTTACATTAAAAAAGTGCCAGTTGCACCTCTATAAATCGCGTTATTTATCCCGAAATGGAAACTTCCAAAAGAGTTAGGCCCGAAATAAAAATGCGACTTCTAATTCAACCGGTTATATGGTATATAACTTAAGTGAAATGAAATGTGCAAAAACCTTAATCTACGTCTGATTTAGACAACGACAGCAACGGTATGACGCAATTACAATTTCTCTACATGTTCCGGAATACTTTCCAATCCATTTTCGCTCGTACATAAAGATGAAGTCATCATTCGAATCTTAAGGATCAAGTTTTTTTGTTATTACATCGTAATACAATTGGACTCCTCTTAATTTTAGGGATGCCGTGGAATACTCTTTGCCATTGAATGCAACGATTCTGGCCGAAAGCCTGATACTACTTGAATCGGCGCCGCCCATTTAGATGTGGTGGTTTCCAGCATTAGTCGTATCTACCAAAAACTGAGATAATTTGCCCCACTAAATAAATATAATAACTTTTTATATATTGGGAATGGAGTAATGTTAGAGGAAACCCTCACTACGGCACAGCCAAGCAGTCAACAGAACGCGCTAAGGTTTCCTGAAGTTTACTTTCAATTTGAAGGACCGCACGTTGATTCCTCTCAGCATGGCAGGAAATAACGGAACAAATTAGCAGAAAAATATGTGACTTTCCCTGAACCCATACTTGACCCCCCCCCCTCCCCCACATGTTGGCCATACACTATACGGCACAGCATTGAGACTATATAAAACATAAATACAGCACATTTACTTCTAACAAATATTTACAGCGTACAACCCAATGATTATCTCTTATAGAGAGACATTTTTGGCTCGGTGCTCAATGGCGATCGCCTTTAAGTCAAGCAGGCCTTCAAAATATTTCAATTGACCCGAAAGCAATTTATTTTCAACCTATAGTCCCATCTTGACTAACAAATTGCGTTTTTTTAAAGAAGGAAGCAAGGATGTAATGGGGCAGGGGTAGGAACTATTTCTCCCAGCTGTTCCTCTTACTACGTTATTATTGTTCCCATTTCCACGGTTACGCTGCTTGAGAGAACGAAAAGGGTTCACCTTTTGAGAGCATCGAGAGACTTCGCACTTTAACAAGTGTTAGTTGATAGTGAATAAAAGATTGTCACGAGCGCTATATAAACAAGCAAAAGACACTCTAAGTTAAGGGGTTTTCTCCCAAAAAAGCGGAAATACCCGGGGCTGCAAAATGACAACCATATGACGTTAAATCTTCAAATAAATCGAGACAATGTCTTTCCAGAGCTGGGTAATGTCAATGCTTTCACTTCAAATCATTGGTATAATCACTGAGAAAATATATCAAATTGTTCCTTGAGGAATATATAAGGAAAGTAATTAGCGTTTACGCTAGTTTGAATCAAGTATCAATAGCCGCAGAAGAGTCAAAAAATAATTATAATATTTAGGCACCAATTCGCATAAAAGTACATGAGGGGTGAGTAAAGAATTGAATTAGCGTACATACGTGACATGAAATGGAAACCTTGAAAATTTTATTCAGGGCTATTAAAGAACAGATTTTAGGTTATGCTTAGGAGTCGAATCAAATCTTATGGTATCTCTCTATATTATGAAATTTTCCAGAACCAACACAATTCTGAGAAATGATTTTTGTCTGCCTCTATTTTGGAAACGAATAAGTGTGTTGTCAAATTTCACACCCTCCAGTCTTTATGGTGATTGGAGCAAAACTTTAAGGCCTTCAAAACAAATCTTTAAAGGTGTTGGTAAATTGATTCATACATTCCATCACGCTACGCCAACGGTAGCTAAATAGAATAGAGCTATAATTAAAAATTCACATAGTTTCATTTCCATATTCAGCCCATATTGCTTTTTTATTTTAAAATGAAACATAAGTTATCTTTTGGTGAAATATTTTTTCGTATAGTTGTGGATTTTTTAAAATTTGTTTTTGTAAAATATGAAAAGATACAGTTGATTCGCAAACGTTTACACCTCCGTATACAAAATTGGTCAACAATAGGCGCTGATACTCCCGTCAATCGTAATACACTCCTATTCCACTGGAAGACGGAAAACTGAGAGCTACGGTCAATTTACGTCACCTCAGGAAACCTCGATGTTATTCCGACCCTCAATCTTTCGCCACTTCCCTCTCTCAATTCCTTTTTACTTTTATTCCCACTGTAATGGCTTTTGTCTTGACACCTCTTACTACACATCCCTGCTACGGCTCGCTGTGTAAAATGTAGACGTAGATGTAGGAGTACGGAAACAGGAGATTTTTGTGTAAGCGGTACGGATAGGAGGAAGAAGAACATGGCCTGTGCGGGTGCGTCATCTCTTGCTGTGGAATAGAGGAAGGGGACCCGAGCATTTAGGAATAAGCTAAAACAATTCCGATGCCGCTTAGATTGCATCCTCTTCCCGGAAGGCTTTTTTCTGCAGGCAGCGAACGAACCTACGTGGGTCGTTCTGAGGAAGGGGAATTCCCAGATCACCACCGCGTGGACCCTCGCCATAATGAAAGGAAGTTTGCAAGAAATGGGAGAAATAGAGAGGAGAAGTTGGAGAAGTAAAAGAGAAAAGCAAGGCCGTATATGCCTCCTCAACGTGGTCTTCTGGTGGCAGGATAGGAGAAAAATTCTCAACTTTCGCTCTTGCTGACCAATATTACCTAAGACTCTCATTCCTACACTTAGAGCAGGTTAATATCTCCACCCGGAATTTAGTCAAATGAAAATGTTTGCTAATATACATGTGTGCAATCATACGTATGCTAATCGTGGCCATTGATTCTCGTGCGTTTAAAATCTTTAGGAATCTTTAAATATGATTTACATTACATTACCGTATTCATACAATTTTCGTTAACGTCATATGAAGCCACTAACGTCATAATTATCATATGTCGTTGTTGTGAGATAGTCAAATTTTTGCTTTGTTCAAACAGTGTCCTTGGCCCTATTTTCTCTTAAATATCTCTTTTTTGCCAGACACATTCATCTATTGCCTCATGTAATCTTCGCCATTCCTCCGATGAGCCTCTTCAGTCATATCAAAACATTCGGCTAAGTTTTCATTTTTCAGCATCATTTCCTTCCATTGACGGATTTCGATATCTGTCATTCAAATAATCATCCATTTTGCTGTCATTACGTATCTAATATCAATAATATATGCTATAAACGCTAAAGCCCTGACTGACTCATCACTAATTCTGACTTCCTGAATAGGTGCGAAGTTGAAATTTGGCATGAAATTTCCACATGGGGTAAATAGAAAAGTTAAAGAAAAACGAATTCGTAAAATCACCCCTAACGTGTTGAAAAGGAGATTTATAATGTTTCCATAAGTTTGTACGGGATTTCGTATGTATTGCAGTACAACACACTCATCTTCCATTCACTGAAAGAAATAACTTCGAACCGATAACTTTTTATGCTTCATTAAAACGTCAAAACTCTTTACTATTTTATTGTTAACGTAATTCCCCACTGCTAATAATAAGTTTCGTTGTTTTAAGGAAATTTGTAGCACGGCTAACGCGACCACCACTGTTGCTTCCGATTTATTTCTGGTGTGTAAAATATTGAGTGAGGGAAAATAAAGAACGACATTCTTCTTTTTTTCGTAGCACCATTATTTTTATAGCAACAGATGTTGACTTATAATGGGGGCTTTCCATCCAAGGTGTTGAAGTAAGTGAGCATAGTAACACATCAGCGCACACGAACGATGTGCAATGGCAAAAGGTTTTGTTACCTGCTGGTAGGTAGCGTTTTGTGGGTGAACAACAATGACGAGCGGATATTTAGTTTAAAGTTGTCGAATTTGTTCAAAGTAAGTAGTTAAAAACGTAAGCTTTTTATCACAAAGTAATTAAAAACCTCAAAATATGCACGTTTGACGCCTTTACTGCAAATCAACAAACTTAACAACAATCATGGATGTCATTATCGACGTTATTTTGTTGTTTAGCGCCTAACAACTCTAGCGTACTAGAGTGTATGGAAGGCACCCATTTTATCTCATCGTAAGATATCGACATCAACTACTCAAATAAGTAAGTGGTGCAGTTAACTTTTCTAATAAATTGTTTTTTTATATACATTATTTGCTTTCACTTCATTAAAAGGTTTTTTGGGTCTCTGAAATAATTCCTTTTATCCTAGTCAATTCCGAATAGTAGAGCAACCTGCATGTTAAATATGAATTACGTTTGTGTCATCCAATTCTTCAAATTAAAATTAATATTATTTAATTACTCATATTGTATTATTGCATTAAGTGTATTTACGTAGAATATTTAATACCGCGGGCGAAGCCGGGCAAATCCACTAGTAAAATTATATAAAAATGTAACTCTAAGGGAAATGCCTAAGGTTTCTGTCCTAAGGCACAGTGTACCACGATTAATCCAGATTAATGGGCTATCAACCTCCTATTTAGATTAAATTTTCATTAAATGTAAGAGTGAGATTTCCATTCCGTTCTTCAAAGGCATGGTAGAATAACAATAACCCGTATTGAAAACGTTCTCGAAGAATGCGTAACTTATTCAACATCCCACGCTTTTGAGATATTGCTCCACTTTGATCTTTTGAGAGGGTGATATTAATTTTCCCCAGAAAACTTTTCCACTAATGTTCTCATCCACTGAACACAAATCACTAATCAGATACGCATACATAAAGTAGAATATTTTATGTTTCTCACAAAATGCCTCCTTGAAAATACTATAATCCTGAAAAAAACAATTGCATGATCTTGTATCATATATTAAATAAGTATCTTAGACGATCGATTCAATCAAGATATGAACTATATTAACCGTTTAACTCCAACCGACGAGAATATCTACAGAAGAAATACTACGAACCTACAATAATTCAGGAGGTGGGAGAAGAGGTGATTTTTTAAACATTATTTTCCTCTCAACATGTGGTCACGACTCGTTAGTTACCTAGCTATGGAAACGCAAACATTTTGTTAGAAGCATTTCGCAGCCATGCAAACGGCAAAAATCAGCAGATTGTAAACATAACTATAAAGTAAAGCTTGTCTAAGTCATACATGGTCTTTATTTTTCTGGCTTATTGCATCCAATTTCTAAGATAACAGCCGAAAATGTAAAAAAAAGGTTGTTCTTAAAAGTGTATCTTTTTAAAATAACATTTTTATATTTATTAATACGAAATAAGATCAGACTAAAAAGTTTTGCAAATTAAATTTTCTTTCTATTTTGGAAAAAATATTTTATTTTTATCATTCTAAGCTGAAATATGGCATTTTAAGTGATACATGGGCACTTTTTGATTGACAGCTCTCTCTCGCGCGTGGAACTGGCTACTAGCAACATCTATGCCCCGGAAAAGGCTGTAAAACTTAAATCTAAGTACCATTTAATTTTCAAATTACCTTTTAATGTTTACGTATTTTGCTTAAAACATACTTTAATGTATAATCTGAAATCACCACTGATACTGGAATGGGGATATTTAGGAGGGAAAAATTAAGTAAACAATTAGGTGGCAGCAAATAATCAAGCGGCGATTATTGCCATGGACTGATTGTCGGTCATTTGCGTTAGATTTCATTTTCAGCACTGAAGAAATTATTTTCCGGAAAATTAGATCTCAAGCTATGGTGCTTCGTGCCTTGTCGTGAGGCCAACAATATTTTGAAATCTTTTTGTACGGAATAAAAGGATGACCTGTAAATTGATACCTTCTTGGAAAAACAGAAGCACAACAAAATGAACCTATTGACCTATTTACACCACCTCTCAAAAGGAACAAGAGGCTAAGTTATCTCATATTTCCGTTTGGATATTAGCCCCAGTTTGGAACGGAAGAACGCCAGAACGAGAGATAGACATTTACTTCTGCAAGCTTAATTGCCTCCCAAAAAGAAAATTGGACATACAGAGCAGTGTTATTTATTGGTTCCACGGAGGGTTATAAATTTGGCCAAGGAAAAGAATTTGTTGTGTCAAGTAAGTATATTATGTCAATTACTAATCAATAACAGGGAAAATTAAACTGTTAGTTAAGTATGGAAGGACAGAGAAAGTGATTGAAATTCTGCATGATTTGAAAGAATTGTGAAGGTAAAAGAAGTTTCTTTAACATAGAAGACCTCTAAAAGTAGAAGTTATCTTGGAACGGAATCCACCCACATGGGAGAACGTAACTGACTCTGAAGCAAGTTGGCCGAGAAAAAGAGTTGTTTTGCGGTTGGCGTCAGTTTTAGGCTCTAGTATATCCTAAGAGTGGGGAGACATGGTCCACAATATTCCTTGCTCGCCCCGATACTGGCACCCGTATGAGTTCTCAAGTCCTCTGTCTCCAACTAACACACGAATTCCAACAGAGGGCAGCAGACTTCCCTTTCCAGTGGATGTTCGTCCCCAAAAAAAGCCTGCTGTAGACTTCCAAGGACGGATAGGAAATTTAGACCATCCTGGGTTTGCCTTCTACACGAATCAGCTTCGACAAATAAATCAACAAAATAACTTAGAATTTGCTGACGCCAGCTTGCCCGACGACGTATTTTTCTTGGACTGAAAGATAGCAGAAACTATCTTCTACAAAAGAGCTGTATATACGGTCAAGGAGGACAGCTTAATCAATATGAACGCATGACTAAAAGCATCCAATTCAGTGTTTCTTAGGCAATTTATCATTTAAATTTTTCCCATGTCAATAATAACCAACTGTTGTAGCAACAATTATGGGTCAGATAAAGATCTCTTAAATGAAAATGATATTAATTGATAGGCAGATTAATTGGTATATTTGGGACATTGCGTGATCTGCATTCAGCAGGACGATTCGGACACAGCCTCCAAAGGCTTAAATTACTAAATTTTCATTTAGAAAGCTTTCTCTGCATGCTATTTTAACAAAAAACGGCAATCACAGCTCTCAGAAACTCTTTATGAATTTAGCTGAATCTCCATGGCCAAGTCATTTCCGTAAAGTATGTTAAAGTCAAGATATTTTGAACTCATTTCGGAACACATGGCATGTATTTGGGAAAATTATGCGCGGTTGTAATATTCGCTAACAGCTATCATTGTGATGCAAATTCACTTTTTTCTGCAACAAATAGCAAACTACATGTGTGAAAAAATCAAATAAATCCCCGCAGATCCTCACCATAGGATAACCACCTACCTAACTATTAGTACCGTTAGTACTTTTAATCAAGCAATTTAGCATCCGTCCTGACGTGTCTAATAGTATATTTTGTGTATCCATTTTGAATGAAAAAACTTCGTACTTTTCCACACTTTATTTAAAAACTGCGACCAGTTTTACCATCTGGTGCCATAAGATGCCTTATTAAGGTGAAACCGGTCGCAGTTTTTAAATAAAGTGTGGAAAAGTACGACGTTTTTTATTCAAAATGGATATCAATAACTTCCACAGAGTCAAGCCTGAAACAATCAAATTTATATTTTGAATTCTTGACAAAATATAATTCTTGAGACGTCAAACAGCTTTACATGCATCATTATCCCTTCTCTGCTCCACTTTAAACCATGTTTTAAGATAACCCCTATACATTCGTTGAAAATTTTCAAGTCACTCATTCCACTATTCTACTAGCCTACAAAGATAATGCATACTAATGTGATAGTTTTGAAGTTGTCTTCTCAGAGAATGGTTCTTTGTTCAACATAATAAAGTCGCCTCAATCCACTTCTATAATATCATATTAGTTTAAAATATATTCATTTTAATATAATTTCATTTTCTTCCAAGTCTGCCTGTCAAACGACTAAAAGCGCACAATAAGTAAACAAAACGCATATCTTCTGAGCAAAAATAAAAATCAACTAGATGCTCCCCATCTCTTCACAATCTCCTACCTTTCCTTTATTCCGCGTGGTGGGGGAAATGAGTCACGTTTCGGGCATACGCTGGGCTGTTAACAGCTGCATCTTCAGTTTTATTCGAAGGATCGCGGCGAGTAAGTGCTTGAATTGGAAAAAAAACTATTAGTACCGAAAGTAGTTTCATTTTGATAGGTGATAGTTTAAATCATCTATGTGAAAATTTTACGGAGTGGAAAGAGACAATTGGTCGAAGATTTCAATATGATATCAAAATCTCGCAATAAGTTCAATTGCAGTAGCAGCATAGGAAACGTAAACAGTTTTAAAGAGCAATTTAAGACGAAGAAAATGATAACAAGAAATCTAAACGTGTGGCACTCTAATACCAATTCAATGTATCCATCAAAACTGGCTAAACAAATATCATTATGATACCTGCCATCTTATTCCCAATTGCATGCATAAGATTGAATAAAACTCACAGTCATCTGGTATCCAGAGTTATCTGTTCATATTCTCTTTTTTACCCCTCACCTCTAAAGGCGAGATCAAATTGCTAGAGTGAGCCACCAAAGTAGATAGAGGTATTCTTCATTGACCGGCCAGGTCTGGGCCCATAATGTTCTTCGGAAAATAGGGGCACCTCGTGGAGGATGTGGCTCTTCACCATACGGTCTTGTTCTTGTACGGTACAAAGGACATGCTCTACCCGTATTCATAACCTGTGATCACCTGTCCCTCGCCCTCAGGAATGCTATGAAATAGGCTTGATCATGAAATTCAATAACAGTTGAAAATCTCAATAAATGTTTTCATAATGCTTTAAAAAACCTGTGTTCTAAAAAGCGGGTCAGGAGCTCAAAACTTGCTGCGCAGAAGGTCCTTTTTAGTGGAAGAGTCGATATCAACCCTACCCTAAGAAACTGCACCCAATAACCTATAGCCTAGAAACTAGCTCCGCATGGTAAGAAAGTCTCCGCGCTTGACTACTAGAGTTCCTAAGTTCGCATACTTTCATTTCAAATTTCAAAATGCTCAATTTGTTGAATTTTGAGGATACCGAGTCAAGCCACCGTATTTCTTTTACGGTGTCACCCAAAAGTGCACGTAAGTGGGTATTTCCACAGAGAAAACATTTTTCGCCTTGACTGGGACACGCAAAAGCACCCCAACATTCACATAGGATTAAGACACCTCGGTCGATTTGCTGGTTAAAACACTTCATGCGATATCGTGGGCTTCGGGTTCGTATCCCGGTCAAGCCAAATGATTTTTCCTCTGTGAAATTTCGCACTCAATTTGTAATTAAAATTAAATTTATAGCCATCTAAGGCTCTTAATCCAATTGTTTAGATAGGATTCTCCCGTTACTTGCGAATAGTATCAGCGTATCCCGCCTCGTTTTGATCATAAAAACTTTCGTGAAGCCCACTCTCTCAAGTTAAATGTGGTTATGTTGGCAGCGTTAATAACCAAGTGTCATTGCCTCCCGTTCACTCCTAAGCAAACCCCTACCACAATAGTCTTCCCATCCTTGACGTCACGCTTCACGCAGTCGACTGCCACTTTCACGATCTCTGTGGATAGGGCTAACATATTCTGAGGTCCCATAATTGGGACATAATTAGTTTCGAAAACACCAAAACCACACAAATCGGGAATTAGTCAATATAATGGTTTATAGTTATTTTATTATTTTAATGACAATTACTACATATGAGTATTACTTGTGGCTGTGGCTTTTTGCATTCGTACCAAACTCCTGTGTACCTAGTTCAAATTCTATTACTGGAGAGGAGGCTGAACCTTCGTTCGGCTTCTCACAGGGTTTCTTCCATTCCAATGAGTGATAAACACACCATTAAAATAAGTAATTTACACCTCTCCGGGAAAATTCAGTGTCAGCAGGGACAAGTTTGGCAACCAAGCGGAAGACCAACAGAGCCACTTCAAACCGGGTGTGAACCAGCCAAACCGGGACTATGTTAAGCCTATCTATACATAGGTAAACATAGACATAAAATAAACAAGAAAAAGACAGTCTCCAGGCAGCCAAATTGTGGTTCTGGAGGAGAATTACCAAAACATGTTGGGTCACGAGGAAAACGAACGAGCACCTTTTGATGGAGGTAGGTGAAAAAAGAACGCTTCTCCAATCACACTTGGGAAATTAATCTCGTAGGTCACCTAATAAGACATAACGAGTTCATTAAGAATATAGTGCCAGGAAAAGTGTTGGGGAAGAAGAGGAAAGGACGACCTAGGATCTCCTTGCTCCACAGTGTGATGACAATTATGAACTGTAACTCCTATGGTGAAATAAAAAAAACAGCCTTAGAAAGAGATAATTGGCTACAACGACAGCGACAAGGCCGGGCCTTCTGAGAGACGACGATAGATAGGTATGCTGACCTGACCTGACAATGCTATACGGGAGTGGGCCATGTTGCAAATGCATTCTCAATAGTATAGAGTTCAGTTAAGAACATGAGAAAAGTACATGACGCATCCCAATCTTCGGAGCTAAATCGGCGAAGAAAGTTAAACGGAGCCCGACGATTGAGATACGACACGCATTAGGCAGCCAAGCCGCAGCAACATGTGATAAGCGACCTCTCCATCCGAGATGGGATCTCTCTCTTGACATAACCGGCAAGAGGTGAAGGAGATCTCAAAGACGCTGATACTAAGGAGACATTGACTTTGACACAATATTTTTCATCTATAAACATTCTCTTTATCCCATTCTGTTTGATTTTTTCCTCAAACTTTAAAATAGTTCGCCCTAATGAGTATCGTAATTATCTTCATGATGCCCGATACCTTTCGGCCAGACAACGCGCGGTTGCTAACACTCATTATCACTGGGTTTCCTACCAGCTGTTTGGTAAGTTTTTCGACAGCCGTTATCCTTACTTCCCGATCTCTGTCGTATCTTTACACTTTCTCTCAATTACGTTTTTCCACCATCACGTCTCTATTCGAAGAACTGTGGAACTGGCTGCACAACAACTTCAAAAGAGTCACCTGCTGATGGCCACACACTTTTGTGACATTTACAGTGAAAACATCATTCAATCAACTCGCTTCTAAGAGCTTCTATGATATTCACAGATGAAGAGGACGCCTCGGTAGAAAAACTAGTTAGAGCACTCGGCATGATATTGAGAGGTCTATGTTTGAATTCTATTCCAGGCGAATGATTTTTTCACTCTGAATTTCACACAAGTTTGTGATAATCAGGTCCCTTCTTATAGCGTCCAAAAGGTCTATTCCGCAGCTTCCTCGGCGTTCGCTGCTCTGTCACCCACTTCAACATCCCTCCACCTCTCTACTCCCCACCAATCCATCTTTTTTTCTTATCCTATTCTACCCCACTAGCTTCCTTTCCTCTCCCACCATATCCAATACCTCTTCAATATCTTTCCTGCCACCTAGCATATCCTATCCATCATTCACCGAATCCACATTTAAAATGCCTCTCGACATTGTACATTCATTCTCCGAAATGACCGAATTTTCGTCTTATACAGCACCGCGGCACTATGTTAGCGTTATTGCTTTACAAGGAGAAAAATGTTTCAAGCAAAAACGATCGTCCATATCCCTAATAGTTCATATTAAAACATACACAAAAGAAAAACCTTATAATGAATTCATTAAAAACTTTTTCCTATCATCACACTGTCTAAATCAAACCAACACGCCTGAATCTATTTCTGAGTATCCATTCAATTTGCAATGGAGCTAATGGTGAAGCTGTGAAAGAGCTTTTAAATATTCCATAGTTGGTACAGGCACAACAGCTGTCATCTAAAACCTTAAATTCCGGCCGGTTCGGCCCTTCAAAAAGTGCATGGATAAGCTGGAAGTGAATTAATGCGGCAAGAAGATTTTGGGTTTGCGAATGAAGATTGGAAGTTTTTAGTGAATTTGCAAATATAACTATGTTTATGGATATACTCTTTCGAGAGTTCATGTGTTTTAACTTTGCCAGCAATTTCAAAGAAAAGGGAAAATTAGGAGAAGTTTTCATTTAAGGTAGTTTGATGGGATATCACCAATTATGAATGACAATGAATTTGACCTCATTTCTATATTTAAAAATTTCTCATCATTCAAATGGTATGACAAAATCAGCCATTTATAACGCTGATATTCGCGATACTTGCCAAAAAGTAGAAGAAATTTTCCAAGGAAGATGGTAAGGGAAGAGTCTTGAGAGATATTATAAAAAAATAAAGGAAATTCCAACGCAGAGATCGCATCAGTAATGTAGCAGGGTGTAGTTAGGATATGTTCTCAACTATAAAGATCACTACTCACCTAAATACGTTTTACAAAACTTATAGAATAACTTACGATTGTAAACGGGTATTCAGCAAACTGCGTGGAGCAAATAATTTAAATTAAACTCTCAAATATACGTATTTAGTTACTTACATTGACCGAAATTCATGTAAAACAGTTTTGCGTCATAATTCACTTTAAATTTAATTCTTATTTCTTGCGATAGCTCAAATTTTTAAATGATATTAGAATATGGTCTCTATGAAAAGTTAACAAAATACCTTGCTCTTGAAAAGGAAAGAATCCATTTCAACGCTCGAGCCTGGAGAAACCGTTTCCTCATTCCAATTATGAATCCACCATTGCGATCACTTGCCTAATAGAGGAAACTCCTCAGCAAACCTGCCTCCTGGCGATGATGGGGAACTTAAATCTCGTTCGAATCTCATGAGAGCGATAAATTATTTTCTCCAGATTGTAAGGTAAACCGCAACGGATGTATTAGCTTTAAATATCTGACAAACAATAATGAAGATGAATGAGTCGAAAAACAGAGAGTTCATTGAGCATGACGGAAATGTGAGGAGCTCAGAATGAGGGCTGAGGTAGGTAATTATAAACTTGGAAACGGCTAAGGAAATGATGCCCATGTTTCTCTGGCTTTATATCTCAACACACCATAAAGGACGCATATATATTCATTTCTCTCTCTATCTTTCAACCTATCCCCAAGCCCTTTCTATTAAAGTTTACGCTTAAGTAGATGACATTGACGCTACGGGTCACTTGAGTAGTGGAAGTCAACCCGGAATGGAATGCGGTCCTAAAGCTCAAATGTAAAAAATATATTTAAGGCAAGTAGTTATTTTTTGTCATCAATAAAACCATAAAATGCAAAAAAACAACAAAGTAATGAAAAATTAAAACTAACTATTATATTTTCAAAATGTAATGTTGTCACCCTTTGACCATGAGAATGGGAAAGAACGAAAAGCTGAAATTTTAGCGGAAACCAAATGCAAAAAATTACCAAAAGACAGCTCAACACGTTCAATGCTGCGTTGCTCACATGGTGGGCAAACAGCAACCCCCGCCGCCGTGCGTCGGGCTTTTTTCGTGATTTGCGCTGTAGAGCGGGGACTGCCTTGAGTGGGTTTCTTTCTGTATCGATCTGATAGTTGGCACCCATGATGTCTTGACACTAGAGAACGTATACATATAGGGTGGGTTGTTCGTGGCCCATACGGTGGGAAACGCCCTTCATTTCAAAGAAAGCGCGAAATAGGCGGCGTTGCCCACCATGAGGGCAACGCAATATTTAATGGAAATAATACCAATCCCTAAATCTTTCATTTTTTAGCATTTCTTTTTTTTGTTGTATTTTGTATGTCGGGGAGCCAACTCCCCCCTCTCCTACTAGCCAGCTCCTTATCGCAAGCCTGCGGGGAGAGGGGGAAGTTTGTACTCCGTGTTGCCCATGGGGTGGACAACGCCGCCTAGACGGAAATGTTCAGCGTTGCCCACCGTGTAGGCAACGCCGCATTCTAGCATATGGTCCGCATGGAGCCAGCAGAGTTGCCAAATCACGGCCCCCACCCTTCCCGCAACTTCGTTTGATGTTGGATACCTAAATATCTCCGCAGTAAGTACAATTAGCATTAATTCAATAAAATAAGTGTCACTGACTTCGATATTTTTTGCCCTAAGCCGTAACTGGTGACGTTCTTTTTTAATTCATTCTGTTTGATCCCATTTTACCCCTCACTTACTACATTGGTTTGGAATTATTACCATATATTAAATTTGACCAGTTTCACCAAAAAATCACCAATGCACAGATAAATAAATTCAGATTCAGTATGTGCAATATTTACAAGATTATATGTGAAGGCACTTGGCTAATGTATGGTGAAATTCTATCAAAAGTTTTAAAAACACTCCGGAGTGACCTCTTGACATTAAGAAATTGAGTCAATTACTTTTAGATATCGCTTCGCAATTGAAAGGCTACAATCGAACATTGGTGGGAAAAATGAAAGCAACAACTTACGCTCCTTGCCGTCCATATTTAGCGCGACTCCATTATCTTCCAAGCCATTTAGCACGCGTGTACTTTGTTATTTGGGGACACGCCTGGAAGGTGAAGAGATGGCGTATTTGTGAACACCTTGGGGGTAAGAAAATGAAATTGTGACGATTGGAAGAGTAAGGGTAGAAATGTATCCTCCTTCGGCGTCATACTACTCTTAACGAAAAAATCAAGTCTAACATCCTATCCGGCGGACGGAGTTTTACCCTTAAAGTGCTTTAAACTTTGCGCGCTGGAAGGAATGGAGATTCCAATGAAAATTCTCTGCCATTTCCGAATATATTAATATTTCTATACACCCAATGCTCTATAATATTCCTCCTCTCTTAACTACAAAAATACCATGACTTTCTCAGTCAATATTACCTCTTGTAATATTTACTCCTCTATCATAAATCTATTTCGTTATTCGACACTTACGCATTCTCTTCATGCATAACCATCACTGGAACTTCCTTGAACGTTTATCACCTACAGATATTTTTCGTTTCATCTTTACAAGTTTCAAAAGAAAGTGTAGCACAATGATTGCAACATTTATCATCGACATCCGTGGAATTGATTTGTATTGGAAATATAATCATCCCTTTTTGGCATCAATGTAAAAATAACTCGTAGTTTTTTTTTCAGGAGACGTAGTCACTTAAATATATATGTAAACACAATCATATACATCTAATATTTTTCCGCATCCCATCGTTTGAGGGAAATGCATGCATATTTAAACAGGGCATAAAATGAAGAAATAATCTCTTGCGTATGTGTGACTGCCAACTCGCTTTACCCAACACCTATACACTTCAACCTCCTTCACTCCTACTCCGTCTCACTAATTCCTTAAAAACCCCAAAGATCCTCCATGCGTACCATTAATCTTGTGAATTCTCATATAATGGATTTGGCAATCAGTAAGCATTGCTTTTCTGCTGTCGGGGCCAAGTCTCAAACCCTCTTCCCAGCCGCCTCCTCTTCCTATCCACTGATGACCATTAAACGTCTCTTACCTTCTGCTCTAAGGCAGCCTCACTCTATCTATTTCTTTCAATATCTCAGCAACTACAAATTATAAACTGAATATAGTCAAATTCCACAGTTAAAATTATTACAACGATTAAGTTGGAGCTGGAAATGTGAACAAATGACATACTAAACTTAGAGAATGATCCTCATAATCAAACGCGATCACTCAAGGCTGTTTCACCGCGATTGTTCAAAAATCTAGCTTTCTATTATCACATTTTTGTAGGTGGTGATCAAATGACCTAAGCAATTAAAATATTAAAGTCGACACCCAAATACACATCAATCTAGCTAACCGTAGAATATCCTGAAGAGAACGAAATAGGCTGAGAATACGTTCTCACTTGTTCATCATTCCGCAAACACACACTTTTTGCAATTTAATTTAGTTTAAACTAAATACATTAGAGTATTCCTCGTATTTTTATGGTGAATTAAAATACAAAACTCTATAATACTGAATATAATTGTTATTGTTTCGAATAGTTTCACTACATCAAAACAGTAGGTACTTAACCATGTCATTGCGTTTTCTGATTTCTGGTTTCTAGGTTTCTATTATCCTATTTGTCAATTCTATTAAAAAAATATGTTCACTAATTTCTGTTTTGAAAAATAAAAATTCGCATTCCTTTCGCAGAATGAAAAAAATAATTCTAATCTGTTGTAGTATTTAATTGAATTTACTACTACATAGAGGTACATAAAATAATTGTGGTGTGTACTCAATTTCCTGTTGAAGAAAAATAGTTATTGAGCTTGTGGAATAAATTCGAACTCCGCAGTCAGCGAGTTGAAATACACATTCGGATATATACGAAGGGTGCAGCAGAGGGGTTAAGGGGGTTAAGGGGGATACACTGTGAAAGGCATTAGGTTAGTTAAAAAACGCATGTCATTATTTGATGTGAGAGTTTAGGGAAGAGCATCTATTGAGATGGGGCTGATTTGGCTCATGTCTCCGAGATACCGCTGGCAGGTAACTGGGTACTGGAAGTAAAAATGATGATGGGCTGGATTTTCGGAGCCAAGGAGTGAGTGGATTTAATTCGGTTGAAAAGGCAGACAGGTGATTGGAAAATACGAAGCGGAGCTTAAGCGAGGGATTTGTGGAGCGTTATGGGGTCACGTGGAAGGGATCGAGAAGGGTATGGATCGGGAAAATCAGGGGAATTTCTGAGTTACTCAGAGGTTTTAACCTGGTCAATAAGGCCTTCAGGGGGAAGGAGACTGCACCAGACAACGAAAGCAAGTTAGAAATAAAGAAAGTTCCTCTCAAACCTATATGAAATAAGAGTGTAGGTGGCATCTTGACGCACTAAAGGAAAGCCATGTTTCGTGAAATATTATCCACCTGTCAATCGCGCGAAAGTTTTCTATAAATTTTATGAAAAAAAATTAGAAAAATTATTTTTATCTTACATATATATTGATAAATAATTACGGTATCCCAACTATTCTGCCAATAATACGTATATTTTCGTGTTATTATCTGGATAAACTGACGCATTCAATACGGCCGATTATGTATTTTTATAGCTTCAATATTCCACCGTGTTATCGTACCGTAGGCTTCAATCTATTCTCTCCTTTAATCTATGGTTCCTCTAATGAATTCACAGTGAAAGAGGATGCCCGAGTAAAAGGAATTGGATAAAGAACCGAATGCAAAATCGAGGGATCTGAGTAGTGATTTGACTACGCCCAGGTGAATGATTCACTATGACTCAACCACATTCTTCCATTTCGGGAAACTACCGTCAAAGGTTAAAGCTTTAAATGCATTAAATACGCTAGTAACCCTGATGTCTTTTGTCTGCAGTATGTGAAAAGCATGCTTTCACAATCATATGCAAACGTTGCATAGGTTATTTCATCCTCTCCTTAAGAATCTCAAAACGTGTTCAACATACTATTTTCGCTGTCCTACGTTGATTAAGTACCTAGTGAAAAAATCTTTCAATCTTAAAAACAAATACTAAATCCTCAATTTACATTCAAGATTTATCAATTACTTACAGAGATCATAAAACAAATATTTTGCCCCTATTTACTTCAGTGTAAGGAAAATTCCGATTCAGAAGATAATAAAGTAGATTAAAAAACAAGATACGTAATTTATAAAATTAAAAAAAACACGTGAATTGTGAAATACGCAAGTTATTGGCCACAAAATAAAAATAAAGTCATGAATATCGAATAAATACATGTGACAAACATAATATTACGTTCAAACGTCAGCTTTAATAATATTAAATGCATAATAAATAAAAGCGTATGTAACAATTGAGAAAAAAAACTTAAACAAAAAAGATTATTTTGCGTAGTTTGCACGATTAAGAGAATCAATGTTTGGCATCCTAGGGGGAGACCGAGGACTGTGTGAGGTATATGCGGAATGTATATGTCATGTTCATCACACCTTTCAGTTGAAAATAGAAGCACATACTTCTATATTTTTGAATTTCCAGAAGGTGGTCGTTAATATAATGAGGGGAACGGCATCCTCCACTTGATGCTCTCATGTATTGAACGCCCAACCACAACGAGCGTGCTCCCCAAACCAAGTAATTTCGCATCGCTCGAAATGGAAGACCTTTCTTTACACATTCGACCCTCCGTTCTCTCCGTCACGTGATCATTTGCGAAAATCCTCCCCGGCGGCGTGGTTGGTTTATTTACAGCCCCTCTGAATCCGGGGTCGACCTGCTCACTTAATCAAGTAATTAATATTAACACCCCATGGAAATTTAATAAATAATTATTATTAATTTCTTAACCCCCCAACGCCTAGCGGTGCCATATGGCATTAGCACGCACTTACGCACTATCCTCGTTTTGATTTACCCTCTTCAATCCATGGAACAATAATTCATGAAGCGCTTCCGTTTTGTGATTTCTATGCTGGAAAGGGAGCGTGGGAGTGAAAGGGAGCGTGGTAGCGGCCACCACGCTCCCTTTCACTCCCACTGGTGGCCTAGCAGTGGTAGAGCACTTGGCTAATGATTGGAGGGTCCCGGGTTCAAATCCGGGTGAAGCCTTTCTAAACGCCCCCGAACAAAAAATCCTCTGAGTGCGAGGTGGGCCAGGGAAGTAGTAGCGCTACCCTGAATGTGTGAATTTCACAGCTCTACTATCACTCTGTTTTTATAATTAATTTATAGTGCAAATTATAGATAGAACTAACATCAGAAAGAAAGATAAGAAGTTAAAAATATAAAGCTAGAAAAAAGAAAAAAAGCATTCACCATAGATGGTTACCATACAATTTCTATGGCTACCCAAAAATAATGATAGCTTTCTATCATATACGCAATTAAATGCATGGTGGTGACTTTTTTATTTCCGGCCAAAATAACATTCAAGGCTTAGGCTGAAACGCCAGGCCCAATGCTCATGATATAAGACATTATTGGCTGTAAAACTTTAGGACCTTGTGGTACAGAAAAGGGTAGTGAAAAGGGTGAGCTCTACCCTCAACTATCCAAACCAACCTTCAGGTTGAATCACTGAGTGATGCTAGAAAGAAAATGTAATCGGTCTCTCAGAGCACTTCAATCCATCATATTATATTAAAACTTAAAAATATTATAAAATTCCAGCGTTCAAGGGTGGTACTGTTTAATATTAATTCTAAACCATAAATTTAATTTCCCCTATGCTATAGAATAATTTTAAATTATCTGTACTATCACTCTGTTTTTAAAGTTAATTCATAGTGCAAATTATAGAGAGCATTCAAATAAGAAAGAAAGATAAGGAGTTAAAAAAAATAAAACTATAAAAAAGAAAAAATGATACGCATTTAAATGCATGGTGGTGACTTTTTTATTTCCGGCCAAAATAACATTCAAGGCTTAGGCTGAAACTCCAGGCCCAATGCTCATGATATAAGTCATTATTGGCTGTAAAATTTTGGGATCTTATGGTACAAAAAGGGTAGTGAAGAGTTAAATATATAGTGCACCAACCTGGACTCTGAGAAAAGAGGAATAAGTAGGCTTGCAAACCTTACCGATTATATTAGAGGTCATAATTCAGTTTTATTTTAAAATCCAATCACTGATAATATGAAAGAAGTAAACATGTTAGCCTTGTAAATTACGTAAAAACTTTGTTTTTTGACTTAATTTCTCAGTATCAGTGACTCCCGGTTGGGGTTAATAATAAAAAGTGTAGATTATACAAAGCTAATTTCCTTAACAATGTCAAGTATATTCCACAAAGTTACTGCCAATCCATTCAAAATCCTCAGTAGATACTAAATATAGGAGTATTAGATTTTAACCTGACTAATTTTTCTCACCGTTTACTGACAACTACCTCACAAATGACGCGACGGTTTCATACGATTTTATAAATCGTTATACGGTGATTTATAAATTTGCGTTAGGTGCGATTTTAAATTTTGGTATGCCTACTGTTTTTCTGAAACGCACAGACGTGCATGGTATCATAACATTTTGTTATGTATCTCAAAATGTAGTGCAATAAGTGGTTGACGCCAGCACATGGACAGTAATTAAAAGGCCTAAATATCTTTATTTATTTATCAGACTTGTTTTCTTAAATGTATCGTTTCCTCGCCTAGTTCACCATTGATAATCTCCTGTTATCAATATAACCTTGATAAAAAATCGTTAATATTTTCGTCCATTAATTTTTACATAAATATATCGTACAACGCGAAAATGATTGTATCGCCTTTAGATTTTAACGTATCCGGCAGTGAATTTTTGCATGATTCTGCGTAGTCAACGATTAGTTAAGATTGACGAACAGTGCCTCAGAGATTCCAGCTTGACTGCCGATCGTGAACGTTCTCCAATTCACAGCTCGTGTATCTAGTTGATGCCAACTGTTAAATTGGCTTAAAAAGCTGAGCTTTGAAGTTGACAGTTAACGTTAAAGGTTTAACCCTTTCGCGTAAACGTAAAAGAATCCTTAGAAACATGCTAACTCACATTAATTTTCAAAGCAGAATCATTAGCGTGTGGGTGTTAAATTGACGTAGGAGTGGGATTTTATGTATCTAAAAACGCAAGCTATCCTCACAGGCATTACCTTTTACCAAGCTTTCCCACACTTCCTCCTCCTCCTCCTCCTCCCATAATAGCTACCCCTGTAGAATTTGTAAGTTTCTGGTAAAAAAAGCGTTCTCTTACGACCCACTTAATGCCTCCAATCTGTTCCCAGCCATTCGCGTGGCGACCTGTGATAACGTCCCGAAACATTGACTGCCGATGGAACTGCTTCCTTTTAAGTGGCTCTCAAAAGGGAAAAGGTGTGGTAGGAGGGACTCGTGGGTAAGTGGAAGGGGAGGAGGTTGAGAAATGGGAGTGGGGTGTACTTTGAAGCCGTTCAACTGTTTATATTCGGTCGTCAAGGGCGGAGGAGGAGGAGGGCAGAACAAAAGAGCATCAACATGCGAGGCAGCGGCGGGAGTATTAGTGTTCCGTCGTTTGCGGTTTGAGCGGGACGTGGAGCGAATTAATCGCGGAGAACACGCAATTACACGCTTTCTCTTTCACGTGGCCGGCCTTTCGCTGTGCCTCCTGCTGCATCTCCCACTCCCACTCGGTCCAATCGAGGGCAAAATACGATCAATCTCGGCGACACGGTGACAACCATTTGACCGCTCGAATGGGATAGGGTCGGATGGAGTGGAGGTGTGAAAATGTCCCGCTCGTGATGTGATCATCTCAATCACAGCGGGCGTGTGGGCGGCCAGCCTGGAAGTTTAAGCCGCCAGGAAGCAAAAAGCGAAACTGTCGGCCGCGGAAACTCACGGCCGCATTAAGCAGGCCACGCACGTCTGTCGAAGATTAGCTATCAAGATATTCGGTGCGAGATTTTTCTCCATAATAGAGACGACGTTGTACAATTATATGGTAAAATTTGATCAGTTGTAACAAGCCAGTATTCATCCAGTTGTAAACCAAGCATAGGTAAATAGGGATATTAATGATGCAAAAACGTTGTTTTGTGAATGATTCATCCTCTTCAAATGCTTTGGTAAATACCTACAAATATTGGAGGCTTTAATCTGTCTTAAGTATTTTTTTCACACCGTGCGCTGAATAAACTGAGACAACATACTGGGCATTAAGAATAATAATTTTGAAAATACATTTGCATAATTATCCAATAAATATGATTGTAAATGTATTTAAAATATTGAAGAAATTTAAGAACTATATTTTCAATTTTATCCACTTTATTTGCAATATTCATTCATTCGCAGGGAACCGCTTGTGGTAGCCAGATATTTGATTCGCCTTAGGCTTAATTACAGCAACGTAAATGGATTATGTGTTCGCCCAACGAATGAGGCCTTGTTTTAGGCATTGAGAAAATAACATCGCACTTGAATCTTCGAAAATCTTCTATGTGCTTTTATATGTAATATTAAATATACATGATATTTTAAAGCAGCGCACGAAACTTTGGCGGTTAATAGAAATGTTTTGTTTTGTTTAAATTTGTTCTTGCATTGATTATCATTTATCTGAATCCTGAGGTGGCCAAAATATTAATGAAACTTTGTTTAAGAGATCATCTATCACGCCTTAGAAGGATAATATATTTTCGGAGAGAGTTTGTTCATAGAGAAGTATTTAAATAACATGTCCAGGCTCTTCAAAACACTTCTTCTTTAAATACCTGGGGGGCTATAGGTATCCGTTTGAGAAGGCAGGTATTAGATAGCGAGCTCCGGGGAATATTTTCGTATTCCGGTTCTATCTCTTACCATGGGGACCATAAAGCATATGACAACGACAGCCAAGAAATGGCTTTCTGGGCCCCTTGTCATCGAGCGGGACAAGGCAAGACTAGTATGCAAGTATTGTACTAGAGAGCAAATGAAATTATCTTCTCGCCGGAATAGGAAGGGAAGGGATGGAGTTGAAATGCAAGGGCAGTTTTCAGGTGTAATGACCCTAGGCTAAACCGTCAACTGAGATGGCTTACAGCATCGTAGGACGAATGAAGTGCTTATTCAGTGGAGGGACCCAAGTGGAATTATTCTTTTGCGGCGACCAATTCATCCATATAGTTCGTTCGACTTTCATTCATCTCTGATACGAACAGGGTTTGAAAAATAGTTTCTGCAGCATTTCTTAACATATTTTCAGCAATTCGGGGACGCAGCTCAGAACATAGTTTAAATAAACTTTCTCTAAAGAGTGTAATGAGTACCAATTATGTATATTCCACTAAGTGTTTAACTACACTGAGACCGCATTCGCTGAAATTGGTTCAATTGAGTCCTTTAATATATTTTTCAAAATAATAGTTATTATATTTTAACAATAGGTGCTAATACAACGGTAATAAAAATTATATTTTTACATTAATGTATGCCAAATGAAAACTCAACAAAACGATTAATTCGCCGTTATTTTTTCATCATTTTGATTTGACATCTAAAATGTAGTTTAGCATTTACCTGCATTATCACAGCCTGATGTTATGATCCCTTTAAAGAGTTTTCCTTCCATCAGGGTCTATGTTCTGGTCATTGCAGTAATAACAACAATCTCCAATTGTGCTGTATGGTCTTCTTCTAGTCCTCAGTAATCCTGGAACCCAGAAATGTCTTATACTTCCTTATATTTGGCTTTTACGAACACAAAAATATAGTTTGTGAGTGTTTGTCCATTTTTAACTGGCCAAATGCCTGAAGCAAAATGCCCATGAGGAATTTTTCAGGATAATGTGAAATAAATAAGTAATGTCATTACTAAAATCAAGTAGGTAATTTAAATTACACTCTACTTTTTAAGATTCATATTTTCGCAAAAGACAGTAAAAATTAGAATGGCGTGTAAAAATTAGATAGTACGAAATATACATGCCAAACTAGTAACAAACAAGTTCCTAGGCTGAAAATAATGAGCCAAAATAAATACCAATATTAATGAAAACGCATTGAAATTTAGTAAGCAATGATTTTTGGTCATAAAGAGTGTAAAATGTATTATTTACCTACTCGAGAGCCCGGGTTCAACAATGGGTGACACTTGATCATATCCAGTTTCATAACTATTCATGTTCTGTTTTTTTAGAAATTATAAACATAACTTGAAATATTTTGACAAACTGTACCGAGATCATATAAATTAGCCGAATATCATATAAATAAGCTGAGTTGATCTGAGAACTCAGTGGCCAGATATTATGATGCGATTCCAGTCACTTTCGTTGATGAAGTTCCATGGTCCCTACACAAATGTGAAAAGTCAATCCATCCCGGAGACTGAATAGGATGTAAGGAAATATACATTATGAACTTTCTGTGATGAAATTAAACCCTTAACGCGAAAATTTTGTGATTTAAAGCATGAATGACGTACAGTACATAAGTAGGAACTCCTTAATTACTTTCTTAGGACAAGTTTTCAAATCACAAATGCGAATATCGATGCAGTCCACAGCTGATAGATTGGTTAATCTGCTCTACAGCGCACGGGCGTACTACGAAAATGCTTAGATAACCAATGACAATATATTATAAGCAAAGACAAGGGTAGATGAAAAATTAAAATAATATACGCTTAAAAAGAAGGAATTGATTTTATGACATGAGAAATAAAATAATATTTGATAAAACAACAGGAATTTGAAAGCCAACCAAAAACTATTTCTAGCATTAGAGAGCACAAATATTGGTAATGATCTTTTAACCCATTAAATTCTAATCCAAATATATTTCTTTAAGTATCATTATGTGAAGTTTTGATGCGCGTTACTTTATATTCAAAAGATAGTTAGCGAGTCAAATTGAAAAATCGTGTACATGACTTGGGAACGCTAACTACATAATTACATTCGAAAGATAGAGAAAAAAACGTAAAAAAGTGAGGAATTGGGGTAAATAAAAGAGAAATATTTAAAGGGGGAGAAAAAGAAAGGAGGAAGAATGGGGTAGCGATATCAAATAGCGTAAGAAAAATGCTGAGAAGACACATTATACACCTCGAGGTTGTTTTTATAATTAGAGGTTATCTACTGGTAAAGGTAGTTTTAATTAGAAAAAAGGAATATCTTCCACCGTAGTAGGCCCCTGTCTTATTTGCACGATTTCACTCTACAGCTCGGCTTCTTCCAGACCATATGCGCGTTAGGCTAATTTCCATGATTCAATTTCCGCCTCAAATTGGATTGTTTTCGAATACAATTCATTGTAAAATACCTTAAAATAGAGAGACAGGCAAGCTTTTGCCTGAAATAACTTCGACTGCCTTTATCTAATGATACCTGAAGGGCATTACATTTTGACATTTTTAAGTTGCATTTTTACCGTATGTCTGGCTCAAAATGAAATGTGCCCTATCAGTCTTTTGCAGGCACGCCCAAAAAAATTACATTAACCTGGAAGTCAGGGCGGGATAACGTTTAATAACACTCGAGCAAAATGAGCACCCGGACAGTGATGGATTGTTCTTTGACCGAATTTCAAGATTTTCGCGTCCGATAACTTTTCATCAAACCACCGCGTTGAGACCAAGCGGAAAAAGAATTGAATTAGGATAAAAAAAGATTACCGTTGAATCCCTAGGGAGCGTAAACACAAGTAAAGACTCCCAAGAGCGCGAGGGTAAAAAAAGATTTCCTGCTTGGAGCGGCGTTAAAATACGTTTAGAAATAAGTTTTTCTTAGAGACAGTCAGACAAATGGATATATAAATAGAATAATACAAGAATTTTCTGGCTATGTTAACGTAAAACTGCGTTCCGCGAGTTCTAATCGGGCTCTTTGCCTCTGTAGTGGCTCGGATGAATAATTGAAAATGAAAACAAAACTTTTACAGCTTCAATGCAAGCAATTTAAAAGAATTATATTTGAATATTAGTTATAAATGTTTTTCGCCTTATAAAGACATGTCAATCGTTCTTCAACCCCATTTCACTGCAAAATATTCACAAATTACTTCGCACGCAGTCTCGCGCACGACTGTGTAGTTATACACCAAGAGGATGTGATTTTACTATAAAAAATATTATAAGACTTGATCGGGATTTATACCTGGACCTCCTTCTAGCCGTTTAGGTATGCTAGTCAGTTACATGGCATGATAACTTTTATCCAAGAATTATGCGAAATAAATGTCGAACAACGCCACCGTAATCTGAGAAGGTTAATAGAATCGTGGTGCGACTGAAAAAAGCAACCGACCGGCAATTGAAAGACTCAGGTTCGATATTCGGTTGAGTGAAGTGATTAATTATTCATGGATAACTTCATCCTTTTATTCTACATCGTAAATCAAGTTTTATCGAGAAGTTGGTCCACAATGAAATGCTAAACACCTTGTTACCCTTGACGAAACACAAACCAAACTTGGGTACGGAATGGTGTGTATTCATTTTATTTATGATCACTAAAACGAAAAAATCTTGAAAAGCTGTGTTCCTCACCTTATTCAAGAACGCAACCTCTCGACATATTTATTACTAGCAGATGGTGCCCGTTTAATATCATAATATCATAGGAATAAAATAATCCCACCGATGTTACTTTTATAATGGTTATAATAATGGAAAAACCACAAATGGAAAAGCTATGATGAAATATACCCAAGCTAAAATATTGTAACTGTGTTCAATTGGTGATACTTATGCCCCAGAAATATGCCTCGAGCATAAGCTCTCATTAAAGACCATATGGAAAAGTTTATATTGTTTAAAAAGTACAATTCAACAATTTTCAGTTATCAGATGCCAAAAATTCCAATCCTATGCCATGAGTCCGAGTCATTTTTAAAACCTCTTCAACGAATCCAATTATTTTTCTTATGGAAGTCTTAGTTCGTTAAAAAAGAGCCCTCACAGGGGGACCCCTGGGGACCTCAAACCTATATAAATTAGCTAATTTATCTTTTTAGGTTCTAAGTAACATGTTTGCTAAATTTTGTAAAAATAAGTTGAGGGGTTTGAAAGTTCATAGTGTTCAAACAAATAGAATTTCAATTTAATAAGTATTGGTTATGTCTAAAATATGATAATACTTAAATCTTCCCTCATAAAAATATATACTCGGCAGTCGATTTTTGAATCGTTGTGAGGGATAGGTCTCAGTCTTCCGCTACGATGATTTAGGAAGGAATGAAGGAAATGGTGAAACGTTGAGGAAAATTGTATTTTTTTCGCCTGCTATAAATAATCCCTCGGGCTGCAACTATAAATCTTCTCTTCACTTGGACTACAATCTTGTCGTAATAGAAGGGTTTGCATGCTCCTATGACCCCCAGAGCTGAACTGGCGGGAGCAGTTCTCCTATTAGGGCCACCCATGCCAGACAGGTCGAAGGTTAGGAGACGGACGAATGGTAGTCCGCGCAGCGTCTATACCTCAGTGAGGCGGCTCAAAAGGCGTGTGACCCCAGTGGAATGATGCGGTGGTCTCACATGTAGGTGTAACGTAAAAAACCGCTATTGAGTAAGGCTAAAGAATAACATCTCAATTAAATAACCTTGAAGTTATGGACGTCATCACACGAAATCCTTGCTCGCGGAAGTAGAGGTAAAGGCAGCAACAGAAGAAAAGAACATACAAAAAAAACGCAACAATCAGAATAAACACGTGGAATGTTAGGACTATGCTAAGACTGGGCAAGCTAGATACTATAAAACAAGAAATGGAGATGGTGGGTGTCGACATCGTGGGCCTGGGCGAAGTAAGATGGAAAGATAGCGG
This sequence comes from Pyrrhosoma nymphula, assembly GCA_963573305.1. Classification (NCBI taxonomy): domain Eukaryota; kingdom Metazoa; phylum Arthropoda; class Insecta; order Odonata; family Coenagrionidae; genus Pyrrhosoma; species Pyrrhosoma nymphula. The sequence continues at coordinate 103,924,861 of OY754334.1, read as the reverse complement.
GGACTACTGAGGTGATGGATGTGATGAGTGAAATACAGCGGATTGTATAAAGCCACCTAATTCCTAATTGCATTCCTAATAGACTGGAAACTTGGAAGAAAAGTATTTTATGCACAACAGATGAGTGACTGGGCAATTGCCGTTTAACTAAAGGCAGATCCAATGTTAGGAATTAGTAATAATCCAGGTTTATATGCCTGCCTCTTATCATAGAGAGGAAGAGGTAGATGGTGCATACGTCCAGCTAGAGGAAATAATCGGTAGTACACCTGAGGGTAAGCACCTGGTAGTAATGGGGGATTGGAACGCGGTGGAGGTTGAAGCAAGAGATAAGTGGGAGGTGGGCGATTATGGGCTAGGAATTAGAAATGACCGTGGCGAGAAATCTGTGGAGTTTCACCGGAGAAATAACCTAGTGCTTTCAAATACATGTTTCAGGCATCATCCTTGAAGTAGGTACACTTGACAGGAGCCGGGAGACATAGATAGGTTCCAGAAAAATTACACTATGGTTCGTCAAAGGTACAGGAAAAATGTTAAAAACTCGTATACCTATACAGGAGCTGATGCAGGCTCAGATAAAGAGTAATTAATCATGAAATACTTCGTAAAACTCAAAAAGATAAGAAGAGTTAGGAGGGTACGAAAGTGAAAAAACTGAGGCAATGAAGAAGAAGTATCGAGGTTGATGAAACCAAGGATGCGGATTATGGAGTGAGATCAGAGGAAGATGAATGGAAATTTAGTTTGAAAAATTGAATTGTAGAAGTGGCGAAAGCAACGGTAGGCGTAGTAAGAGCAACTAAAATAAGAAAACCGTGGATCGCGAAGGAGATGATAAGGGAAATGCAGGTGAGAAAGAATTGGAAGAGCTTAAACTCAGAGATAGGCAAGAGAAAATACCGGGAATCACATAACAGGCATAGAAGAGAAACAAAGAAAGCTAGAAAGACGTGGTGGAAAGAACAGATCTACTCGTTAGAGAAATACCGAGAAGAGGGAAGAGCAGATTCATTATATAGGAAAGTAAAGAAACTGACGAGCGGTAATAGGGGAAGGGGAATTCCAACGGTAACAGATAAGACTGGAAAACTGATCGTAGAAACCAAAATAGATACAGGAGAGGTGGAAGGAATACGCTAAAAAGCTTTAAGATAAGGCCCAGGACGTTAGATATGAAGACAACATCGACAAAGATGGCATCGGATCAGGCATCCTTGATAGCGATATCGAGAATGCTCTACGAAACATGAAAAGTAATAAAGCGGTGGGAATAGATAACATACCTGCAGAATTTCTGAGAAATATGGGGAAGAACGGAAGAGTAAAATCTATTGCCCTTATTCGTAGGATTTATGAGGATGGAGTATGGCCGGAGGACTTTGCAAAGACAATACTTATTCCGATCACAAAGCAGAGCAAGGAAAAAATGTGCGAAGCGATAAGACGATAAGCTTGATATCTCATGTGACCAAAGTAAATTAATGAATGCCTTGGTGACGACCAGTTTGGGTATATGGACGGGAACGCAAGACGCTTTAAGGGTGATGATGAATCTTGCAGAAAGAAACTTGAAAGAGAAAGCAGACCATGAATAGCGGTGAGGAGGACGCTAGTAGTAAGAAACCTATTGGCAACCGGCCGATAGAGAGCAGCACTGAAAAGTGTCATGGCGGATATAGAGGGGATTGATGCCAGTACGACATACGAACGTAGTCGCCTTGAATTACTCTTAGTCCAGTCAATGAAGGAGTTGTAGAGGACATGGAAGAGGACAGAGACCAAACTTCACGGATTTGTTTAGATTTGATTGTTGGTAAACGTGGTATACATACTAAAAGTCCCCGGACCTAGGTGGTGTGCGGGAGGGAAGGGGAGGCGAAGAATGTCACTTTTTTGAAGTTCTATTGATGATAGCGACTAAAACAACGATTACTCATGAGACACGCACGTGATTGCAACTGAATGCTCTTGTCACGGCATTTTGGACATTCAATTCTGTATGTACCATTGAAAATTGTCATCCAATGGCCTCATCCAATGGCCTCATCCAATGGCCCTAAATGGCCACAGAAAAGCGACTAATGTCGGGTATACTGTAGAGGTCCTCTATCGAGTTATTAAAATTTTACAAGTAGCGCAAATATATCATGATAATTTATGTATTTTAACACTGTTGAGCTTTTACAAAGGAGTGCAAATTGCATTAAGTGCCATGAAGTCTCGAGTGTAGCCTGAAAAAAGTGAATTCTATGTTGGTTGTTTCTACTTCGTAACTATATTTTTTGGAGAAGGATTGATATTTAGCGCCAGCTGACATGTCGGAAAACGGATACCTTGGTGTACCTAAAGTTGCACTTGACTATTCTACGTGACAAAAGACACCATGAAGGGCAAAAGACACCATGAACACACAAAGACACCACGTCAAGCGTGAGTTCATGTTGCCTCTTCAGCAGTGGAAATTAAGTTGTTTGTTCCCTGACTTAGTGCAGAGCATGGCCTCGCCTATACTCTCGCTTTCTTAGATATAATAGAGTACGCCTGCCACCAAGTAATTTAAAAAAAAAAAAGGAAAATACTACGATCAATATTCCACACCCCATACTATAAAGGCAATGATACGCTGTATACAAAATCAGGAGTCGAAAATCTAAAATCGATTATCCATCAGCTGGCAAAAACATATTACAATAAGCTACATGAAAGTAGCTTAAAAAAATTAAACCACCTGGGTAAAAATAAAATACTAGAAACAGACAAACACAAAAGACCCGAAAGGGTGATGGAAAACTAGGGGCAAGGGTAGCCTCTACAAATGGTAGAAATAGAAGCAGGATACAGAGCAAAAGCTTTAAGTGAAAAAAAAGCAACCTCTGATAAAAAAGCTGCAAGGTAGCAAAGGATCACTAGTAATTTTGATTCCATCCTCATTCCATGAACGAGTCTTATTACTCACACTTTTTCGGTTCCTATATCATTTGTATGAAGCCATTTTATTTATCCAGCATTCGGAATCCTTGCACCGATTATTACAATACATGTACTGATAACTACATTGTCAATAAAATCTGTCAGTATTTCCCTCTGTTCTTATGCATTTACAGAATTTGGTCACAAGAAAACCGAAGATACAAGGTTACACTTGCAGATGTTACACTGGTTACTTTCCAGTCATATACTTTCTACACCGTTTTATGCCATAAAAATATATTGAATTCCACGGGTAATTTACGGGACGAGGGCCAAATACGAAATTAATGTAACCCCCCCCAGTCTTTCGTCAGTTGATATGAATATTTGTGATCGTTAAAAAAATAAGGAGATGACTGGGATCGCTACATGATACACCGGAGAAGAATTCTCAAGCAGACGCGTTAACAGTACAATGGCGAGTTAGTTATTGAATATGCATTTGAACGAAAACATAATTGTTTTCCGCGGTTGCGGGCTCTTAGCCAGCGCACCAACATCACCGTCACAGTGGAAACAGAGCTTACCTCGAATAAAGGCATCGTCATAGACCCCCCTGTCCTCTGGCGTCGTAACGGAGAACCAGCTGCGAGACAGGGAAAAGGAGAACATTATGCGCGACCAAACGCCAGTATTCTTGCTAAAATTTGTGCGTCCCTAGTGGTCCATATGTTTGCATCGCGAATGACAATTATAGGTTATAAAAATTTCAGCATTATCAATTTAAAGTTCTAAATCTATGAGGAAAGCAGTAGAAAAAAGGAGCATACCACAGCAAATGCTATCAATAATTGGAAAATGTTAAACAATAGATAATTTGTACCTGTACCGAAGGACGGAAATGGCAGTGATTTTCGGCGAGATACTGATCCCTAATTGGATGAATTGTGGAGAATACACTGTCCGAGGGATGGAGTACCGCACTTTGTATGTGGAGCCAACACGCCATTCGTATAGACTGGGTCAATTTCGACGCCGGGTTTGTCTTTGTCCCTCATCTATTTTTCCAATGATTCTCCCTTAACCAACTTAGCCAACTGTTCTAATGGTGCAAATGACCTTAGCTGTAGGTCTTCTCCACAGTTAACGTTTTGAAAATATATTTTTTTATATCATTACAAAATGAGGTACTACGGATACGAGGCCGGTAGACGCTTGATATTGGAGTTAAACTGAATGCATTACACAAGCCTCTTAAAGCGTGAACCACGTTGAGTATAGTAAACATTTTCCAGCGGAAGACTAGAAAAATGGAGCAGTAAATTAATAGTAAAATATGACAATGGGTATAAGAATAACTGTAAGAAAATTAGGTATGAAGGTTAAGGCTCAACTTTGAAATAATCAAAATACTTAGTTTGCTGGACGTAGTTTCTTTAGCAATGATGGTGGCTTGGGAAGCTCGGTTATTGCTCAATTGGTCATGCGCCGTCAGTCCAGAAAGTTATGAGAATGAGAGGTAGACTGAGGCATTAATTATTGGAAAACTCCTAGAATGCATTGGAAGGAGTTCTATTACGAAAGTAAATGCTTGCTATAAATTAACGCATGCCATACTCGATCTTGCACATTACCGCTCGTAGAAATAAGTATTTAAAGAAACGGAAGAAAAGTGTTACGGAGAATTGCTTCATCAGGGATAAAACGAATTCACAGAAAAAAATAAATGTAATCAGTAATTCAGATATCGTACAATATTTCGTCAAAAATATGAGGATAAAATATGACATAAGAGCATCTTTTTGAAAGTGAGTCTACTTATTTTTTTGCTGTGTAGGTACTTCTTTATTTTGTGTGGAATACGTTTTTCGTTGTTATTTCGTTCTAATATTTTCAGCGGTAACTAAAAACAATTATCATTAGTTAATTTTATAATACAAAAATTTTGTTGATTAATATAATTAGTAGTACTTTGTTCATTATATTACTACAATTATCTCCGATAGTATTATTTAAGCCACCATCAGCACTGAATCCGTTACGGTTTGCCCGATTGTCTTTACATTCTGTGAGGAAATGTGATGCGCTATGAATTAAGTCGTAAGCGTTGCACAGAGTAGGGATCTTTTCCTCGGTAAACTGGGATAAATTCCCCATCACACTACGTCGTATTCTCAAACGAGTGGCGGCCTCCTCTATTCACCGATTGTCCCTGATGGAGGATCCCTATTCTGAGGTAGCGTCTTAGACAGTAAGTAACCAATGACTGTATGCTGAAAACTTTAATTTTTCGGCTGGCAACGAAGGTCTATTTTCATTAATCGTTATATTTTATGCTCCACATGCAAAGGCATTCCCTTGTTCCCCTCACCATCAAACATATACGTTGCCGTCCTCTTACTCGCTTTCTCTCAACTCTCTACTATATCTCTCACATTCTCCCAACCGTCCACTGGAATGTATTTTGATATCGTGAAATCCAAATGTCATCGCTTTCAGGTAAAAGTTTCAAAGTGTAATAAGGAAATTATATGCAAGTATAGGGATGAACTACAATAAAAAATTAGTATATATTTGAGAGACCTTTAGTGAGCGATTCCTAGTGAGTATTTAGCATTAAAGCTAATGTTTACATGGTTGAAAACAATTTTTTTTCAACCACCAAAAATGTATTCCATTAGAGTAATCACCTATTCTCAATTGGTATTAATAATTAATAAAGAATACGTGAAATAATTGATTTCGATGTTTATTTTCACTAATTACTATGAGGAAATTTTCATGAAATGCTCTGAGTTGAATACATAATTGGTTTGCTTATTTCCACCGATAAATATTTGCCACAGATAAATTAATTTGTCGTTTACAAAGTTTGCTTAAATGCGAGAATATAATAAATACACTCTATCTCCTGTGAATTCATTTGAGCTCTTGCAGTGTTCATGTGATAGCAATTATATGGGGCTCACAAAAGATAGCTTCACCTTTGATGTAAATAATCCAATCATTTTATATTAAAAACATTTTCAAAAGTTTCTCTTCGTGTTACAACGTATGAGTTATAGCACAATCTATTTTCAAATTATTTTCGGCAGTTGTTGAATGCTATATTAATTCAACGATTATATCACTCAAATATTCGAACTCATACTCTTCAACTCTTAATGCCACAGTGTTTTACATTTATTTACATCCCTGATTTTTTCACACATTTTGCTACTTCATCCACTGCAGTGAACAAATTATCTGGCAGTTGAAATACATACTATTATTATATTTAGTGCACATCCAAAAATCCTCTAATTAATTTTTTTCAAGGTTTCAAAGTAGTGACTCTGTAAAAATTATATTCTCAAACTAATGGATGACCATAATGTATAGGGAGCGGGGACCATAGGGAGCGTGGTGGCCTAGTGGGTACAGTGCTCGGCTACTGATCGAAGGGTCCCGGGTTCTAATCCGGGTGAAGCCTTTGGACGCCCCCGGACAAAAAAATCCTCGGAGTGCCTGTCCCCTTCACCCTGAATGTTTGAAACTCACAAGCCAGTGGCTTACCCCGGGGTGAGCTCTACCCTCAACTATCCAAACTAACCTTCGGCTTGAATCACTGAGTGAATATTTGATTCGGCGATCTCTTTGTAAAGCCAACGGTTTTTTAATATCCGAATCCAAAGAAAAGATATAAAAAAATATTCTACCGGTTAAAGTTGGCTAAATTAACTATCCAAATAAACCTTCGGGTTGAATCACTGAGTGAGAGTGAATGGATGACTTTAGTTCAAGACCTGAAAGGTCGAACTAGTGGATAACAAACTTTCATCAACCTCCGGGAAACAGTTAAAAATAGCCGAAGATGATACGGAGAATAAGAGCTACAATTTTTTGTGCAATTTAGGTGAATAAAATGCGTTATTTTTCCGTCAACAATTAGAAGCAGGGTAAAAAATAGGGATGCGGTCCAAGAAGTTTACTTCTACTCAAATATTTTTACATGATATGCGACGAATCCTACCTTCACTATCCAGAGTGCACTTTGCGCAGACAAAAAGTCGTTTCACCAGTTACCCATTACGAACATTTGCGGTGGGTGCTCATGTGTGATCAGACTGATTTGGTTGGGATTCGGGCCCGAGTAGAGTCCGAAAAACAGAAAATGCACGTTGAGGATAAATAAGACTGCAAAGTTGCCTTTGGGTAGGAAATTATATTATTATTTAGTTGAATTGATTCTATAAAATTTTGGCCATGAGATTTTGCAAGAAAATCACGACATTACTTATATAAAAGTGGGTTGACAAAAGTAATAAAAGTGCATCGATTCTGTTTCTAAGGGAGCATTATGGACGAAAATTAACATAGATCATAGGATATTAGAAAAAAACTGTGTTAGCTAAAGAGGAAAATGTTTTAAATGCATATTTATCAATAGGCAACAGGTAGCTAAAGGCCTTGACAAAAGTCGGAGAGAAAAGTAGAGTAGTGATTAATGGAATTAGTGCAGCCTTATAAGATAATAGCAGATAATCGATGGAGTATCTAAAAAAGCAAGATTTCCAAATATATGGTAAAACCGAATCCCATTTCAATTCAAATAAAACTTAATGTTTTCCGGCCTCTCCTTCTGAAACTCCAATTCTTATATGAAATGGAGTTAATGTTTTAATGCCCAAAATATATTTTTATTTAACTTGGAAGGCAACATTTCATATTCGACTAGGCCTTGAAATTGACTTTATAAATCAAAACCTTGGTCTGCAAGAGAAATAAAAATTTTGCATGAACTTTAAATTGTTAACTTCATGTTATATGTCAAATGAAACCCTTGAGTTTGCTGTCTCTAAAGCACTTTTTAGTAAGGGAAATAACTCTGTTCATTACCTGAGAATACCGAGAAACCATCACGTAAGTCGCCTTCATTAGACCCATACACGCACATCACAAAGCAACAGGTCAAAGCTACTGCCCATTGTAGGCATTATTTCCGTGCATTGAGATTCACTCCTACTTTCGGAAATTATTTATATTATAATGAATGGTATCAATAACCACTCCTCGATTCTGATACATTCCTTCGTTTAACATGCATAAAGCCTTTTTCAAATGTCCAACACGCTATCCACACTCTGAACTTTTAACTTCAACTTTCTCTAAAATATCGTATTAACATGGCATGGAATTATTTAATATATTTAATGGAAATATTTATTATTTACATGTAATTTTTATCAATATTTAACTGTTTTAAAGAACGACATGTTACGAATATGTGGGCCTTCTAATATTCAAATCTTTTAGAAAATATGCCCTCCCGTTAAACCTCGGATATTATAAAAATTTGATAATACAGTATTTATCATGAGCAAAAATAAATTTAGATAAAAATAAGATACTGTCATGCTTTTTTGCAAGTATGTTTATGATTCCGTAAGGATAAACCAGTGTTGTTGATTCCATAAGTAAAAAGGAAAGTCAATACCATTGCCTAGCGCATGCACTGAACTAGCCAAAAACATCTATATTTGTGCCTAGGATAAAACAAGACAACCGGTGAATCGGAAATCAGATAATCGAGACATGACTCTAATTGAAATAGATATCTTTCAATTGAGAATAGATATCTTTTCAGTTGAGAATAATTATTTTCAATCTTATTTTCAATTGAGAATAGATATCTTTCAGAGCGACACGGAGGACATCATATTAGAACCCCACTATATTTCCAGGTCCGACAGAAACGATAAATTAAGAGAGATATTTTGCCGAACGGATAGGTATGGGAATTCGTTTTTCCCCCGAACAATAAGGGACTATAATAAATGCTAGGCGTAATTTCATTAGAGCGTGTCCATTTTATATGTAACGGCTGGTGTCCTAACACCCCCCGCCACACGCCTATTGAGGCGGCTTGCGGGGTTATATGTAGATGTAGAATTGTAAACATTTTTATTTTGACGTAAAATTCCATATAATATGGAGTGGATAAGAGATTCAGCGATGCGACAAAACTGAGTGTACGAAAGGTTCCTTTATAATTCAGAAAATAAGAGAAATGTCTGATTAAGCTGTGCTATTCGAAAGAAGAAGTTTTTAAAAGTAATTTGAATGGTAAAATTGGGCTTTATCACGTTAATGTAAAAAACGGAGTATGGAAACAAAATCACGCGTCGCCGCCGGCGTGAAATTAGTCCAGCTCGACCTAAAACCGTGTAACGAGCTCACTAGTGGGTTCATACGAAAAGGTTATAGATCTTTCTAAGAGATAAAAATCACGAATCAAAGAGAATTTTATTTTTTTTAACTGGAAGATAGCAGTACCCTTTGAATTTCAACCGGAAGAGGAAAAATGAAACTGGTGCAAAGGATTAAATGAGTTCTCCCGAAATGACCTGCGAAATACATATAACTACTACGTATCATTCATCAGCCAAAAATGGAGATGCTGGGGTGAAAAATAATCCAAAATAAAATCTCATTCAATTCTGTTACCTTGATTATTTGACGTGAAGCGTGAAAGCCTCGGGCATAAGTTACCATTACAAGCCTATGCCGCTGTTTCAAAATTAAAAAAAAAATTGCCAAAAAATAGGTGCAAAAATTAATCATTTTGGAGCCATCACTCAAATTTTAGTAAAAAATGAATTATATATAGGAAAACCAAATGCAATAATCAAAAATGTTCTTTTAGTCATTGGATACTAAATATTTCTAGTTTGCATCATGAGTTAAAGTAATTAAAATAAGCAATCCTCTGCACTGAATAATATGCTTTTCTCATGGAAGGAAATGCCGGTTAAAAAAGGGACCACAGGCTAATATTTCCTTTTAGTCCTTCTTGGTCCTAAATACCAATTTTTTTTTTAATCAGTCAAGGAGTGTGGAAGACTAATGCGTTCAGGCAAACACGAATTTATTTTTAGAGACATTAATTGTGAAATATTTAGGATGAAATTATGAAAAATTATGAATTTTCAGGTTAATATCTAAATGTGGTTCTTCAAAATATAAAATAAAAAATCATACAGAATGAGGCCACAGGACAGAAAAACATCAAGTTGAGAATATCGATGAGCTCAGAATGAAAACTACGGAACGTTCCGGAAAATTACGAAAGCGATGGAAACTCAAAGCGACACCCAATTTAATGAACGACGTAATTGAAATTATCTTCCACGGTACTGCCAGGGACAACTATCGCTCAGTTTTATGTGTTTGACCCATTAACGGCCAAATATCATTTCTTTCTTGTATGGTCTTACTCGAAAGGAATTAGTCATTGCCACATAAAAATCTTGGAACCTTTTTAAAGATTTTAAAACTGTAGAAAATGTTATTCAATCATGAGTACTAACGTTCAAGCCTTCTAGGAAATGAAGTCATCAAATTCTAAGTTTATTCTCAAGAGGAAGTTTTAACTAAAACGATGGCATGTGCATACTGCCACTAATATAAAAAAGGTACCGCAAGAAAAATATTTCAAAGGTGAATATATTCCAAATATTTATAAATTAGTGATTCTAGCAAAAAACTAAAATGCATTGAAATGTGATATGTAAAAACCCAAATCTTAAAAGAGCTGTACCTACATTAAGGTTACTTTTATGTTTTATAAAGTAAACAAGAAACATTAAGAGAAAATCCAAGTCGTTTCTCCTGTAACAACTACTTTTTATATTGGCCATTAACGACCCATTGAATGCTTATAATTTATATATGCACCCTTTGTCAAGTTTCTATTGTTATTTTGTTAATTTATGCCTCATAAGAGTCTCACATCAGATGAAAAATTTCCACGTATTTCTTTTGAAAAACATTATTGTAATTGAATATGTTATAGTTATGTTACATAAGAGTCTCGATATTAGAAATTGAATTTGTATGTGTTCCATAGGACAAGGTCCTAGAACATCAATACATTTATTTATTTATTTACTTTCCATTACTGATATTAAATAAATGTCCAAATGCGTACCTAGATACGGAAAACTACTTTCTCCCCAATCACTTTAATCATGTACCATGAAGCGATACGCTATGCCTTCAGTCATGTTCTCATTTCTTCCCTTAAATCCCTTTTATGCATGGGAAATAAAGACTACTGAATGAGTGAAAGGCTAAGCAATGAAAGTTTAATGGGAATATTACATTAAAAGATAAGCAAATGACTGCTTTGGCGCTATTTGTTGGGGCGTCTGCACATTTTGGGAAATTTCTGTTTCATCTCATTGATGCGTAATCTAATATCGGCTCCGGCGAATTAATCCCTTAATTTAAAACATGCTAATTGCGTTCAGTCCAGAAGGTCACGCAATATTGCGTGACAGAATTTACATCGGCCTCCCACATTTTGGGGCGTGTTGAAAATTAAACTGGAATTTTACGATAAATGACGATCACATCATTTGTGTAACCCCTATGTTGGTGTTCCACCTGCTATATCCTGGCGTAATTTCCAAATGTAATGAATAATCAATGGGTAAATAGAAATTATGTCTTTTTAGGAAATAACGACACACGACATGTAGAATAGAGCCAAATGCAACATGCGGGTACGGTAAAGGCCACAGTTTCTACCAACCACCCTTGAACCTGCTCGGATTGATAATGCAGGGAATCGAGACCTTATTTTTCAAATCCCTCTCAAAACCTGGTGTTATTAAACTTTTAATAGTTTTCAGCACTGATGTGTGGATAGAAGGATTTTTTATTTCATATCATAAAGAAATGTTTTCAGTTGAGTGCATTCAGTCATGATTCAAGGTGGGACCAAATCCCGTATAGATGGGAAAAATAAAAACATAAAGTTTCCATATAGGTTATTTATGATGGTTGATAGAATAGACTGATATTTGAGCAGAAGAAAAACCCACCTGAAAGGTAGATACTTACGCACGTCTGCGCATACTTCCGCCTTTAAAAGACTGGTTTACAGGTCGAAAGTACCACAAACGTCAACCCTGGCGCAGAAGGCCAAGTTCATCTCGACATTACAGCGTGGTGATTGTTCTAATAACATTTTTGTTTAACCCTCCGGTGGGCGCGCCCGCGGCAAATTGCCGGATATTTTAGTTTCTGAGCTCTACGTTTGGTACCGTTTGTATTTAACGCCTGTTTCTCCAGGTATTTATTTTTCATGATAGGAGGCAGTATGTCCGAGATCCGGATCAATTATCCGCCGAACGCTTCAGTAGCAGTGTGACATCTAAGAGAGTTTGACGCGTCTACTACAACATAGTCTCCTGTGCGCTTGGTCATGTGAGTAATATTGTTTTGTCTTTTTCTTTAGTTTTTTAATCATCTCACGAATTTAAATTGTAGAATTTGAACTGTTACAGCAAACACTCATTTAAAACTAGTTACATGTAGGTATACTTCGAATGTTTGCAGTGAAAATATATATAATATTTTACTTAAAACGTATTAAAATTAATGAAAAAGTTATAGTTGTGCTGAGTAGTATCGAGATATACTGCACTCGTTGTCGGTGAAGATTGTCACTAAACAAATGTATAACAAATATATTTATTAAAAGCTGTTAATGGAGAAGGAATTCCATGAGATTACTATTCTTTTTCTATGACTATGAAGTGCACACTGTACTAAAATTTTGGCAGAAGCGTTTCAAATCAGAACTTCAGTGTTTGAAATCGAAAAAAAAATAATATTCTATATAAGCAGCAAATAATTAATAGGATGGTTTGTAAAAGCCACTTTATTCATGCAGAGGACTTCAAAACTTCATTTTATACACTCAGCCCTAAAATGTCCAACCCCTGACATCAAATGTTTAGTATACTGATGTAGTGATAGATACTGAAAAAATGCTTGCTGGAACTTACACTTATAAAGAAACGTAAGTTTTATAAGTAGGCAAGTAATTTTAAAAACTAGACATTTTTAACTACGGAGCTGTTTATATCATAAAGTCAGAAGACCTCAGCAAAATTTTGGCCGTGGATGGTGCATACTACGAACTAATAGTGATAGGTACACTGATTTTTAATACCACAAGTGGATCTGTTAGACTACATTCAAGATGTTTCAATTACTATTTTCACAAAAAAACCTAACGTAGTATGATTTTACAGCTTTATTTAACTGGACGCCATGGTCCCTGACGTATCTCTCATAATTGTTTCGAATTTGTTCCATTCCATTTTAAAAATTAGTGACATGAACATCTCCATTGCAAACAATGTCTGTTATATTGTACACATTACTCATGATTTAGTCCCCTATATTGAATTCAACATTTTGTTTACATGGCTGGGATATAAATCATTGTGAAAATCCCTAAAAATGCATTGTTTTTAACATTACCCACTTTTACCCTTATACCACCATATTGGATCCGCCATTTACTTCGTTTTTGGTACACGATTTGTTATCAGCAACCTGAAGAGCCCCCAAAATACCAAATTTAAAACCGATAAAATAAGGATTTCATATTTTTGCCATCTTTTCCGGATTTGGTCCAACCGTATGATTGAAGAATTAAGCTGTCACTTACTACTCCATAGTCTTGAGTTGGTTGGTTGCACAACTCGTATAATTATCGAAATAATTTCCGCGCATTGCGGCGCTTGCACCACTAGAGCTTATACCAAGCGCAGCCACATGGGTATAAAACAGATTTGTTAAAACACCAGGCTGATTATGACTACATATGTGAAAATTGCAGCGGTCAAAGGGAATATATTAAGGTAACAGCAAAATAGTCTTTCAGATACTCTTGGTGCTCCAAACGTAGCCTATATTCTGATTGAAAATTAACTACGGATTAGAACATCATTATCAAATTGATATTTACAGCAAAGCAAGTATTTACTTCCAAGCAAACACTCCTTTTGGAACCTTTTTACATTTCTTTAGCTTCCTAAGTACAAAGAATAGTAGTTACACTCACTGGTACGACTGAAAATAAGAAAACACGTAAAGAGAAGTCTGCATCTCCAACCAGATCATTTTTTTCCTATGTGTGCCTTTACGACGAGTCTAATGGTTTGAGAAGACTATTCAAAATCTAGTAAACGGAGATTATCTACTGCAGAGGTTCAAGGCTGTTACTATTAAAAGATCGATTTTAAAAAGATTAACGGTTAATAGCAAATGAGAAAAAAGTTTATCCGAAGAAAAAGGCTGTAAGCATCATTAAATGGCGCTCTTCCGATATCCTTGAAAATTGAATATTTTTTATGGTGCCCACATTTCCGAAGTAAAACACTAAGTTATTAAGAATGTGCATTCAAGTGATAAGGAGGAACTTTTTTAACAGATGGTCCCAATTAAAATTAAGTGGCTTTCATCCACTAACTTAGCTTTTCCTCTTTTATTTTACCTTCACAAATCAAAACTAAATATGTAAACTGAAATTTTCCCCAAATTTAACTCTCATGCATTCTTCATTGGATATAATATAGGTTTAAAAAAGCATGGCGCAATTTACTGTTATACGAGGGTGTAACATTCGTTGGAATTTATCAAGCTGTGGTACAGGAAACAGTTAACTTTTGGAAAAATATATTTTCGTTCATCTTATGAAATATGATACCTCTTTCTACAACAAGCATTATACAACCGTATATGTTTAAATGATTCAAACACTGTGTGACCGACAATCTTGCAATTAGATATTTGAAGTAATGCTTTCGCTCTTAAGAGAATATTTTTTTTACAAATAAGTATTAATCGATTGGGTATTAAATTTCCACTTTAATTGTCCTTCTAGGGATTCAAATAGAAAAAGAGAAATTTACAATTCCTCTATCTACGATTAAAATCAAATTTAAAACCGTTACCATACTTTTTCTTATGGAAGTACATAATGGTTTTATAGAATGATACACAATATTCTCCGTGAAAGTAATGAACCAGAAAGTTAACCTTACTAATAACTCATCTACCGCAAATATTATGCAAAATATATATAAAATAAAAAATCATTCAATTATGGCTAAATCTATGCATGATACTGTTTTTTGTACATTTTATAGCACAAGTACCTGCTGTGTGCCTATACGATCGCCCTTAACTCTGTAACTTCCCGAAACGCAGAAATAAAACTTGTTAAGTTTTAAACATTTTTATGAGGTGTTTTCTATCGACCAAACCCCTCAATTCTAACCGTGAATGAATAAGTCCAATATCGATATAAATGCTTTGGTTGTTCTAAATTTGTGTTCGGGATACTTCTGTTACAATCCATGTGCTATTTAGCTACTTCTAACGCATATGCATAGAAAATCATAATAACATATAAATAGTTTGGTATTATTTTAATATCAGTCTGGCTAAATGAAATCGATTTTCACATTTCAATAAAGTTTCGGAAAACGGGCGCCTTATATTTTATCACATATTGTATACATTAGTAAATAGGCAATAAAATATTTTATTAAAACTAATTTGGAAATTAATCCGTTAAATTTCTAATAATAACATAATATTTTCTACTGAGGAATAGTCTCCTTTCTATCTAATGAGGTGTTAATCAATTCATAGCTTCCACCAGGTAAATTTTCCAAGCATGCTTGTAATGAGTGCTGGTTATCTTTTCTTTGATTTGAATATAATATCAGAGCATTACTACGGTTTACAGATGAAAGAGTGTAATTACTGCATCGTTTATGAGTATTTCTTGTAAAGTGATTCAAAATTCAATTCCTTTCATTAATATTTTCTAAAAATACAGAGTTGTAAATGACCATAACTAAAATATAGATCATCTTAAAACCTAAATCGTGTAAGTCGAAGGCATAATATTGTTAAAAGCAATTGAAATATGCTCCAAGAAGGTTAAGGTCCCTTAAATGCAGCCTTAATGGCCAGTGTATTACGTACTGCAAGTCTCGGAAACAATGGAAAAATTTCCTAGCAACGAAAATGAAAATATTTCGAAATTTACATTAAGTTTGAGTTTAAACTTAAAATAATTCAGTTTATCGATCGAAAGAGAAAAATCGGTAACAAACATTAAATATTTGAATTCTTTGGCCTCATTTAGGTTGAAGATTGAAACTTGTATCTCAAATATTTCATATTTTAATGAATGAATGAAAAATACTCTACATGGAAAATATTCGTTTTTCCCATTGAATTCCATTGAAAAACAAAATCCTATCTGGGCTCGAAAGGAATAACAAATGTTAGTTTATTCGATTTTTCCTGACTCAACACAAAATTCTGACCCTTCCCTGAAAATGTCAACCTTCTAACTTGATTAGAAATGCCCAGGAATTCGTATCAATGAGTGAGTCAGTGAATGAGCCAGTTTTGTAGCTTTATATATAAGTAACTAGCTGGGCCCGGCATGCGTTGCAATGCCTCTTTTTTTTCTAAGTAGGCACACATGCACAAAACAGACACATTTACATGTTCAAAATAAATGAAATAAAATATTTTTGTGTATTTCAATAGAGTTGAAAATTTTATTCGAGTGCTTTCGGATATTCAATATATTTGGTCCTACCGCCCTCTGCAAAAACAAATAAATGTTTCGGCTGTCCCACTGCCGAAACTCGCCGTGAGCATGCAACATGTAATTGGCCGTGCGAAAAGCATGGTTTTTCCAGATTTAATCCACATACGTGAAGCGATTAACCTTGTGCCATGTTTATTGTCATTGGAAATGCACGGCGAACGGGGAACTGTAGTCGTTTGAAATCAAATGTTATGTCATTGGGAATGATGGCAATACGTGGAATAAGCGCATCTTCGCCTTTTGACTTACCATTCAGAATTGTCGCTTCGATGACGTTTGGCAGCAGTTGTTTGACAGGGAGCCTGGTTCCATTGCAAAATCTTAGTGCATAAATATTACGCAAAAGAATTATTGGTGCACCGAGTTTGAGTGACAATTTGTGCGGTGGTACACCAGAAAGATCCTACGAATTTAAAATCTCAATTTGATAATTAAAAATCTCGTCCGCATTCAAGACGCTGTCAATCGATTTGTAGGGGACTGACTTGCCCGAAACTTTTTCGTGGATGAGGTAGTTGATTGCATTGACGTCGTTGTTTTTTGCTGCCAAAATAGCACGTTTTCAAAGCCATTGGTGATGTTTGTAATTGGTACCAATTTGTGGAAAACCTTTCTGAATTAATTGTTCAATCGATGGAACAATGACACAAAAGTTCAATTGAAATGAACTATATTTTGTGTCGGCATCAACTGGTACTTTTCCATTACCAATGTCCAATAGCTGTTTTGAAAATATGGGTGACACATTACGCTGCAGATTTTTCGCGCATATTGGTCGTTAACGTGAGTTTCTGCACATGTCTCCAAAGATGCGACGCTTTGAGGCAAAGCGTTGAGTTCATCAGCTGGTGTTGAATTTGGTATTACTGGTCCGTCCCACTCGTGAGCATGCAACACATAATTGACCACGTAAAAAGTATGGATTTTCCAGATTTAATCAACACACTTGAAGCGATTGACCTTGTGCCTTGTTCATGGTCATTGAGAAGGCAAGACGAACGGGGAACTCAAGTCGTTTTGCTACAACTATCAAATTAGTCACTGAATCTGGCCTTTAAAATGCCATTCACTCTTGCAGCAATGAAATCGTCATTAAATGTATATTCACGCCCGGTTGCCAAGGATATTTCTATTGTGGAAAAGGAAGAAAATTGATGAATTTCGAGATAAAAACGCAATACTTGAACTAAAACGAAGCGTATACGAAAATTGAATGAAAGAATTGAATACTGCATTTTTTAATGCGTTCTATGATACAAATTTCCATCCAATATCTTGAGTGCAAGTAATTTAAAAAAGATATTAAAGAAAAACCTTCAAGCCGTTATGCAAAAAATGTATGAGAAAATGAATTTTCTTCATATTTTTTTCGTGAATTTTTCCGATGTTTTAATATTTAATCTGCTATTCGGGGTGGAGACAAATCCAACAAATCAATGATCATAAACATCGGTCCAACCGTTCTTGAGTAAATGGTGTAACTAACCCGACTTTGTTTCATATTAGAAATTTATTTTGAAATTTCATTTTACGTCGATGCCTTATGTTCACAGACGTTTAAGGTTCCATCTATAGTTGATGATAACACATTTGCGTTCAATAACCCATCATAAAACTTTTGCGAAAGTTAGCAATGGCTGTGTCATTTTCGTCGTCCTATAGTAAACCTTAGAAGAAGCGAGAAAACGATTGCAGAGTATTTTCATTAATGTTTCTCGTTTAGCATTTTCAAATTCCGTCATCATTATCAGCAAACTTCAATCCGAAGAATATTATTCTGAAGCTGTTCCACTCTCTTTTCAGCTAAACGTTGTATCCCTTCATTTTAGCTTTCATAATTTGTTTAGTGCATACTGCTTAGTTTTTCTCGATAGTCATTCCAATTCATTTAATTCTTAAAGCAGTGTTTTCAATTGGCTGCTGAGTCGCAGAATTCGTCCAATGAGTTTGCTTCTTCTTCTTAGTCTTCTTTTGGCTATTTTGAGGATTAATTGAAGATTCGTTCCATTAAATTGATCTTCATCACCCTTTAAATAACATTACATTTCCCTTGCTTCCAATCTTCATTGCACTGCAGCCGTATTATCCTGGGCTTTACCTCCAAATGGCAGAATACACCAAATGTGAGTTTTATCTCCAGTTTTAAAATGTCCAAGTAAGGTAAACCGTTTTCGTAAATTGGCTGATAACTAAGTTGTGTATTGCATCTCTTTGTGTATTGCATCACAATATTGTTTAGCTATTGGAAGCTTACCAATGGGAGAACGCAAAATTATCAGTTAACCCATGGTAAAATATTTATTGAGAGATGATAAAAGTGGGCCAAAATGTTGAGTTTCCAAATCTCAACTATCCCAACAATCGGGAAGAATAATGTTTCTACAGTTTTGGAGAGAGTCCATTCCCTAGTAATCTGTTTTTTTTATAATTTGCCATGTCCCTTATCAGTCAAGTGTACAAATCCATGCAGATGATTTCACTTTTATTTCCATGGCCTCGTAAACCTTTATTTTTCTCTTCGCTACTGGATCACCTCGATACTCGATATCGAGCCGAGAGGTTGTTGTTGTCAGTGGGGAGTCACAAGGGTTACGTCCGGCGGCTTTGATAAGAAGACGGAAAAACTATGAAATTGTTTTCATAAGGAAGCAAACCGACAACTTCACTTATATCTCTGCATATCTCTGAAGTTGACAAGATCGAGATTTGAGAACAAATAAGCGTCTCAGAGATTCAAAAAGTAAGAAGTGCGTGGTCCGGAACTCTCCTGGGTTAAAAGGTGATCAGCTTCTTGTGTGGGAAAATATTAGAGTCATGCCATCCTCCTCTTTCTCACCAACGATTACGAGCATTAGCACTCGCCGGAAAACAATTTTAACTCAATTTCTCTTCCCTAAGCACTTCTCCAGAAGAAGATGAGGGGTCAACGACGAAGTGTCTTACTTCAAAAAATAAGTGATTTGCCTTCTATTTACGTTTACGTATTTACCTGCAAGATTTCTGCAAAATGTACCTTCAAATTGTAGCATATTTAATTAAGACAAAAATACTCGCAAAGAGGAAGTAAATTTGTTTTTTTTAATGGATTTAAAAAGGACAGAGAAGAAAACCCCTACTTGATGTGTAGATATTATGTAAGCATCTCTTTCAAATTACGGCGATGAACTACGTGGAAATTACCCTGATAAAAAATTCCATCTGGACCGGAAAGAGAGTCAAAGACCTGTAACTCGCAGGACCAATTAGTAGACCACTACGTAATCCAGGATTCTTAAATATTTTTACGAATTTCAAGCATTCATGGAAGCGGCCAAGCACGGAATGAATGCTGCTGTAGGATTCAATCTCACGGGTAGTGACTTCTTTCAAATTCCATTTTCCCTTGATTTGTCATCCTCAGGGAATCTCTTGGTGATGACTTCTAGTTCCCTTAAATGTAAAAAAATACCATGAGTAATAGGAAGTCTGAATTTTAAACGTATTTCCTATTTTTTTTAAATCGGGATTGGATATACTTCCCTGATATGTGGATATTCAGCACTTAATTTGACCGGATATTGAACCCGTATCTCCTGATTGCCCGTCATAAGTACGATGTCGACGTGCGCTTGCACTTAAAATTTATCGGTGACAAAGTTGCACTAACCGTCATGTCGGTTTCTCAGTTCTGGTTTTGAGTAGATAAATACTTAAAGTTTCTAAGAATCACAGAATTACGTCACGTTGGAGAAATGTTTATTTCATGTTTTAAAAGAGGTAATGAAGGGTGCACACAAAAGGGACAGTAGGAAAAATTGCGCTTTATATGGCTTAGCTAACAGTAAGTGCAAAATTACGCAGAGGAAAAATATTTCGCCTTAACCGGGATAAGAACCCGGATCCCACGATATCGCGTCAGGTGCTATGGCCAGCAAAGCTACCGAGGCGTCTTAGTCCTCTGTGTATTTTTGTGTGATTTTATGTGTCCCGGTCAAGGCGAATGATTTTTCCTCTGTTGAATCACGCACTTGTGGGTGGCTCCGTAAAGGTAATACCGTGGCTAGTCCCAGTAACCTCAAAACCTGTTAGCGAATAGCAGTTTACGATCAGAACCTTGATAAGGATGTGAATAAAAGTTTGGGAAAGAGTTCATGATGTGCTCTATAGCTTTACAAGGGACAGAAACGTAGACTCTGATAAAGAGGAGAATATGCCGCAGTCGTTTGAGATGTGGGTGTGGAGGAGGATAGAGAAAGTGCGGTGGACGGAAAGGAAGACGAACGAGGTTGTGCTTGGTTCAGTGGATGAGGAGAGGAAACTTCAGTTTAAAAGTAGGTAGAGAGGGTGGTTGGAACCAATAATGAGCGGTGAAGGAATGCTGATGACCGTGATATCAGGGAGGATTGATTTTTGGTAAGTGTGGTAGAGGAAGGAAGTAATCAACTTGATGGCTTAGAAACCTGTCACCCTTACGTCAATGTTTGAAGGATAATAGCATTTGTACCAGGAAAAGGAATGCAAGTGGACAAATTTTATCCCGTTTCAATCATTGCAATATGTTTTACTTCGAAATCTTAATGCAATAAACAGCTGCATGGTCTTCGGCGCTTGGTGTCGGGTGAGACGAAGCGCCAGAGAACGCCTCTGGGCAGCAAATTCCGGAGGTCGCAGCCACTGCACCACGGGCCCATCTAGGCCAGGGGTCTCCAAAGTACGGCCCGCGGGCCACATCTGGCCCGCAAGAAGATTTTATCCGACCCGCAGAAGAAATGAAAGAAAAGTGCGGAAATGCGCAGCATAATTTTAGCTTGGATGGTCGCTACTCGTAATTAATTGGCGTTTCAAGTTTTAAAAATCTCAGAATAATTAGATTTTAAAAGCACAAGCACATATAAACTTATTCATATTAATGATTTTGTGACGAAAATATGAGAATTTGCTGGAAGTGTTCGTCGTCATCAATGTACGATAATTTAATTTCACATACTCATCATATCATCACACATTTTCTGATTTTGATAAAAGTCATATCTAGAGTTTCCTACTTTTTGTTTACTACGGCCCGCTGAAAAGTGTTCAAGTACCCATTCAGGGTTGCTACAAGATATTGGTTTTCAAATTTCCTGACTTTCCTGACTTTTTCCTGACCAACATTTACATGTTTCCTGACTTTCCTGACTTTTTCCTGACCAACATTTACATGTTTCCTGACTTTTGGAAAAGCGATAAAGAGCCCAAGTCCGCAATTCTACATGAGAAGGGGAATAATATTGACAAAAATTCATGACTAGGAGAGTATTTATTATGGTCTTATAAATAAACATTCAGCCACAATATCTCCAAAGTACAGGAGTTTAAGTAATAAATTAAATTAAAACTAAAATAAAATGCCGTAAATTGCCCATTGCAATACTGTATATCAACAATGAAACAAGATGATTCATTACAGGATAATATTCTGCACAAGAAAATGCAGATTAACAAAAAAACCAATAAAATATCCTAAATGGTCCATAGGACGAATGAAAAACAAAGACTAAAAACAATTTGATTGACCTCAGGAACTTATTATGGCATAATAAAATGAACACTTAACTAAACTAAGGTAAATGAGGGAGTAATTAACCATTTGCCATCAGTTGAACTTTTAGGGGTTAACTGATAAAATAAGCCTTTCTCCAGGTCAAATATTGTAAAGTAGCGGGAAATTACACTCCTACCATCTAACTATAAAAATAAAATGTGCCATGCATTGGCACCATATTGAAAAATTATGACTGACCGTGTTGACCTGCAGAACTACTGTCTTCTTTTCTAAGTTTTCTTCCAAAAGTTGCTTAAGAGACGCTTCAGACATAGCTGAATTGAACTTGTAAGTTCCTTATATGTATGTCAGTCTAAGTCTTTATTTACTTCATACTAGGCATGTTTGGTAAGCATAAAAGGTAATTTTTTATATACACACTGTGCTCTTTTTTCCCTAAGAGGTCAATCCCTGGTACCATTACCTTGATCAGAATAAAATGTCCTAAAGGACTGCCAAAAATCATAACATGACAAAAGTCAGTCAAGCAAAATGAATTAACGTAAAAAAATCTAATTTAACCAGAGCCTGTCAAAGATCTTTTCCTTTCATCTATGGCTTCGCAGTTCCGTAGGGCTTCTAACTTCAGCTTTGCTCTTTTAGCCTTCAATTCCCTGACTTAACATTCAATTCTCATAGCATCTTTTCTTTTCTGCTCCTTTTCCTTATCCTCATTTGACCTCTGCTTGAGAGACTCTTCGTACTCTGAACGCGCGATACGTACCCTGTAGATCATTTTATTATCTATATTAATATTCTCAATACCACCTGACAGGTTGACCGCATCATACACCTGCCTCTGCGCGACTAGTGACATATCCAATTGATTTTCAACAACAATATCTCGGTTAATTGAAAATCCGCATTCAACAAATGCATTGGCGTGGCTGATTATCAAAATCATGCGGATAAAAGCAACCAGAAAATCAGAACAAATCTGACTTTTTAGTACAGTGCGCCAATTGTGACCTACACGGGTCACGCCGCGGTCATAATCGTTCATACACTGCACAACATTGGGCTTCTCTATTACACTTTTAAATGCAGCAACAAACTTGTCACAAACTTCAGCTGAGATCCAATTACATATTCCTATGGAACAAACTAAGGCAAATGCAGATATGGCCATTAGCTGAGTCCGTGAATTTAGCAGTCACGTCGGAATCACAAAAAGTAATCGCCTTGCACAGTTTGTATTTTAGCAGGGACCTCTCTAAAAGCTTGGCAGTCAATGCCCTCACAAAATACATTGCCTCTTTCACAGAATACATCAGGGATACTACATTTTATGTAGACTCCTTGGCAGGCACACAAGTAGTGCTGGCTCTCGTTGCTGAGCATTGAGCGGCAGAAATAGGAACTTACGCGGCGCTACTTCCCCGATGCAGCTGACAGCCAGTGAAATGTTTGTTGCAATATTTGAGTATACAAGGTGCATTGGCCGCCAGTATTTTCAAATTTACTGACTCAGCATCAAATTTCCCTGATTTACTGACTTTTTCCTGATTTTACTGACCAGTTTTAAATTTCCTGACTTTTCCCTGACTTTACTGATTTTACTGACCTGTAGCAACCCTGCCCTTTTGGCTCTCTTTACGATAATTTTGGATACCCCTGATCTAGGCAAACAGCGAACACCATGATAATAACTGAGTAATTGTCAAAACACTGGGTCGGAAGGTAAACAACCTTCTGTGGAATGTTATAAAGTGAAATTATATCCAAATTATCGCAATGTAGTTCCAACAAGTAAAGCCTAATAATTTGATATAGACTTCACCACGCATTAGGTATGAAAAGTATTTCTTAGTGTGAACTTAGATTTGCGCACTTCTGCCCACTTACGGGTGTCGTAATAAAGGTGATACCGCGGTAAAATTGTTTTCGGTAGCCTCAAAAGTTGTTTAAAGTAAACACCTCTGAGTTCAACAACTTATCACATAGCATTATCATAATATCACATCAAACATTTATTGTTCTAAATTGCCCTACTTATAGCATTTTTCAAATTAACGCAATGCGGCTTCTTTCATAATATCTCAATTCATATTTATTCATCTAAAAGCCTAAATGTTTGGTCATTTCAATCCAATAGTTTTATTATACGACTTCATTAATGTAACTGCCTAAAACATGTCAGGTTCTAATCGGTTAAAGTATGGCAATAATCCCGAGGTTGGTGGCACTGTGCGCACGATTCGACGCTTGGTGCCAGTATTATGTTTGGCAGTGATGAATTTTCAAATTCTTTAAAGCCCACAAAAAAACTCATGAGAGAACTACGCCTCGATAATTTAGCTGGCTGAAACAATCGGAATCAGATATCCGGGTTTGAGTTGCGGTAAAAAAGGATGAATTTTCCTTCGTGGAATTTCTGTAGTTCTGAATAGTTGCGGGTGAGTTCGAAAAGGCGGTATGTGCCACGGGTATTTCTGTAACATGTACATTTAGAAAAGTACACTGCGTAAACTTTAGTAGGTGGTTTGCCACCAGTAACGATTTTTATGCATTTTTTATAGAAAATCATATTAGAAATTACAAAAATACAGTCTACTAAAATGAAAAAGTCAAAATTTCAATTTTGAACAAAGTAACAATCTTATAAATAAGAATGACAGTTGCAACCTCATTTTAGATACCTAAAGGTGTAAGTATGACTGTGAAAAATGCGTTTCATTCATCAGTGCACAGAGACATTCACCATATTTCTTTCATTTTGCCTAGCAATTAACATAATCAAGCATCTACTTCGGTCTTGCCACGGTGAGACCATAGTGATGTCCAACTTACAAATGAATATAGTCCGGTTTTTTTATCAGAACTTGACTTTCTTAAGCTTAAAGTCCACATTACATTAACCTGGAAGGAGTAAATAATCAAATTATTCTTTTTTTCTTACGTAAACCGCTGAATGTATGAATGCAACGAATTTGTACAGACGGTTGAAATTACGTATACAAATGAGTAAATCTGTACACGTCAATAAGAGAAAATCCCAAAGAAGCACGTGACCTGACACCTCAGCATTAATAATCTTGGTCCAAATGTTGTGATTAGTTTGCTTGGAACTAAGGTGAACGTTGAACTGAAATTATTTCGACCAACATAGCCATAGAAGTTATTTTAAGCCACATAAACATACGGTACAATTTAGAAACATTGGTGGGTTCACTGAAGGCAGAGACAGCTACAATAAACTCTCATAGAAGCGATTACTTTTTAGGTTTCTCATTTGTTCAAAAAATATTTCTTTTAGTTTGAATTCCTCTAAAGGCAATCTAAACTTAATGAAACCCCCAAAACCAGAATTGCGTTTTCGCCTGCCTGGGTTTCGAAAGTCTATCCTCTCCAATCGAGTCGCACGAACGGATTTCCGTTTGCCATCAAATGAAAATGGTACCTCTCTCGTTGTTCATCAACTGTCACCACTGGACTTCGGGTAGTTAATTTGTGGTCGCGATTCCGGCCTCGAAGTACCGTGTGATCGCTATCCCGCGTCATTAAGAGCGATTCGAGAAGTATTGGAAATTCAAGGGAGTCGATGTTCCACGGCGATGGGAGAAAGCTGCTTTAAGCTGAAATATATGCAAGCTGCAGTAAATGGGAGGTATATGGCAACCTATTGGGTTTTCAGATGCTTTTGTGGCAATAAATTATATGAACATGCAAGCTATTTTTCAAACAATGAGTATAGCAGAATCTTCCTATGCAAAACCTTTTCAGAGAACCTCGAATTTTACTACTTACCTGAATATTTTTTCCCTAACAGTAATTGAAAAGTTGTTTTTAATTTTCTGCTCTCCAAGAATTTCTGCGAATTAGTCGAAAAATATGTGTTATTTAAGGGCAAATATTATTACTAGTAGGTGAAATACTCAATTATTGAGATGTGTATGTTTTATAAAAGCAGATTAGTTATTCATCAAAAACAGCAGGATTATGTATACTCCCTAAAGATAAAATTAATTGGTGTCAAAATTAACCAAAAACTTGTAAATATAAATTAAGGAATTTTTTATTCATATTAATTTATTAAGTTTTTATTATTGTTGCATAATTAAGAATAATACCTAAGTATTACGCTGCAAACGTTCACGCAAATACTCCCGACATCGATATTTTCAGAAAATCTTCTCGTTGGAATACTTTATAGTAATTATTTTGTATTTCAATTAAAGATAACAAAGCTAAAATAAATGGTTAAAGAAGCCATTTTTTAAAACAATGCTTAAAATAATCAATAATTTAATAGAAATTTGTCAAAGTTTTTGTCACAAATTCTGATGGTTGCGATTTTCAATCATTAATCAACCGGAAAAACAATATTGTTCTCATACCTTTATTATCAATCCTTTCGTATTTTATTTGAAACTTCCCATACACAGCGCAACCTCAATGAGTTCTGGCCACCGAGAATATATTCCTCGAGTTCACAAAAATATATAGCGATCCTAGAACACTAAATACAACGACATTTTATCCATAGTGATGTCATTCTACAAAGTGACTCCGTTCCATCCGGTATTGCTATTCATCTTAATCTGTCCGATGTTACTACACATCTAAACTGTCACGTTAAAAGAATCAATATTTAATTAGAAATTAGTCAAATACTGATTTGTCAAAATATTTTATTGTAGTAGATAGTAATTCACTAAACAAACAAAAGCAAACAAAGTATTTTAATACGCTTAGTTGTACTTATTTCATAATTTAATTGAAACCTACCATTCCCACTGTAGCATCACCATACTCTTATTACCTAGAATGCGTTCCGAGCGAATGAATTCATTAAAACATTTTGCGATCCGAGGGTGCCAGAATAGAACCACCATTTGACCTTAGTTATTTCATTCTCTAAAGCTGTTCCGTTGCAGCCGATATATATCTCCATTGACTCTCCCCCCTCATGAGGAAATCGATATTCGAATATTAATTCACTGCACCCAGCGTTTTTTATCCTTTTTTTTGCTGTTTCCCTACCACCCGCTTATAATTCAACGAGCTATCACATCACCCGTCACTGCGCACTCGTTCTCCGATGAGCTACCTCCCATTTCCGCCAGATGCCACTCGGATCGAAATTGCGACCGTCCATTTAATTTTTCTTTTCAGTGTACGGACGAGCAGACCAAAAGCTTATTTCCAGCCTACTTCCGCCTTCCCTCGTGGGATCCCATCAACTGTTTTTTTCCTCATTTATTTTTTTCCTTCTCCCCGGGCTATCCGCAAACTTTGAAGTAGATCAATCTATCCCGTTCAAGTACTAATCATCCAATGCCACGTCAGCAGTGATGTTTTATTCCTCGTTTAGTTTGTACAGAGTGGGAGGGGAGATAGAGAGCTTACGTTACCTCTTTATCTACAGCTTCAGCCATTTGCTCTAGTGTTTTCTATCGCTCAACCAGCATTTTTATATCGTTCATCCTGCAGAGCTTGACGGTAGGAAAAAAGCCACTTCAGCACATCCAATCCCTACCCATTTTACGCTTGAAAGGTACACAAATACCAGGCTTCAGTAATCCGCGAAATTTAAAGTAAATTTAAATTATTGAGGGTTTAAATATTATCTAGGTCCATATCACAAATTTTGTTCATATAATAACGAGTTTTGCATGCACCTAAGGGTATCTACTTCAAAATCAAATATCAACATAATGTAGTTTTAAACGCAGTGTTTCCCACTGAATTAGCGAACATCCTGTTCAAATAAGACCCTTGTATATTCTTATTGAAGCAAGACGGCTAAATATTGTAACTAGTTAAAGGATTGACTCAATATGGGTTGCAAAAAAAGTTTGTATTAATATATACCTAATGAAAAATGTATGTCCACAAGTACAAATAAAAGCTTAATTATTTTCGATTTTCAAGCTAAATGTTTTCTACAATCAATAGAGAAGGGGTTAACCCACCAGTAATTGCCTCTAAATGCTAAAAAACATAAATGCGTCCGAACGAAATAATTTGGAAGTTTGAGAAGCTTATTTAATCATACCGATCCAAACGAACTCTTGACGACGGTACAAAGAATGGGCAGAGCTGAATTTTACATGTATTCGGTCGAAACTGCGCACAAAATATTTGAAGTCAAGATATCGTTTCCGAAAAAATGATGAAAGCATTGAGATTTACAATAATATATTTCGAATCACGTTTGTACAGATTTAACACTGGTGGTGATTTAAGACGGCTGTACAAAAGAGACTATCTAAATCTAAATGTCCATCTTGATAATCCCATGCACGGCGAAATAATGAGTATTCTATAGGAAAAAATATTTACTGATTCTTTCTCCATGGCATACAATCTTGACGTGGTGGAAGGTCATTTGTGTTTCAATGACCCTTGAGCTAGACTGGCGGGAGCAATAGCGGTTGCTCCGGGCAGGTACATCCATGGCGGAGAAGCCGAAAAATACTTGCCAAACAAATGTTAGTCTACGAGACGGTGTTAAGTTGCAAACTCCGCCGGAAACGGCATAATTAAGCCCTATGAAACGTAAAAAAAAACTTATTGGAAGGGCAATGAAATGCTCACACAGCTATCACTATCTCAGGAATGATGGAAGCAAATCAAGCCTGAAAAGACTAGGTGATACGGTTCTTCCCTTATAAACCTACGATAATCTGTAGTCAAGGCTTGGAAAAATAAAGGCCTAGAAGTATTTTAAATACAATACTTTTCCAATTGTGGTTAAAATACAAAATGCAAGGTACTTCTCCCTTGATTATTGGAAATGCAAAATACAAAATGGTATTTAAAATACTTTTAAAATACAAAATACATTTGAAAGGAAACGAAGATATAATTTTAAACTTCAAATTTTACTTACTCATTCAAATATAATAAGGCTAGTTACAAACATTAAATGAGAAAAGTGGAAGTAAATATAAACTATATTTCTTACAGTGTTAACATTAAAACTTCTAATGTGTCACTCTCTCTGCATGAATTTATGCACTAGATTCACTAATTCATAAAATATTCTCAGACGAAAAGTTTTAAAAACCTACTAATAAGCCAACTTCAAAAGGATTTGCAGCAGTAATTTGTATTCTATAACGGGGAAACACTTAAAATCTAATGGACTAAGTATAAATGTACTTATGACGTCTAAAGTGGCAAGTTTGGCTAATTTTCATGTATCCTTAGAATTATTTGCCCCGAAAATCCTTCTCTTAGCTGCCTACAAACACTTCATGGCACTAATGACGTAAGCTGTCGGTCGCCTCCCCAAACAATAAACAACTTTGGATTCCTTGCTGCTCACACTTATTCAAGCACACACTTATTATAAGCGAAAGCGAGACCCCTTTGTTACGCCAAGGTAAGCTCCACCTTTTGACCTTTCATCTTCCCTGTCACGCCCACGCCAACTCAGCACAGAGATTTCCATCCCATTCACTTTCAACTAACTCCCTATCACAGATGTTCATATTTTCTCTCCAGCTTCGTTAACACGACGGGTAAGAAAATCAAGGCCTTGTTTGCCTTTCTCAGAGGGAACGAAAATATACCAAAAAATCATGGAATAACGCATCGCCCGGGCCGGAATAAGAACGAGCGACCAATGTGATGTGGGCCCTGAAAGTTTTCCGCGAAAGCGCAAACGGCGTGTGAGAGATCTAGGTGCCGGTTGCTGGCGTCCCGCCGCGGGGGGAATCGGAACTACCCTCGTCGGCCTTCGAGGGGGTTGCTGGGGCTGCCCTGCGGTTTGAGCAGGGTTCAGGAAATAAATATCAACCAATGACCGAAGACAAAGGAAATATTTGGGAGGTGGTGGTTGCAAGAGTATATTGAAAAATAGTGGGCAAGCCCTGTGTGACTATAATTTCGATTTGATGTATCGAAACGCGCTTTGAATCGGTTTTTTTGAGCACTAACACTTTTATTTTGAAGATTGAATGAGTTTCACATCATCACAGGCAAGGGACTTAGGTTACGAAGAGTAACTGATATTAAATCCGCCATCTATTATCCGCCAATTAAAATAAAAATGAAGTATAAAAATATGTGCAATTACAAAAAATTCGAATGAAGAGAAGTGAGTATGCATTTCTATTCCAATTAACAAGTATTCGGGTGATAAAATGTTTGAACAAAGGATTTACCTGAAAAGGTCATTGGTGAACTATAAATAAAACTTAATAGACGTTTTTCCAATCCTTTGACAGTATTGGCACAAACAGCCAATGAACAATGACTATTTTCATGAATTTATACCGTTCATGTACCTAAGAGAAAATGACAGCGTTCAAAATTAACCAGACACACATTAATAAGACGTTTTAGATTAGAGAAATATAAAAATAATTGGAAATTTTGATCCCGAAATGGGTCATTTCTGGCCATTTTATCTATATTGCTATGCTTCTGTGCCATTGCAAGGTTAATAGAATGGGTCACAATGGTAATATTTCATGGTTTAATACTGCCATGGTGGTTCCGCCATCAAATGACTAATATGCTATTTCATTCATATTCTGACTTTATAAAAAAGGTTCCTTTTATTTCATCTTTTCATCATAAACAATCAATCATACTTGTCGGCGTCTGCATGGCTTTCGGTATTTCACCGCGTTAGCTGGCTTGTCTGGTCAGATATGTCGGGTAATCCCGAAATCCATGAGGACGCCAGATGATCGACGCCGCAATAATCGCCACCTTTTTAGCAAATAGAACTTATAAACATCGTGATGCACGCGAAATAAGGATAATGGAAGTCCCTTTTCTCATGTTTGTAAGAAGCCAATTCTCTCATGGAATTGATTAGTAATAAAAGGTAGGCATATGTCTGTGTGCTGTGATTATCAAATTACAGTCACAATTCAACTCGCAAAACAGTAACTCATTAGAAATGGAGTTGCAGTTACCTCCAAAGGCTTGAAATAAAAGTTTATGAAAAGCATGTATATATTGTACCTTAACTCTCCAACAGCTAAGGTATGTCGTCAGTAAAATTGTATTTTTTAACAATACAAACGAAGAAATTGAATTCAGTATTTGTTTTCACTCACAAAGTCTCATCGGAACCTCATTTAATCAATGGTAATGATAGTTTCGGCGTTAACTTATCCATAGGTTGCTTGGTTATTAGTGTAGTCTGCAACTGAGATCGTTTGCGAAATTGCAATGGGAGGGAAAAATCTTCCTTAAGTGCATAGCTGCGCAATTGTTCAAGCTGAAGCATTGATTTCCGCCTTGTTTGTATTGTTTTCGATAGTGATCTTCCTTAGCCGTCAAGTAAAATGAAAAATTAAAGTACAACATTTTCATATTAATCGACGAATTTATGTTTGTCACCTTTTCAGTCATAGGAGTCAATTGTAGTTTACCTTGAACTTCTAAATTTTGGCATCAGTTTCTGCAGTGACTTGCCAACACCTCAAAAACTAATATAGCTCAGAGCCTTAATTTTATCATCCTTTGATAACAAGTGGAAATTCGATTCTAGTTAAAAGTTTCACGCTATAAGTTACCCAGCAAGAATTATAGAAACCAGTCTTGTCAGCCCGCATGTCGGTTCAAAATCGGAAGATACTGAAACGCTATTTTACAAGCTAACGACCACGAACTTGTGTTGAATCAAGTATCATGAGAATCCGGCTCTCCTTATCGTACTGGAGCATCGGCTGATAGTGGATTTTGGGAGGAGGAAAAGGAGGGGAAGTACCGCACCTTCCCCGCCTTTCCTTCGTCGTGCCTCGTCGGAGGATTCCGCTGAATCAACAGGTGGACGGGGGTGGAGCCAGAAGGGGTTAGAAGAGAAAAAGGTACATTGCGGGAAGACCGGGAAGTAAAAGCCGCCTTCAAACATGAGAGTTACATATACAGTGGTAATCCTTCGTATTCAATTGCCAGCAGCACTTCGATGTGACACTACACATAAAATAAATGCATGTATACCTGAGAAAGTTAAGGGACGTTTAATTTTAAGCAATAAATTTGGAAACTCAACCACTCAACTCGAATTTAAATTGTGAGATTTGACATTGCCCTCTTGTAAATTCGAAATATGGAACAAATTCGATAACGATATGTTATCCTATGATGTGAAGAGTATAAATAAATAAATCATAAATGGATAGACGATGGCAGACCTTGGGGTCGTCTGAATGGGATTATTAAGTAATAACCCTTCGGCCGGGAGTTCAAATCCAACCTTAGTGTAATTTTTTACGAACAAGATTATACCATTTTAAATCCCAAGTTTCCCCGTAAATGGTGATTAGCTGTTTACTGTACATACATCAGCACATGAAATAACTAAAAATGTTTTCGTTTCGACGAGAGCCACATAAATATAACATAAGCATCCGTAGCATTAAAGAGAGGATGAATTGTGTCGAATCTCACGACGGCCACTCAGATCACCATCGTATATAGGCGGCAGCGCCCAGATGCCACTTTTACTACTCTCTAGAACTCTCCGTTAGAAATATAAATTTTGTTTTTTCATCGAAATATTAACTCTTAAGATAGAATACTTAAAAGAGAAACCTAATGACTGCTTTGCCTCAAATGAAAAGGAAATATATACTTCTAAAACTTAATACGCATCATAGATGCATTTTTGTATTATATTAACTAGACGTTTAACCCTGCTTCATACAAGTCCATTTCCTTATACATTATTTTATTTCTTAATATGGTCGAAATTTTTGTTACTCTATCTGTTAGTGCCAGTCACTGGCGGGTGTAAAACATTTGTCGATAATTTGAACTCTTCCCGCAGACAACCAAGGAGACAAGGGAGAGAATGAATTTTTCAATTTGGCTTTAAATTACCCAGAAAATAGTTGCACCATTGGTTTGAATGAACATCGTTGAAATTATATGGGCTTTCAGGAAATTACCCTCC
The DNA here is from genome assembly GCA_963573305.1 of Pyrrhosoma nymphula. NCBI lineage: Eukaryota > Metazoa > Arthropoda > Insecta > Odonata > Coenagrionidae > Pyrrhosoma > Pyrrhosoma nymphula. The sequence continues at coordinate 103,892,044 of OY754334.1, read as the reverse complement.
TATTGATGAATTCCTTCACTTTGTTTAGATATTCGTGAAAAACCGCAAAGCTTTACGTTCAAATGTTGCTTAAGGGGTAGGAAAAGGGAGGCGAGGGTAGTGTTTTCAAAACAAAATTTAAATATCAATTTTTCTCTTGCCTTAAACTGCAAGCGTGCAACATTTCATTATAATCGTTATAAAACAAAATCTGCATAGAAGGCAAACAAACACACAAACATTCTTCGTTAAATATATATAAGTATATAGATTTATTTATTGCAAATATATCACATATTCCATAAAATTAAACTTCTACGTTGAAAGACGCCTTAAGGGAAGAGATCATGGCTGGAAGTGTTTACTGAATACTCAACGGGAAATTTTTAAATTGGAAACATGCACTACTTTTTAAAACTATTTGCTGTCAAAACTCGGTTATGCGTTACCCAATGGGAATAGGATAGGTTGATATTTGGAGGAAATATGAAACTGAGAACACCTTGAATATTCAAAATATCGAATAAAATAAAATGCTTTAAAGGGTAATACTAATTACAGTAAAATTGAGATATTCTATGCTTTACCTCAGCGCAGTTTGTGTCACCAACTGGATAAAATATAGTGTCTTATCTCCGTGTTTTAGAAGAAAAGTCCTTTTCCGAAATATGGCTTTCGTTTGCACGACCTTAACCGGTCTAGTATGGTCACAATATCCGTATCTCAACCTCGCTAAATTCAGGACCTCAGTGAATCGCCATTCGGTTAACGATATTGTATACTATATATATAACGATAACTATACATGACGCATAACTCAATAAGACGTGTATCCAATTTAATGATGTACAGAGTATACAGAATTTAGGTGAAACAAAAGAGCTTAATCAGCGGCTATCATAGAAATATGTATCCCACATTAACATTTTAATTTCGAGTGTGTATATATATATATATATATATATATATATATATTGTACTAGCCCCCCCTTATCAATTTCCTTATCACAGGGGTTCTAATAATTATTCTTTCACGCGGTCCTAAACACGCGACGTTATATATTTGTATCAGCCCGACACACAAAAGGTACCCTTCACTTTATCACTTCTTACCTTGAGAGAGAGATCCTTTTGGTAGTCCTTGGCGGCAAAGGTTAATGGATTAGTTCATGCACAAAAATGATACACTTGAACAGTACATATATTTATAATAGCCCTTTTATTCTTCAATTATGAAACAAATTCACTTTAGTTACTCAATTAATCAATATATGTTCCCTTCTCAAATATATTCGTATTAATTTATAATGTTTGTTCTACTTCACCGGATATTGTACAAAGTGAATTTCGCCGATACTCTATGTCCCAGTATCTGTTTATCGGATTCCTGGATCCTTCCTTAACACAGGACACTGGCGTTGGTAAGTGCTGTCCAAAGCTGCTTACTCCCGGCAAATTATCACTGCAAAAACTCTCGTATGACTTTCACTCGATAAACGTCTCTTGTGGCTCCCTTGTTAAGAAGACGAAGAAGAAGAAGAAGCCTCGTTCCTTGTTTGACAATCCCTTTTATACTCTCTCATCTCCCCTCCTGTATGTTCTAGAACATTCCAGGTTTTCTCCCCTTCTCTCGTATCTGATAGGCTATTCCCCTTTCATTATTATAAGTTTGTTTACGTAAACAGAAAATGGTATTGTTTAAAGTTGTTTTCATGACATAGACGGCATTGTTATTTTCTGTTTACGTAAACAGGAAATGGTATTGTTTAAAGTTGTTTTCATAACATAGACGATATTGTTGCCTCGCGGTAGCACGTGTTCCTAAAATATACACAATGGCGTCCTTAATCGTATACTTATGCCAACACGGCCAAAATGGCGTGTTACATTAGCACCATTAAAATAATGACTTGGAAATATAAGAAAGGAATTATTTTAAAGCCTTCAAATGTAAACTAACGCGGCCCCAACGCCTTCAAACTTTAGCCTCCCTCTAAATAATGTCTGTGCCCAAGTATATTGTGTTACAGCAGAAATCACACATGAATACATTTATATCAATAAACACAATTACAAACAGCGTCTCCTCCTTTAACTCAAGACATATGATACACCATATAACAATATGGTCTCTTCCCTTTCTTCCTTGCTTGAAATAGGCAAATAACCAATGAAAATCTTATTCACGTAATTTAAAATCAAGAACATATTATATAAATCGACGTTATTAACTGATACATTGAACGTGAATATAACGTGCAAATAATAAAACTGTCCATCTTCTTCTCAACATTCATTCTCACTTTTAACCCCTTAAAAACACTGGTTTATCAAAAGGCCATAATTCACATTACACATATACACTTCACAGCACTTAAAGTTCCTTCAGGTGATACACTCTCCCTCCTTCCGGCTCAATCTACGTCCACGAGCCCATTCATACATAAGAAAACACGAATCAAATAATGGCAACATGACACTGAATATACACACATTGAGAAAAGATATCACGAAACATACATATTGTGCTAATCCACCTGCCGCCAAGTTCAACCTCTCTCTCTCTCTCGTTCGTAAGCTCCCCTCGCATGTCGGGCCCCGATACAATGTATATTATCGGTAAACAGTTCTCCCTTGCTTGAACGGATCAAATTATGATGTTGCGGCGCTGGTTTCCTCAGTTTAATGACTGCGTGCTATGGTCAGTTGGACTACGGTCTTCTTCTCGTATGATGTGAGTGATACCAAGTGCTGTGCTATTGTTCCCTATATGGTTTAATATTGCTGAAGTGGAAAGTGCCTCGTATTTCGTTCTTTTGTGGATTAAATACTACACACGTGGCTGGCCCTCGGAATTCTGAAATCTCATATGGACCTTCGTATAACGCCAGGAAGCTGTGATAAATCCCCCTTTGCTCATCGGATACCGGATTGGTACGTACTAAAACCTTATCACCTATTTTAAATTTCGCTCTCTTCCTCTTATCTTTCTTCCTTCTTCTCTCCGCCCGTTTTTCGCCTTTTTTAATGATATTTTCACGTATCCTAAATATATCATTTGCGATCTTCTCGGAGTCACTTTCTTCTAAGCTTTGTTCTCGTGGTACTTCCTCGCCATCCGTCTTCCCATACTCCTCGCTGGTTTCTATGTGCATGTTGTCATATTGTGCGTCCATGCGCATTTCCCTAAACTTACATGCGATCTCCTTTTTTCCTTCACTTAGGGTTATAATCCTGCGATCGTACTCAATCTTCGCGGATAGTTGAGCTAATGTGTCCGTCCCGATTATGAATGGTTTGATCAGCTCCGGCACCACCGTGCAGGCCATATTTGTGGTGAATCCGTCTATCTCTATACTCGGACAGATCTGCCTCCTTATAATTCCACTTCTCCTTCCGACGGCTCCAGCTATCCGGATTCCTTTGACTGGTACCTCCAAAGCGTTTCGCAGTGCATTCTGATTCTCCCGATAAAACTCCTCGCTAATGCACGTTAGCTCCGATCCCGTGTCTATCAGTGCATTCACAGCCACTCCTTCCATTTGAACCCTAATCTCCGGGCATTTAATTACTTCCGGCCTATCCGCTTCTTTCTCCGTCAAGAAATCTCGAGGTGACTCAAAAACATTGCATATCGTTTCCTCCTCCGTGTGGGGTTCTATCTTCTCCTCTTGTGGTGGTGTCCGTTTTATTCTCACTTTCCGTATCTTTGCCCGTTGCTCCTTCGGTATGTCCCAGAATCCCTCTTCGTCTTCCGGCCTCGGCATGTTGGGACCTTCGTCATGCTTTGCCGCTAATAGTTTTCCTGCTCCGGTTTCCCTGCGGCGTTGCTTTCTTCCGCCATCATGGAATTGACAGGGCGCTCTCTCATCGGTGGGCGCGCCTCCGCCATATTGTTTTGTCCTCGGCGTCGATCAGCTGGTCTCTCGCCCGGCCGTTGAGAGTATCCCTCGCCGCGAAAGTTATCGTCTCTCCGTCCGTCTCTCTGCTGGCTCGACGCTTGCCACTCTCGTGGTTGTGACCTCTTCGAGTCCCATCTGTACTGCTGGTTGTGTTGGGATGTGTCTTCCGGTGTCCTCCACGTACGGTCTCCATGGGTCCTTGGGTATTGGTCTCCCCATCTTCGGTGTCCAGTCGCCTCGGAGTTTCCGTCCTCTCGCGGTATGTTATCATAGCGGGCCAATAACGTCAAGAATTGCGGGATTGTATTTACATTATTTGAAATCATGCCGACGCTCACTTCCATGCCAAAGTGTTTCTTGAGAACAAGAATGATCATTCCGTCCTCCATTGGCGGCGTCAACTCCCTCGCTACGCTAATTTTGGCCGTCGCATATTCTACTCGCGTGAGCCCTCCGTTCTCCTTGTATTTTCCCGTGTCGAAACTCCGTTTTATCAGCATTTGACGTTCATCTCCCCAAAACTGCTCCGTGAAAATAGCTTGGAAAGCGTTCACATCTTCATACAGGTGTCGGGTCGCAGAGAACCATTCCTCTGCTCTCCCAACCATTCCTTGTCTGATGACCTGGAGCATCATCTGGTCAGGTAACCGATATATCTCTTGGTATTCGCACAGCTCCTGTAGGTATTTCATGGGTCTTGATGTATGCCTCCCGTCGAACGTTGGGACCTTTAATTGTACCATTCCCGCGGGTGCCGTTGTGACGTTAGGTCTCCTGCCTTCCTCACGCACGATGCGTTGGACTGCCTCTTCATCTAGCCCAGCTGCTTTTGTGGTGGATTGTTGTCTCAGCTCGTCCGCCATCTTCTTGAACCTTTCCTCCACGTTCTCATGCAAATTCACGTAACTCGCTTCTAACTTTCGAACCTTGAGATCGCTCGCCTCCAGCCTCGCTCCTACTCCGTTAATTTCTTTCGCGACATCTTTGCATATCTCTGCTAACGCCCCGTCTGTTTTGGCAAACCTTTCATCACAGCCATGTTCGAATGATGCAATACGTTCCTGCGTCTGTCTATGTTCTCCTGCTATTTTTGCCATTTCTTCCAAAAGCTTTCTCTCTCTTTCGTCTGCTTCTTCCCTAATTTGCCCCAACAATTCTGCATGTCTTCTCTCTTGCCTCTCAGCCATCTCCTCTAAGATCGTTCTATTTCTCTCTTGCCCTTCAGCCATCTCCTCTAAGATCGTTCTGCTTCTCTCTCGTTCTTCTTTTGCTTCTTCTGCCCTCTCTCTATCTCTTCTATCTTGTTCTTCTTTTAATTGCCTAAATAGCGCTTGCATCTCAGTTTCCACCGGTTCCTCACTATCGACCCTAAATTCATACGTGCTTATATCTATTCCCTCCTTTTCTAGCGTGTGTAATAATCGCTGCTGTAATTCTGGCTTGGTTCCCCCTACTAACAAGTCCCTCTCTCGTAATAATTGCCGTAGCTCTGCCGACTTCAGCTCCGGAAATTTCTTCATGTTGGCTGCCATCTTCTTTCTTCACTCCTTCGGGATGATCCTCCTTCTCTCCGGTTCTCGTGGTCTCACCTAATGAGTAGTCAGGCCCTACACGCTGGGCGCCAATTAATGTACTAGCCCCCCCTTATCAATTTCCTTATCACAGGGGTTCTAATAATTATTCTTTCACGCGGTCCTAAACACGCGACGTTATATATTTGTATCAGCCCGACACACAAAAGGTACCCTTCACTTTATCACTTCTTACCTTGAGAGAGAGATCCTTTTGGTAGTCCTTGGCGGCAAAGGTTAATGGATTAGTTCATGCACAAAAATGATACACTTGAACAGTACATATATTTATAATAGCCCTTTTATTCTTCAATTATGAAACAAATTCACTTTAGTTACTCAATTAATCAATATATGTTCCCTTCTCAAATATATTCGTATTAATTTAT